>CM052703.1:28693930-28705794 GCA_028551405.1 Uromys caudimaculatus
GTGCGTGCGTGCGTGCGTGCGTGTGTGTGTGTGTGTGTGTGTGTGTGTGTGTGTGTAAGGTGTAGGTTAGAGGACAACTTGCAGGGGTTGGGGGTTGATTCTCTCCTTCCATGATGTGGGTCCCAGAGATTGAACTCAAGTAATCAGGTTCCTCTGCTCACTGAGCCCTCACACCTGCCCTGGCAAAGATACTTTCTTTGTTACTACTTATCTCAGTTATTTATATATGCTATGGTAAAACACTGTTACCAAGGCAACCAATAAAAGAAGACATTTTAATTTGAGGTTTCAGAGGGTTGGAGTCCATGATCACAGAGCAAAAACATGGCTGTAGAAACAGCTGGGAGTTCAGATTCATCTGTTAGTTTAGCAGCAGAGAAACCAAAGACACTGGGTATGGCCCAGGTCTTTTGAAATCCCTAGGCTAGACCCCAGTGACATATCTCCTTCAACAGTGGTGCACTTCCTAATCTTTACCAAACAGTTCCACCAGTTAGGAACCAGGTATCCAAACATATGAGCCTATAGGGGCCATTCACACTCAAACTACCACAGTGCTGAACAGAAATTGTCTTTTTAAGAAAATGATATCTGGGAGGAGACACATTACAGTGACTGTAGAGCAAGAAATGGATTTCCCCTTGTTCAGTTTTATTTATCTAAACGTAAACTATATTTTATTCTTCTACTAAATGCATGCACACAAAAGAGAAACATAATATACATTTTTAAAACCTTGTTTTTCTCTTAATGGAAATCTACAGTTATATTTTCTAAAATATTGGGACTCAGTGATTGCAGCAGCGATGTCTAACTCAGAAAATAAATTTATTCTGTTTTTTAGTTAATATGCTCCTGTTCTCTGGGAATGTGGCATTTTTAACAGAGAGATAAAGTATCAAAGGATTCTGCAAATATCTCCAACAGTGTAGCATCAACACCTTACCTCTATGTAATGAAATGTTATGAAATGGAACAGGATTATTAAATTTCAAATTAAAACCCTGAGATATGGGGCTAGGGAGAGGGCAACATTGTCAACAGAGCATACTGCTCCTGGAGAGGACTTGAGTTTGGTTCCCAGTACCCACATCAAGCGGCTCTCTGTAATTTCAGCTTTAGGGGATCCCATGACTCTTTCTTGAACAGTCACTTACTCTCACATGTAGGTACCTGCCTCCCCCAACTCCTCCCTCATACATACCCAATTCCCTGAGACACATCATTAAAAGTGAATAAAAATACAAATCTTAGCAATGAGCCCAAAACAGAACTACGTGCTTAGTAGAGTTTCTAAGTGGAAGGGAAATGTTGATTTATCAAGTTCTAATGAAGCATGAACAAGTAGAATTCTAAGACACTAGTGGCTAAGATTGCAATATTAAAATATTCTGAAAAACAATTTGACTATTTCTTAAAATGTTAATAAAGTTACCATAGGGTTCATCAGCTTCATATTTTATTTATAATAGAGAAACAAAAATGTAGTTCTCTCAAAAACATTTCCACCAATGTTTGCATCAGGGCAATCCAATAGAAATATAGTCAAAAAGGATAGCTGGATATCATCTTAACCAAATATAATGTGAAAAATATTGTTCTTCCTCCATTAGCATAAGGAAAATGCTCTCCAATTTCCACTCTCCAAGAAAATAATCAACCTTAAATTGCTAAGCACTAATGGCAGAGCTATCTATATGAACTTTCATTCACACAGAGTGAAGGATAGACTCAAAGTCAACACCTAACGAACTACTAAACATGTGCTTCTTGGCCATTCGAGTTTCCTCAGTTGAAAATCCTTTGTTTAGCTCTGTACCCCATTTTTTAATAGGGTTATTTGATTCTCTGGACTCTAACTTATTGAGTTCTTTGTATCTATTGGATATTAGACCTCTATCAGATGTAGAATTGGTAAAGATCTTTTCCCAATCTGTTGGTTGCCATTTTGTCCTATTGACAGTGTCCTTTGCCTTACAGAAGCTTTGCAATTTTATGAGGTCCCATTTATTGATTCTTGATCTTAGAGCATAAACCATTCGTGTTCTGTTGAGGAGCTTTCCCCCTATGCCCATGTGTTTGAGGCTTTTCCCCACTTTCTCTTCTATTAGATTCAGTGTATCTGGTTTTATGTGGAGGTCCTTGATCCACTTAGACTTGAGCTTTGCACAAGGAGATAAGAATGGGTCAATTTACATTCTTCTACATGCTGACTTCCAGTTGAAACAGCACCATTTGTTGAAAATGCTGTCTTTTTTCCATTGGATGGTTTTAGTTCCTTTGTCAAATATCAAGTGACTAAGAAGCACCTAAAGAAATGTTCAACATCCTTAGTCATCAAGGAAATGCAAATCAAAAGGACCCTGAGATTCCACCTCATGCCAGTTAGAATGGCTAAGATCAAAAACTCAGGTGACAGCAGATGCTGTCAAAGATATGGAGAAAGAGGAGCACTCCTCCATTGTTGGTGGGATTGCAAGCTGGTACAACCACTATGGAAATCAGTCTGGCAGTTCCTCAGAAAATTGGACATTACCTGAGGTATTACCTGAGGACCCAGCTATATCACTCCTGGGCATATATCCAAAAGATTCTCCAACATATAACAAGGACACATGCTCCACTATGTTCATAGCAGCCATATTTATAATAGCCAGAAGCTGGAAAGAACCCAGATGTCCTTCAACAGAGGAATGGATATAGAAAATGTGGTACATTTACACAATGGAGTACTACTCAGCTATTACAAACAATGAATTCATGAAAGTCTTAGGCAGATGGATGGAACTAGAAAATATCATCCTGAGTGAGGTAACCCAATTACAAAAGAACACACATAGTATGCACCCACTGATAAGCAGATATTAGCCAGAAACCTTGGAATACCCAAGATATAATTCACAGACCACATGAAGCTCAAGTAGAAGGAAGACCAAAGTGTGGGTGCTTCGGTCCTTCTTAGAAAGGGCAACAAAATATTCACAGGAGGAAATATGGAGACAAAGTGTGGAGTAAAGACTGAAGGAAAGGCCATCCAGAGACTGCCCCACCTGCTGATCCACCCTGTCTACAGTCATCAAACCCAGACACTATTGTGGATGCCAAGATGTGCTTGTTGATAGGAGCCTGATATAGTTATCTCCTGAGAGGCTCTGCCAGAGCTTGACAAATACAGAGGCTGATGCTCACAGCCAATCATTGGACTAAGCACACAGTCCCCAATGGGGGAGTTAGAGAAAGGACTGAAGGAGCTGAAGGGGTTTGCAACCCCATAGGAAGAAAAACAATAACAACCAACCAGACCTCCCAGAGCTCCCAGGGACTAAACCACCAACCAAAGAGGGACCAATGGCTCCAGCTGCATATGTAGTAGAGGATGGCCTTGTTGAGCATCAATGGGAGGAAAGGTCCTTGGTCCTGTGAAGGCTTGATGCCCCAGTGTAGGGGAATTCAAGGGTGGGAAGGCAGGAGTGGGTGGGTGGGTGGGCGAACACCCTCATAGAAGCAGGGGGAGAACGGATGGGGGATGGGGATTGGGGACAGAGAAAGGGGATAACATTTGGAATGTAAATAAAGAAAATATCCAATAAAAAAAAGAAAGAAAAAAATACTCCCATTAAAAAAGAAAAATAAGGAAAAAAGAACTACACATGTTTAGTTTCTAAACATTTTCTTTACTTGTGTAAGCATTGACCCTTCTGAAACCCTTACTCCTGGGTGCCTGAAAATAAGTATAGAAATATTTGTAGAAACTTTGTTAATAATATAGTAGCAACATATAAGTATAAAACTATGAGTTACATCTTCGGTTAGAGAATTGCTAAACTGTATACAATTTATATAATAAGATATTATGCAAATAGAGGAAATGAAGTTGAGCTGCTTATATTAATGTGAGTGAATCAGAACCTTTGAGAGTATGGGACCAGTAACTTCTAATCTAAATAAGGCTCCCCACTGAAGATTCTTCATCTATAAAAGATTCATCAACATGCAAATCATTATTTCTATGATATAGCTTAGTGGTAACTGCCAGAGTTAAAAACGAATTTTCATGGTTCGAAACACTGTGCAGAGGTGTAATCAAATGGATCAGTGGAGAATAATAATTGAATTCCCTCTCCATTGCACAAACCTTCTTACTAGTAATAAATGTTCTACTCATTGACATCCTGTGTCTAGGTTAAGAAGCCTAAGCATTTGTTTTTAATGTATTTAAGTGCTTGGCTTGTCTCAGTAAATTAGTTTTCTACTTCATTGTATTTTACAGGTAGGTTAATTTTAACTATTTAAAGTTTCTGGATGACAGGTGGTATTATTATCATTACTATATTTCCAAGAAGAAGTAAATGTATGAAAAGGTACTATTTAGTGTAATTATATTTCTTCTAACAACGAGAAAACACCCTCGAAAACCAAAAGAAAACCATTGACAAGATACATCATTAAATTCATCAAAATGGTTGCTTCAGTGTAGGTAATAAAATCAGGAAGTAGCAATGAAGATTTACTGAAGTAAAATATTTAGGATAAATTTTTAGGAGAGCATAGAATTTGCAAGCATGCAGTCAATTTAGATCAGTGGTTCTCAACTGTTTAATGCTGCAACTCTTCAATACAGTTCCTCATGTTGTGGTGACCCCCAGCCATAAAATTACTTCATTGCATAGTGGTAATTTTGCTCCTGTTATGAATTCTAACATGTTTTCTAATATGTGACTCCTCCAATGTGACCCATAGGTTGAGAATCACTGATTTAGATGCTCATCTCTCTTTGTAGGTGAATGTTACTCGTGAAGACTCACCAAGTGAAGACCCAGTCTTTCTTAGAACTTTAGGGAAGGGAGATTGGTTTGGAGAGAAAGCCTTGCAGGGGTAAGTAGATCAAATGTGCACACTTTTTGTTTAAGTGCTGTCTTAGGATTTTATTGCTGGGAAGAGACACCATGCCCAAAGCAAATCTTATAAAGGAAAACATTAAATTGGAGCTGGCTTATGATTTCAGAGATTTAGTCTATTGTCATCATGGTGAGAAGCATGGCAGCATGCAAGCAGAAATGATACTGGAGGACCTGAGAGTTTTATATCTTAATCTGAAGGCAAACAGGAAGAGACTGTCTTCCATAGGCAGCCAGGAGAAGGCTCTATGTCACACTGGCCAGACTTAAGCATATGTATCAAAGTCCTGCTTCCACAATGACACACTTCCTCTCACAAGACTACACCTCCTTCAATAAGGTCATGCATCCTAACAGTGCCGCTTCTCATGGGCCAAGCATATTCAAACCACCACAGGTACTATATACAATGTAATTAAAGTTGAACTTTTAGTGAAATGTACGCTTCTTTTAGGGACCACACTAATATCAGACCCAGACCTTTGGTTGTCATTGTTTGCTAAATTCCAGATGGATTTGTAATTTGTTTATTTAGGCTGTGAGATTGAGTAAGCATATAATTTATAGTTGTGGTCTTAATCAGAACGTTTTTCAGCTTTGTGCTCCTTAAGTTTACCAGGCTAATTTGCTCCTTACCTGGTGATCATGAATTTGCCTTTATATTTTTCCCAATATCAAAACTGAAAGAAAGCATGTTCAATGGTTCCGTGGGTTACTAGTAGGATGCAGTGAGCATTATCTTCCTAAAATGAAGCCCACAAAACTCCTGGCTCGATTTATCTTTTCTTTGTTTGTTTGATGCCCTATATAGGGCTCTATAGAATGATGCTGCTTAATTTCAGTGATCCAGAGCTCATCTGCTTCTGTGTAAAACAGTGTTGTTTCTTATAGAGAAAGCCAAAGTAAAACCAAAATAAAGGAGACAAACAAACCCTAGAAACTTTTCTAATCATTTGCAACTGAAATCATGAGTACAGTGCTGGAAAATTAGTTATGATTGGGAATCAAAAGATGCTTTTTTGTAGTTTCATGTCAGTGGATTCGGGTGTCAAATAAAGATGACTTTCGTAGTTAAAAGCAAAATCCTAAAAGGTACAACATTATGAAAATGTCACCATGTTTTGTTCTTTTCAGTATCTTCTTTGAAGAAAAATATTTATTTTTGACAGTTTCATATATGTATATGTATATATATGACATATTGTGATAATATTCAATTCCTCATTGCCTCTTTTATGTACCTTCATTTCTTCTAAATCCCGTCTTCCTTATTAGTCTCTCCCGATAGCTACCCCATGGATTAAAATGTAGCAATAGTTAACAGTCAATGGCTCCTTTGGAAGGGTGGGACCTCATGGAGTCCCTCACTATCTATGATGGAAGGTTATAGGTGCTGTCTTGTACAGCTATCTGTTGTTAGTTGTGTATTCTTGAATGCAATTGCTGAGTAGTCTCTGGGTGGCAGTGATTCATGGCAACTTTTCCCTACTCTCAAGATCTTTCTTTCCACTTTCTCTTTCACCATATTCCCAGGGCCTTGGATGGGGTGACAGACAATATTGATGTCTCATTTAGGGCTGAGTACGCAATGGTTTCATTGAGCACCTTTGCCAGCTATAAGTCCAGACATTGCTATTCTATGCAAAAAGGAACTACATTGCTCCAGGCTGAAAGAGCACTAGTCTGTGTATATAAATAAAAAAATTAGAAGGAAATTTAACATGTTTGAAGTAGTATATTTCCTTGTGGGCTCATGACCTTCCCAGCATGAGGTTCTGACTAGGTTTACAGTATCAGATGCGTACTACTTTCACAGAGTGGGCCTCCAATCCAACCCTAAAGCAGTTGGTTACTCCTAATACAGTCATGCAATTATTGCACTAGTGAGAATATCTTACCTGGCAGGTTGATACTGCTGCAAGCATAGGTGTATCTGGGTGAAACTACTGATAGGTTCTTATCCACTTAGCAGCTTTTGTAGTACCCTGCAGTACTATGTATGCTAGCCAGCAGGAAAGAAAACTGTTCAGTTCCAATTTGATTTCTCTGTCTTCTTTAGCCAATATGTGATCTCTTTGACCACTTCTCCTTAGGAATGGTGGGGCCCCGTGGAGTCCCCTGTAACTATAGGCTTTTATCACTTGTGTTTCAGTTCCTAAATAATGACTCAGAGGCTTATGGTTTAATTTTAAATGCCTAGGCCAAAAGCTAGCCTTGTTCACACTAGCTCATAACTTACACTAACCCATTTATACTACGCTATGCTTGCCACATGGCTAGTTACCTCTCCTCAGTTTTATATGTCTGACTTGTTACAGTTCTGAATGGGTAATATGTCCCCATCCCCTTGTGTGCTTGACTCTTTCCCACAGTTCCTCTTTCTCTCTCTCTGACAGATGTCCCATCTTCTAATTCTCCCTCAGCTTATTGGCTATCAGATTTTTATTGACAGGTGATGCTCCCACATAGTACACAAGATATTACGTGTTCCCTCTATCTAATTCTGGTGAATAACCAAGAGGTACTGCAAGGGTAAACATTCTTTGGGGGACCTATCTGGCTAAATTTTAGCACATCCTAGGTACCAAACGTGTGTTTTGCACATATTCTGTCCTCTGTACCCAATTTTAGAATCTCCTTCCCCCTCTCTACCCACCTATTCTAAGCACTTTAATTGTTATCAAATATTTGCTACCTCATAAAATCATCTTTTTATCTTCATTTAACTTCACTCTCAGCCATAGATTTTATACAGTTGATTGTTGACTTCTTCTAACTTAAATCATCTACCTTTTCAGAACCTTATGTAACAACATTTTTTAGAATTCATTTAATCATTTAAAATTTGTCAGTATTTTGCCTCTCTGTTATCTTGGTAACTCATCCAGGTCTATAAGTGAATATGACTGCAGTGAAAGAAAATTTCCAGATATCTACTATTCTATCAATGAGAGAGACTTCTATAAAGTATCCTGCCCATGACTTCCCTCACATTAAACCTTCAGTTGAATAAAGCCTCTTGTGTGAGCCTGTTCTCAGCAGTCCTCTGTTCAGATGCTTTGGCATGCTAGTGACTTAGGTCTGTAATGAGTTTTCTACCCAAATCTATGTTCTTTATCTTTCTTTAAATTTTCACAATGTTTTATACAAGAAATTCCAACTTATGAAAATTAACTGGATTTGTTTCACTATTTTCCAAGTTTCTTAAAAGTTGTCATAATTTCAAGATGTCTTATGGTTAACTGCATAGTGTATATCCTTTGAATAATGTTTGCAAAACATATGATGCCTTTAGCTGTACACACAATTTTAGTCAGAACATACTTCAGATACCATTTCACATGTGTGACTTGCTTGCAAATAAAACTTTTTTTGTACTAGGAATTTTTGTTTTATTCTCCTAAGTATGTTGAACAGATCATTAAAATACTGATATGCTTTTATTTAGTTTAAAATTAATATACCCCTGAGTGTTATTTTTAAAATTCAGATTGCCTAATATAAGCACTGACTAAGCAGAGAGTAAAAAATTCTGATATTTATTATCAACTCTACATCCTGATTCTAGAACTCAGACACTGACTGCTATAAAAGTCTGCCTCTAGAGGTGACATTCCTTAGTTCCATTTTAGTAGCAGCATTAGAATTTTAGGGTCTATAGAGGTCTTTTAAGCTATCTTATTTCCATCCATTCCAATAGGATATTGTTGCTGGGGAAGTTGGAGTCACTTATATAGTCACGTTGATTGCTTTGCATAAAGCAAATTATGTACTATTGTTTAACTAAATCAACCTTTTTTGTCATATGATAATGGCTTCTACCTGCCAGAAAAAAAAGGCAAAACATCTTTCTTATGTAAGCTCCTCCCTATGTGCATAAAAGCAGCATTTGTGTTTATCTCATCAGCGTGAGATAATTCATTTACACTTTGACTTATTGTTCCACCGTATCTCTATCTGACCTGAACCCTGTAGGTCATATGTAAGAATCAGGTATCAAATTCTAAAGCAATCATGCAGTGTATATGCCTAGTGAGGAGAACTATGTAAGACCAAGATGAACCCAAAAGAAATGGCGGGAGCTCCTCTCCACCCAGTTTCATTTCCACTATCACATATGATCAAATATTTTAGCTGAGATGTCTGACTTGGCTCGGACTTCACTTTATTTATTTAATTAATTTTTTGATACTTTATTTACATTTCAGTTTTCCCCTTTCCAGATCTCCCCTTTGGAACCCCTATCCCACCCCACCCCCGCCTCTATGAGGGTATTCCTCCACCCACCCACCCACTCCCATCTTCCCTCCCTGGCATTCCCCTATACTGAAGCATCTAACACCCTCAGGCCCAAGGACCTCTCCTCCCAGTGATGGCCAAGAAGGCCCTCCTCTGCCACATATATGGCCAACACCATGGGTCCCTCCATGTGTATTCTTTGGATGGTGGTCCAGTCTCTGGGAGCACTGGGATGTCTGGCCATTTGACACTGTTGCTCCCTCCATGGGGCTGCAAACTCCCTCAGCTCCTTCAGTTCCTTCTCCAACTCCTCCATCTGGGACCCCACGCTCAGTCCAATGGTTGCTGTGAATTGAATCTTGGGTATTCCAAACTTTTGGTGCTAATATCCTCTTATCAGTGAGTACTTACCATGTTTTGTTCTTTTGTGACTGAGTTACTTCACTCAGGATGATATTTTCAAGTTCCATCCATTTGCCTGTGAATTTCATGAAGTCATTGTTTTTAATAGCTGAGTAGTATTCCATTGTGTAAATGTACCACATTTTCTGTATCCATTCCTCTGTTGAGGGACATCTGGGTTGTTTCCTGTTTCTGGCTATTATAAATATGGCTGCTATGAACATAGTGGAGCATGTGTCCTTATTACATGTTGGAGCATTTTCTGGACTTCACTTTTTCATTTACTAAATATGAGACCCTGATAGGCTTTCTTTCCATCTATGGTAAAGGGTATGATTACTCCTTACTTTGGGGTTATTGTGTGGATTGTCCAAGGGACACTTGTGAGGCATTTGGGGTGAATATCTAGAAATTCACTGAGTGCCTCCCAAAAGTTGACTGTTGTCAGAGTCACCACCGCCTGTTCAGTTTCAGCTTCGTTATTATACCAATAATCTCATTCATAAATAGTTTTGCTATTCCTTAGTTGATGTTTACAACACTTGCCATATTGTTACAGAAAGATTACAAGTCAACTGCTCATTAGTTTGTAACTCTGGGCAAGCCAGATAACCTCTGTTCCATCCCTAATTCTGCAAAGTAAGCTAATCGAGCTGGGTATTTCTAAGTTCCCTTAGATCTCAACCCCTGGTTCTGTGGGATCTGGCCAATTTAATGCTGAAACATATTTCTGAATGCCAAATGTAGCCCTGAAATGGAAATAGTGTGATCTAATACTAGACCATTTTTATGATGGTACTCCATTTTATTCTGAAGACCTGAGCCACATACAAATCCTGTTAATATTTATACACAAGGTAATAAGCTGAAGTCTGTTTTGAAAACGTCTCTGTTTCCCCAGGCTCTTCCCTCATGGGCTTGATGATGAGCAAGTTACTTAATATTCTGGAGCCTGCTCTCTGGCTTCATGTATTTTCTTTTAAAAATAATAAAATTGTAGGAGACAAATAGTCTAGTTAAATTTAGTTATGACTAGTTTATTTGAAAATAAGATATTAAAGATACAATCCAAACTTTTCTGTCTTCTGGTTTCTTGTTTCTCCCAATATTACCATTCAGAAGTTGGTTGCACACATTTACACAATATAGTGCTAGTCTATAGTTGGCACCATAGACTTCGCTCACCTTGATACAAACAGGCATCAGTAGATAAATATCTATCATGATTTTAATGTGCATGGTCAGCTTACTTTTTTTAACTCTTTTTATATGGACATCTCCCTTCTGTGTGTCTCTGTATCAAAAAATCTCCCTCCTTTAAAATAATACATTCATTGGCTTTAGGGTCTATTCTAACCCTCTATGACATCATTTTCATTTTGTTGCCATCTGCAAAGATCCTCTTTTCTTTTTTAAAAATGTTTTCCTTTTATTATTATTAGTCAGCCCATTCACTTACATCTCAAATGATAGCCTACTTTCCGGTTACCCCTCTGCCACACCCCATCCCACATCTGCCATCCCTCTCTCTTTTGCCTCTAGGTGAGTGCTTCCCCACCCACCCACACTCTCCTGCCCCACGCTGCAGCACCCCCCTACTCTGGGGCATCAAACCTCCCCAGGATCCAGAGCCTCCCCTCCTGTTGCTGTCCAGCAAGACCATCCTCTGCCACATATGTATCTGGAGCCTAGGTACACTCCTTGGTTGGTGGTCTAGTCTCCGGGAGAACTGGGTGGTCATGCCAGCCTATGTTGTTCTTCCAGTGGGGTTGCAATCCTCCTCCACTGCTTAAGATCCTCTTTCCAAATATGGTCATATACTCAGGCATAGGACTTGAGCATTGAGAGAGCACATGCAATACTCAATATGAAACTGGGCCATTTCTTCTGGAAGGTTTCCTACTGTGGGATACGCTTCCCTATCACTGCAGTCCTTGCTTCACAATGCATGTTCTAGATATACTGAACTCTCCTTTGCCATATTATCCATGAGATATTTAACTTTTACACATGCAGTTTCTGTGATCCTTTGTAAGTCTGCTTTCCCTGCCATAGATGAATAATTAAACTTATGAGCTCCAACTCTTAATCAGAACTATGTTGCCAGCATCTTATGGGACTTGAATAGTTAGGAATATAGAAGCTGGGAGCCTAGAAAGGCCGTGAGTGGGGTTAAGGGGAACAACACCTCTCACCCAGACCCACCCGGATCTGCTGGGATCCAGGGCCTGAGAACACCGGGACAGAAAACTGTGAACTTTCTGGTTTACACTGGTGCCTGGGGACCCCTGCCTGGGCCAGTAGGAGACCTTAGCCAACAAGTGC
>CM052703.1:28706294-28746651 GCA_028551405.1 Uromys caudimaculatus
GACCTTGGGTGTGAACCATTATTGGGAATATCTTGGCACACATTTAAATCTTGTTTTGAGAAAATGACAGCAAACGCTACTTTACTATCATAATCACGACTTGATTTGGAGAGTTTAATGTTCAAATAAACCTTTGAGATGTACTGATGGAAGTAAATATATTGGAATGTTTCTTTGAAGTATCGGTGCGCTTAACTGCTCTCCTTAATTGCTTTTATTTTTCTATTAGCCAACACAAGCAATTTAAAAGTGAAATATATTCAACCTGGCTCTTGAAGCTCAGGGAGCATTAATATTGCATGTGGAAACATATTATGTCTTAGACTAAATAGATGACAGGGCTGACAAAGCACAGAGAAACCAAACCTTGAAAGTGAAGCGCAGCCTAACTTTGCTGCTGTATAGGGAAAGGCATTTCTATTTTCCCTTAAAATTACCTCCAATCAGAGATGACTCTGTATTTACCCAATCCAAAGTAAAACATGCTAATGTCTCCCATATTCAGATGTTCCTGCTAAGTAATTTTTTCCCTCTTTTAAATTCTACAGATAATTATCTTTGTTTATTACTTCTTTGGCATAGCTTTTACCTTGGGCTGGATTATAGCAAAAAATAGGTTCCTTTTGCTGTGTCTTAGGAAACCCAGAAATTATGCAGTATTTGGGAAGATTTTCTAATCTACGAGAACTTAACTTTTATAGTTTCGTCTCTAAAAATCATATGCCCCATCTGAGAAAAAGAAATGTTATAGATTGAAAATTAAGCATACAATCAAGGGTCTTACAGAGCCGCCACTCCCAAGCTGCCAGAATAAACCAAACAGAAAGCCCTATATCTGTAGAAGTCATCTCACTGTGATTTTCTAGTCAAATGGAAGAAATGTTACCATAAAATGAATACTAAAAATGCAATTTAAAGTCACGTAAATGTTGAAAATATCTGTTTAAGAGACTGTTACTTTAATATCGAATAGATTCATGCAATGATTGTTCTGAATGAGTAGAACTATTCTCATAGTTTTAATGTGTTTAATCTACAATGTTGCAATGAAAGATTTCAAATTCAATACTCAAACCAAGTATGTTTAGCCAATTCATAAATACCTCCAGTATCCGTAGTAAGTATGGACATCACATGGGCATTATCTATGTAATTCTTTACATATGAACTGTAGAGTGACATGTTCTTAGAGTTTTTACAGATCTGGAATCCTGTTTTGAATCCCAGCCTCTAACCTTGTAACCATAAAACTGAATTTACTCAATCAGAAGCGATACAATCCTACCATTACTGGAGATTATATAACTGGTCACTTCCTGCTGGTTGATAAGACTACTAATAAATTTTCCATGCATCTCTTATCTTTATAACCCCAACATTATTCTGTTTCATTTATACAACCCCTGCTTAGATATTTAAGGGGCCAACCAGTAAGTCTTAATTATTTAATGGGATTGCCTTCATAAAATATCATAGACTAGGTGGCTTTAAACTACAAACATTTATAATCTCACAGTTCTATAAGTCTTAAATCATGTTCAATACTCATTCTGAAAAGACTATCTTTCTGAAATATAGATGGCTAGCTTCTTGTGTTTGTTCTCTTAGCAGATGGAAGGGGAACACCTAAGGTCTTCATGTATTTTCTTATAAGCACTCTAACCATCTCAGCAGGCTTCCACTCAGCAGACTCATATAAACAAACCTACATGAATTTCCAAAGCCTACCACAATGTCATCCACTTAGGGACTAGGGATTCAGTATGAGTTTCAGAGAATCGCGATGCCTTAGGAGCAGCTACATTTATGGTGGAGTGTGTTTTATAGAATTCAAACTCTTTGCCATTTAATACAGTTTATCAATATCAAAGGCTGCTGATTTGGAGTACTGCAGTCTGCTAGAACATTGACTCACAGTCTTTGAGATTGTTGCTCAAACCTGTACTTCCCCAGCTCTCTGTTCATCTCCTTTGCACATATGAGCCAGTTTTCTTTGATATTTCTTGTACATACAGGACACTTGGGTTTATGTTCAACTATTCTCCTTGCCTGGGATATTCACTTTTGATACATTTGCTTGGATACATTACTCTTACTTTCTAGCTCTTCCTCAGATCTTACCCTCTCCATGAGACTGATGTCTCACTTAAATTCTACTGCCAAACACAAAATCTCTGCTTCTGGCCCTCCTTTTCCTCTTTTAAAAATGGTTACCCACAATAATTATTCCCTTTAAATAGATTATATAATTTGACAATGTATTTTAATTTTTCAATGACAAGTCTCAGCGACCAAATGGCTATCAGCCGGAGTATAAATGGCATGAGGATTGAAGCCAGGGGTCATTGTCCCATGTCTTCATTATCACATGCTAAATTTAAATGGTAATGTCTAACCAAAGCCACTTATGGGTGTACTTTAAAATACTAAGAGAATAAACTTAGTATGTATTTACCATAAAGCCAGTTGTCCTACGCAGTGGGCCTTTTCCTAGGCAAATGTGAATAAGCATCTGTTCACTCCAGGACATTTTTTTACATAAACATGTCTGCCTTCCCTTGGACAATCCAATGTATCACCAGTCCACCTTTTCCATAGCCACACTTTGCTGCTAAATGAAAACAGGTTCTTTCTTTGTCCTGGTTTCCATCCTGCAGGCCTCTGAGTTTGTGATACTTGAAAACCAAGTTCTTCCCTGTAATAAGGGAGGTGTCCTCTATGTTGTGGAATCAAACCTACTTGATTAAACTGTCTCCTGTGTCCTCTGTGAAAACAATAGAAGTGATCAGAGTCTTAATTTTTTCCTGGCTTCTTCCCTACTGCAGATATTAGCAGCACCATTCCACTCAATACCTGCAGTGACTTTGCATTAATATATATTTTTAATTTTTTTAAAATTTTATGTTTGTGGGTATTTTGTACGTATGTGTTTGTGAACCACATGTGTGCAATGCCCATGGAGGCCAGCAGAGGGCACTGGATGCTCTGGCACTGGAGTTACAGAAGGTTATGAACATCATGTGGATGCTAGGAATTGATCCTAAATCCTCTGGAAGAACAACCAATGCTCTTAACGGCCACACTGTCTTTGCTACCTCTGCATTTGTATCTTTAATTTGTTGTTTGAGATTTTTACACAGGTATACAATGTGCTTTGATCAGATCTGCCTAAACTCTCCCTCTCTCATTTCTCCTGTACCTAACAACTACCACTTATCCCCCTACCAACATACGTGCACACACCAACCTCTTGTGTTACTTCTCTGAGTCCATGTGGTGTTGCCTATTTGTGCATGGGTGTAGAGCCATCCCCTGGAGCATGGACAGTCAGTCTATCAGGAACCGCATCCCAGAAGAAAACAGACTCCTTTCCCCAACAGCCATCAATTGCCAATAGCCCCTAAGCTAGAGCTAGGACATCATGAGTCCCTCCTCTCTCCAGTCTGGAATCTTTATAGCTACATCAGGTCTCGTGCATACAGTAACAGCTGTTGTGAGTTCGTGTATACAACAAGCCTGTCATGTCCTAAAAGCAGTTTCCCAGAAGTCTCCACTACCTCTGGCTCTTATGGTCTTTCGGCTCCATCTTCCATTTTGAGTCTTGTGGGGAGGATATATGGTATAGATGTCCCCTGTAAGTCCAAGCATTCCACAGTCTCTTATTCTCTGCGCATTAATCAATTAAGGGTCTCTACATTAATCTCCATGTACTGCCAAAGGAAGCTTCTTTGGTGATGCATGAGAATTGCATTAGTGCCTCAGTATAAGTATTTAGCTCACTGATATGTACAGTTAGCAGAATAATAACAGTTGGTCCTTCTCTAGGACTTATGACCTACCTAGCCTCAGATTCTTGGCCGAGTAAACAGAACCAGGCGTGAGTTCTGTCTTGTGGATCAGGTATTAAATTAAATCAGAGCAGTGGTTGATACCGTATTCTGCCACTATTACATTGCTATAGTACCAGTTGCCATATCTGACCATGCTGGTTGTAACTGTAACTCACAGATAAAAGAGGTTTTGATTACATTTCCCTCCTGGTAGTATAAATCTGGCACTATGAATACTGATTAGAGATGAAGCTTCCAGGACAGTACCTACCATGATTTGCCCATGTTTTATGGTTCCGAAGTATTGTGTCTCCACCACAGTGTCTTACCGTCAAGATCTAGAGGATAACCAGGAGAAATAGCAATATTCTGTAGTGCCTACATGACTGCACTAAGTTTATAACCTCGTATTTGCCAGGAAGTATGTATGCATATGCCCTTAACACGATATACATATAATTTTATTTTTAAATTAGAAATTCAGCAGATTCATAGGAAAATCAAAATAAATTCCTTTTGGCTGTTAAATACCTAAAATGGAAAATTGACATTATCCTGTGTCCCCTCATGACGTATTATCATGAAATTTTGTTGTTGTTAACCTATGTGCAATGACTTTTTACTCTAGGTTGAATGGAATTTAAGGACTTAGTTCTGTTAGTTCTTAAAATGCTGTGGTAGATCTTAGTGTATACATTCTATAGATTAGGAAGTAAGGAATCAAATATAGTAAACAAGGTGTCCCAAAGTTAAAAAGCTAGAATGATACAGAATTCAAATTTGAATCTGGCATATATAACATACACATATCAATATATTTTTTCCACTTGAGGCAGACAATTAGCTCCATTTTAACTGGTAACCTATTAGGGGCATTTAAAATACATCTCTTGTGTATGCTAATTTGTCTGGTTTCTTTGGAGGAAAAAGGATAAGGGTGACTTGAAATAAATACTTATTACCTAGCATTGTAGTTTATATAGAAGCTATTAAATGTTTGATTAAATTTTATTCACTAAAAGATATTAGAATTCTGCATATATTTACTTATGTATGAAGTTGGAGCCACATGTTGGCATTCACTTTGAATGTTTAATGAGTCTACAACAAGTTTCACTGATAAGACAACTAAATTTAATCTAAATGTTATGATATCTTTGTTCAGCATTTGTTTTGAATTTTTCTTTGCTATTCTGATATTATACATTATCCTTGGCATTTAATTAGATTATGCTCAGTTCATTAACATCTTTTGCATACTAATTGATTCCCCAATCAAAGGGCTTTGTTTCTTGTCAACTCTTTGATATGATTAGGTATCACTGGGTCCTAAAGCTAATTATTCTATAAATGGAGCTGTGATTCTCAGATGTCTAGTATATGAATATTAATTACTAATGGCTTTAAAATTAAAATGTAGTTGGAAGAGGCCCATTACTTGAATCATTAATTTCTGTGGTATTTATTCATTGTAGGACATAAAGCTTGAGGTCCTGGGAAATAAATAGAAGTTGTACAATTAAAATCTTATAAGATATAAGGGATTTCTATTTTTATTCACAGACATAAATTACATTCCTATATAGACAATTGACATATATAATATCAAAATGAAATTCAAAACTGTTGGACTGATAAGGAATGATTCAGCCTAGTAAACATATGTACAATTACAAAGCAGAACATTTTTAGAAAGCTAATTCAACAGACAAAAACACTAATTTAATAATATAGGAAGTAATCATTTTTACTTCAAGAAGAAATCACAACTGTATTTAATTATTAAAATTTATACTTTACAGAATATTATATTTTGATATCACTTTGTCTTTATAGAGAGTCAATTTCTATAGTTTCCTATAATTAGATTAAATATTCATGAATGTCAAATAAATATGCCCCTATTATTATGTGAACATTTCTGTAGGCTTGATAAAGGTTCTGTAAATTGGGTGATGAATATATGACTCCCATTTTAAAAGGGGGTTGGAGTTAGAGAGAAGGCTCATGGGTAAGGAGTGCTTGCTGCTCTTGAAGGTAGGCAGTGGCCACCGCCCACATAATGGCTCCTAGCTATCGTGAACTCAAGATCCGGGGGATCCAGCACCTCTTCTGGCCTGGACAGGTACCAGGCAAATGAACACAAACAGTAAACATCCAGTTGATCTATAAGAAAGCCTTAAACAGTTTGCTTTATATCTTGTAAAATTGTTCTATTCTAGGAGAAATCAAAAGTATTACATATGACTTGGGAACTGCGTATGTGAGAAAGAGAGAAGGTGTGGCACTTGAATTGTAATTTAGTGGTAGAGTTCTTTCTTAGCTTGTGTTATTCCTTGAGTTTGACCCTTAAGACAACAAAAAGCTGCTGAAAAGAAGACAGATAGATAGATGGTTGTAAATATAGAATGAGAAGCTGTGGAAGGGTTTTGACAATATATGAATATACAAAACCATGCCAGACTTAGGTTATTTGGGAAAGTGGAATTTTAGAA
Organism: Uromys caudimaculatus; assembly: GCA_028551405.1. Lineage (NCBI taxonomy): Eukaryota > Metazoa > Chordata > Mammalia > Rodentia > Muridae > Uromys > Uromys caudimaculatus. The sequence goes on from CM052703.1 coordinate 28,712,620, forward strand.
AGAAAGGCTGATACTAAAATGAGTATTTCAGATAATGATCAACACTTTATCTCCTACCACCCAACACTAAGTAGGATTTAATGGTGATACATATGTTCAAATGGTCTAAACATCTAAATAATAAACCTATTAACCTATCCTGTGGGTCTCTTTACATTAAAAGTTATAACTAAGATTTAAAGATGAATGAGAAAAGGTAGAGTAAATGATTTAGGTCAGTAGGGAGACAGTAGAGAAATTTTACAATAAAAATCTGAATTAGTTTTCCTAAATTATACTTTAAAAAGTCATTAAGTGAAAACAAGGGAAGAAAAAGAATCCCATACAATAAGTAAACTGTTATAAATTACATTCTTCATGGATAAATAGGGAATTCTGTAGTTATGCTGAATACTTTCAAAGAGACGCAGTAATTTGCAAATTCTGAGTTGACTTAACCATGCGGTTAACTGCAGCAATGGGACTTCTCCTATATGTGTAAAGTGGAGGCAAATGATAGCCAGTGTGTAGAATCTTAAAGCAATGCTCCTCTAAATTGTCAGGGAAGATGCAGGTTTATAGTGAGGCACTCCCTTATAGAACCACATGGTGATGAGTGGAATCTACATGTCCTGAAAGTAGAATGGGGTCTTTTGGGGACAGTAGGCAAGCCAACAAAGTGAGGAAAGTGGGAGAAGAGAGAGGAAAAAGGCTGACTAAAAATAATGACAGACGTGTGGGGATGTCACAATGAATTTATTTATATACTAAAAAATTATTATAAATTTACGAAGAGAGTTGTGTGGTTATTAATTTATAAGCTTCAGAGCTAAAGAAGAGATTATTTTTCTTTTGATAATACTTACAAAGATCACTTTCTTCTAATGTCCATCTCCACCCCTGTCACAAGTGTGACATAGTCATCTAATATGGGCCAGTTACTACAAACTTGCTTTATTTTTTTTAAACATTTATGTAATCCTGGGAAGACTAAAAAAATACAATCAATAGTCCTCAGAGAAGAAAAGTTATGAGACAGAAATGTATGGGGAATAGAAGATCACATGGGATTCAAAGGTGACAATCAACGTCATGTTCTATCACAGTAAGCTTTTGCCATAGGAAAATCTTTAATAAACAACCATTCACAGTGATCAGGATATTTGTAGAGGTGCTTTTAAAATCATAGACTTGATATAAAAGTGTGGTGTGCCACTATCTGGCCCTGCTCTTCTGGACTAGTCACATTTTGTGAGAGTATTTCTCTTCACTGGACATTTATTAAGGCAGAAGTAGAGACTTTCACAATATGATGGTTGTGACACACTTGGCACAGTGTTTTGCACGTGACTATCTCGGAAGATTCCATTGTTTATTTAATTTTTATTTCTTATGATGATGGTAACATTTTTTCAGTGAATTAATCCATTGGCTATAATTCTTTACCTTATGCTGGTCCCCAATAACCACACAAAGAAACCAAGATTTATTTCAAGCTGCACCTCAATACTTGGGCAGTTAAATCTATTCATTAATCTTCTATGCTAATCTGGCCACATCCCAGCCCCAACTCCACGATTTTTGCAGTTTAAAACTATCCTAACGCTCTCTGCTTCAGATGTTTCTTTCCATGGTGTCTTCTGGACCCTCTCCTCGTGGTTCCAATTCCTCCATCTTCCTAGCCCATCGGAATCTCCCTTCCTCTCTCCTTCCTCTAGTTGGTGGAAGTTTTACCCTGTTTTCTTTTCTGCCCAGCTGTTGTAATCAGCATTTATTGACCAGGGAAAATGTAAATGGTAAGAATAGTTTACACAAACCTGAGACAGGAGATTCTATACAGAAGCATTACAATATCATGTCTGGATTGAAACAAGATATGAGGAAAGAGAAATCCACATTTGAACAACACAAGGATAACCAGTACACACAAACATTATGCTTACAAAGACCATTAACATCTGCAGTAGAAATTTTGAGTTATAGGGGTTTGTGTTTGTGTGCTTTGTTTCTTTTGAAACTACAGGAGGAAATTGTGAGATCAACATTTCTGAATAATCCCCAAGCTATACTGGGCTTTGAGTGTGTTTTTAAGTAAATTATGAAAAGGTAGCTTTTAGCCACCCTTTCGTAACAAATTACTCACAGCATTGATGTTTTCATGTCAATGTTTGTGGTATGTGTGATTCAGAAATCTTGCTTAGAGATGTCATTAGATATCTTGATCACCCAATGGTTAGAAAGTACCAGAGTTCATCTGAGAGGTTGTATTCCAATCAGCTCTTGAAGGCATGCACAAGAATTGGGTAACAGATTATAACATGTGATAGATACATCAGAGTAGACATTTACCAACTGGAAAATTATCAAACAAGATTTTACTCAGAAGTGACAAGGGAAAGAATTCACAAGGCTCCATGCCTAACTAAGGAGCTATAGACAGGTGATATGGACTTGGGGTGACAGAGAGGCAGCTTTCTTTAAGGTAAGACCCTTAGTACATAGAAACACTCCAGGACGAGTTGTCCTTGTGGTCTGCACATCACAGGGGCCAGCCAAAGTCTGCAGGAAACACACATTCAAGAGCTTCTTCTGAGGCTCTATTTTTCCAGCTATTGCTCTGCCATAATCATGGCTTCCTTGGCATAATTTCACTGGGCTAATGGACATTTTGGATATTTTAGCATTTTAAAAACTTTCTGAGGGTTTACAGAGATAGGGCTGAAATGACAGGGGAAATGAACACGGGAGCAGAAAAACTAGAATCAACACTAATTCCTCTAGCAGTTCTGAGGCATGAGGCAATGGTTTAATCCCATCCAGCTTTCATCTGCCCTCTGTAAAATGCCGATAATATTTAGACAATATGCAGGTGTATGAGATATGGGAGGGGTGGCAAGGAGATGGGGACCAGAGAGAGGCATGGAGAATGCCCCACAACCAGGAATATATGGATAGCAAAAAATGGACTTTGTGGCTTAATATAAGAACAAAGACAACTCAAAATTTCAGGGGCAGGTAGGGAGATGGGGAAGGAGTCAGAAAGGGGGCAATATTATCTTTAGACTACTTCCTGCTTATTAGTGGAATTGAGTTCCTTGGGGCAAGTTTGATCTTCACAATCAAGATATCTAATTTCTTCTTGTTGATGATTCTTCTTTGCACACAAGTATATAACAAACCACAAGCAACAACAACCCACCAAAACAACAACTAACTAACAACCCATCCTGCTTCTCAGGGCCCTTGCTTTTGTATACCCTCTAAAACGTACCCAGAATTTCAGATGTCACACAATTGTAGAAAGCATCCGCAGCTGGCAAAGTCAAGTAATGCTAGAACACGAGACAAATCATAGTCAGCTGCTATGAAACAACCCTGTATCCCACACCTAGGATTAAAATGAAAACATATTTCTATAATATTTCTGTACTTTTTAAAAGAAACCAAAACTCCAAAATTGTCACTATCCATGCCTCTCTCTGTCTCCTCCCCATCTCCTCGCCACCCCCTCCCATATCTCATACACCTACCTATTGTCTAAATATTATCGGCATTTTACAGAGGGCAGGTGAAAGCTGGATGGGATGAAACCATTGCCTCATGCCTCAGAACTGCTAGAGGAATTAGTGTTGATTCTAGTTTTACTGCTCCCGTGTTCATTTCCCCTGTCATTCATCCCTATCTCTGTAAACCCTCAGAAAGTTTTTAAAATGCTAAAATATCCAAAATGTCCATTAGCCCAATGAAATTATGTCAAGGAAGCCATGATTATGGCAGAGCAATAGCTGGAAAAATAGAGCCTCAGAAGAAGCTCTCGAATGTGTGTTTCCTGCAGACTTTGACTGGCCCCTGGGATGTGCAGACCACAAGGACAACTCAGCCCTTGTTTCATATGCAAACAGTGAATGTCAAAGATGCTTAAGAGTGACTTGTTTAGGAATTAGTTCAAGTCTTGCTATCTAGGTGAATCACATTTCACTTCCTCACATGTAAATGACTAGACATCTGACTTTTATTACACTAAAAATAATCGAGGGGGAACAGTTTACTTATTGTGATATTATTTACAAAATTACTGTTAGTCTGAAACTTAGACACCTTCTATTTTATAGGGTGTAGTTTTTTTCATTAAAAGATAGCTCGTTGAATTTACCCAAAGTAGCTTTGGGATAATTTTGAACAGATAATTTTGGTAACTGTGCAGCATAATGATACAGTCAGAAATTCTTAACAGGAGTCAAAGGAGGCACACAGGAATCATCAAGAGTTTCAGTTACAGATGTAGTAAGATGTAGTGATCCTGGGAGCCACAGCATTTCCTGAGGATGAAATTTAAAAACACTGTTCCCTTCCTTACCATTTTCCTAACAGACTGACTTCACTAAATGTCTCAGTAACCAATGAAAGGGACACAATTTGGTTATTTTTCCAAATTTGATTTGTGGTTAGGGGGCTCTGTGCTTTGGCTTGTTGATGAAAGAAAATTGGAATCTGTCACGTATTTAAACACTCATTTAGTAACTTTTTTCCAGTCACTGTGATAAAATGCCCAATAGAAACAATGTGAGGAATGACATACTTATTTAGGCTCATGGTTTCAGAGTGCATGGTTCCTCATGGCAGAGGGGGTTCAGAGAAGCAGGAGTGTGAGAAGCTTTTCACATCTTGGCAGACTCGGAAGTATAGAGTGGGATTAGAAGGACAAGAAGCAGTCCCTTGAAGGCCGGTGCAAGTGACTCACCTGTGGTGGCTGGGTCCTACAATCTCCGTGTTAACACGGAGTCAACAGCAGACCTCCACTCACACGTAGCATAGTCAGAAGGTAGGAAACTGTCCTGAGAGTAGGCGCACCCTTCAGAGGCCCGCTCCATACAGCACCTCAGCGAGCTTGGCCTCATTTCTCAAAAGCTCCTCAACTTCCCACAAACATTTCTCTAGCTTGGGAACCAAGGGTAAACCAAAACAGCCTACAAGAGACATATCAGGACCAAATCATCACAGATATAAGATATACTTTTTGAAAAACAGAAAAATAATAATATAGCTCCCAATTCATGTCATGTTATAGCTATAGCAACACACTTGGAATGTGATTCATTGTCCTCTCTGCTCATGTACCTGTTTCTCAGTATCAGTACTGTGCTCCATTAGTAAAGTAACTGAACAGTGAGTATATCAAATAGATGGCATGCCCTGTTTTGTTTTTTGTTTTTGTTTTTGTTTGTTTTTTTTTTCGAGACAGGGTTTCTCTGTGAAGCCCTGGCTGTCCTGGAACTCACTCTGTAGACCAGGCTGGCCTCGAACTCAGAAATCCGCCTGCCTCTGCCTCCCAAGTGCTGGGATTAAAGGCGTGCACCACCACTGCCCGGCTGGCATGCCCTGCTTTTTAGGGAAGCATTACTAACAGTCTTGGAGGATTCTGGGGCAAGACTGCCTATGAGCTTTGTGGCTATCATTTTCACGTTTCATACAGAATGATGAGACAGGACACAACAAGGGGTTATCCTGATTGGAATGACAGGAAATAAAAGAAACAATAGCAATACTCACTTAAAAACTGGGCTTATGTGGGTTATGTGCTCTTACAGAGGCCCCCCCCAGCTGCCCGGAAACTCATTGTGTTGACTACATACCTAATGTCAGAGGGGGTGTTAGATTAGCTAAGTTCAGTAGGAGGTCCCTGTAGGGGTGCCCTCAGGCTGTCTTCATCTGGATGAGGATCCTGCACAGACTCTGAGCATCTGTACTTGGACCCGGGGAAGCCTTACCTTTCCTCAGAACCCGGGAAGACCTTGCTGTTCCTGTGAATCCGTAAGGCACTGGGGTCCTTGACATGACCATGCTTATGCCAATAATATACATTCAGTAAAGACGTCATGTGCTCCTTACAGATGGCAGACTAAATATCAACATCTAAGGAAAATTTGCACAGAAATTGAGAACAAAGGAAAATGACAGTGAAGGAGAAAGGGAAGGAGGATGTGTAACCAGCGTTACAGCATGCCCAGGGTCTCCATGTACCGCATACAAGTAGATCTTAGTGGAGACTGCTTTCCAAAGAATCATGGGGATGAAGGTCTTGGTTACATGGCAATACCTCAATTATATGGTACTACATATAATCAATTAAGAACTTCATGTTTCCAAAATTGGTAGAATGTGCCACTCTTTTATGAAAGTTTAATTCCTGAGTAAGCTAGGTACACAAAGCCAAGTATGTTCCAATGACTGAGAAAGTATCTAATAAACATTTCTAAAGGATATTCTGTGATGCCAAAAAGTATTTAGAATGACCTAAAGGTCTTCATTTAGATTATCATACTGAGTTTTTATCAGCATGGGGTATAAACAGGGTTCCATTTTTACAGACAAGTAACATTTGGCATAGAGGGATCAGCTAACTGATTGTTTTAGGGTTTCTCTTGCCTTGAATAGACACCATGACCAAGGCAACTCTCATATAGAAACATTTCATTGAGGCTGGCTTGCAGGTTCAGAAGTTTAGTCCATTATTATCATGGTAAGTTGCATGGCAGCATGCAGGCAGACATAGTGCTGAGAGTTCTGCATCTGGATCCTCAGGCGCTAGGAAGACGAAGTGAGCCACTAGGCTTGGCCTGGGCTTCTGAAACCTCAAAGGCCACCCCCAGTACACACTTCCTCTAACAAGACCACCCCTACTTCATGACTACACCCTCCTAATAGTGCCACTCCCTTATGGGACTAGGGGGACCATTTATTCAAACCACCACACTGGTCTATGTTCTAACACTAGAATGGTTCAGAATGAGTGTGTTTGGACTCCTCTATTCATTTCTTCTTTCCTCCTCCTTCCTCGATTGCTCGACTTTTGAAATAATCATTGCCAGTATTGCCTTGGTTCTAAGATTTAAACCCAAGGCTTTGCTCATGTTAGGTGAGCACTCTACCGACTACATCGCCAGCCCGACTCTCCTATTCCCCTCTCAGTCTTCTATCACATACTATTTGTATGGGAAATTGCAAACAAAATGGGGAAAGTGGTATAGTTAAGTATTTTAGAGATGTAATTTAGTTATATAATATGTAAATGATTTATATAAAGCGTATGATGTGAGGACTGGCATATACTAAATGCACAAAAATATCAGCTATTTTACAAACATTTTTTAAAAAGCCATTTATGTCCCTTGGCAATGTAATGACAGTGTGTGTTGACATCTCATTCTGAACTAGAGGACTTACAGATAACAGAAGTTAATTTATATTGTGAGGCATCTGTTATTAAAATCTCCTAGCCAAGATGGTAGTGATTTGTATTTTAACCGATCTATTGCTTTGACATGAAGACAAAATTTCAATATAATTCTGAACATTAGTCTCTGACAGATGACTGTGGCTATGTGTGCCAGTGGGAATGTCACAGTCCTATCTAATTTTAGGCTTTCTCTCGATATAAATAGTTTGATCTTGAGGATCAAGGTGAAATGCCTCCATGCTCAAAAGTTTCCTGGACACACTTTCTGTAGTGTTATTTGATAGTTCTTTGCTTAGTGTCTTATATTAAGTAAACTGGACCTCCCTCAAGTCCTTCTGTGTTCTGTCTCCTGCCTGTTGCCTAGTGTGCTATCTCATTAGCATGAGAATATTGCTTTAGACTACCAGCAGTTCACAAGTGTTGGTGGTTTCTCTGTCCAGCTTTCTGCTTTTCTTCACAAGAACTTTCTGCCTCAAATGACTGACCATCTCTTCTTCAATTCTACCCTTTACTTTAACATAAACTAGCCTTTGTTTTTTTAAGACAATATAGTAAGTTCTTTCTGGAAGGCTATTGTTCATACATTTCTTACGAGAATTTGTTAAAAAGAAATATTATTTATCTGGGTGAGATTCTGTGCATACGAGTGTAGATGCTCACAGAATCCAGAGAAGGACATCGGACTCTCTCAGGACAGAGTGACAGACAGTTGTGAGCCACCTGATGTGAGTCCTGGGAGCTAAACTCACAAGCTCTGCAAGAACAGTATGTGAACTGAGCAGCTGAATCATCTCTCAATCCCCAGCAGTATTTTATCTCTTGTGTTCTGGCCACATCATCACATATTTCAGATTTGTTAAATTACATTTTCATGATCTGTATCTTCTGCTTTTACCCCTCTCCTGCTCTCCACCTAGGTACATATTCCCCAAATGAGAAAATTAGAGTAATAAGCGCTGAAAAGTAAAGAAAGTATCATTTTAACACACCCAGGGTTAGCCGTCAGTGTGCCCACATGATTGTCCACACTGTCTAATGCTTGTGTATGCATCTCTTGTTGCTTTGGGAGAAGATATATGTGAAAGTTCTACTGTGGCAAACTTCAGGCTTAATCAAAACAGAATGAATCTGGAGAGTTTCTTTAAGGGATGTGTTTTTTATTTTTCTCAGTGACGATACTATAGTACTTGACCTAACCATGGTGCTCTCAATAAGGGTTATGATTCTGTTGTTTGCATTCTCTTAAATAAATAATCTAATATCTGCATGTCTAGTATTCTGTGCTTGCTATGGTCTCATTCATATACCTTCTGACAGTATCTTTTGGGTGCTCTGAATTCTGCTTGTTTCCAACACAGATGACCTTCCCAACATATGTCATCATATATGCTACACCCACTATGTAGAACATGTTTTCTTTTATCACTATAAACGCAAATCTTGTCAACATTTTATGACCTCATAAATGCTTTCTGTTTCAGATATTCATTCCTAGGGCTTCTGCCGGCACCTGTTTTCCTCCCCCAACCCCAAGAGCTCTTCCTTTAGCTTCCAGAATTTACAAAGCCTCTCCCCCTGTCTTACGTTGTCTTTGTGCTTTTAACATAAATTCTCAAGAGTCTCATGTCTTTCAAGCTGAAAACTGAAGATAAAAATCTGTGTCATGAGCTGGCACATTGGTTCAGAGGGTAAAGATACTTTTATTATGCCTAATGACTTTCCAGGACCCACATGATAGGAAGAGAGAATACCCACAAATTTTTCTGTGACCTCCACACATGCTCACATGTATGTATGTACATAAACATGACACACACACACTTACAATGCACATACACACATTAAATAAATGTACTAGTTTTTAAAGTCACATCTATGTCTTAAAATTTGTATTATATACACGATTTGATTATAAACATCAAAAGTCCAACTCATACTAGTGCAAATAATAAAGGAATTGTGTTGTCAGATAGTGAAACAGTTCACGGATCCATGGATTCTCATGGATTCTAGGCTCCAGTCAAAGTAAGGAGCACCGAGTTATCCATACCAAACAGATAGGATCCTTTCTCTTGTATAGGGTTCTCCACCTCTGCTCTTCTACTTTCCTCCTGGGATTCTGTTTTCTTGGTCTTCTATATCCACATGCTGCTGAGCACGCCCACATTGGTACTTGTCTTAAGCTTTGAAATTGTCTGATATATACTAAAGGCCTGAGTAGACTCTGATCTAAGCTGGGTCAAGTCTTTCCTGCTCCTAGCAGCTGTGAACATAACAGATAAAGAAAAGGGTCATGAAAGGCTTTCCTGTGTGGACTTGGAAAAGAGGACATTCTTAGAGAATTGTGATCATATTGCTCTAAAGAAACAGTGTAAAATTACATCATTACCGTGATTGTTGAGAAGAGGAAGGGTTAGTGGTTTGTAAGAAAAGAAGCATAATGCCTATTACCTAGAGTCACACTGTTAGGATTTGAATATCTGTTCTTTCGCTCATCCAACTTTATGACCTGGGGCAGTTTGTTTACCTTAATTTACCTGTTGTTTATCTACTAAACTGAGAAAGGATAATAGTAACCAAATCATAGAGTTACTTTGAAAACTTAGTATCTTAACATGTAAATATCTATTGCAGAAAGTATCAACATCAAACTCTCTCAGTCTAGTTATTTTAAACTAAAATTTGCATGGTTTCCAATACATCGTTAACATAAAGATTGTGTGTGATGTCATGCATTCTCTTTATTAAGCTATAAGTTTATTGAAAGTAAAGCTATGCATTATATGTCATCATATCTGCTATAGCACTGCACATGGTTCTTTTTCACTTAAGCAGTAAATGCATGGTTAGGTGGGTGTATCGAAAATAAAAGAAGAAAGGAAGAGAAGCTGGTAGAGAGATTGAGACAAGAAAATCTGACTTCAAATACATTTTTGAATTAAGAGAGCCAACTTGGCTGTTTTGTTCATAAAAGAAAGCAGCCAACAATCTCAAGGCTGGCAGAGGAAAATAGTATGTGTATCAGCTGGGGTGAGTTGACTGGTTGTTCCTCACTAGATACTAGACAGCTATGGCTGCCGGGTAGTGATATGAAGTTTCCCAAGTTTCTGTAGAGGAAAGTGGACAACTGATTGCTTCAAGCCTTGTTCCATGTCTGCACAGAATTAAGCTCAGTAGAACCTAATAGAATTATGAAAAGTTTGCCCAAGACATTGTTTAATTAGAAAGTTATTTGCTGCATGATCCTTAAAAGTCTATGAAATAGTGTGGTATTTTAACTGAGCTATAACTGAATTTATTGAGCATTTCCCATTGAGCCATGGAAGATGTAGTAAGTTTGCAAAAGTTATGTTCACTCACTAAGCAATTAGAGGTATGGTAGATTTCGTTTTTGTTACTGCTGAGAAAACATTATTTAAGCATTTGGGCTTGAATAAAAGAATGGAAGGGGTGGCTGAGCAGTGCCTTTTGTTGTTGTACAACGTTGGACTTGTGATTGTGTAAATGTGAGCTTGCGTGTATGTTGCTACAGTGGGGGTGTTCAAGCTAGATACAGCCTGTCGAATAGTGTGCTTGAGTCACTTTCTCAGGTAGAAAGAGCCACACATAATTGGGGATTTAGCGCACTTAGTGTAAGGCACATGGACACTGGATAGAGATAAATTTGGATTAAAATCTCTATGTGCTGCTTTTTAATACGTGACTTCAGATAAAGCCATGAAACTCTTGGAGCTCCACTTTTGTCATCTGCCTAGGGACAGGCTCTGCAAAGAACGAAGTGACAAGTGACCTGTATTGAACATATCAGATATAGACAATATCATGTTTATATTTTGCTTATATTTTTATTCTTGGAACACCCCTTTAAAATATTAAAAACTCTCATTATTTGTACATTTTTACAAAAGCAGACTGCTCACTGGCTGTAGCCCAGGAATATAATTCACTGACCCCCAAACCCCCATGCACAGGATTAAACTAATTCAGTTTACTTTTATTCAATGCCATTTTAATTAATTTATTGGTTTTATGAGACAGTGTTTTGTTATAGAGCCTTGACTTACCTGACAACTGCTATGTGTTTCAGGCTGGCCTTGAACTCATGGCAACACAGATTTCATTTTTGGGTAGCAAATACCAGGCACAAAGATGTGCCCCATAATTGCTACCTCTCCAAAATATCAATAAAACTGAACTTTGGCCTCAATTGTCCCACAGCTGGTTTTGGTACCACGTGGACTTCATGGTGATCAGCAAGAGTAGCAGCTCTGAATCGAAGGCCACAATGTTCTCCCTTGGCCCAGTAGTCACAATGCAGCAGGTGTCCAATTAAGTATTATTCAGTATCTAGTGAGGGAAATGCTTAGTGTGTACTCGTGCCTTAGCATTCTTAGAACAGTAGCTGTGAATGGAACAGAGTAAGTGAAATATATAGTAGATGGGCCTCATTCTACAGAATATGCAGTAAACTCATCCCTTTTACAGAATACGCAGTAGGCGCACATCCATTCTACCAGACCAAGCAAAGAAATCCATTGACTCTTACATGACCAGTCTGCCACACAGACTGGAATACAAAGGAAATGCATAATGAGAACAGTTGGGCTAGAGAAAGGAGAATTGCTTGGGACTCCTAACGCCACCAGTAGGTCCTATAGTCATCTTACTGTCACCTAGGGAGGATTTGATGTTTTTTTCTGGTAGTTCACTTTAGGGCCAAGCAATAGAAAGCAAAATAGGGAATGAACTGACCACGCCACCATGTCTCCTGCTAGTCCTGTGCTTTCATTTTTTATTTCCAGAGATTTGAGGTAAGCAATTGGTTGTAGTTTTCAACATTTATATAGTGAGCCTATAGCCATTTATGCTTTCTGCTGTCCAAGGTTTGCAGGCTTCACTGTTGGGCTACCCCACTTCCTCTTCTGGTCCAGCTCTTAGGCATCACTTGGTAGATTCGCCACAGATAGTATTTTCTCTTGTCTTTGCACAGGCTTTTCATGTTGAAATGATCACCCCACTTTTAAGGTGGAACAAGTTTTAAACACACACATAGGAGTCCTCATCCTACCTCAGCACCGTTTTATTTTCCTGGGTCCCTCTATTGTTAGATGCCATCCTTCACCCCAGCACCCAGTCAGAGTTAGGACATTGCATGCCATTGTCCGTCTGTTTATTCCTGTGACACACGGGTCACACTGCAATACAACTGTCAATAACACCTCTTAGCTACAGGACTGTGAACTCTTGGAAAGCAGTTTTGTGCCTTGCCTCTATCTACGCAGCAACAAGGACTGCTTTCTCAGTCTACTTATTCAGAAACTTTCTTTAGGGTGGCCAGGTAAAATAGATGATGTCCGGTGAATTCAGATTTATTTTTCCTATACGCACATTATTATTTATGACATACTAGGAAATACTCATTTGTATAAAATTCAAATTAAATTGAATGTTATTTTTATTGGTTAAATCTGAGAACCTTATTACAGGAATGGGTGGGATGCCAAAGATTTTTTCTGTAGTATAAGCAAAAAACTGTTAATTTCTATAGATTTTGGATTTCATGTTAAGTCATAATGGATAATTCCTACAGTGTGATTTCAAATTCTTTCTTGTTCTTTGAAAGCATAGTTTAGTTTTAAGAAAACAGGAATTGACTCAATATAAAGAAATGAGTGTTGATCCTTGAGAACTTTTCAGATTAATGAGAGAGACATGCCAGTCATGAAGTGCAACAAAAATGAGACTGAATGGAAGCTGTTGTGCTTTGCCATGCTATGGTAATGGTGGAATAATAATACTGTCTAATGTTTAGTGAGTACTTCAGTATACCAGACAAGAATCTACCTTCTTTTTATGTACTTGTTCAATTGTTCTTCATATAATTGCCTGACTAAAGACTATTGTCTTGCCATCTTGTAAACAAAAATATCAACAATTAGAAAATGTAAATATCTGACTCCAGGTCATATTGGTAACCAGTGGGATTTCTGCATGTGAACCCAGAGGAGTAACTCTTGAATATGTTCTTCTGACTACTGTTTTCTAAGTCCATATCTTAGTGAAAAGACCTAGGATTGCTATCTGTGGTCAATGCATCATATGTGATTAAATGAACAATATAACTTCACTGCGATATTAAATAAATAATGATAATTGTGGATACAAAGTCTATTTCTCAATGTCTAGTGGAAACATTAATAATCATACTCCAAAGCCACTATTAAATATAACTTAATTATTATATACATGCATGTGTATCTTTCAAAATGTCTGCATATATCTGTGTATAGTTGTGATCTAACCCCTTAAGAGATTTGAAATGTCACTATCACAGTCCTTTAGGTGTTAAGAAGATGCCCTTGCTGAAAAATGCCTTCCTTAGTGTGTCATCTGGTTCCTATGATTGCTGCCAATGAAGAGGGCACAGGGCAATCCTGTAAGTGAGACTGCAGGATACTATGTCAAGGCTTTGACTGACTCTAGCTGCCAGTCTGGCGTCTCTGTGTAAGCAGGCTACAGAGGCATAAATGAGTGCTGTCCCTGATAGGTGGGAGTGATTTGGGTATGAAGGTTAAAGGGGTAGCCCTGTGATGGATGGATAGATGCTGGTAACTATAGTCGTAACACTAGAAGCTTGGCAGCTGGGAAAGGTCTCAGCAGCCGTTCCACTCAGAAGTTAGGCTCACAACCACAGTTTGTGAGAGTACAGACTGCTCTTGTAGGGATCAGTTCCCAGAACCCATATCGGTCGGCTCACCACTGCTTATAACTTGCTCTAAAGGATCCAGCATCCTCTCCTGGAGGCCACAGAAAATTCAAGTTCATATCTGCAAATATTTTAGGACCATCTCAGTGTACATATATCTATATGGATATCATTTAATATTTTAAAATTATTAGTATTTTGTTCCTATGTGACAAGTGCTGGACAAGTGTAGTAAGTCTGGTATATCACAGTTCTTGGTGGATGTTGATTGGTGTGCTAAGCAAGTCAAGTGTCTTTTGGAATTTGACTTTATGTAGGATTTGGCACATGTAACTTTTATTTAAATTGGATATCCCTTCCGATTGTCACTAATTCAAAGTTAATTTCTGGTTTAGCTGAAATTATTCTGTATTAAATTAACTGTAAAAATTACTTATAATTTTTTTTAGAGAGTTAGTGTTTTACTCAAATAAGTCATAATAGAAAATATTTGAGGAATATTTATTTTAAAAGACTGCTTTCACTATAACATTATTTTAAACTGTTTAGTACCACTGTCTCCTGAAAGAGACCTCTTTTATCCTCAATTTGGGCTTTTAATTTTCCAAGTATGCTTTTATAAGCATTTTCCACATTGTTCATGCCATCTGACAATGAGACTCTGTCATTTGAAGTGTGTTTATTTAGTTTGATTACAAGGAATATTTAGTCACTATTATAACATTAGTATGCAAATTTATGTAGTATATAGATCTCATATTACTTGGTATTCAGATGATAGGTCATAATTGTAAGCTTTTAATCCTTTTTTCTAGTGAAAGATATCCTTGGAGTTAGGATGACTCCCCTGAGGAGCATTGAAGACTATGATATGTAGAACTTGGGAAGCTTTCCTGTCAAACACTAATTAGCCATAAAGGAGTGCAGTGATCCACACTCCACATGTGCAAATTGAAATGAAAACTGAGTTATCCGTGTTGGCGATGGAACAAGACATAGGAGGCTTCCCTTTGTACTTATCTACAAGAAAGCATAAGTCCTACCGTGCACATGTTTTATTTAGATTATACTGTCTTAATATGTGACTTGCTATTTAGCATTCACCCTGGAGGTGCTGTTACTTAAGATTCTGTCCATCTAGCTGTGATTCCAGTATGCCTCATTTCCCTTTGCTTTCAAAACAGAGAGAATAAAATAAAAATACTTTACAAACCTGTGAGTGAAGAGAAACAAAATCCCTGTTACCTACCATGCACTGCAAAGATAATATTATTTAATCAACTCTGAGGACAATGCTGGTCTATAGATATAAGCATAAATATCTAAGAGACAATTTGATAACATGTCCACTTAGCAAACCAGCTGCAGAAGATTCATCTCAGTCCCCAGGACCACTCTATAACCAGATACACATAACTGGGCATTAACCACGTCCTATGAAGCTGCTCTCAGATACAATCTGAAATCAGTTGACCAAAATGGAAAGGAGGAATCTCACAGAGCCCCAGCCCTAGACAGAATACTAAAAGCAACTCTGGAATACTGAGAGAAGGAGAAAAGTCTCCAGGAAAGAGCCTTTTTAGTTTGCTATCCAGTGGTTACCCTGAAACCCAATATATTCAAGTAACATCATGTGGACTGAGTTGCATTTATGTATTTAGGTAAATATAGATAACTAAAAAATTAAGCCATGGATTCGAGAAGGAACAAGGGAGTACCATTGGAGAGGTGAGACAGAGGAAAGGGGAGAAGCAATGATACTATATTTTAGTTTCAAAACTAAAATAAAAAAGCAATCATGTGCTTATTGTCATAACAGTTATGCCGCTGTCTCATCATTAACCTCTTGCCTAGCTAGTTTGTACTGTAGCATGTAGAGTCTAAAGTTGTAGCATATTGTTACTGACACTTATCTTTTAGTTGCCTGGAGAGCGATGTCTGACGTCATGAAAGTTAGCAAGCTTTCCACATGTTTTTTTCTATATTCAGCAACCAGGGTATGTGGTGTCTTAAATAATAGGGTCTTACCATTCTGTTGGTCTTAATAACAGTGATGTCAATAACCTGTATAGTTTTGGAGGGATTTCTGTAGACTTTCTGGACAAAAGCTCTTAGAAAGTTGTCCTATACATGGGATTTTTACTTAATAATAGCTCATGTCTTCTGGGATCAGATTATCTGCCCAAGCGTGGTATTTCATGATAATTCTAACACCAGCTATAATGGAATATGAAAAGAAGCATCTGAAATGACTATAGAGAAGGAAGAAAAGCCATAAATCAACTCTTACCATTCAGGAGAATGAAATCATTCAACTATCACTATGAAAGAAATATGGGCTAGGGTTGAATCGTAGCCCAGCTGAGATTACATCAGGAGCACAAAAGAAAAGAACCAGCAACAAGTATCTAATTCATTGCTTCCCTTTTACTAGCTTCATGTATTAAGTTGAACCACATGAACTTACTGATATTCAGCCATTTTTAACAGCAAAAAGTAATATCATGTAATTCAATTCAGGAAGTATATGTATTTATTGTCATTGAAATAAACCATACAATGCAAAGTTTCTATGTCAAAAAATGTATTATGCTGCCAACCTAGCAAAAGTAATATGTAAAGGATGTGAAACTTGAATCCTTCAAACTTCGTGGCTCTCTTGTAGTCACTGTATCTTCCCATGGATATCATTCCAAATGAGTATGCATTGCTTCAGGAAGTGGGCTTACATCATAATGGATATATCTACCCATGTAGCCTGGCAGAAAAAACATTAGAGTTAACTTATAAGAACACATTTTACCCTGTCTGTATAAATTTTTCATATTTAATAATAGTTAATATTTAATAAAAATATTTAATCATAACTTTCTTCCTCAATACAGTAATTTCAGATATTCATGGGGTATAATGAACAATATGTTATATAAAAACCAATATAATTAACATTTTTATCTCCTTAAACCTTTATTATGTATTTGTTGTGAAAATTTTCCAAACCTCTTCAATTTTTTGAAATATATTGTACTGTTAACTATAGACACCCTAATGTGTGAAGAAGCAGAACTTATTTCTGTTTAATGGGACTTTTTTTTTCAGATGATAGATCTCTCCCATCACCTCATATCATTCTTCTATTGTCTTGATTACTGTCCTATTGCTGAAGAGACCAAGGCAGCTCTTATTAAAAGGAGCATTTAAGTCTAGCTTTCAGTTTTAGAGGATTAGTCCACAACTACATGGCTAGGAGTAAGGTAGCAGGCAGACAGGCATGGGGCTGAGAGCTTACATCCTGATTCATAGTCAGGCAGGAAGAGAGACTTTTGTGTTTGCTATGATCCTTTGAAACCTCAACCCACCCCCCTCAGCCATTAACACACATTCTCCAACATGGCCACACCTCCTAATCCTTCCCAATCAGTTCCACTGATGGGACAAACCAGGAGGGCCATTTTAATTAAAACTATCAGACCCAGTCTCTGGGAAATATAATTCCACTCTTAATGTCATATAATTAACTTCCTTACATTCTATGTATTAGCCATATCATAAGGTATTTGTCTTTTTATGTCTGGCTTATTTAGAGCTACACAATATATTTTAAATTTGTCTCTGTTGTGTCAAATACTATAATTCAACTTTTATGGTTCAATAATATTCCATTGTGCATAGATATACCACATTTTCTTAATCCATTCATCAATCAATGATCATATTGGTTGATTCCATACTTCAACTACTGTAAATAGAGAGTAGATTTACAGAAGTAAAACACTACGGAGACAGATATAAAAAAATACTGCATAACCTACAGCACCTCGCATCTCAAGTAGTGATTTCTTCTCTTCTACACAAAATCTATTTCTAAAATAATTTTAGGGAAAGTCTTTGCAGTCACAGTCCATCATATTTTAACAGCTAAAACCAAAGCCAACCCTCTGCCTAGTCTACATTCTAAGAAGGGATGGACTTCAGAGACAGCTCTCCTTCTGTTCTAGGTATTCCAATTCTGTCTGGGGCAAGGAGGAAGGTTAGCATGCAACCAAATGTCTTAGAGTCAGAAAGGGAATTTCTGACTGAAAAACCAATCATCACTATTTACACATTGCTTTTGCTGCTGCTGCTGTTTTTGTTATTGTTATTGTTGTCATTGTTTGGGGACAGGATCACACCACATAATTCTGACTGACTTGGAACTTGCTATGTAGACCAGGCTGGCCTTGAACTGACAGAGATTCAGCTCCCTCTGTCTCCTGACTATTGGGATTAAAGGTATATACCATTACACCTGGGATTCCTTTTTGGTTTGTTTTTGTTTGTTTGTTTTTTGTAAATGAACACAAGTTTGTAGGTACTCATAACAGGTACTACATTAAAATTACCACACCCAAATAAAGAGCGCAGGTTCTTCAGTCAACCTGCCAGTGTTCAAATACTGATCCTAGGTCATAGTTACACAAACTTAGGCCAAGTTAGTTTGTTAGCTTATTTGACTTCCTTGAAATATTACATGTAAAACTCTTGGAGTAGTAGCAGAGACATCAAAGATCTAGGAAATGTTACACATACAAGCCCATGTAAATGGTATGAGTTTGTGTATGTGTGTGTTAGTGTGTGTGTGTTTGTGTGTGTATGTGTGCACATGCATGCACTTAAAAGAGAGAGAGACAGGCACAGAGAGGGAGAGAGACAGAGAGTATGTGAGAGTTTGTGTGTGTGTGTGTGTGTATGTGTGTGTGTGTGTGTGATTAACACGGGTTCTTAGGCTTCAAACTCTTGATGCGCCTACCTGGGCCTCATGAGTGCTGAGATTTCAAGTCTACACCACCATGCCTAGCTAGAGCTACATTTAGAATGTGTTGGTGTCAGGTTAGAATGTTAATTATTAGAGCAGATGTCTATTAGGGAATTTGGGCCTTTTTATAAGTCAGATTTTTATTTCGTAAACTAAACTTCTCTGTATTTTATGAATAGAGGAGAGTTCATTAATGACCGGTGTGACACATACGCTACACAGGTACATAGCCAATTTGGAAAATTTGTTTTTACTAATTTTTAAGGTGTCTTTTTTAACATAATGATTCCTTTTTCTGTGGAAACATTGTTTGGGTAGTGGGATCACATTATACTCGTAAATTTTTTGAGTGTTCACAGAGATTTGCATAATGACTTACTAATGTGCACTTCTGCCAATAATGCACAAAGTCCTCTATATACTATCTTCAGCCACACGTCTTTGTTCTTCTTACTACCGTAAGTCAGTGTGTGTGTGTGTGGGTGTGGGGAGTGTATGTGTGTGTGTGTATGTGTGTGTGTGTGTGTGTGTGTGTGTGAGAGAGAGAGAGAGAGAGAGAGAGAGAGAGAGAGAGAGAGAGAGAGAGAGGACAGTCTAACCGAGGTGAGAGTGTTTGCTAGATTATGATTTTATTTTTCCTGGTGATTAGTAACAACTGAATGGTTTTTTATAACCCTGCTGGTCATTTCCGTTTTTAAGGATATATTCATTTTTGTCTTTTGGCCATTTTTCAACTTAATTATTTGGAAATGTTGGTAATTGACTTGCTGGAGTTCCTTCCAGATTCCAGACATTTCCCTATCATATATACAGAATGAAAATATTTTCTCCCGTTGTTAGGTTACCTACACACTGTCAACTGTTTCCTTTCATGTTTAAGGCATTTTGTTGTTTGGTTTTGTTGTTTGTACTTCTGAGATCATATTCAAAAACTTCTTGCTCTTATTAATACCGAATAGTAGTCCTGCTGTATTTTCATTTAGTTGTTTCAAAGTTTAAAGTCATATATTTAATTCTTTAATCAACTTGTAATTGACTTTTGTATGTGTGAGAGAAAGGAGTCACACATAGGTCCTATGCCTTGGGATATCCAGTTTTCCTAGTATCATTTTTGAAAGCGATTATAATTTCCCAGCTGGTTTATGATCAAACCTTTGTCAAAAATGTGTTGACAAAGCCTCATTGGTTATTCTATGCCAAGCGTGATTGAAAAGTGTATAATTTCTTCATTCACTGGTCAATTCTGCATATAGTATGTGAGTTTTATTAGAATTGCAGCATAAATCATGTTGGAATAGTTTTCTGATTGAATCAGAGATGGAATCAAGAGTGATCGGATTCAGAAAGCAATACAAAAACAAAGCAAACACCTAACTGCTTAGGGACCCTGTTTTCAATCAGCAGCTGGCATTGTCACAAATTATACAATTGCCCATGATGAATACTGCAATACTGTAATTTCCTTTATGTGCTTCTTTGAAGCTTATTATATCTATACATTTTGGTTGCCCTACTTGTATTAAGATTTCCTTTTGATTTTACTATAAAAATAGGATTTGCTTCACCCTGTGTGAAAGTCATTTAACTGCAACATTAAACTGTTGCACAGGACAGGGAGTGAAGGGCTTAGCCCCATGTATCACTGTAAGCTCGTAGGTGATTGGAGGGGTGGCAGTTTCCATGAAGGCTGGCACAAGGGGAATGTTACGACGCTGCCCAGGACTGCAAAGGGAGATCCCCACTCTGCAGGCTGCACTGTATGACCTCTGTACTGCCTTGGAGTCCTACCTCTGAGCTTGAGACATCGATGCACCACTGAGTTCTCTTGTAGCCATGAAACAGGGGAGAATTGCTTCCTAAGAAGAGGAGTCCATGTAGAGCCTTCCTATGGATTACTCAGACACTGATAGTGACTCTACTTTGGGATACAGCGATGATGAAGATTCCAGTGATGAAGTTGAAAGAATATCAGAGTCAGTGCACATAAAACTGTATTTTTAGATAGTTGGGCTCTTTTTTATGCTCTGTAATTTCACTGGAAGAGTTTCTAACTCCTCACAAAGTGTTTTAAAGTGACCACTACTAAACCATGAGGCTTTCCTTTAATTTTTAAAATCGATAACGTGCTTGTGAAAATGCTTCATAGTTGGCCGGGCAGTAGCTGGTTTTGCAATGGTTCACTTTTGCCACTATTGTGATTGGTAATGTTGTAAGCAACTAATGTGCGGGCACAGAAATGTGTGACTGTGAGATTTTCTTTTTAAGGACTGTGAGCATGTTTCATCTGGATTGGTATGTGTGCAACTAATTTTACTTAATACAAAATAGCAAGAGTCATGTGCTGAGCACTCAGGGCACTGTGTATTTAGTTTGGGCATTGCCTTATAATTCCAGATTATAATATTCTCATGGATAATCTCAAAAACCCCTTAGAAACTATTAAATACATGCCAACATAATAAGAAAAAAATGTTGTCTCCTTACATGTATTTTTCCTCTATGTCTAAGCCAGTAATATATGCACCCTTTTATCTAGGTCAATATTCTATATAAAAAATATAACTATGGATGGCTAAAATGCTTAGTGACAATATAGGGTCAGTAGGATCCTCTTTATTATATGTACATATAACATTAATATGTAAATCCATATTATATTTATTTTTATCATGATCCTTAGACCCACAATAGAAACCAGTATACACAGTAACTACAGTATTGGCAGCTTCTTCCGCAGTGTGTTTGCCAGAGTGGAAGATTAACTACATCAAAGCCATGTCAGGTAGCATTTTGTCCCTCAAAGAAGCAGGGTCTCAGAGTCTTGCTGGACATGTGCATAGAGACGCAATAAGCACCTGAACCGTAGGAACAAGGGTTCTGTGATGTCTGCATGTCTTGACATTAAAAGAACTCAACATTAAATAACTGCCAAGCATTACCTGGTATCATTATAAAACTGCATGGCTGGTTAGGACATACCTATGAGTGGGAATTCCAGTAAATTGAATGTGAAAGGCCTATCACATTTATTTTGTGGTTGGACACCAAAATATATTGGTGCTGGCTTTATTAACAAGTGCAATTTTTATGACTAATATTATGACCATTGCTCAAAAGTTATTCTGCACTTTATTTTTTCCTTTCTGTTCTTTTTTATTTGGGGGATTATAATATAGTTATGACATTTCTCCCTTTCCTTTCCTCTCTGAAAATTCTTCCATGTAACCACCTACCCCTGGTCCTCCTTTATATAATCCCTCTCTCCATCCCCCTCCCCTTCTCCTCTGAGAGGGCAGAGGCTCCCCCAACCTGGGTACTTCCACGCGGGCACATCAAGCTTCTGCAGAGCTAGGGGCATCCTATCCCACTGAGGCTAGACAAAGCAGCCCAGGTAGGGGTTATATTCCAGACAGGCAACAGCTTTAGGGATAGCCCCCGCTCTAGGTTTTGGGGGACCCAAATGAAGACTGAGCTGCACATCTCCTACTTATATGCAGGACATTAGCCATAAAGTACAGGATATTCACGCTACACTCCACAGATCCAAAGAAGCTAAAGAAGGAAGGTTCAGGTGAGGATGCTCAAATCTCATTTAGAAGGGGGCATAAAATAGTCATAGGAGGCAGTTGGGTGGGGGGAACTAGGTGGGAGGGAGGATGAGGAACAGAAGGGGGGTTCAGGATCAGTGTGGAAAGGGACAGAGAGAGGGCCAGAGGGCCAGAAGAACGAATGGAAATCTGCAGCTGGTAGAGTTGGGGGCATGGGGACCATCTATAGGATGTGTCAGAGACCTGGGATTGACGGGGCTCCCAGGAATCAATGGGAATAACCTTAGCTGGGACTCACAGCAGTGGGGATATGGAATTTGAAGAGGCTACCTTCTGTAGTCAAGCAGAAGCCCAAGTGGAGCAATAGAGACACCAACCCACCCACAAAGCTTTTGACCCAAAATTTATCCTGTCTACAAGAAATTAAAAAACAGGGGATGGAGCAGAGACTGAGGAAATGGCCAGCCACTAACTGGCCCAATTTGAGACCCATTCCATGGGCAAGCACCAATCCCTCACACTATTAATGATACTCTGTTATGCTTGCAGACAGGAGCCTAGCTTAATTGTCCTCTGAGAAGCTCCCCCTAGCAGCTGACTGGGTACATACCATGCATGTCCTTTTGGGTCTGGGTTACCTAACTCAGAATGATATTCTCAAGTTTCATCCATTTGCCTGTGAAATTCATGATGTCTTTGTTTTTAATAGCTGGATAGTATGCCATTGTGTAGATGTACATTTTCTTTATTCATTCTTCAGCTGAGGGACAACTAGGTTGTTTCCAGTTTCTAGCTATTACAAATAAAGCTGCTATGAACATAGTTGAGCAAGTGTCCCTGTGATATAATGGGGCATCTTGTATAATTATTATCAGATTTAACTCTGACAAAGTATATGAATGGTATAGTTTCGTGGGAAGAATTTAATTTAGAGAACAGGTAACTTGTGTTCAAACACCAGGATTGTCATTCAAGAGCTGGATCTGATTGCTGATGGATTATGTAGCTTGTGTTCTCATATATCAGTCTGAGACAAAATAGCTGCGACTTGCTATAGTCAATCAATGATATTAGTATGAACTGTTTTTACATATTCTTAAGTTTAATAAATTAAAACATAAAATATTTTATTAAATTTCTTAATAGCCTTGATATTTTCCCATCTACATAAAACGTTTAGTGCTTCTGCTATGATAAAACATTATATTCCTTGTTTAAAATGTGTCTAATTTAGATCAAATAATATAATAAAATCTTAAAATATTGGCTATTCATGATTACTCCATTAAAATTTATATACACAAAATATATTGACAGTTAAATACCATTTTACATATTATTTTTAGGCTTCTTAGTATTTAAAATGGAAATGTTTTTAAATAGACAATTTCCATTTGTTATTTTTTCTCTGTTTGGTGGCAGATAGCAGGGATAACAAGATCTCACTGTGTAGGCTAGCCCAGGATGACCTTGACCTCATGATCTTCCTCCAAGTGCTTGGATACTGTAGTTACAGATGTGTACCAGTACAGCCAGTCTGAATAGGCAACATTACAAATAGTAAAGATGAAGACAGATATGGAAGAGGAGATTTTAAATGAGGTTTTATTGAAACCACATAGTGTAACTGTTGTCTTAAGCGTAAAAACTATTTGTAGTGCCTTATGATGCCATAAACACATGGTAAGAAAGAAGTTATTCACAACTTATGAAGGCCCTGTGGGGATGAAGTGCTTCTGCCTGCTGTGTGTACTGCACAAACAAAAATCAACCTTCTATAGAAAGTGGTAATAGAGCTGAAAATACAACATCTGCAGTTCTCACGGTGCTGCAAGTGACACAGAATGGCTGCTCTTCATTCTCATGCTCACGTCAGAGAGGTTTGCATCATTTGTGATTGGTTGCTCTTACTTTAACAGCAAGTTCCTGAGACTGTGAAGTCTGAACTTGGAGCTGGATCAATGGATCAGAATCAAGCCCATGTACTGCTCTTGCGAAAGAACCCAGGTCCATTCCTAACACCCACTGGTGCCTCAAAACTGCCTGGAAATTCAGTTCTAGGAGAATTCAATGCCTCTGACCTCTGAGGGCACCGCATTAATGTGCATAGACAATAGTGATGATAATGACCCCAGGCCCAGGAATTCAATACCTGTGACCTTCTTGTAGCAGACACATACTAAGTACCTGCTATATATTAGGCATTAAGAATCAAATAGGGAGCAAATCTAGTCATGGGCCCTGCCTTTATATGGCTTAGCAGAAGACAAATTGAGTCCCTAACTGGATGGCCACATAAATACATATATGAGTTTTAAGTAGCGATAGCCACTTCCATGTAGAGATATGTAAGATACTGAGAACAGTTGTACAAGGAAGCCTACTAGCTAATACAGGATAGCATATCTTAGGAAAGGTCACTGGGGGCAGGATCCAAAGGACAAGCATGGGTGGAGAGGAACTTCTTAAGCCTGAGGACAGCATGTTTTGAAGAAGCCTGAGTAGGAGAGAGGAGATGATGTTTGTCAATTTTGAAAAGAGGCCAGTGTCTCTGGAAGGCAGAGAATGTGAAGCAGGCATGAGACGCTCACACTGGCAGCTTCTGAGACTACCATAAAAGCTTAACAGTCAGAGGAAAACTCATTATTTGGAGTAGATTTAAATTCTTTTCTGGGGGAGGTGGCAATGGGGGAGTGGACAGAGATAGAAGGAAGATTGAGAGGGTCTAGGAGGAGTGGAGAGAGGAGAAGCTGTGATCAAAATGCATTGTATGAGAGAAGAATAAATACAAATTAAAAATAAAGAAGAATAAAGAAGTAAAGGTTATAACAAGGAAGAGTTTTCTTCTTTAAAGCACAAGCAGTAACACATAAATGGAAAAGGATGTAAGAAAACCCTAATCTGGAGCACCCAAGGATGCTCTTCATAAAGTGTCAGGCACTAGGCGAAGAAACCTATAGAATCTCATTTAAAAAGATAAAAGTAGATTCCAGTAATGCAAAGGCATGCCATGGTCTTATATGGAAAAATGAACATCAGAAGCTGTTCTTCTGAGATCAGTGTGTTAATGCAATACATCTGTACAAGAACCCCAACAAAGCTCTCTTTAAAAGAAGAAAAATGTTTTGTTTTGTTTTAAATCAGTATGAAATAATGAATGCTGAAGACTATCACAGGGGCATTTCTGGGAAAATGATATTAGTGAATGAATTTATGGTTCTGGTTTACCAAATACCAAATACTGTTTCTGTTGAGCAACACTAACCCAAGCAAGAAGATATAACAACAGTGAAAGGCTTAATGAAAGACAGATCAGCAGGAAAATGACAGAATTTAGCATGAGTCGGAACTTCATGTATCTTCAGTAGCAAAAGGTGCATTGGAAACACCTTTGGTTTTCAGTACTTCAGATGCCTGGTTTGGGTGGAACATTGTATTTTGTGGTTTGAAAACCTGTCAACACAACATTTTTCTATGCAATTACCTCTGTGATATATTTCACGCATATTTGCCATTAATTATATTGCCTTAGAAATGTTATCATAAGAGAAGAGGGTACACTGTCAGGTGTCATTTAATGTTATGACAATAGTAACATTAAGTTTACGGTAGCTGAAAATGACTTGTGAAGTTAATTTACCAAATCCATCTTTCCCTACTGGAGATGCACCAGGAAAGATGTTCAAAGGTCTCAGAGATTGACATTGCCTGCTATAGTTACAAATTATGTTTTTCAAGACATCGTCTTTATATATTTAAGTGGCTGTGAGTAATATTCATCAAATACTTGAAGAATCATGAGCTCTGGGACAGATGAATAACAATGTATCATAAAGTCTCCAAACCTTAGCTGCATAAAAGTAGAGTTACTATATTAAGAAAATATTTAAAGCTGGTCCTTTGATCTCAAAGATACAGTGTCAAGTTCATAATGGATGAATTAGATACTCTGTTTCCAGCGGTATGTCTCTAGACTCTTTAAAAGCTTTAACCTATTCATTCCCAACTTTATCATCATGTAATTAATTCAGAAATTCCCCCAAAGAGCAAAGGAAATGATCTTATAAAATCTTCTTCCACTTGTGTAAGTGAAATGTTAAATTTGATAATTCTAACAGCTGAGTTTTAACTACAGGGAATGTGTGATTTATAATATGTGTAAAGTGGCTCTTCGCATGAAGCTGAAACCTGGAAGTGCATAAATAAAAAAAAAATATGTGCAATATTTTGGTTCCTGAAAGAAAGTCACCATAGTTACTTGCCTTTGGTCTTAAAGGAAACATCATTCTAATGGGTCATTTTTATTTTCAGGGAGGATGTGAGAACAGCAAACGTTATTGCCGCAGAGGCTGTCACCTGCCTTGTGATTGACAGAGAGTAAGTATATTGCTTTTTATATGCATAACACACACTCATATCAGAAATATAGGTGACTCTGGAATTAGACAGCATTTTGAAGAGCTGTTAATACTTGCTTAAAACATTTTTCTTTTAGGATGAGTTCTATATTTTATTCTCGTATTCTTGAAGTGGCTAGTTCTGCCAATCTAGCTTTGTAATCTTTAATAAGGCACTTACACACTATGAATTACAGCTCTATAGATTCACTTGAAAAGCAAAGATAAAGCAATATCATAGGGATATTTTGAGGATTAATAAAAATATGCAATTAATGCATTTGCAAAGATACAACATCAAATTCACAGCAGATGAATTGGATACTCAATTTCCAGGGTGAGTCTTTAGAGTCGTTCAGGAGGTGCTTAACCAGTGCCGCCATTTGGTGTTTTATTTGGAACTTTAATCACTGTTGCTCTCAGTATGTTTTAGGTTCTTTTCTGTTTCTCTGTCCTGAGATTAGTACACCAGAGCCTTAGGGAAGACACTCTTGTAAAAAGCATCAGCTCTAGATGTGGACAAGTGCCTACTTAGAGAAATGAAAGGCTCTTTTGAGACATCTGTCACTGTCCTGTTTCTTCTCTTCATCATGCTTTACAGTTCTTAACTGGGTTACAGGGAACTGTAACTAGCAGGTTATTGCCACCAGAAGACTATGGCTCAGAGGCATGCAAATCACATGGAATAAGGAAAAAAAAAAAAAAGATATTTCTTCAATGTAGCCTATGTGGGTAAGTGCATCAGAAAGGCCCAGAGAGAACTGATAGAAAACTAGTGGGCCCCTCCCACTGCAGACATTGTGCTGCAGTGAACTAAAGCTGAGGAATGAAGGGCAAAGTTAGAAAGATAGCATTGGACGAGCCCAGGAGACTCTGGGGGGAGAGGGTCGCAATTTCATCCACAACTCCTAATCTTAAGGTTCCTTCATGCTGGGTCACTAGGAGGTAAGCCATGGCACAGTTGCTACCTGATAGTTGCACTCACATATAGCTCTGAAATGGAAATGTTCTAGATCCCAGAATCAACAATGATGTATTCTTGCTGCTTTTACTGAATGTAAGTTCTACCGGGGTTCTACCATGTACAAGGCATGGTGCTAGGTGAAGAGTAAAATGTGGGACAGTATCTGAAAGTATAGCGAGGGCAGAATAAGGAGTCATCAGAATGAGCAGTTCATAAGGAAACTGTGAGCCAGTTTCAACTGACAAGGAGACAACTGTGTGAAGGTTGTTGGGAGACCCTAGTGTGCAGGTATAATGAGGCTGGGTTACTATAAACACTAAATTTTGCTATAACAGCCTCTCTAGCAAAACTGAATGCAGAAACAGTACTCCTTTAACAAATAATACCAAATGGTAGACATTTTAGGAAGTAATATATAAAGTAAAATATTGAAGGAGGGTTTGAAGACAGAATATGTAGTTGGAAGTCTAATGGCAGCTTGTGATCATAGGACCATTTGTCGGAGGAATGTGTAATAATGAATAAGTTTTAAAAAGCTAAAAACAAAGGGTTAAAAATCTGACTAAGTGAAAGAGCATGGAATAAATTAAAGATATTATTAGAACAGAGGAAATAAGATATATGAGAGAAACCAGTTTGGGAAACACAATGATATTCCACTGACAATGACATCCAATGTCATGCAGTCTTGGATGCGTAAGACAGATGCTCTGAGGAAGTCACAGATGTGGGCAGGAGTGCCCTGCCACCACTGCCATAAAACTGATATTAACATTGCCTACATAGAATTAACAGCTGAAATCATCAGGTGAAGTGTAATTCCATAATAAAACAGAGATATAGATGAAAAGATCAGAATTTGGTGAAACTCAGTTTGTTCAAGGGAAGAAAAAACAGGTGAAAGAGAAGCCAGGACCACAGGCGACACAGCAGTATAGAAAGAAAATCTCTAGAGAAGAAAGAAAGTAAATCCCAAGTTAGAGACATAGACTTAGTAAAACACCAAGTCACAACCATGAGTTTTCTAGGAAAGCTGGACAAGACAGGATTGTACCATATGGAGAGTCCATCTGGCTGCTCAGAGTCCACGATACTAAACTACAGCTAAACATGGCAGGAAGTTTGAGAATTATTGCTCAGTGTGGTAGGTGCACTTCCATGGGTAAATGAATAAAGAATATACAGAATACATGTACAGTAAATATTACCCATGTAAGAGTGAAGTCCTGCCATTTGTAACAACTTGAGTGAATCTGGGAGACTGCTAAATGAAATTGTCCATGCAAAGAAAGATAAATACCACCTGAGCTCAATTATGGAATGCAGAAGGGAAGCATAAAATGATAGCTGTCAGAAGCTGGTGAATAGAGAGAACCTTAAGATCAGCAGGACTATGGAGTAACTTAGAAATAATGGTAGTTGTTGTTGTTGTGGTGGTGGTGGTGGTGGTGGTGGTGGTGGTGGTGGTGGTGGTGGTGGTGGTGGTGGTGGTCTTATTGTTTTGCTTTTGAGACATGTCTCTCTGGGAAGCTCTGACTGACCTAGAACCGACTATATGGAGCAGGCTGGCCTCAAACTCACACAGATCTGCTTGCCTCTGCCTTCTGAATTCTTGGATTAAAGGTGTGCACCACCATGTCTAGCTGTTGTTTTATGTATTAGAGAAAACAATAGTGAGACATAAGGCTGAGGCAGACAGATTATGAGTTTAATTCCAGCATACTACAGAGAGATTCAAAACAACCTTGGGCTAAATATACAGAACCTGTGTCCTCCAAAATAAACTAACAATGAAAATAAATTTCTATTATAAAAATGAGAGGTGAGAGGGAGTTTATATTTACTGTTTTGGTTTAGTTTTACTGCATTGTACACACATTCAAAACATTTCCTTGTACCTAGTAAATATATGATATTATAATTTATTAATAAAATGTGTATCAAAAATATATGTAGAACCTGGCATGGTGACCCATGCCTATAATACCACTCAAGAGGCTGAAGCAGAGGATGATCATGGACTCTAGGCTCTGGAGAGAGAGAGAGAGAGAGAGAGAGAGAGAGAGAGAGAGAGAGAGAGACTCCACAAATAAAATAAATGTAAAAATATAGCTGCTTAAATAGGAGAAGAAGGAGGAGGAGGAGGAGGAGGGGGAGGAGGAGGAGGAGGAGAGAGAGAGAGAGAGAGAGAGAGAGAGAGAGAGAGAGAGAGAGAGAAACGCAAATATAAAAAAGACAAGTTGAGTATTTGAACCCAGGAAGTTTACGAGTCTCCCTTTTAGGGGAAATGTTGAGTCTCCAAGAAAACATTGAATCTATAGCAGAAAGAAAGAGAAAGAAAGAAGGAAAGAAAGGATGGACAGATGGAAGGAAGGAAGCAAGCAAGCAAGCAAGCTAACTAAGTGCAATGGCAGGATCCTGTCAAAACTGCTGCCGGTTCCTAATTTATGTCCAATTAGAGGAGCACCAGGGTGTCATCCTGCGCAAACAGATGGCAGACATTAGAACTGTCAGCAAAAGGAGCAGCCTTCACTAATTTACAAGCTAGGTACCATGTTACATAAGCTGCAGTTATGCTTTCCCAGGGGAAACAGAAGAACGCCACTGTAACCAATCATGAATATCAGAGTTCTGTTTTAAATAAATGCTCGTTGACAAATCAGAAAATGATGACCTGTGTTCTCCAGCAGCAGTCTCTGACCACTTTTTTCCTCATATCCTATTTGTTATCTTGGGGCCCTCCAGTGTTGGTCCTCTAATGCCTTCTGACTAGCTGTCTTTCCAGCGTCGACATCATATCTGATGTCTGCACGTCTTCCTCCTTTTGCACTGACGGCATCAAATCTCTTTATCATTTCCACCCCATACACATCCGTTTTTCATCTCTGTGGTCTTAATTCCATTCTCTTATTTTCCAGGCCTTCCCTTTGGTCTTTTCATTCATTTTGGTAAAGCCTAACTTGGCATTAAGATATTTCTTGGCAAGAGTAATCTGATTTTGATGATATGTCCCCTGAAGACTAGAAAGCGAGTGGAAATCCCAAAGGCTGGTTTTGGTTTGGTTTTTGTGTCAGGGGAAGATTTAGAGACTGCAGTCCTTTCACCCACACACAGGTTGGTTTTGTGATGGATTATGTAGCAATGGTAATTTAGCCACCTAGGTCACCTGTGTCCTCTTCTTTGTGAAGCATGTCATTTTCTGTCCCCATGATAGGACTATTGGGACTTCATATGTCACATTACCTGTGAGAGGGTGATAAACTTAAAATATGCAATGGCCTTAGCCTTTCCTACAATCTAAGTAAATCTTGTTTTGGTTCATTTTTCCAGAAAGAACGTTGGGGTGGTGTGAGGATATTGGCAGGATGAGTACAAGAAAACAAATGTGCCTTGTTAGGATGCTGTCTGCTGTGATCATTTAGCCTTGTCTTTTTTTTTTAAATGGATCTGTTACTGACGAGTATGCTTTTCCAAGACACTTTAAATAGGAAAGATAAAATCCAGAAGTTTAGAAGAAAGACTGTGTTATTTTAACTTAATGATGTGAGTTGAATTTTAACCTGTCTTTAACAAGTGTGATCCAACTACAAAATAAGCACATTTTTAAAAAGACTATTTTATGAGGAGTCAGTGTGGTTTAAAGTCATGGAAAAAAAGATGGAGGGACAGCTCTTCGTGATGCTTGCTTTTCCAAGTGCCTTAAAGTGATCACAGGACATCTACTAATACTGATCCCTCCAGCAATGACAGAGAGCATCCCTGGCTGGGATGTGCACAGAGGAGTCCCAGACTCAACTCATCTCCTGTGCCTGATCTCTCTGCTGGTCTTTCATGCATTAGCCATCCCTCGCCATATACTTGCCATTTGTGAAATTTCAAGGCAAATGATACATGGTCTCCAGCCCTACTCTGGTACCCGAAAAGCAGAGTTTCTCTTAGAAATCTTTGGACTCTGTTGATATTCCAACATCATTAATATCTTGATGGGAAATGACAAGACTTAACATATTCTAAAACGTAGGACATAAAACTGCGCATAGGAAGCTTATAAATGCCTACATTAAAGGAAAAAAATCAGAGACATCTCAAATAACTTAGTGCTGTACCTCAGAGCCTCAGAAAAACAAGAAAAAGCCAAATCTAAAATTTTAAACAGAAATAATTAAAAGAGGAGCAGATCAGAAGTGAATTAGAAATAAGAAACAATTACACAAAGAATGAGTAAGCTGAATAGTTGGTTCTTTGAAAGAGATGGACAAACCCTAAGGCAAACTAACCAAAAGAAGAAAGAACCCAAATTAATAAAATTAGAAATGAAAAGGGAGACAGTACAGCAGATACTAATAAAATTCAGAAAACCAATAGGAAGGACATGCCCTGGAGGCATGTATCTCACTAACTTGGGAAATCTAAATGAAATGGATGAATTTCTAGACGTATATAGTCACCAACATTAAACCAAGCAGAGTTAAGCAATTTAAATAGATTAATAACCAGCTGTTGAGATGGGTTAGGTTGGCTCCATGACAGGCTTCAGCCCTCTACATCCCAGCAATGGTTCTGGAATGTACGTAGACATAGAGCCAACAGATAAAGATCAAGGTCACCAACTCCTCCCTGGAATTCCCCTAAGGTGCTTTAAATCAGGCCTGTGAGCTCACTTTGGGGTCTCTCCATCTTGTAGATGGTAGACCCCAGAATGCTGGACTTCTGCAGAATAAAACATTCTTTGCATTAAAAAAAGAAGAAGAAAAAGAAAGAAAGAAAGAAAGAAAGAAAGAAAGAAAGAAAGAAGGAAGGAAGGAAGGAAGGAAGGAAGGAAGGAAGGAAGGAAGGAAGAAAGAAAGAAAGAAAGAAAGAAAGAAAGAAAGAAAGAAAGAAAGAAAGAAAGAAAGAAAGAAAGAAAGAAGCCTCACAGGTCTTAGTTGGTTATCCAATGCAGAGTAGTCAGCCATGAGATTAGACACAAACAAGCGACACTAACTTGAACCAGCAGGTTGTGTGTGCATACATGTATATACACATGTATTTAGAGAGAGAACATTAAAGAAAACGAGGTTGTGGACTTAAGGAATGAGGCAGAGTTTATGAGGGCTTGGAGGGAGGTGGGAAAAGGGGGAGAGTGGTACGGTTAGAACTTCAAAAATAAATTACAAAAAGTTCACTATTGGAAATTTTCAAAGAACTAATAAGTTTTCTAATACAATAAAAAAAAGCAAAGAAAAAAAAAACATCAGGGATTAGAAAAGAACCTAAAAGATGTTTAAGAAGGAGAGAGAAGCCAAGCCTCTGATAAGGAGCACAGATCCTGACCTGCTCATGTTAGTGGAGTGTAGTCTGCTACTAAAGCTCATCTGTCCATGGCTCTGAACCCTTCTTGTCTAGATGAACTGTGTTCTGCAGGTGAGGCTCCAAGCCCAGGAGTAGCACTCCGATCACACGGTTTAACTATAATGACTAGTAAGGGAGATGTTCAATCCGTGTTCTTACATTTTAGTGTGTTCTGGTAGATCTTGGAATTTTAGAGTAGGAAGACTTTGAAAATCTACTCTTACAAATCCTCTAGTTCAAAACTGAGAGCTGAGCCACAGAAGGAGGATAGATTTCCAGCTCTTTGTTGCTGAAGCATGTGACAATCACCTGCATCATTTGAACGTGGAGGGCAAACTGTAAACAGAAACTATAGTAGATGCTAGAGTTAAGGTGTGTTTACTGAGAAGCCGAAAACCCATGGAAATGGCGCAGTAAGGAGGAATCACTAAGCCCCAGTCCCAAAGCAATGGTCTCAAAGGCTCTAATCTGCCCTCACTTCTGTCCTCACCTCTTCTCTTGGCCCTATGGAGTCTAAGAACTGGACCTTGTTGTTCAGCATAGCTTCTATTTTTTTTCCTTTGTTATTTTTGATATTTTATGTACATTTCCAATGTTTCCCCTTTTCTGGGTCTCCTCTTTGGATACCCCCTGTCCCCTCCCCAACCCGCCTCTAGGAGGGAATTCCACCTCCCACCCCACCCCCCGTCCACCCATCCCCATATTCCCACCTTGACATTCCCCTTTACTGGGGCCTCTAACATCCTCAGGCCCAAGGGCCTTTCCTCTCCCCCTGATGGCCATCGAGGTCATCCTCTGCCACATATGTGGTCCAAACCATAAGTCCATCAATGTGTATTCTTTGGTTGGTAGTCCAAACTCCAGGAGGACCAGGGAGGGGGGAGTCAGGTCCATTGACTCTCTTGCTCCCTCCATGGGGCTGCAAATTCCCTCAGCTCCTTCAGACCTTTCTCCAACTCCTCCATCTGGGACCTCACTCTCAGTCCAGCGGTTACTGTTATGTGAAACTTGGGTGTTCTGAACTTTTGGGCTAATATCCGCTTATCAGTGAGTACATACCATATTCCTTCTTTTG
>CM052703.1:28754066-28903104 GCA_028551405.1 Uromys caudimaculatus
AAGAAGCACACCTTGAGTTAGAAATAAACGTTTGTGTCAGAAAAGGGCAAACATTGCCTGTCATCTTCTGATCCATGCTTAGACTTGCAATGAATAAACCAGAGGTTACATCCATTTCCTTTTCCTTTCAAGTTTCTATTATAAGCAGGTGATATTATAGTAAACCAAGAACTACTAGTTGACAACAAATATTTAAATAGAGCTGTTTATAGGTGGTGGTGAGAAAGAGTCAGAGTGACAATGA
Organism: Uromys caudimaculatus; assembly: GCA_028551405.1. Taxonomy (NCBI): domain Eukaryota; kingdom Metazoa; phylum Chordata; class Mammalia; order Rodentia; family Muridae; genus Uromys; species Uromys caudimaculatus. Next base: position 28,754,311 of record CM052703.1, read on the forward strand.
ATTATCAGTAAGGCTTTAGGTTAAAGAGTAAATAATATTGGCTTCTCTGAGAAGACCTGTCTAAAGAGAATACACTTGATCTGAGATTTGAATGGTATTAAGGAAATCCTATGTGAACACATGGGCAAAGAACATTGCAAAAATATGACATTTGTCCTAATGCAAATGCATGGAAGAAATTAGAGTGGTTGTAGATGCCAGCAGAATAGTGACATCATCCGACTTCTGTTTGAAAAAGATTATCTTTCCTGCTTTTAAGGAAGAGTGTCCACAAAATAAGAGAAGCCTATCCCAAGACAGACCCTGGTGGATGAAACAAAAAGACATGACATAAAAGGGATTAACTTCAAAGTATTGAAACTAGAACCACCAGTATTCAGATAGATTCAATATAATGGTGGAAGTGCAAGAGGAAGAGAACAATCTAGAAAATGGTTTAACAAAACGTTCATGTGATGTGTCAGACATAAACACTTCCAGCTTTTCAAGCTGTATGTGAGCGATTATAGTTTTTCAACCTGGTTGTATGTGTGAAAATAGCTGTAGGTAATACACAGTACATAGAAAAGTAGTGTGTCTGTGTTCTAACAAAACTTTATATATAAAATGTGCAGTATGCATCACTTGGTTTATAGATGTTAGTTTGCTGACCTCTTGATTCAGAGTCATTCCTTGAATGTTTGAAAATAGATCTTTTCCAAGAAACTTTATCCAGAAGCTTACAGGTCCTGTGAAATTCCAGATCTTTCAGATAAGTGTCACCTTCCATGACAAGATGGAAAGAGTAGAGAGTCCAGGGCTTGCTGAAGAAAAGATGGCATCACCCAGAGAATCAGTCTTTTTAAGCCACTCTGATCATTTGGAAAATAACTTAAAGTAAACCAGCAGATGCTCAGGTTATGAAAAAGAAACCAGGGAAACAACACCCTTCACAATAGCCACAAAAACATAAAATATCTTGGTGTGACTCTAACCAATCAAGTGAAAGACATGTATGACAAGAGCTTCAAGTCTCTGAAGAAAGAAATTGAAGAAGATATCAAAAGATAGAAATATCTCCCATGCTCATGAATCAGTAGGATTAGCATAGTAAAAAGGACCATCTTACCAAAAGCAATCTATAGATTCAATGAAATTCCCATCAAAATTCCAATACAGTTCTTTACAAGCCTTGAAAGAATAATTCTCAACTTCATGTGGGAAAAAAAGGATAGTTTAAAAAATCCTGTACAATAAAGGAAGTTCTGGAGTTATCACCATCCCTGATTTCAAGCTGTATTACAGAGCAATAGTAATAAGAACTGCATAGTATTGGTATAGAAACAGACAGGTTGATTAGTGGAATTGTGCCAAGACCCAGAAATGAACCCACATACCTACGGACACTTGATTTTTGACAAAGAAGCCAAAGCCATACAATGGGGAAAAAAGAAAACATTTTCAACAAATGGTTCTGGTTTAACTGGATGTCTGCATGTAGAAGAATGCAAATAGATCCATATTTATCACCTTGAACAAAACTCAAGTCCAAGTGGATCAAAAACCTCAACATAAAACTGTAGACACTAAATCCAACAGAAGAGAAAGTGGGAAATAGTCTAGAACTCATTGGTACAGGAGACAACTTCCTGAACAGAAAACCAATGGCTCAGGCACTAAGATCAACAATTAATAAATGGAACCTCTAAAAACTGAAATGCTTCTGATAAGGCAAAGGACACTATCAATAGGACAAAACTGCAACCTATAGTTTGGGAAAAGATCTTCACCAACCTACATCCAACAGAGGACTAATATCCAAAATATATAAAGAACTCAAGAAGTTAGACATCAATAAATCAAACAACCCAATTTATAAGTGGGGTACAGGGCTAAGCAGAGAATTCTCAACAGAAGAACCTTGAATGGCCAAGAAGCACTTAACAAAATGTCTAACATCCTTAGTCATAAGAGAAATTATGAAAATGGAAATTAAAACAACCCTGAGATTCTACCTTATTCCCATCAAAATAGTTAAGATCAAAAACCCAGGTGACAGCAGATGCTGGCAAGGGTGTGGAGAAAAAGGAACACTCCTCCATTGCTGGTGGGATTGCAAACTGGTACAACCACTCTGGAAATCAATCTGGTGGCTTCTCAGAAAATTGGAAATAGTTCTAACTGAAGACCCAGCTATACCACTCCTTTGCATATACCCAAAAGATGCTCTACCATATCACAAAGACACATGTTCTACTATGTTCATAATAGCCAGAAACTGGTAAAACCCAGATACCCCGCAACTGAAGAATGGATACAGAAAATGTGGTTCATTTACACAACAGAATACTACTCGGCTATTTAAAAAGGGACATCATGAATTTTGCAGGCAAATGGATGGAACTAGAAAATATCATCCTGACTGAGGTAGCCCAGACCCAAAGGACATGCATGGTATATACTCATTTATAAGTGGATAGTAGCCATAAAAAGACTTGATATACTAGGGCTGGGGGTTACCCAAGGAAGGCTTCCACCCTCTCCAAAGAGAAGGGGAAGGGGGGAAAGTGTGTGAGTGGAGGACAGGGAGGAGGGGTGAAGCAATTGGGATGTAAATTGAATATATAAATTAATGTAAAAATAAAATGATTATTAGATATGAATACATATATATATACATAATATAAACATATATAATTTATGTATATATCAATTAAAAACTCAAACAATCCATTTTTTATTTCAGATTTTCCATTTATTCTCTGTATTATAATTGAATTGTTTAGAACAGATTATTGCCTTATATAAAGGCATAATCAAGAAAACAAATCTGCTTTACATAAGTGATTAATTTTATAACCATATTTGGAATTTGAGAACTTATTTGGAGGGTTTAGCATGGGAGTACAGATACTTGTATACCCTTGACTGAAGGCCTCTCCTTCTCTGGTCTGGGAAGATCATCCTTGGGCAAAGTCATCCTCTCCCTCCTGCCATAGAGTTCACAGCTCTGGGAGAGACAAATATGAGACTCTGAGGGAGGAAGGAGACACCAACCTAAGGAGCCAGACCAGATGCATCAACCCCAGTAATCAATGGAGTGACAGATGTCACAGTCAGATACCTCCCACATTACGTATTTTGAATTTGACAGAATCTGCTTAATTAGTTTTGTTTTTATTATTTTTATATTTTTTAACCCTCAGAGTCTAATCACCTACTCGTGATTACTAAACATTGTATTAAAACAGGAATATAGTAAAGCACAAGGATTCCGTCAACTAACATGAATATGTTAGGTTTAAATGCATACATGACTTATAAAAAGTGCTTTATAAACTATAAATTGTGTGTAAATGCTTTTCTTTGTTGGTAACATGTTAATCCTTGATCCTTGGAGTCTGTCAATTTGGTCTTTTGTCTCCCTCCGAGTTTTAAAGCCCATTTCTCTTTAGACAAGAGTATCATCACGCTGCAATCGAAGAACAAAATTATACACATTTTAGACATACCACTGAGTAATCAGCTCCCTTCAGAAAGATGTTTTGGTGTAATAATGAAAACATCTTAATAACTGAAATTATTACCCACTGAGTCAATCACCATAATGTCCCCAAACAGACACTTTTCCTAGAGTGAGGAGCAGCAGCCTTTTAGCTGACGCCTCTTAAGAAAAATGTCTACAAACGTTAACATTCTCGATGCGAAGCAGTCATTATTTCCTTGCTCTGTCCTTTTCCCTTTCTTCCTGCCCTGTCTCCATCTGTCTCCCTCCTCTGCTCTTTCTCCTTCCTCTTCTGCATCCATTTCCCTCTTTACCTTGCAACCATGTGGAAACTACCAACATTAAAAACACAGAACACTTCACACTTGCTCTTCCGTGTCTCTGCATTTGTGCGTCTGTATTTAAATAACACCATTAAAATCACTCACCTTAAAAAATACTGCCTGGTCTTCATGGGGTTCCCCAAAAACTGGATCAGAGACTTACCTGTCTGTGGCTCCTGCTCACCTAACTGAGCTGTCTTGTCTGGCCTTTGTGGGAGAGGATATACTTAGTCCTAAGTGACTTGAGGTGCCAGGTTAGACTGGTTCTCCAGGAGGGACCTTCCTCTTCTCAGAGGAGAAGGGAGAGGAGGAGGGTCTGTGTGAGCGGGAACTGGGAGGAGGGGGACTTTGGGAAGTAAAGTGAATGAATGAATAAATAAATAAATGGAAGAAAAGAGAATCTTGCCTTGACATTTGAAAATGATTTATTTATTGTTATTTATATGTATGGATGTTTTGACTGCACATATGTCTATATAACACTGTGGGCAGTGTCCGCAGAGGCATGGATAGGGCATCAGACCCCCCCGAAACTGGAATTAAAAATGGTTATAAGCCACTGTGTGGGTGCTAAGAATAAAATTCAAATCCTCTGGAAAAGCAGCCAGTGTTCTTAACCACAGAGCTATCTTTTCAGGCCCTGCTTAACTTGTTAAAACTTAATTAGCTTCTCAGAAAAATGAGCATAAAACTGTTTGTACAACTACATGCATGCACTGAGGTTTGTTGCTGAGATAGCCTGAGGTAAAGATTTTCATATAATAATAGCTCCCTGCTTTCTTCTGAAATTGAACCTAGCATATACATGCAATTGGCTATTTTATTTTGCAACATTAAAATATAAATTACATGTGAGTTTAAAGAGTTTAATAATTTATCGGTAGTTAGTTTTATTACTTTTATTTTTTTACAGTCCAGTCATTGCTCCCATCCCAGCCCTGCTCCCCCAGTTCCTCATCTCATTCCTCCTCCCCCTGTCTCCAAGAGGATGCTGCCTCCTCTTCCCCCACCAGACCTCCCCACTCCCTGGGGCCTCAAGTCTCTAGAGGGTTAGGTGAGTCTTCTCCCACTGAGTCCAGACCAGGCAGTTCTCGCCTGTGTATGTATTGGGGGGGAGGGGTCATGGGGGACCTCAGACTAGCTTGTGTATGGTTGGTGGCTCAGTGTCTGAGAGATCTAAGCAGTCCTGGGTTAGTTGAGGCTGCTGGTCTTCCTATGGGATCACCCTCCACCTCAGCTTCTTCCAGCCTTTCCCTAATTCAACCACAGGGGTCCCCGACTTCTGTCCAATGGTTGGCTGTAAGTATCTGCATCTGTCTCAGTCCACTGTTTGTTGGGCCTCTGAGAGGACCGCCATGCTAGACTCCTGTACTGATGCGCACCATAGCATCAGTAATAGTGTCAGGCCTTGTAGTTACTTGTTTTTATAGCTGATAAATGTTTTGTGGGTTCTACTCATTCAGTTGCTTATGTTGCCAAAACACCTTACTAAGATCTTCTTCAGAATAGACCATTGATGACAGAGGTCTTTTTATTAGTTAAGTCATGCTATAAGACCCTAATAAATATTTAGAAGGTCATTTGCCACTGTATTAGTTAGGGTTCTCATGTAACAGAACTTGTAGAATAAGTCTCTCTACATAGTGAGAAAGGTAAGTTATTAGAATGGTTTACAGGCTATGTATGCTCCAGCTGGACCAACAATGGCTGCCTATGAATGGGAGGTCCAAGAATCCAGTAGTTGTTCAGTCCACAAGGCTGGGTATCACAGCTGGTCTTTAATATGCTGGGATTCTGACGAAGTAGGCTCTAATGCCAGTTGTGGAATGGACTTGCTAGCAGGAGCAAGCAGGCAAAGAGAGAGGAAGCTTCTTTTTTCCAAGGCCTTTGTATAGCTTGCTAGCAGAAGGTGTGGTCCAGAATAAAGGTGGATCTTCCCACCTCAAAAGATTTAATTAAGAAAAAATTCCCTCACAGGTGTTAATTCCAGATGTAGTCAAATTACAACCAAGAGTAGCAATCACAACTACCTATAGCAATATGTCCTAAAAGACCTGTTTGACAAGGATCCACACAGATATTATGTATTCTGGGAAAGAGTATATGACCAGGAATACAGCCCAATGGTGAAGGGCCTTCCTCGTAGATGCAAGGCCCTTGGTTCAATTGCCAGAAGTGCAAATAAATAATCCCATCAATAATAAGCTTAGTAATTAATTCGATAATTCTACTATATATCTAATCAAGCTGTCTTTAATAATTTATTGACCAGAAGAGAAATACATAATGGGTATCCCTTCAGATTCAACAATATTACTTGAAAGTTCCACATCTTCTTAAAGTACTTACATATAATATAATATAAAATTTTTCTTTAAAAAGATTTACCATTTTATCAGGATCTAATTATTCAATACTTCAATATTCTTTTGAATATTGCCTTCCAAACAAAAATTATTTACAAATAATATATGGCCCTAAATTCTCAAAGACAAAAATATGATCCTTGGTATGTTCACCATGAAAAGAAATTATGTATGTTCAATCTATAGTCTAGAGTACAAATATTTATGTTTGTATACACAGTTATCATACTTCTTGTTTCCCTAGGTATATGTGTCCTTGAGTGTTTGTATACAGAGCTAGAAGGATAGATATTCTATGACATATGTACATATAATTACCTGTTAGCTGCTAAAGTATTCCTTAACATTTTTAAAGATAAAATTAAATGTGTATACAATAGTGTAAAGTTAAAAATAATATTGATTCATAGCTAGTTCATAGCTCTAACTCTAAACAATAACAAGGCTACACTGAGAGCAAATGAAAGATTCACTCTAGTCACATGTAATTGGGTAACTGCAGATACTTTTGTATGATAGAGTTTCTCTGAAATCAGACTTTCTCCAAGTTTAAGTATGGACCAATACCTTATACAGGAAAGTAAGAAAATTCATCATATAAAGAGTAGTGGTGCTGCAGATAATCCGCCCAGTCTGAAGGCTGAGGAAGAAGGATCAGGAGTTCAAGACGTTTACTGCATGGCAAGTTCTAGACTAAAGTGGACTTTAGGGTTGGAAAATCATCTCAAGACCAACCAGATAGCCCAAGGACCTAGGATAAAGCCACATACTACTGTTGAAAAAGAAAAAAAACATCAATAAATGACTACTAATGACATTCTGCTACAATCATAGATCAGTTCCTTCCTCAACCGTCATCAAAGAAGCCTCTCCTGTAACGGGTGGGAACAAATAAATAAGACAATATGCACAGTGGAATACTCAGACCTTGGAACACTCAGCCCCAAATGGGAAGAAGTCTCCATGAAATCCCTTCCTCCGGGGCTCAGGAACCCTGTGAAATAGGAGGCAGGAAGAGTGTGAGAGAGGTGATGGATGACATTAAGAACACAAGGGCCTCTAAATCAACATGAGCAAAGCTCACATGAACTCAGAGACTGAGGCAGTATATGCAGGGCCTGCACGGGTCTGCACCAGGTTCTTTGCATATGTATTATAGCTTCTGGTTTAATGTTCATATGGTATTCCTTGGTACAAATGAGTGGGTCTCTGCTTCCTGTGCCTTCTCTTGCTCTCTTTTCCTTCTGTTTGTTTTGTCTACTTCCACCGTGTTCATTTTTGTGTTATCTTATTATATTATAGCTTTATTTATTATTATCCCTCAGAAGCCTATTTATTTTCTCATGGGAGACAGAAAGGCACTAGATCCAGAGGGAAGTGGAAGTGGTAAGGACGTGGGAGGAGAGATGGAGGAAAGACTGTAATTAAGACATATTATGCAAAAAAGGACATAGTATGTGGAAAACACATATATTTCAATAACAAGAAAGAATAAAAAAGAAAAGCTGACATTTTATGCTATTATTTGAGTGAAAATTTAGGTTTCTGTTCCCTGTCTCTAGTTTCATTAGAATGTAACTAACAAAACTTATAGGCAGGCATTCAAGGTAAAAAATAATAAAAATTACAATAAGTTATTAACCAAAACACAAATGAAAAAGTAGCACCAAGTAAAAGGAAAATGTTTGAAATCACATTTGAGCATTTTCCTCAATAATAGAGATCACAGTTATCATTTATTTTACTGATAACATTTTTGAGAAGTTTTAGACTTGCCTATTATTCAGTATGAATTAATAAGTTCATTATAGTAAAGTTCATATTTTGGAATGAGTTTCTTAATTTCCTGGGCTTGTGTCTCAAAAATTCCTCTTTGTCTTCTTTTGTATATCAGCATGACCATATTTAGCATAGCATAGAAGTGACCCAGCCTCCCAGATGGACCACCACCAGGGATCTGAGATAACAGCTGTCCTCTGTTGCCCTAATCTTCTTTATAGTTTTTGCAAAAAAGTAATTAAAAATGAAAGCAGTTAAGTAACTTTAAATTGTAAATCATCAAATTTTCTGCTGTGGTTTAGAAACTGACTGCCTAACTTATTATTTGATGCCCCAAATGCAGGCCGTTTAGAAATTAAGATTAAGAAAAGACTGTGGGAGTGATTCAGCATTATATATCTTGTTTAAAATTTAAGAGACTCTGGATTCAACACCCAGTACTTCCAAAAAGGAATCATACAGATGGAACAGGGGAGAACACAAGGAAGGGAAAGTGATTGGCATACAAGGGTGAGAACTGTCATTCAGCTCACTACACAAATCCAAGGCTGGCAGAGGAGCCCACCTGGAATCCCTGTGATCAAAGAAGATACAGGGAGTCCTCAGAGCAAACTGGCTAGCTAGAAGAAACAAGTCAAGGTTTGTCTTTAAGGAAAGATCCTGCCTCAATATATAACATTGGAAAAAGATCAAGGAAGACCCTTGGCATCAGCCTCTGTACACACACACGCAACCACACACAAACATATGTTCACAAAAATTATAGAGGTATAAACTGTATAACTCTACATAATTTCTTAAAACTCCCCATTAAAAGCCTATATAGTACTAAACTTTTTCATCACGATCTTCTAAGCATGTGTTGTGGATAGGGGTTATAGTATCAATTTTTGAATAGGAAGGAGAATGCTCACTTTGTTCCTATAGTACATCACATTTAGTAGGTGTTAAGATTTAGGGGAGCTTCTGTCTCTCTTAAGTGCATCAATAAAATGGATGTGATACTAACAACATCACTGTCCAGTACTTGTCACACTGAGCAATGCCTGGCATATTCATGGCTCTTATCAATGTTACCAAATACATGACTGAAAGAACTTAAGAGAAAACAGATTCATTTTAGCACATTATTTCAGAAGGTTTGGTCCATAGTTACCTGGTTCCATGTACTTGGACAGAATATTATAGAAGCTGGATGAGGCAAAAGAAAGTAAGTAGGCACCAGAGACAAGATATTGCCAAGGACCTGGTCAAAGTCAATGATTATGTCCAGTGAGGCATTACCAGAACCACATGAGTCTGTGGCATTCTGGTTATTATGTGGAAGTCTGGACAGGCTTATATTGACTTTCTCTTTCTTAACCAGTCTATTTCAGTGGTTGCCAAAATGTCATATGTAAAGGAGTTACTCTATCTGGTTGTATTTAGTACAATTCAAAGGTAATTCTACTATGTGTGTATTCACTGAGTTCTTTTTTTTCTATAACATTTTATATTTTAAGCATATGATAGATGATACTTCATTATATAAAATAAATCTAAAGACTTCTAGATATAAAGTAGATATTGAATAGATGGACTTTAAGTAGTTAACCTTCCTGTTTCATCCAAAGTCAATTTATTTTCACTCTCAAATGACTTTATTTTTCTACAATTCTTACTTTGTCAACGATTATTTGCTTTCTTTTAATGGGAGATGCAGCTACTGTTTGCCTCTTACAGTTTTCACTGAAAATAATAAAAGTTAATCCTAGTTAACTGACAGACTTGGCATGCTCTTATTGGCAGGTTTTGTTGTTATATCAGTTGGATAAGAAATTGACTCACAATTAACATAGCCTATATTTTATCCCACCCAGTAGGTTCAATACCTGTTTTTGCCAGACATGGGTGTCAAATGTGATTACGTGTTAACTACAGAGGTTGACCAGATAGAGGTCTCTGACCTCCTAGCGTTTATCACCCAATCAGTTGGGACTCTGCTGTCTGGTGTGTTTCTTAGCGATCTACCTAGATTGTTTGAATTTACTTTTTTAAATATGGCTTTAAATCATTTCCTAATTAATGACTGGTTGACATTATTTTCACTTTGCAGAAGACTTAACATGATCACTCTGGTTTTCCTCTGACAGCTCTTTCAAGCATTTGATTGGAGGATTGGACGATGTTTCTAACAAAGCTTATGAGGATGCAGAAGCAAAAGCAAAGTAAGTGAGACTTGTTTGGGGGACTTACTTCATCTTGATAAAAATGACTTTGATAAGATGACACCAAATATTTGGACTTCATGTCAAGTGCTCTGGCAGGAAAAATCTGATTACTTAAAAAGAAAATTAAGCAAACAATGTACTTGTTATACAGTGTGCTTACTTAATATGGCTCTTTTTAACATAAAAACCTTTGTGAAGATCAACTCAATCAGGTAAGTGATAGTTTAAATTTTGATGTAAACAATTACAATAAATATGTAATTGTCAGATATAAAACACCTTCTGATGTTATTAGATACTAAACTTTTTTTTTACAAGGATGACTTCCTATAAAACAAAGCTTTGCTGAAGCTTTTTCGCAGACCTGATATATTCAAAATTCTTTTGAAATGTAATTCCAAAAATGTTAGTTACTTTGAAAAAAAAAAAAAAAACAGTGGTCTTCATAATCTTCTCCTCTTTCACTCAGTAAAAACTGACATTTCATATCCTATAGGACAACAAAATGATTAAATAGATAAAATTTAGTGTTAAGTTCGTAGCTCATGCCAAAATTTGATTGCCAAATTTGTAGTGACCTAAAACACAAAAGAAATAAAATATTTTGCTCTAAGAATCCATGAAAATAATATTCGAAGTAGGAGTAATATATTAAGAATTATACTTGGGCTGGAGAGATGGCTCAGAGGTTAAGAGCATTGTCTGCTCTTCCAGAGATCCTGAGTTCAATTCTCAGCAACCACATGGTGGCTCACAACCATCTATAATGAGATCTTGTGCCCTCTTCTGGCCTGCATGCATACACGCAGGCAGAATGCTGTACACATAATAAATAAATAAATCTTTAAAAAAAAAAAAAAAAGAATTATACTCCATGTTAACCTCTTGAATACATACAGGTGTGTAAATGACTGATTGCCAACCTAAAAATATGAGCAGCTACTTCAGACTTACAGAGCATAGTGTAGCTGCATTCACTCATATATATATATATATATATATATATATATATATATATATATATATATATATATATATATGTTTTCTCAGCCTTAATTATAAGTTATAGAGAAGTGACTGTGAATGAGACTCTGCTCAAGATCCATTGACTTTGTAGGAGTAACTGTGTGATGGTTTATGAGTTCTGACCATTCATGGATTTACTTCCTTACACTGCACTTCTAGGGAGTAAGGAAACAAGTATACTAAAACTAGATTCAGACAGTTAGAAAGAAGATTTGGCCATCGTTTGTCACACTGTAATATGAACCTGAACAAAGATGAGAAGCCTTTGCTCTGCTTATTACTATTGTGCACGACGCCCAACACTTCTCTCATGGCCTCAGCACTTCTTTAAAGTGGTAGCTAATGTTGTCTTTTAATTGATGACCTTACGGTAAAAAGCAATCTTTGTAAATTGCAGAGAGCCACAAAGGTGGATGACCTTGTTGTACTAGCCTTTAGAAACATACTTTAATTTGACAAATGACTCTGAAAACAGATATTAATTATTCCATATATATTATAAAATATTTTACATGAGTATGGAATTTTTAATATTATACAAGTTAAAGTTGTTGTGTTTATATAGTATATCATTAAATTATGCTTAGGCTAAAAATATTCATAGATATCTTTTTATAAAACACTAACAGTTTGGCCAAACAGTTATGGTTAAGAACAGAGAAATAATAAAATGACTGTTTTATCAAAGTACCTCTCAATATGTTTATTTGACCAGTAGATTTGCTAGCCTATAACTTGGACATCAGGAAACAAACATAAAGTCTTTGGCAATACAACATGATTTGATATAGATATCAATTAAAAACTGATCATAGTAATTAAGCTAATTAGTCCATCTATCCATCTATCACCTCATAGAAGTTACTCTTTTATAGGTGGTGAACTGGTCAGATCCGGATTAGTCACTGACCTAATCAATAACCATAGATTTATGGGAGCTATTGATTTGGTAAGCCATAGATTGGGTCAGTAACCAGAAGGGATCAATCACTAGTCATATTAGTCACCAATTAAATCAACTATTCACTGGACCAGGCTTGGTTATAGAGAACTCTGATTAGATCAGCTACTAATCTGATAAAGACAGATGTATAGACCACTGTTCAGATGCCCGATGATTGATTAGCTGCCTCAGGAGACACATTGTTTTAGCAAATTTCATTCAGAATACATTTATCTTAAAATTCCTGATTATTTCTAAGATGAAGTGAATGTATTCTTAATATTCTTTAGTGTTAATCATTATTTAGAAAGTGTAATAGTTTGATTCAAAAAAATAATAAACCCCTAATCTGAATTCTGGAGAGAACAATAATAAGTTTATTCCTTGAAATTATCTTATAACAAATGTTAGAGTAGTCGTTGTGATGCCTTTTACACTGTTAACACTTTACATAGTGCTAACAAATGACATATGAAGGTGTCTGAAGTTGTAACCATCCCTTAATCAGCTGTCCTTAACTTGGAGGAAGCTGACTATAAGTTTCCACAGGGTAAGCTTTTGCCAGCACGGGCAAGCTTCAACGTCTGGGTTACCACTGTTGCTTCTTTCTTCCATTGATTTTCTTCCCTTTGAATACATTTTCCATTCACTTGCTATTTAAGGAAGTTTTAAAGTTCACCCATGCTGTGGAAACTAGGAACACCCTGTGATTGGTTTATACTCCCTGGATGAGTCTGTTAGTGCCTTTGCATTTCTATATGGACCACAAAGCCCAGAGCAGGCACAGATGAAGGGATAATTAAGCCCCACTGTGTAAATTGTACTGTTTTCAAGGTCCCTGTTGGTTTTGCAAAAGTCATGAAATTTAAGGTTAATATTTCTTAAATCCCTATTAAAATGATCATGTTACTTACCCATGTAAAATGATTCTTTTTCTATGTCTATTCTTATTTGGGGAAGGAGAGATAAAACAGGAGTGACTTTAATAACTCATTCCTTTGGGATACTTAAAACTCAGAGGCGAGGAACTCGTTATCTATTTAGCATAACACTCAATGGTAGACTGATTGCCCCAACTACGCATGCTATTCTTAGAAAACCCACACCAAGTATACAAATCAGACAATCAGTCCAGGAAAATTGGCTTGAAAGAAACACCCTATTGAAAAGTTTGCAAAAACTCTTTTACCAAAGGATTTGTGTCTTCTGCCTACACTCCTATACATCTTTTCTTAATTTATTCTTGATAGAAGCTTTACTTTTATGGCATGTTCAGCCTTTCTTAATTGTTGATAATCTTGACTAAAGATTTGCTTTGTAAAATATGAGTTATAGCCACAAAGATTGGGAGAAATAATATAATATCAAAATTAAGGATCACTGGCCATCACTTAGAATATAAAGTAGCAAGTGTCCATATCATTTTTGCAGTAAGGCCACTCATTCACTTGATAAAAAGCATTTATAACTTTACTTAATATGAGTTTTACATCATACTATATACTGTGCATAGCTGACACAAAACACATTTTATAATACTAGGAAATATCTTGTAGATTGAAAGAAAACTGGTATATCATCAGTGGTTGTTCTCACCCATACTTTTAAGAAAAATTATGGCAATTATTGTCATATGATTTTGAGTATCCAACCTCCATCCATGTATAAGGCTTGTCTTTTAAAATCATGGCTATCCACAAATATAAAGGTAAACGTTTTATTACATTATTTTAAGTCTTTTTGACAGAAGAGTCTGTTTATTAAATAATATGTCTTACAGTTAGCATATCATCGGTGTATTTGCTGATAAACATTATACTTAGAAGCAACAGGCAAAAGAACTCCTTTTTTTCTAAATAAAAATCCTAATTCATATATAGTGCACATATACATTCAACTTAGCTTATCATAAAAACCTTTGCAGCAAAAATTATTCTCTTAACATGATTTACATTAGCCATCATTGTATTCTCAGTCTGAAGGCATAAAGTGGGCAAAAAATGTAATGCTGTTTTTATTTATAGTAAGGTTTATTTGTATTAAAATGTTTTATACCTTTACTTTTTATAAAAATAACATGGCAAGATAGAGAAAGAAAAAGAAAACCAACCAAGCCAATCTAACATGTGCTCCCAACTGCCTTTGTGTTTTACTGACACTGACATGTTTCACACATTGTTTTTCTCCATCTGTCTTCATCACATTGTAAACATACAAGAGCATTCTCTGTTCTGCTGACATCTTCACAGTACTGCCTGCAAAGACGGTGAATGGAAACTTAGCTTTCTAGATTGACTCAAGACAAAGCCTTACCGATTCAATTCATTCTTCTTTTGGATATAAGTTCTCAATCACTTCTCAAAGCAGAACACAAAAAGAGCACCTCAGCCCATAGCCAAAGCCACTTTACACATGGTCCATCCAGCTGTGAAAATTGCTCTGTGTCAGGCATTGATAGAAAAGTTGCAGTATTTTAGACCAGTTGGTCTACCTGCTACCTGTTCTATCCTGCTGTCTTTTCTTGAAGTCTGGAGGTATTCATATCTAGGTATTTCCACTGAGACACTCTTATAGCTGTGTCAATAGATTGATGTATGTATTTAGTTACAATCTAAGTTGATGAGACCTACTGTTGCTCTCCATGAGCATCTCATCATTATAAAAGCTCATGTGAAGTATGGACATACTTTATAACCTGCAATGTCACCTGTTATATAAACCTAGACTCCCTCTGATAACTCATAGTCCTCTGTGTACTGGTCTTACCCATGTTCATCCATTTCTTTTTATACATTGATTGATTCAACAGATAACTCTCCATATGCCTACAACCTCCCCGCCTCCCATAAAATGGTGACTAAAACAGACACATTCCTTGCTTCCGTGATGTATTTGGTTCAGTGTGAGAAAGACAGCCAAACGTTGTGACAGGACTTCTATGATGAAGTGACATTTTCAGGACATTCGGACTGAATCCTGAGTAATTAGAGGATGCTATGTAAACATGAGTTGAAGTGGGCTAGGCAAAGATGGACAGAGAGAATTACAGACCAAGAAGCATTCAAATGGCAACTGAAATATAGAAGGAACCAGTGAAAATGGAGACTAGGAGGAGCATGAAGCTAGGGATCGGTTCTTGAGAAATTTAGCTTTTAAATGTCTGGAGAAACAATCAAAAAAGACTACAGAGACACAAGAGGTACAAGGAAAACCAGATGTGTCTGCTGCACTGAGGCCAAGAACAGAGGAACAAGTCTTGGTCCTTTGGGCTGCTATGCCAAAATGACAGAATAAGAAGATGAAAGTCTCTAGAACCCTCTTGGGATAGCCATGTTGCTTTGTTCCCCACCCCTTCCACTGTGAACCAAATCAGTTCACTTCCATGCCTTGTTCCCTAAATGAATATGCAGGATTTTAGGGAGAGGGTGGAGGGGATATTCCAGAGAGAACCATTGAGCCAATTCATCTTTTTAGACAAGAAATTTATTAAAATTAGCAATGGGCAATATGGAGGAACAAGAGGGCTCTAAAGGAGAGTTTCCACCTTGCAGGATAAAGCAAGGAATATCTTACTTTTAAAGATTTCCCAGGGAATGGTGAGGTCTTGTGTAGCCAGGAAGCAGGCTTAATCTGTGAACTATGTTACATTACTGAAATATGGAAGCAGGGCATATGTGACTCATAATACATGGCACTCTTTACCTGAGTAAGGGAGTTGGGCTTGGTTAATATGTGTGATAATGGTATGTGGACCTTGTTTGATCACCTCTGACTATGAGACTGTGAGTGAGTCCTGCTTATAGCCCTCTCTGATTTAGGGCTTCATTACCCAATGTGCCTGAGCTCACTAACAGACTGCATGTAATAGATTCACATTGCACAGGCAGAATAATTAAAGCAAACAAAGAAAAAGAAAATTAAGGTAAGGACGGAAAACAAAACAAACAAAGATGTAAAACAGAGCCTGGCCATCAATGTATGAGAAAACAATAACATCCAAAAGAGTAACGTCCAAAACCATGGCAGGCACCAGAGATCTGACTTCCTGTCAGTAAACACTAAAAAAGCATACTGCTTCTCTGCCCCCACTTTTGTAAGAATTAACCAGAATATTGTCCCCATGAGCACCAATTCCTCAAATTTCTGTTGAAATAATGCTATTCTCCTGATTAGTTCTCATTGATTTAAAGCTCGCTTTCTGTTTACAAGCTCATTTGCAGCAGAATGTTGTCATCTGTTTGGTATTTTCCCAATTACTTTTGGTGGTGAGCCTTGTTGCTTGACACACGGTGACAACGAAAGATGGCTTCTCCTTCCATTTCATTAGCGGAGATGGCCTTTAGTTGCTCGGTCTGTTTGTCATAGGGAGGTTGCTGCTCTTTCTCCTTGCTCTCTGGCATCAGATCTTCCTCAGGCCTTTGATCATTAACTCATCAAATGCCTTTAGAGGCACAAGAGGCCATGCAAATCAGAACCCAGGCCTGGATTGCTTGGTAGCCTGTTTTGAACTGCCCTTGGGGTCATCTGGCATGTAATAAAAATATGATTTCAAATGTACAATCCAGTTCACAAGGGCTGCTCTTTTGAACACAGACTTTGAAATTTAGGCCTTCCCCAACCCCCTCCTTTTTTATTAGATTTTTTTTTTTTTCTCTCAGGCCTCTAGGAACAAAGATCTTAGCATTCCCACCATCTTATCAACAATTTACTTTAAACAACTCAGTCTTGATCGAAGCAATTCTCAGGGAAATGGGCCTAGAAAATTGTTTCTTCCCCTGTGGAAAGAGTTTAAGTAAGCGATATCCTGTTCCCAAACGAGAACGCCACACTGATTAAAGAACACTGCAAATGGCCTTGTGAACTAGTCCTCAGACCAGAAGTGGAACGTTCTGACCACTTGCAGGTTGAGCTGTCAGAGGATAGCCCCAGAGTCTGAGCAATCACAATTATTTTCCATTTTATTGTGGAACAAATGGTAGGAAACAAGCATATTTTGAAGCATTTGGCCCTGAGGTTGGTTTTTAGCCTTGCAGGAGCCATTTGCTTTTGAATTCTAGGATGTGTTGTCAGGCTAAAAAGGGGTATAGACCAGTTTCTAAGACCACCAACGACAACATTGATACTTCAGTGTGGCTTGAGGTTTCAAAGACCATGACATAAATTTCTGTCTCAAGGACAGTGAGACTGATTCAGTTGCAGTTTTAGAATGTGATTTCAACCCAAAACTCCTTAGCCTCAGATAGAAACTTTTGATCTATTTTATTTTTAAAAATTTAAAGCTCTCAAAGGCCATTTGCTAATTTCTTCTGTACTCTGCCTGTCTTTAAGACTCCCCAGGTAGCAAGACTTTATAGATGGCAGTCCCAGGATGTCCTTGTGTGCAACCTTTTCTAGTTAATAGAGAGAGTACTGAAGATAACTAAGATCCTAACTCTGCTTAGTTGCTTGCTGTATTGCCACCTCTCTTTACTTCTTCTTTTAAAAGGTGCTACCAATCACCAAATGGGTGAATGAACTAAATAGAGAGCTCCCAAGAAGAGAAACACAAATGGCCAATAACTATTTTTAAAAGCGTTCAGCCTCCCTAGCCAATGAGGACAATGCAAATTAATACTACCTTGAGATGCCACCTCACCCCACTCATAAAGGCTGTCATCAATAAATCAGACAGCAGATGTTGGAGAGGATATGAAAAGAAAGGAACCTATAGATTCCTGATGATGGCATTGCAAATCAATACAGCCATATAGAAATCAGTTGAGAGATTTTTCAAAAACATTGAAGATAGACCTACTATATGAGCAGCTATTTCACTCCTGGGCATATAGTCAGGTAACTTCATACCCTACCGTAGTGCTATTTGCACCCCTTCACCATGTTTATTGCTGTGTTTTTCAATATAGCACACAATTGGAATCAACCTAGTTGTCCATCAAGTAAATGTGATATAGCTAGAAAAAGGCTTACTTCAGCTCTCAAGAAAATGCAGGAAGATGGGTTGACTTAAAAATTTTAATATAAGCATGGTCGTACAGTCTTTAAAAATGCATATTCTCCTTTATACATGGAATCTAGCCAATAATGTGTGTGTATGTATGCATATGTGTGTATTCATGTCTCTGCGTGTGCATACCATAATAAGTAAAGGTTAAATATTAGGGATGTGGAGGGATTAAATGCAAGAAATGAACACGAGCTATGCAAGAGGATGTAAAGTGAATTGTTCTGCTAGTTCTAACTCTCTCGTGGATTTTTAAATTTTTGTTGGTGGATAATTGCAATCAAATTATTTGATAATGAAAGTAAAATATCCAATATGAAATTCCACAGATTCTTTTAAAAATGCCTCCTCTAATTGTATAGAAGTTTGATGATATATAAAGACTTTGCAACTGGTTAATTTGGGTATGTGATTTTTTTATTTACAAGTTTTCATTAAAAGTTATCTTTGAAAAATTATAATTAAATTATAATTAAAAGGAAAACAAACTTAAGAATCAACAAATAGCTATGAGTGTTTTTTGAACAGTAAATTATATTCCTTCACTTTTCTAATCTTAAATATTGCCATAGTACTTACATTATTTTAAATGTTTATAGAAAAATCAGGTAGATTTGCTTGCAGTTAGTTATGGTAATTCAGAAGAGTTAAATAAATTAGCCCATAGAAACAGAATTTTTCATTTTTGCCATTATGCATAGAATTTATCTCTTTCTGATGAAATTTAAATATGATAATAACCCAGACTATCTTTCAATAAAGAGCTATTAGAAAATTATAGAGTACTTGTGAAACTAGGAGATGTTATGGAAATATTTCCCTGTGAATCCTTTCAGAGAGAAATCGTTTTTAGGTAATGACTTAAATGGCAGCACAAATCAGTTTTGATACAATGAACATAATATTCGATATTAATTTACATATCTAGTTGTTACTTGACACAATATAGAGTTGGAGCATGGCTATTGTTCAGAGTCATTTGCATGTATCACACCATTTGCCTTCACTACATAAATTACAAGAATCAGTCGGCTTTATAAAGTACATCCATCGCTTCAGGCCAGGCTTCTTCCTTCTTCACAAAGCATGCAGAGATAGGAAACAGGTCTAATTTTTCTAGTTTTTACATTTGGAGCAAGCGTTTTAAATCCCTCAACAAGTTACTGATCGAGCAGTTATGATCCCAATGTCCTTGAAAAGGAAATAAGACAGCTTCTGAAAAATGGTGACTCTGAGGCCAGTTTCAGTTTAAGGGCTTGGAAGAGTCGGGTCTAGAAGCAATTCCCCATCTGTTGTTTGTTTATATGGTTTAGAAATTTTTTTTAGCATGCTATGCCTGTTGCGGTAATAAACTTGATTTACAGAACTGTCGATTTCATTCAAAGAGTGTGTTTTCCTAAACCAGATTCTCTGCTCATCACATTAGAGTGGAGATTATTCATGTAGATGCCGAGGTTTCTCACTCAAACCTGTTAACTTTATTATAAAAACAATTAAATAAGCTTGAAGAATACGTTTAGATTGTCTGTCAACTTTGCATTTTAAGTAGGCTCTAAAGTTTCCAGCAGTCTCAAAAATAAAACAGCCATCCACAACTAGATGAGCAGAGATCAAATGATAGACAGGACTTTCAACAGTATAAATTAGGAGGTGGAAGCAGCCTTTTTCTTCAGTAAACTGTTTGCAAGTGCTTAATATTAGTATTTTCTGTTGCATTAACATGACTATCAGAGAAATGATTTCACATGCTAGCACAAGTTGGGGAGTCCAGATGAAATTAAAGAAAGCAGAGTTACCAAAGAAGTGTTGAATTATATTCGTGCATATTTCAACCAATACACAGAGATGGTCCATAAGGTCACATGACCCAGAGACAGCTAGCTGCAGAGGGTTTCTGAAACTCTACCATTTTCACATAATGAAAATACTGCATTACAATGCACATTTTAAGAACGCATTCTGTGAACACACACATGCCAATAATTATGAAGATATGACTATGATACCTCAATTATTAAACGTAAGCATACACTATTAACTATAACATGAAAAACAACTGCATTTTTCAGGGTAGGTTTCTCTGGCTCGTATTTGGGAATTCAAAATAAAGTAATTTTTTTTCTGCAAAGTACACAAGTACTTAAAAACCAAACAGACAATATTTATAAACAGGAGCTCTTAGACCAATATTTCTCTGTTTGACTGAAGGCAAAGCATATTATCTAATTTACATAATTTCTCTTTTATATACATAGCTATTTAAATACATTTACATAATATTTTACTTTAACATACTTTGCTTTTTTAACAATGCCAATATTCAAGTAAATTAAAAAGTAGGAAACTCATCTTATTATTGTATCATAAGAATCTGCCAATTTTCAATGATGTGTAAACTACTAAAATAGTTCTAATATTATTTTATAAATTGACTAGTAGAGTATTTTAGAATTGGATCACTGCTGTCAGATAATGTATTACATTATTATTTAATTTGCATTACCAATTGCTTTCTAATACAGTCATGTTTACCTATCTTCACCATGTAAATGTAATAAACAGCATGACTCGATTTATCGTTAAGCTTATTTTATAAGCCAGCCCTTTGACATTATTTGTAATTGTAGAATGATCCCAGCTATCTGTATTGGGCCCATTTTAGGCTGGATAATTCCAACCTTCGAATATGGTGAGGTTGTCTTGTAAGATGCGGGGTGTTTAACCACTGACCTTTGTCTCCTGGATGTCAGCCCTGTATCATAACCCTCAACTCCTGAGACACAGCAATACTTACCAAGTAGACACTAGGGAACAGGACAGAATTATAGGGTTATACACTGAAAATCTACTATTAATAGATACAGAAAAAATGATACTCCACTTCCAACAGAAATGTTTAGCTGTAGCAATAGTATCATACATTAGAATTGTAAGACTTTCATTTTTAATTTGAAAATGTAAGATGGGACAATTAATTCGCTAGATTCTGGTTCAGTAGATGCTGAATCTTAGGGTTTAAGATGTCAGCATTGGTAGATTAGATGAAGCTAGAAAAACAGTCTCATTTTGATTAAGTGCATTGTTGACTGGCATTTTTTTTTTTTTTGTACCTGGATATTACTCACTGTAATAGCCTCAAAATGTAATTACTTGGTATAATGCAATGAGTTTTCTTTACATTGATATAATTTCTTGGGTTATAATTTCAAAACCTGGCATCTGATTAAGAAAGAAAACATGGAAATAGATTTACATAAACTGAACACCTACTATTACATTAATAATATCATGGAAACACATATTAGAAATTGAATGCATTACAGAAGAGAGTAAGTTACAGGCAAAAAAAAAAAAATAGAGGTGCTTTTGAGGACTGAAAGACACATACTTAATGAACCTCTTCAAATAGTCCAAACAGATGCATTTTGCATTACATATTCTGTGAACATGTTTTATTAACTTTTAGAAAGAAAGGGCATGGGTGTCTTTAAATCCTCCTTTGTGATAATGGCTAGCCACAGATTTCATGAACACAATGGCATGCTGTCATCCTACTGCCTGCTGACATGATCTCAATTTCTTATGTGCTTCCAAGAGCCATTCTGGTCAGTTTCACTTCTTGCTGATTGAAGAAACAGCCAGAAAGAGCTAGAGAGGTTCAGTCTCACCATTCCATGAGTTTCTGGTACCTATGTATCCTTTGATGAAGAACAGGCACATGGTGAATTTTTTGTGGAAGAAAACAATCAAAGATGACATAAGAATCTCAAGTTGTCAAAAAGACCACAAGGAGACTAAGAAGTTAGTGCCTGTCTCAGTTTTGTTCCCTGTGGCTGTGAAAAAATAAAAAACAAGAAACAAACAAGAAAAACCTGGCAAAAGCAACTTAAAAAAGAAAGAATTTACTTGGGTCACAATTCTAGGGTACACTCTGTCACTACTGAGAAATCAAGACAGCAGAAACTTGAATCAGTTAGCCATGTCCTCAGTCAAAGAGAATAAATGCATGCCTGTGCTCAATTTACTTTTTAAAAGTTCAGGGTTCCTTGTATAGGGTGAGGGGACACCCACTTTTCGGCAGGGTATTCCCATGTCTGTTAATATAGCTAAGACAATCCTAAGAGAAATGCCCACAGGTCAACCTATTGTTGACAGTTACATTAAGACTCCTTTTCCAGGTGATTCTACACTGTGAAAGGTCAC
The DNA here is from genome assembly GCA_028551405.1 of Uromys caudimaculatus. NCBI lineage: Eukaryota > Metazoa > Chordata > Mammalia > Rodentia > Muridae > Uromys > Uromys caudimaculatus. Next base: position 28,776,646 of record CM052703.1, read on the forward strand.
AGTACACACTAACCATCAGAGTTCCCTGCAGGGTTTATTATAAAACAGAATTTTTCAGTGATTTTCAACTATGGGTTCAAATAGGTAGGATTCATTAAGTTCATTTGGTAGATTGTGACCAGCATTTAATGGGTTATTCCTTAGGCATAGGAATATTGCTTTGTGATTTTTTCATATCTGTATATCATACACACATAGAGATTTTTCATGTGCATATGTAAAGCATGGATAAAACAAAAGTTGATTGTGTCATGTGGGCTGGAGAAGGAAAGTTTAAAATTCATAATAAAGGAGCTAAGAGAAATGCCTCTTTCCCAAATCAGTTGTGATATCTATGATTATTTCATTCTTTAAAAAGCAACCAAATGTGTCCTAGTTAACTTTGTCTGCAACTTAACACCACCAAGATTCATCTGAGAATGGAATCTTGACAGGAATTTCCCAGTTCAGGGTAGCCTGTGGGCATGTCTGCTGAGGAATGTTTGTTAACTGCTGAAGGATGGCCCAGTCCATGGTGGGTGGCACCATTCCCTAGACACATGGTCCGGTGCTCTATACGAAAGCTAGCTAAGCATGAGCCTGGGAACAAGCCTGCTACCAAGCAGCTTCATCTATGGTTTTTGCTTTTCTCTTTTCTTTTTTGCTGTAAAATAGTCAAGCATATCTGGCTTCAAGTTTTGGCTTGAGTTTCTGCCCTGACTTCCTTCAATGATAGGCTATAACCTGTGAGCTAAAATAGACCTTCCTTCCCCTAAGTGGCATTTGGTCAGAGTATTTGTCACAGCAACAGAACAGAACCAGAACTATGTGTTTTCCTATTTTGTGAATTACCTGATGACTATATACTGTCCACCATGCTCATTAGTAGGAATAAAGAAATGAGTTAGTGGTTTATAGCATTAACTGCTCTTTCAAAAGACTGAAGTTCAGCTTATCTGCATAGATATCAGAGACTGCCTGTTAACTCCTGGAGATCTAATGCCCCATTCTGGTTTTATCAGGAACTCCACTCATATGCAAGTCTCCCTGCCCCACCCCAACATACATACATACATACATACATACATACATACATACATACATACATACATACATACATTAAAATTTGACTAAAAATAAGACCTCATGTTTAATAGCTGAATAATATTCCATTGTGTAAATGAACCACATTTTCTGTATCCTTTCTCTGGTTGAGGAACATCTGGGTAGTTTCCAGCTTCTGGCTATTATGAATAGGGCTGCTATGAACATAGTGGAACTCGTGTTCTTGTGGTATGGTGGAGCATCTTTTGGGTATGTGCCCAGTTGTGGTATAGTTGGGTCTTCAAGTAGAACTATTTTCAGTTTCCTGAGGAAGTACCAGATTGTTTACCAGAGTAGTTGAACCAGTTTGTAATCCCATCAGCAATGAAGGACTATTTCTCTTTCTCCACATCCTTGCTAGCATCTGCTGCCACTTGTGTTTTTGATCTTAGCCATTCTGATTGGTGTAGGGTGAAAGGAATCTCAGGATCTCTTTGATTTGCATTTCTTTGATGACTAAGGATATTGAACATCTATATTATTGGTTATTTTATTTATTTCTTTGAGTGCTTCTCAGCCATTTGAAATTCCTCTGTTGAGAATTCTCTGTTTAGTTCTGTATCCCATTTTTTAATTGGGTTATTTGGTATTTTGGAGTCTAACTTCTTTATATATTTTGGGTAATAGCCCTCTATTGGATGCGGGGTTAGTGAAGACCTTTCCCCAATCTGTAGGTTGAACTCTATTTAAAGGAGCATTCTATAACTTTACCCATGTCAACCTTTTCTTCCAATGTCTAGCACTTGCAAACTATTTCGCTTGTATTTCAATTTGTTATTACTGCCTTTATGCCCCAAGCCCTCTCTCTCTCTCAAAAAAATGAAAAAAATATCTACTGCCACAAGAAATAATTCAACAAAACCTCTTTAAACATAGCTACCTTAAAAACATGTACAAGTGGATCAAAAGGAGAATCTAGTAAGAAGAAAGAAAAATAGGAGCACACATCCGTTGTGTAGATGTTTCTTCCAGACACTCATGACCATTACCATCCTTAGTCAGAGTAGTGGTGACAATTTGAACATGAGCGGGGTAAGGGTCACTAGAGTCATGAGGCTCTAGAGGCCCCTCCACTTCCTAAAAATGTATAGAAGGTTAACAGTTGCTGTGAGAAAAAGAGACTTCCTCCATGGTCTAGTTGTTTGTAAATGTCCAAGATTCCTGTAAAGAACTCCACAGTTATGCTCTTATTTATAAGTAACTCTACTGAAACTCATTGGTTCACTCAGCTCAACATGGGTAGAATTGTTTCTTTCATCTTTTGCTGTCCTCTCTGTGGTATATGAATATAAATGGCCACCCAGGAACCTTCTTATACATCTTTCAATATCCTAAGCACATGCCCATCTAGTGATGGTCCATGATCAAAGACTAGAATGTCATTACTGTGGAGTAAAGTAAGTTAATGCTTTAAAATTTTAAATGCAAAGCATGCAGTAGGCAAAGAGAATACAAAGTAGAAGATAAGTTCTCTCCCACTGGGAAACTTAACCTCTAATAAAAAATATCCAATAATTACAATGATGGTTGTGGTGCTATTTTGTCACAGGTGAATATGATGGAATGCTGGCTGAGCCATTAGGAGGGCAGCTCTTTCGCCGTAAGAATTTACCTATTTTTATCAAAACACTATTCTTTGAAAAGAAAAAGGGAATTTTAAGCCAAGGAAGGATTTGTTAATTTATTTATGGGTACCTATTAATTATTTCATTTGTAATTTTATAAGATGTGGCTGCTGATAAATCTTTGGTACAAGAAAATTTTAATCTTGACACTCAACATCTCATCCCCTGCAGGTATACAGTTGTGGCTGAAAGGGCTGATCATGGTCAGGGGTTTCCTTTTCCCTTGACCTTTCAGGACCTGGTGCACCAGCTAAATTAGGTGACCTGTTGCTAGGCGTTCACAGCATCTTAATGAATGACATTAGCTAGGTTGAAGTTGGATTGTGTTTACCAATCTAAGAATAACAAAAACAAACCTTCATTCTGCATGTGAGGACTATTGCTGCACTAGAGCCGCTCTTTAGTAACAGTGTTCCTTGCATCCTAGTTAGCGCCTCAGAAAATGAAACCTGAATCACATAGATGCTTTTACTGTGTGCTTATTTCTGCATTTATTGGATTATAATGTCCATTTACTATAAAATATAATCCCTCATTTGCAAAAACTCTCAACAACCAGAAAATTAAAATACTCCAAATTAGTTTTGCCATAATGGATTTAGTAATACTGAAGATCAGGAAAACTAACACAATCCCATAGCCATCTAAACTATAAAATGAAATCTCATTTGTATTCATTACTTCATTCTTTGGATACTGGTTACTTATCAATATAACTTGTACAAGGCAAACAGCAGTAATTTAAATACCCAAATTATAAGAACAACTCAAATATCAGAGAAACTGGAAAGTTCAAATGCCTTCCATTAAAACCAATTATAATGTTACTGAGATAGGGAAATGTATTTTAGGGCATTTTCTGAAATGTTAAAATGCTACATAAATATGGCACAATCCTGTTGGCTTTTGATGATTATGACTTACTGTTTAAAAACTCACACATAGCTGTATACCATGATGCCTACTGAAGTTCCTCCATCACAGGGGCACTCCCAGGTATCCTAGTGTAAATCCATAATTTGATTGTTTTATTGCTTTTAAATAGTGCTGTGGACTTTGCCTTTGTCTACAAACTTATTACATTTATGTTCAACATGTTGACAAAAAAAATTCTTAGGTGGTTCAATAAGTTTTAAAAATCTTTTGTGCTTGGTCACTTTGCCTCTCACCACCTTAGGGTGATTCTGTATCTAGGGAGATAGACGCCTAGCAGTTTTAGGGTGGTCTCCCATCAACCTTATGCTAAGTTTTGATATGCAATGGTGATGTCTATCTGTCGGCTATCTCCTTTTGTTTTTAAATGATCACTGTATGTTTTCATCCTCCCTTCAATACCTATTAGCTGCATTTCTTCTCTTTAAAAACCCTTAAACCTCATCAAGCAGAAATTTAATACAAAGTTTTCTCTGAAGCTCTTCCATCAAGATGGGCAGACAGGCATCTGCTCTGCCTTTTCCATTGGTTACATTTGTACACTAAATAATTGGTCCCCTGCTTCTTTCTTGGTGACAAGTGAGGTCTTTAAATTTTATTTTCTTGTACATTTTTGTACCATTATGAATTCATGAACTTTTATATTTTAAGTATATTTTCAACATATTCAGTAATTTCCTGCTTGAAGCTCCCTTGGGTTGGTTTGCTGCTTCCTCTTGACATGATTCATTAGTTGCTTTCTGAGTAATTTAAATGCAGCAGTAATTTAAATGCTCAAATTATAAGAACCACCCAAATGTCAGAGAATCTGGAAAATTCAAATGCCTTCAATTAAAACCAATTATACTATTATTGCGATAGGCAAATGTATCTAAAGCATTTTCTGAAATGTTAAAATGCTGAGTGAATATAATATGGTCCTTTTGTACTTATGTATTCAAAGGATTATGAATATAGCAATAATTAATGTCAATAGTGATGAACTGTTGCTTTCTGGGTAGCAAGATGATTGAGATTCACCATGGGCTATTGCTTCCCTAGTCCTACCCCAGAAAATGTTCAAGGAACCCAGGATTCTTCTATTCGGAAATGTCGCAACAGGACGTCATCATTCATACAGACAACTTTAAGTGTATCTATTACTTAACACAAGATGTCTTGCCTCATTCCCATCTGGTCCAAGGTGGTAGCTCACAGTGTTAGCTGTGATGCTTGTGGTTATTAGAAAACTTCTTTCACCAAGCATTTAAGATAAAGTTTAAAATAGATTGATCCAGAGTTAACAAATAACTGCTTCTAAAGGTTGCTGCTGCTCTACTTTTTTTCCAGCAGAATTTTCAAATGGTTCCATAAAACATACAAACAAAAAATAATCTCCCTCTGCAACTCAGCACCAAAAAAACCAAATCTCCACATAAAGGATGAAATTTTCCCAGCTAGAAATAGAATTTCCTGCTTTTAAAAGATTAACCACTGCTGTGTAACGTCTGTGAGAGCCCACTGTCCACATTCTTCTCTGCATGAATAACTAGGACTCATAACAAAAAACAACCTGATCAGTTTCCATCTAAAATGGCCATGTTCTACCATGTTGTTCCTTCTCTGAAGTTGCCATGGAAACAGGGTGGTTATGCCTGTAAGAAATGGGGCAAGATGGCTGCCTTTAAGGTGTAATGATCCTAAGACTAAATACTTAGGATTAGAAAGCACTTAAAATTAATAGGGTTAATTATGAGCTCTTTAAGTAATAGACAGAAAATTAAATATGTGCTTAGCATGTGATATTAATAGTAATAACGATAAGGGTGCTATTGCTTCTGTAGTTATTTGGTCTCTGTCTCTGCCTTTAAAAATATAAAACTTACTACCGAAACATTTAGTTGATGAAACTCATTATAGGAGAAGAAGTGAATTACACTGAGCCATATCAGTGATAAACAATTAGAACAACATTATTTTATACCTACTGATAATTTTATAGCATAAAATTATATCCAGATAAGGATATTTTTCACTTTTAAATTTAATATGACAGTACCAACTATCCAGAAGCATCAGACATCTGATCAAGGCAATAAATAGAATGTTTCACTGTATGAGTTAATGAATGTGAAATAATTAGCAAGATTTCCTGGGAGGAGGTTTCCTTAAGGTAACACTTTATTACAATAAATTGCAGCTGGTGTCATCTGCTCCAAACTAAACTTAGATAAGGCACTATTTAACAATTAGCTGAAATGAATGAGAAATAGTTTGCTAAAATTGCTGCTTAGATAGCTTTGTGATGACAAAGTAGATTATCGCACAGGTATTTCTTACCTCACAACTGTTATCAATGGCACAAAATGAGAAAATGAAGACAGGCATAATAGCATACACCAGTCATCCTAGCACCTTAAAGGATGAGGCAGGAGGATGTCAGTGAGTTTGTAGCCATCTTGAGTTACCTAGAGATCCCTTGTCTCAAAGTTGAGACAGGAGGTGGAGAGACACATAAACAGAAAAATAGAGGAAGAAAGGGAAGGGGAAGGAAAGACAAACAGAGGGAGGGATATAGGGAAAGAGGGAGGGAGGACAGAGCAGGAAGGAGGGAGGGAAGGAGGAAGGAAGGAGGGAAGGAAAGAATAAAGGAAGGAGGAAGGAAGGAGGGAGGAAGGAGGGAGGAAGGAGGGAGGAAGGAGGAAGGAAGGAAGGAAGGAAGGAAGGAAGGAAGGAAGGAAGGAGGGAGGGAAGAGGAAGGGAGGAAGGAAGGACAGAAGGAGGGAGGGAGGAAGGAAGAAGGAAGGAGGGAAGGAAGGACAGAAGGAGGGAGGAAGGAAGGAAGAAGGAAGGAGGGAAGAAGGAGGGAAGGAAGGAAGGAGGGAAAAAGGAGGGAAGGAGAGAAATGTGAAATGTATTCGTTGCTCAAATGACTTCGAGTATATTTAATGCCTTTGGTCACATTTTCTGGCTTGGTTTCCCTTTACCCCAACTCCATGCATATGATTTAATCTTTTTATTTTATTTGGAAAACATTTGCCACCAAATGACGCCATTGTGTTTTACTATAGATGCATGCTTTATGTATTTATCAAACTGAATTGTAAACATGAAATATCATCAAGTATTTTTAGCACGGTTGGTCTTATTATCCCTTATTATCAGTGAGTTGAATCTTTTCCTAAGTAACAAAATGAGAATGGTGTGGAATCACCCAAGTGTCTTACTCTTCTCAACCTTCTGTTTACTCTGTACATGCTATAAGGCATAGTCCATATAGGCAGGCTGGATTTACTATATATTCTCTCTCTCTCTCTCTCTCTCTCTCTCTCTCTCTCTCTCTCTCTCTCTCTCTCTCTCTCTCTCTCTGTAGCCAGGCTGGCTCCAGACTCTCTGCAGTATTCCATCTTAATCTCCCCAGTTCTGGCTTTACAGACCCAACCATTATGCGGCCTTTTTACCCTCACAGTTATTTTGAAAAGCTTGCCACTTATGGTTGCCACTTTTCTTCACTGAGCTAAATCTTCTAAATATTTTTTTAATATTGTTCTATTTTATTGATTACTTAGAAATAATAGCTCACAAATCAATGTCATTCTTATTGGCTTCTAATTGCAGAGTGTCTGAATGATAACCAGGTTTTACATTTAATTTGTCTTTAGTTAATTATAGATTAAGTAATTAAATGTTAATAAATTAATTGCCATAGTGGGATCATCTAAATTAAAAACTGACAGTCACCTAGATATTTATTAACAATGTGCAGTTTTCACACATATACACTGAATATGGCAGAGAAACGGTCACCCTTGTGATTTTTATGTTTCAGGAAAAAACTGAAGAGAAAATAAAAATTGACCTTAATTGTGATGTATGAAACCATTGGTTGAACACATTAAAAAAAGCTAAGTTGGGCTCAAATTTGAGTCTTGCTTTTGTTAACATCTTACCTGATGTCGCCTGAAGAAATTTTTCAGCAAATCTGTAATCCCAAACAAAGATCTTATCCCCTAGAAAGTATACCAAGCAAAGGAGGAGAAAAATTCATAAAATAGAGTGAGTTAGAGGGGAAATTAATTAAAATAGAAATTAGAAAAAGGTCCACCAGCTTGGACAGAAGTCATCTGAAATCTATATATTTAGCAACAAGGAAAGATACTCATTTGGTTTGATGAAAGCAGGAGTTGTCTAAAGAGAGTCCAGGGTATATGTTAGCTGGTGAATTAAATGTTGACTTGCTAACACAGTGTTGATTAGAACACTGGGGGTCCTGGGCACATAGACCCTATTAAGAATAAGCAATAGTGATAGAAATAAAGCTTCTATATATAAGATCTTCAAAATACATTATACAAGTAATTCAATATTTTAAAACCTTCTTGAAGTAATTATGAAAGTCTTATGTAGAGTACAACTACTATGCTTTTGTATAATTATGTGAATGATGTTAATTAAACTGTACACCATGCCCACAGAATATAGATAGCATTAGCAAAACTATATCCTTAAGTATGTAACCATTTTACACAATAGTCATTTAAGATAATAAAAATAATAGCAAGCACAAGAAACAAATGTCATACACGTGCTTAGTCTGTACAGCCTCACTATAACTTTGTTAGGAATTCATTTTTATACATTCTGTTTTATTGGTGAAGAAACAGGCACAGTCAAATATCTCCCCTATTTGCATAGCTGGCAAGTGGAACCATTTATGATAAATGTCTAAGAGTCATAGGTAATTCATCACAAAATTTATTGTAACTCAGGTACTTCTTAAACTTTTCCCAACAGCAACAGAGAGAGGTTTCTGTACATTTGTTTCATTATCTCTGGGTACCCTGCAGAATGGCAGACAGAATCTCAGAGGACAGTATAGAAGAGTTTTTTTTAATTAGCATATATTTTCTTTTTCTTTTGTGTAAATTTGAAACAAGGTGATAGAGAAAGGATAAAATAATTTACTAGTCTTTGATAATAAATTTTGTAGTATATGGTAATCTTTATAAATAGAAATTAAACACATATAAACCTGTCATACCCAAATGCTTTGAGCTATACTAAAAGCTTAGAATATATGAAGACAGCGTTAATTTAACTTACCAATTACATTAATAGTCAAAAAATTTTGTTTTACAAATAGACTGGTGAATTGAAAGAAATCCAGGTGTTTTCTTTTGTGGAGGGGTGAGCATAATATCCCGGATGTCCAGAAAGATGCTGGACTAGATGTAAGAGTAACATTCATTAAATGAGCTTCGTTTCCAATCCTCACATGGTTTAGGGAGTAAATTTCATAATACATGAATAGCAGTCAGCAGGGAAGATCATGAGCTGAGCAGGTCCAGAATCTTTCCTGTTGCTTTCCCAATAAAGTTGCTACCACCTGAAGCACAAATAAGCAGTTTACTGTTGTGGGTTTTATTGTTGATAGCAGAGCCATGCTGCTTGCCTGCCCTGTGTAGAAATGAAGGATCTGATCGTGCCACCCTCTCTTCGGATGAACAGTTTTCAAAAATCATTTCAGAAGTATCAAAACCACAGTATAGTTTGTACACTTCTTGCACTAAACATTCTTGCCATTCGCCTCCCATAGCTTGAAAGTGAACAGTTCTCTTAAGGTGTTATTTTTCCTGTAAATTTTCACTGAAAGCCCAAACTATAAAGTGAAAGATTGATATTGAAGTCCCATGACATTTTACAGATAGCTGCAAGGCTTTCCTCAACATTCAGATATTTTGTAGTAAAATTAAGCTTCTATGCTGAGCTTCTGCCCATGAGTTAGTCTCTGAGGTCACAGAGGAATTGTTCCTGGGAAGCATTCCACCCTAGCGTATGTGATGAGCTCATGTTGAACTTCAGCGACAGCCTGAAGATAAACAAGTAGACACGTCAGGAAGAATGGGACTCTGCACAGTGACTCTGTCACTCATTGGTGCCAATCAGGTTTTAGTACAGTCAGAATAAAATTAACAGGAGACTAACATGGACACATGTCAGTGTGTCCTTGACATGCCGAGAGATATAGCTTCATCCATAAGAGAAAAACTTCAAGTACAAGCTGTCACCCGAACTTGAAATGGCTACATCACCAAGTAATTTGATAAATCTGGTTGTTTTCCTTGCCAAACGTTAGTACTATGTAGTTAATCTACTTGAAACCTTTAAGACCTTCAATATCAGAGGCTCTCATACTAAGTGTATTAAACTCATAGAGCTTTGAAGGTCAAAAGAGATCTCCAATTTGGGGTCTCTCATTATACAGACAAGGCACAAGTGACGTGGACTCAGCTGCGAGAATTTGTGGAAACTCAAGAAGTATGGGTTTTGCATATTACTTCATGTGTGTGTGAAATACAGAACCATTGTCAAAGCTTCTCATTAGTGACAGGTACCCTGGAATGCTTAATGAACCTTTCCTGGTCTCTGGGGTATCTGAGGTACAGTTTGGGGCACTGATGCAGTTAATTTACAACCTGCTGCCCAGATGGGATTTTCAGGTTTCATTTATACCCCTGGGAGTTCACTACTCACAGGGTTTCATTCCTCGTACCAGATCATCTTTGAGTTTGATTCTATTCACATAACTCTGAGGGAACACAGACGCAGTGTTTTAAATATTCAAATTGTTTGGCATATAGTGTCTAATGTCTCTTGTGATTCAGTTACTTTGTCATTTTCCAGATAGATACACATTAAAACCTGAACATCTGTAGTATACAATTTTGATACAATAACGTTGAAAACTGCATCTCTTGAGGGTGTAATTACTTGCTTTAATTGCCATGCAACCTGATATTTGCACCAAGTTTGTCTGAGAACTTCGTTGATGATTAATAGATACATAGTTTTACGACTGAAGATTCCAAAAGTGAATTGGAGAATTTGTATTTACAATAGCACACAGTGTATTCTGACTGAACAGAAAGGAAAAATAATTTTGTAACATCTGATAATGAGTTTAGGAAAGTAGAGACAGGGAGCAGACACAGCCAAGAAAATATATAATAATTAAATGATAATAGAAGTATTTTTGCTATTGTATTCAGTTTCTATAGTCTACATAACAAATCACCACAAGCAGGCTGGCTTGAGAGAAATCTGTTCTTTCCCAGATGAAAGCCCAGACATAATTAATGAATACCATTTGGTCATATTCCCAACCAGACCACACTCCTGATTCTGGAGGAGAATCTACTGTTTGCCTTCTGGATTCTGATGGCTTCTGGATTTTCTTGGTTTGTGGCTGCTTCAATTCAGTCTTTACCTCTATATTCACTTGCTTTTTCTGTGTGTGTGTGTGTGTGTGTGTGTGTGTGTGTGTGTGTGTGTGTGTGTGTACGCCGCACACATGTGCATATAACTCATTTTATTTATATTTTAACATAGTATTTTTATTGATTATTTAAGATTTTTACATTATGTACCTCAACACACTCACTTCCCATTTGTCCAAGGTTTTCTCCTACCCTTGTGACCTCCTTCTCTCCCCCAAAGTAGAATAAAGAAAGAGAAAGAAAGGAAGAAAGGAAGAAAGAAGGGATGGAGGGAGGAAGGGAGGGAGGAAGGGAGAGAGAGAGAGAGAGAGAGAGAGAGAGAGAGAGAGAGAGAGAGAGAGGTCCACTTTGTGTTAGCCATACACTCACTGGAGCATGGTCAAACTCCCAGCACCTATTCCCTTAAACACTAAGTCCTACCACCCCTGACTCCCACCTCCACCAGAAGCCATCAATTATGGAGAGCTGCACTTTAGAATCCTTATCACAATTTTTAAGAGTTTTCTTCCATGGCTTTCTGTCAATGCTGTTACTTTTTGAAGGGGGGAGGGGGAGTAGGTTAGATGTTGATTCACCCAGACAATTTCATGATAACATCCTCCTTGTCCCTAAGTCTGGAACTTAAGCCACAGCTACTGGGAGGTTTGGCTAAGCAGTGGAATGCCTGCTTAGAATGCAGAAAGTGCTTGTGATAATAATAGCCAATCAATCAATCAATAACATACTCCAAAGACCCTTTTGCCAGGTAAGGTAACTGTTTACGAGGCAAGTTACCTATCAAAACAGGCTTAACTGGTTAATTAGCCCAAGGGATCATGGCCTGGTTCCCTTTCATACTATACAAAATGGCATCAAGTATCTTTCCCTATACTTGATATTTTAGGTCTGGATATGTTTTTATAGGCTGCTTACTACATCTATCATTGCTTGGTTAAGTGTAAGATAAAAATCCTCTTTGACCTCTTAAAGGAAAAAGGTTCTAGATCTTGCCTTGTCTTAGGGTTTTTATGGCTGTGATAAAAAGTCATGACCAAGAACAACTTGGAGAGGAAGAGTTCTTTTTCATCTTACAGTTTGTCGTCAGCCTATCACATAAGGAAGTCAGGGCAGGAACCTGGAGGCAGGAGCTGATGCAGAGACCATGGAGGAGTGCTGCTTACTGCCTTGCTCCTCCCGACTTGCTCAGCCAGCTTCCTAATAGCACCCAGGACCAGCAGCCCACGGGTTACACCACCCACAGTGATATGGGCCCTCCCCAACCAAAAAAAAAAAAAAAAAAACAGTCAAAAAATGTACCTCAGGCTTGCCCACAGACCAAGATAGTGAAAACATTTTCTCAATTGAGGTTCTCTTTTCCAAACAACTATAGTTTGTATAAAGTTGACATAAAACCTGCCGGCCCAACTCTACATCTCAAAATTTCAACTTGTCTGACCCTTGAAGACTGTACCTACCACATCCTATAAATAGATCACCTGTACTTAATGGCCTGAAGTTGAACATTTCAAAGACCCTGAGATAGGCATAAAATATAATCTTTCTGTATTTTTTTAGCCTAGGAAACATGCTCAGTGATTGAGTTACTTCTCTTGTGATCTAAGAGATCTGAGTGGGGGAAAAAAGCCCTGGCCCCATCATACACAGGTGGGGTAGTATTGTCTGAGTTTCATTACGAGAGATTATGAACTAGCCCACTGTTCTAAAGTCTTAGCCCTGACTCCTCACAGGGTCACTCCTTATCCCCAGTGCAGTCAAACCTTCCTCCAAATAAACATTACCAGACACCCGCTGGGAGCATTCCTTGGGTCCTTTTGGAGGATACATATTCTGGGGTGTGAGGGCGTGTCTATGCAGACACTGAGCTCTCGTCCTGTGCCTTATTCACACATTGGTCATTGTCAGACAGGTCCAGTACTATCAGTTCACTTCATGTGCACGACGATCTTTATTGTTTAGAAGACTGTGAGCAGAAAAGTTACCAAGTCCTTTTCTCAGACTTGCCAAGAAGCTGTGTGAAAGCCCAGAAGAGTAGATCTTCCCATGGTTGTTAATTGGAGCTGACCCTGGCAGCACCTGCCTGTAATCTCAGCTGCTGTAGAAGCTGGACAGAGATATCACATGTTCAAGACTCACCTAGCCTATAGAATATGTTCAGGGCAAGCCTGGGCAACTAAGCAAGTCCTGTCTCAAAGGGAAAAGTAAAAAGAGGGCAGAATTAAAGCTCAGTGGTAGAGCCCTTGCCTCCCACGTCAAAGGCTCACAGGGAATTTGAACTGACTCTGAACTAATCCTTCTACCTCTGTTTTTTTTTTTTTTCTATTTAAACCTTTTATTTCTATTAATGTTTTGAACTAGGATATGTTGTTGTTGTTACTATTATTATTACAGAGAAGAAATCATAGGTTTAACAGGTGGCTGTGGGGTTTAATGCTACATTGTAAGTCAGCAACAGTCAGCCTCAATCTCCAGAATATCTCCTTACCAAGCTATTTCTTATAGGCTTGGTTTTAAATTGAAAATTCACTTGAGTAGCTAGATTTCAGTTTGAAAATATGCCTTGTTCATATTTCAGCTGGGAGGTACTCAGAATAAGGCATATATATATGTATATATATACCATCAGATACTTATGAGGTACTCAGAATAAAGGGAGAGAGAGAGAGTGTGTGTGTGTATTTAAGTTAGCCTTAAAAATAATGGGTCTCATTCTGGCATTTTCCTAGATGTTATTATACTTTCTTCTTATTCATGTCTCTCCCCCACTGCCCCTCCCATTTGTGCTCCCTTCTGTTGGTCCCCTTCTCTTTCCAAGTATTCACCCCTCTACTTAATATATCATATTACTCTCTCTTTTTTCTCTTCTTCCCAGCTCCTCTTAAAAGCAGCTCAGTTTCTTTTTTTAAATTGCCCGAGTCCTTACACATTTAGACAGCTGAGTTCATCTTTAAGTCAGCATTATCAGATCCACCTCGGAGTGAAGGAAGGAAATTTACAACTACTCAGAGATAATACAGGGCCACTTAGGCCCATTAGTGTTCTAGGAGTGTCATGTGACCTTGTATGAGCTTGCAGAAAGATGGTCCTTCAGGGGAAGGCAAATGCAGTAGCAAATCACTCTTGACCCAGAGGCACTTACATATTTTGTTCCTATTTGTTCAAAGAAAAATATATTGACAAGGCTTATACTTTTAATGGTGTCTTTTGTTATGATTATAGGGCTTATATATTCTGAATAATTTATATTACAGATGTCCGTCTGAGCATCTCTCCTAATGAATCTGACCACAGCTAAACTGCAAGATTCACAGTAAAACCAGGTCTCTCTTTAAAGCAAAAATGTCTGAGTCCTTTATTGTGCCAAGGTCTTCAAAGAGTTTAACACTTTTTTGTTTGGTTTGATTTATCTTCCTTTTCAAATTTTTAGCAGTAAAGAAAATGTGCTTGGGCAAGAGACACAATGTGAATTAAAATGTTTCTTCCAACTACATTATTATGTGAAGAAAAGCCTCAATTAAAAAAAAATGTTTTTTTGACCTAGGAAGGTAGTTCAGTCTGTATTTTTGCCAAGCAAGCACCAGGACTTCAGTTCTACCTCCAGGACCTATTTTATTAAAAAAAAAAAATAATAACATTTTCTATTTATTTATTTTTATGTTTATGGTGTTTGGTTGCATGTGTATCTATACACCATGTGTGTGCACGTGCCTTTGGAGGTGAAAAGAGGGCATGGATCCCATGGCACTAGCGTTCCAGGTGGTTGTGAGCTGCCTTAAGTGCTGGGGATGGAATCTGAGACTTCTGGAAGAGCAGCCTGTTTTTGACCACTGACCCCAGCTCTCCAGCCCCAGAATGCACCTAACCTTAAAAAATAAAAATTAAAAAAAACCTGGGTGCTGTAGGGTTTGCTTTGCTTATTATCTTGTTTCTTGGGCGGCAGAGACAGATGGATCCCTCAGGCTCCTGACTAGACATCCTATCCTGCTTGTCAAGTTCCAGTAAGAGACCCAGCTTGGCAAAACAGGGAGGACACCTAGGGAGCTACACCCAAGGCTAATTTCCGACCTCCATGCTCATTTGTACACACATATGTGCACCTGAGTACACACATGTACATTGACACAAACACACACACACACACACACACACACACACACACACACACACACACACACACCAGTTTTATCAACAGTACCAAGCAGAGTAGTACAGGAACAGGGGTTAACAGTATTATTTGTAGTGTGTTCTCTTGTACATGTTAAGATGGAACTGTGTGCCTCATGCATCCCAAGCAAATGCTCTATGCTGAGGCCCTGCAGTCTAACCAAAATCTGTTGTGGTGCGGTAGCAGCTAAAGACAATGTTTGAGCCATTGAGAAAAGCTGTGTTTAATAAAACTTGATTTATGGGGCCCTAAACTTGGATTTTATATAATCTTCAAGTGTCACAAAGCATAACCCCCCATTTTGCATTTAAGGATGTCATAGCTGTTGTTAGCTTTTTGACCACACAAAACAGGCTCAGGCTCAGCCTAGTCTATAGTTTATTCATCTTTTCCCCAGAATAATGTAAACCTCATTCCAGTAATATGAAAAATAATAAAATTGGCTTTCCAAGGAATTTCTCAGCAAGTACTCCCAACTTTTTCACAGATGTGGTTGTGCTCTTGACCAATATTTTTTCTAGAATTTATAATCTTATCCAGGGCAAGTTCTATTTAAGACTGAATTCTATTTTTTCCCTCAAACCTACTTCTTTCCTAGTCTTCAAACTTTCCTTAAATGGTAGAACTACTCTTCTTCTTCCCTTCCGGTCACCTCAAGCCCATCACAGATATACATATATGGGACCCTGTTTGACATCCTACCCCTGGTCTCTCTATTCCTCCATAATCCATTTTCTCCAAAGCAGATACATGATGATGTCATACTGCTAAGTATGATGATGTCATACTGCTAAGTATGATGATGTCATACTGCTAAGTATGATGATGTCATACTGCTAAGTATGATGTCATAAGTTCTAAGTATGGTAATGCCATACTACTAAGTGTGATGGTGTCATACACACTAGCTGTGCTTTTGGGCAAGTTAGCCCAAAGCATTCACACTCAATTCCTTTTCTGTATATGGGGAAAGCAAGCATGTTTGCCTTGTGCTTTGATGGGATGATTGACAGGGGATGTTAAACACTTACTACAAGCCCTATCGCAGAAGCAAAGGCTTGTTTGGCAGCAGCTGCTATGCTATCCTTTCTGTCATCCTTATTGTTCCTGCTCCAGTTAAAATGGACTACAGCTTGCAGTTAGAATGTAGTCAAAATGTCTTCCTTGTAAGCTTGCAGCATCTCCCTGACCCCTCTTTGCTTTAGCTGTGATGGTCTAAACTCAACACCCTGACAGCTGTTTCCATGACTCTTCAGAAAACTATAGCCTCAACTTCAGGATTTGCTCCAAGAAGTCTCCCCAACAGTTTATTTCGAACAATTCCCTATGAAAGTATACCTGTTCATTCACAGAAGTCTCCTCGTTTTCTTTATAACGGTTTCCAAGGTGGTTTATTAATTTGGGATATGTTTGGTTTTCTTGCCAGAATATGAACTTCAGGAGAAAGGTACAGTCTTATTTCTTTGATTACTCTTTGCAAATAGTAAAGCTCAACAAATAATTATTGACCAAAACAAAGAAAAATAAAACTCAGAGTCATCTTCTAATTGTATATGGGTTAGTATATATTTATTTAAATTCAACAAATGAGTTCACATGTCCTTGGGACTGAGCATAGAAATGAGGACCTATTTGTGCAATGTAGTCCAGGCTTGACTGGAACTTGTTATGTAGCCCAGGCATGACCTTCATGCTCCAGCTTCTCAAGTCCCTCAACCTTTCACATATCAAGATAACAGACACCCATCAACAACCTGCATAACTCATTTCATTTCTCCATTTATTCTGAAAAGAAAAAAAAAATATCAAGCACCTTCTGAGTTAGGCCTGTATGAAGTACAGAGGAATGAAAAGGTTTCACAATTGTTTTCAAGGCGTTAACGACACGATTGCACAAGTTACCTCTTAAAAGCATACATCAAAACACTCTGAACAATATGTTTCTTTCCCTCCATTATCATCGCAGTCTTTTTCATTAAAACATTATTGGTGGGGAAAAAGCATTTCTACCATTGCCATCTCTTATCCAATTAACATGTATAGAACACATGCCAGCTAGTATGTAAAGAAATGAAATTCTACTGGTTTATTTTGCCTTCTATACATCATTTCTAAGAACAAAGCAAATGTCGCCCCAGTCGCTTAGTGACATTCTCTTTGAATGCTTCTGCAAGCTGTCTTGGAAGCACTGCGCTCTGGTTCACCTCTGGTCAGACCACAGTCCCAGGTGGGATGCGTATTGTCCACCAAACACTGGACAATCTTAGACTCAACAGAGCTTCTGTCCTACACAGTGCACCTACCAAATCCGGGGAATGTATACATATATGTTACAAGGGTCATATTATTTGCTACTTATTCAAATGAATACATTTCCGTTCACAAATGAGCTAAACCTATACACCCTAAAAATAGGGCTTTATCAGGTTCCCGTCTCTTTTCCACTTCCAGGGGTTATTTTGATTGCCAGCTGGTTAATTACCAGGATTGTCTTTAAGCTCAACCCTCACTTTGTTATCTGTGTCCATTTAAAACTTCCATTTAGATATTGCTACTTCCAAAGGTAAGGTAACAAGTGTCACAGAGCTAGCCATGAAGGTTGTAGATGGTGGGTTTTATTTAGACATTAGGAGCCCTCCATTGAATTATCTTCATTATAAATGCAATGTTAATTAAACTTCTGAAGGTAAGTCACTTAAAAGCACACATAGATACACACATAGTTGTCATGCCAACAAACAGAAAACATTGCTATAAGTGAATTAGTGAAGAGGGATACAAATAATGAGCAAAGGTCTGGAAATTGGAAGATATAAATGTGTGTGTTGCGTCTGCCAGGAACTGTGCTCTGTGCAGCTCTGTTTTTCTGTTCAAAATATGCTTTTAAAGATTAGAAATGTCCCTTATAAATCTTTTATTTCTAAAGTTCTGAGGTGCTTATGTTTTTAGTAAAAACTGAGAGTGTATTTCAACCTAAATTAACTTACCGCATTACTCTTGACACTGTGGACTTATTTGATACCGTATCCACCACCACCACCATCACCACCACCACCACCATCACCACCACCACCACCATCACCACCACCACCATCACCACCATGACCATCACTACCATCCCTGCCACCACTACCATCCCTACCTCCACTACCACAGATTTTTTTACCAACTCCAGAGAGAGGAATAGACATGAACTTAAAGCAAAGACATTTTCGAGCAACTGAATATTATTTTCACTGTAATCAGGTACTGTGCAACACACAAAGACATGGAATTTATACCCAGCTTCTGAGAAACTTAATTGACATTTAATGACAATGCAAAATGAATTGACAACAGATGTATGTTCTTCAAATATATTGAATTAGCAAGTAATTACCCCTGATAATGTTTGCTAAATATAATACCTGAAAATGCCATCTCTCATTATAACTCCAAGTCTTTGACATACAGAATAAATGCAAAACATTGCTATATTTAGTGATGCCCAAGGACAGGAGGACATTTATGGTCAACATGTGGAAGAGTCTTTTGTTATAACTTCAGTGCAGTTATAAATATCGTAGCCAGCTCAGAGACAGACCTACGAACCACTTCGCAGCTCATTGGAGAGGAATTATCTTTTCCCATTGAACATAGGGAAAGTAGGAGTGAATAGATGCCTAATGGTCCTGGGATCAAGGTGTAAGTTGGCACTACCATCTTGCTTGTACAGTGAAATGCTTAATGCAAGAATGGAACAAAGATACAGCCTTGATCCTGAAAGGCTAGAGAAAGCTCACTCCATGTAAAGAGCAGAGGCAATTTGACATGCTGTTTTTAGAGTTCATTCAATGGTCCTGTATGTAAACATTAAATGGCTCACTCTGTTTAAATAGTCTGTACCTTAGCACCCTGACTGAGCAAACACATGCTCAGGAAGGTGACAGTGTCATTTCAGACATACACCATGCATTATTAGGTAAATGATATAATCAAAGCCAAGTTCTCTTCCAAATATTTATAAATACCACTCTCTGTGAATTTTAAATGGAAAACAAATATATACTCAACACATGTACGGAAATACCTTTTTAGAAAGTCAAGTTTATATTTTTCAAATTCTGATGAACATCCAAAATGTGGAATAAACTTGCTATTTTTCAGTTTGGCAATCTACAGTACTCATTTATGGATCCCCTCCAAAATACCAGGCATTCTGCTAGCGATTGAGATACTAAAATGAATTGCATACCCATTTCCAGCTCCTGGAGTTCCCTCTGATATAGAGGAATGGATATGTAAATATCCTATATCCTGACACCCCAAAGCACAACAGTAGCAGAGGGGAGATAATAGTTCTGCCTGGGAGAAAAGAGTGATAGCAATTTAAAGATGTACCTTAGATATATGTCTCTTCCTGTTCTCCTTTTCAACAAAATCCACAATAGTGTGAAGTTCTATGAATAGAGCACAGTATGTGTCAGGAGGAATATAGATTTATAAACTGAAATCACTAATTTTCATCAGTCTGCAGTTGCTTTACCTACAAGGTAGAGAATATGTGTACATGTATGTACACCTCCCTCAGAGCTTAGACAAAAATTAAATAGAACTATTGTCTACATTCTTACAGTGGCCAATGCACAGAAAATACAATCATATTCAATATTAGAAGCCATCTTTATTTGTATAGAAATAATAGCTAAAGCTAGACACTTAGAAGTTGTTAAATGGTCACATGACATTAAAGTATAAAAGTTTTGCACGGTCCCTTAATGGCCTAAGAGTTCCAATTCAATGCCAATACCTTTAGCCACTCTGTTTTAGAAAGTTGGTAGCAGAGATAATAGGAAGATAGGACGACTAAGGTGACACATGATGAGGATTTTCATTAGGGCAAACATTTCTGCTATGAGAGTTATATATCCCTTTTAACATATATTATAAGAGTATGTGCATCCATATGTATTATTTTTGTTACATAGGATATGAATTTTTTGAAAATACTTCCTTCAAGATGTGTATCATTCTAAAAACAAGGTGTTTTTTGTGGTTGACTCTCCTGGTGCATCCTATGCCCAGTGAGGGATACAGGCATTGTACAGGTAAAGCAATAGGAGAGCAGCACAGTTTTCCCCTGTGCATCTCTCCTCCATCACTTTAGAATGCTGTCTCTTCATTATAGGAAAATAGCTAGTTACAGATCATCATGGAATCACAGGCTTCAGAAGAGAATAATTGCCTTATGCAATGTTGAAGTTTTATGTATTTCGACAGATAACCTTAAAACACAAAACGTAAATGAGAGGAGAACGAATATATTAATTTCCACAGAAGGGACAAGTAGGAAGATAACATTGGGGTTGGATCTTATTCATAATATCATCAACAAAAACACATGAGTGACAGGGTAGGCACTGAATATTTAGAGGTCTAAAGGTGCAAAACTAATGTCTGAATGGACATCTTCAGGATGAATAAACTCTTACTAGGCACAACACTGAAGCAAACCTAGTGCTTTTGTTCCCTCTAGTGGCAGCTTTTGGAAAATCCACTCATCATCATAGCCTCATGAAAGGTAGGAGACCAGAACAACATCATAGGAAATTAAGCAAGCGTCATCCCCAGGACCCCAAGACTATGTTCTCTTCTTTTACACAGTATAGGTGAAGGAAGTAAAGGACTTAGGAAGTTCTCCAGACAGTTTCCACAGATACAAAAGATTTGGAGTATAGACAGTTTTGCTGATCATTATGAAATGGGATTCCTCAATAGCAGGATTACCAGGCATAGAAAGGGAAGCTTGAATTTTCATTTAATTCAAATAGATTGTTCCTGCATAGATGGCATCAAGTCTCAGCTTCATTCAACAGACTCCTGTGTCTGGGGTTAAAAATAATACATACAATCTTTTGGCCCCCTTCTTCCATAATTTTCACTGAGCCTTAGACGAAAGGGTTTTATTGCAGACATTTCCATCATGTTTGGGCACTCCACGGTCACTTCTCTGTATCTTTTGACCAATGTGTATCTCTAGAATAGTCTCCATCTGTTGCAAAAAGAACCTTCTGTGATGCAGAATAAAAGCTACACTTCTCGGTGGCTAAATAAATGACACCTGCTGCTGCTAGCATCCTTTAGACATGACAGGAAAACTGTACCCATAAAATCTCCACAATGTGAGCCTGTGCATGACCTGCATACTAACAATCTAAATTAACAGTGTGCATAGGGGGGAGTCCCACCCCTAGATGAAGGGCTAAAGGTAGTTGATGGCAGCTGGGAGGGGAAGAATCCATTTTCTTCAAGGATGAGCTCCCAGGTAGACTTAAATTCCAAGAGATCAGTCCTGGATATTTATGCAAATAAAGTTGGCAGGCTGTGTGTATATGCATGCATGGGTGTGTATGCATGCATGTATGCATGTACTAAAATCAAATAAGAGATGGTCATTAATTGGAGAAGGAGTAGGGGACACGGACGGAGTTGGAAGGGGAACTGGAGGGAGAAGAGCCACATAAATGCAGTGAGATCGTGTATGGAGTTCTCAAAAGAATAGAAATTTTGAGAACCCACACATATCTACCAAAAACCCAGAGACATCATTTCACCCAGATTTTGCAAGCGCCTATAAGCTAGTTGCTCAGACAGAACATTAAGACCCAGAGATGCATATGATTTTCAAGTGAGAAAAATACTTGTCTACTGAAACTCAACTCACCTACTTTCTCAGCAATACCTTTCAAGATTAGATTGATCCACCTGGAGTTATAAATGGCTACCAGAGCCAGTTCAGCGGAGTGCCTCAGTTAGGTTAATTCCCGGCTCTCTGGAATTTAACATAGATTGGGTGCTATGTCTTCTGTGGCCCTTAGAAGAAAGTGAACACTTAGTCTTTATGTGATTGTATTTTTTTCAGGTCACACTGTAGTCATGTTTCAAGAATCAAATAGACAGAAATATTCCTAAAATGTTCAAATGTTCTGTCTAAACAGAAACTCTACACCCCTGCTTACATGCCTCTAAAATCATTTAGGCTTCTCACATGTGAAAGTCCCTTTTATGAAGCAGGCTCTTCCTTTAATGTGTGAGTTCAGATGCCACTCTAGAGAGAATGTAAGAGCCCGGAGATCACATTTCTCTTGCCGGGAGAACAGAGTCTATAAACTGCAGCCTATGTGCCATTCCATTTCCTGTGCTCAGTGTTGGTGATGTAGAAAACAGCTGTGGTGTGGGAACCACGCAGAGCTCCGATTCTCAAACCACAGGTCACGGAAGGGTGGTTATGTAGGCCTATTTCCCTTTCTTCTAAAATAGCACCCCAGGCCTATTTGACCTTGCCTCCTTCCACCTCTAAGTCATAAGCCAACTGAAGAGTGAGTTGATCCTACTTCCTGTGGCTGAATTTATTTTTAATTGGTCAGGAAGGCATGCATATCCTGGGAGAAGCTCCCAGCCTCTAGAAAGATCTACTGGGAAAACTTCATGAAAAGAAAACCACTTAAAAATAATAAATGTATGGATAGAATAATAAGAATTCTTCTCACTCTAATAATTCAGCTGGGGCTGTAGCTCAATAGAGGCATGTTGTCTTATCAGACACTGGTTGCTGGGAGCTAACAAAAAGGTAAGCATATGTATCTGTGTATGAGTGTGTGTGTGTGTATATATATGTATGTACATACATACATACACTAGCTGAGTTATTAGCTGGTTTACACAGTTAAACACACATACATACTATGATCCCATAGTTAAAGAACTATATACAATAAATCCGTCAGTATACGTATATTTTAAATGTTTAATTAAAATCCAATTACATCCTTTTCCAGTCCCTCTCCTCCACTCTGCCCTTTCCCCTCTCCCATTTTCTCCCAAATTCACTACCCCTCCCCTTTAACTCTGTTGTTACATAGACGTGTAAGTGAGTAAATACGTAAATGCAACCTGCTAGATCTGTTCACCATTGCTAAATATGTATTTCAAGTGCTGGCCCTTTGGTACTAAATAACCAATCAGGAGGCTATCCCTGGGTCAGACTAATTCTCCCTCTCTATGGAGTTGCTGAATTTTGTACCTTTTCATCTAGATGTGGAACCTTGTGATATCTGTTCCCCATTTATGTTGGGATGTCACATGATAGCAGAATTGTTCCGGTCATTTTTAGGCAGTCACGATGTTGATAATTTGTGGCTTCACAGTTTTAGATCGAATGCACAATCTTTTTTTTTTTTTTTGATATTTACTTTATATACATTTCAAATGTTTTCTCCTTTAGAAATTCCCTATTCCATTCCTCCTCCTCCTGCCTCTATGAGGGCACTCCCCCACCCACCCACCCACCCACCCACTCCCATCTTCCCTCCCTAGCATTCCCCTACACTGGGGCATCTAACACCCTCAGGCCCAAGGGCCTCTCATCTTAAAGTACATTTCCTATTCCTCTGATACTTACAATTTTTCTGTGCCTTTTTACCTATTTGTATCCCTTTCATTTCCTTCTCTTGTATTATTTCTTCATCTAAAACATGAAGCACTATATTGAACTATTAGATGAGTAATTACCTTGATACCAAAACCAAATAGTGATACAACACACAAATAATTATAGACTGATCTATCTGATGAACATAGATACACAAATTCTCAAAAAAATATCTGCATACTGAATTCAAGAGCACATCAAAAAGATCCTTCAACCATAATTAAGTTGGCCTTACTACATATGGTTCAACATGTGTAAGCCAATAAAGTTAAGTCATTGCATAAATGGATTCAAGGACATAAATCTTCTCAATAGATATGCAATAGACTTTTGACAAAATCCAATATCCCTTCATGATAAAGGTTCTGAAGAAAATAACCATAGTCTAAGAATAAGCCATGCATACCTCAACACAATAAAGCTATATATGACAAACCTATAGCCAGCATTATACTAAGTGGAGATAGAGCCCCAAGCATTTTTACTAAACCAAGGAAGAGGAAGTCTGCTTTTATTCAATGTAGCATTTTATGAACGTTCAGAGGGAACAAACCAGCCAGGAGATGGGCCGGCAGCTGCTAAGATGCAGAAGCTACATAATAGAAAGAGGATAATATTTGTCTTGAGTTAGGTATTTCAGACAGAGGGTGGGGTCAGAAATGGAGGCCTCCGAGAAACTCTTTGAGGAAGGGAGGTCCTTCAGGGATAGAGTGACAATCCCCAGATTGTCAGAGAAAGTGGGTTTAGGATGTTGCTTGGTATCAAATAAAATTTAGAGAGGAAGAAAAGGTAGAGCTCAGACAGTGGGCTGGCCTAACAGTGAGGATCTGTGAACAATGACTGTAGCAATAACATATCTCATTAAGGGGCTGTCTAGCCTCCCATCTTTCTAACAAATCTTCATGTCTTATCAGCTTCCTTGTGGGGTAGTATCTTGTCTAGGTGATCGATATGCTGTTTGAATTTACTCTTAAGGGAAGAGGCAAAAATGTATTTCTGTAATCTTATAATCTTTGGGGAAGTATAGAATATCATGTTTCTACTCTGGTCCTGAGGTAAATTTCAGATCCTATTTTTTAAAAAAACAAAAAATCTTGTAGCAGAACAGATTAAATAAAATGAAGTAGAAGTGTACCAATCTACAAAGTAGCCATTTTGAGGGGAAACAGCTTTCCTTTTCTTAAAATCGGTGTGTTACAATGGAAGAGAGCACTTCTGATCATAGCAGAAATCTAATCTCAGATGACCTCCAAGTTTACTAAATACCTCTCCAGCTTCCTAACTGCTTGACCATATTTTCCCAATGAGAAGGAATCAAATTATTGGCCAAGAAGAATTACATGGATTTCATATTGGTATTGTGCATTGTGAGCACAAAATTAAAACCAATCTGAATCTAGGGTAATAATTCCATAGTACTGACATACATCCCATTCATTTTGGCTGTTACTTTTATAAATGTCTCCTAAACCAGACGTGGCCATCATTCAGCAGGGACAGAAATTCCACACAGTGCTGAAGAGCCAACTGCTTCTCTTTAGGTACTGGCTTGAATTACATTTTATTTCTTGAAAATGATATACTTGAGACTAGCTTCTGGGTTCCATATAGGATTAAAACAGTCTCTTTCATCTGCTGTTTGCTGAAATCTTTGTCAAGGAAAGTTTTCCTTATAGGGATCAAATCCAACTACTTTGCCCAGAAGACAAGGCCTTTTGTGTGCTATTCCTAAACAGGTTCGCTTTGTTGTTCTTTTGTTTGATTGTTCCTGTAAAATTAGCACACAACATAATTGGTTTGATTAGTGCTTTTTCCTACTTTGTTTTATTAATCCTTCTTCGGCCCTCTCCTTCCCTACCATCCTCTTGCTAATCAATTTCTCCCCCAAATAGTGGACCTTCCAATTTCATCTGAGATGTATTTATGCTATTACTCTATTTTCCTTGCCCCCTTCAAGTTCTCATTTTTCTTCTCTTGGTCTGCTTCCCACTTTCACAGCCTACACACAGAGACACACATACACACACACACATACACACACCTACATGAAAATTAAATTGAAGATTAAAGCCTGGGTTGCTATAGGAGAAACATGCAGTATTTGCCTGAGCCTGGGTCTGGTTTATGTTGACATGACTGCAGGGAAGGGGACACTCTAGTCACTGCTAGTGGGACTCACTGACTCTTTGACAGCCCTCCAGAGTGAGAGCTGACCAGTGATGAGGTCCTTGCAGTAATCCAGGTCGGAGATGAAGGTCATCGGGAGGACAGTGATAGCAGTCCTAGAAGATGGGTTGGAAAATGCTTCAGAAAAGAATTGATTGTATTTGCTAATGAATGAGCAAGGGAGGAAAAAAGAAAAGTCAAGAAAAAGTTAAGGAGTGAATCTAAACTGCCCATGATGATGAAATTTCGAAGATTCTGGAAAAGTTATATAGGAGCAGCCTTGAGTGATGGGGATATGGTAGTGATGGCTGAAGCAGAAATTCGGCATTCAGTTTGACTCTGTAATAGAACATCCACAGCAGTCTAAGAAGACACACGTGACATCATGCTAATAGTATCCATGAAATGATGGATGACCTTCACTTGAGACTCAATGACTCACTCCGTGGTCACTGGAGATAAGTTATAAACCAGAATCCCTCTACATTGTCGATATGCACACTGAGGCTCACACAATCCTTTCCTCCTTAACCGGAGAGAGAATTCTCCTCACTTACCCCAGCATGAGATGAAAGTTTGTTTTATTTCTAGCCAGTATAGCTTCTACAGAGTTTTACATCTAGTAGATGCTTAATAAATATAATTAACAAACTCACCTTGAAATGCTCATGTGCAGAAAATGAAATAAGTTATTTAATCACGCTTGGTTTTTTATGTTTTTGTTTTGCTGGCTCACTTGAGAGCTGTATGAAGTTTTCAATATTTTGTAAACTGAAAGATTGATTCCACAATGGGAAATTAGACTAATAAACAAGAGCAATCTAAGGAAGTTCTGTACACTAGTTTGCTAAGACTGCTATAACTAATTATTAAAACTTGGATTAAAATTAGAAAGTTTTTTTTCATCTTATTGGAAGCTAGGAGTCTGAAATCAAAATGTCAGAATCATGGTACCCCCTCTAAAGGACCAAGGGTTAAAAGTCCTTTAAATCCTTCTATTTCCTGGGGTTTTGACAGTCTTTGGTGTCTATTATTGGTGGATACTGACTCCAATATCTCCATCTTCACATGGCTAACTTTACTCTGTGAGTAGCTGAGTCTTTATAAGGTCTTCCTATAAGGGCACAAGTTATGGACTTAGGGCCTACCTTATCCATTATGACCTAATCTTAACTAAGGAAGACCCTGATTCTAAGAAAAGCCATGTTCTGAGGTTCTGGATATGGGTAGATTTTACTTCTAATAAGTCACCATTAGTGCTCAGCTACCATTTAGTTCCCAGCCATGACCTGCTGGACTCCAGACACTCAGAAGCTCCCACATTAAAACAGTTGCTTGGAGTCATTGAGTATTAGGGTAATTTCTTATAGAGAGCTCCAGAACTAATACAGATTTTGCTTTCCAACAGTATGCTGCCTGCTATCACAAAGACTAGAACGTGAAGAGATTTGAACAGGAAAGTGAGCAAAGTAGGACTTTGAAACTTTGAGCAGACTTAAAAGAAACCCGGTGTCTTTAGGAGGCTTACTGTGGGCTTTAAGAAACTGAGGGAGGGCTAATAAGATGACTTAGTGCTTTAAAATGCTGGCTTCTTTTCCAGAAGACCTGAGTACAGGTTCCAGTACTCATTTGTGAGGCTTCTCAACTACCTGTAACTCCAGCTCCAGAGCACCAGATACCCGCTTCTGCTCTCTATGGCCTACCCTTCTCAAACACATACAAGCAAACACATAAAAATTGAGAGAGAGGAGAGAGAGAGAGATTGTTGTGGAAACTGTAGGAAAGAAACCCTGGTTATTTAGTAGCAAGAGTGTCACCTAGAATGACAGGTTAAGTAAAAATGAGTCCGGTGACCCAAGAGAGAAATCCAGCTAGAAGCCATTTTCAAAGCAATGTGTAGAAAGTTAATCTTGGGTTTTTTAGTCTCATTGCTTATGGGAAATGTGGTATGAGAAACATAAGA
This sequence comes from Uromys caudimaculatus, assembly GCA_028551405.1. Taxonomy (NCBI): domain Eukaryota; kingdom Metazoa; phylum Chordata; class Mammalia; order Rodentia; family Muridae; genus Uromys; species Uromys caudimaculatus. Next base: position 28,804,304 of record CM052703.1, read on the forward strand.
TAAATAAAAACTGTCAAGCATACATGATCCTGTAGTTATTTTAGTAATTTTCATCTTTTCCAAATGGAAAATGAAGCTAAAATTAGGTGGCATCCAGGCAAGAGTCACATCTAAGGGATGCTAAGGGAAAGGCAATATAAATATAAGGCTAGAATTATTATGATAAGATATTTTGTCATGTCATCATCAATAATTTAAGAACAATGCCTTAGAGAATGATTCAGGCAGCCAGAGGCCTCACATACAGATTAGGAGCTTCAATCCACATCAGCACGTACAAAGGCACAAAGGTAAAGAGAGCCTACATCAGAAGCAGCTGTGGGTATGTCTTCTGTCTTCTGGAACTCCGCAGGATTTAGCATAAACTTGCCGTTTTTGAGAGGATTTAATTGACCAAACATCACTAGTGTGGAGAAAGAGGGAGAAAGGTGGCCCTAAGTGGGGAGAGGTCACTACTAGTCTCCAAACAGAAAGCAGCCTGAGGAAACCACTCCGAACACTACGTGATTGTGTCCAAGGAGGAGTGACTTAAAGGGAAAGGTGGCAAAGCTGAAGACAGAGTGAGAAGCCTCAATTATTTCTAGCCCTGTAAGCCCCAATTCAAGGACAACCAACCTGCTAGATATCAGAACTTCTGTGATCTAGAGAGGGTACATGTGGTGTGGAGAGTGGGGAAGGGGGTTTAAGGGATCCTGATTCTTGTAGTTTCAGATTGTGAAGAATCCTCCTCAAAGAACTGTGCCTGCCATCATGGTAGCTCAGGCCAGCAGTCTCAGCACTAAAGCAGAGGCAGAAGCATCATGCCTTAAGGCCAGCCTGATTTGCATGTTGTGATAGTCTCAAAAAAATAATAGTAAGAGCTGTGGTTAAGAAATCACATTTGAGATGCTTCATCTTCACCTGGAATTGATTCCTATGATAAGAGCTTTAGAGTGAGCATATACAGAATGAGAGTTTCAGAGGCTTTAGAAAGAGATGAGGGCACTCCATATGTAAAAACAATGTGAACCACAAGCATCAGAGACTGGACTGTACTAGATAGTGACCGCAGATGTATGGGCCTTCCCGTATGTACGCTTTGTATAGTCTCCCATCACATAAACTGCTGTGGTCCATGTGGTTAAGGGAGAATACTATGGATGTCATTGGTGTGTTACATCTGTGGTTGGGTCATAAAGGCATTGTGCTCTCTGATTTGTTCTATGAGACTTCTTGTTTCAGAAGGACACATATCACCATATTATGAGGGCACAAAGAAGCTCATATGGAAAGGAACTAAATCACACTGTCACCTAGCACTGCGTAGTAGCTGTGTGGTACAAACGCTCCTGGGAAATGACCCTTACAGATGCTGTAGTCTCAGATAACATCTGCAAGGGCTCCCAAGACTTATGGCCCAGCTATGCTTTCCTCAAACTTGTGACTCACAGAATCTAGAAGATAATAAATATTTGTTATTGTTTTGGGGAAGATTTTTAGTGTTATGCCAATAACATAAAACCTCTGTTAAAGTATGACATAGAAATAATGTTAAATAATTAAACTCCATAAATTTTATTTTTTAAACTGTCAGTACTTTTTAAAATTTTTCTACCATTTAATATTATGCTTAAGATTATTCGCATTTCTCCATATTTCATTGAATGAATTTTCTAGATATAAAGCCTGAAATGGTAAACTATGAAAATCACATTTTAAAAAATCTAGATATGAGATAAAGCTGCTAAATTCTACAATTTTTTTAAAAATAATCAGAGTATTCACATAAATAGTTGCTAACAATAAAAAATAAGTCAGTAAATGAATAATGGAGAATACTTTTACTCAATTTTCATATAGGAAAGAGGCTGATGATACTTTGAAATAGACAAAACCTTTTAAAAGTCACTATTGGCTTCCTGTTACAACTGACATTTCTAAATATCATAATAAATGCACATTAAGATGTAGTTTCCTTCTTTGTAAATTCTCCTTAGAAAGCAGCAGGCTAGGGAAAAAAACATTAAAATTTGAATACAAATTACAAAACCTGGTTTCACAATACTGTTAAGTGCTTTGATCATTGAAAAAAAAAATCTTAAAACAAGAACTGGGCAGGGGTTGGTAAAAGGGGCTTACATGGCTGGCTAACTGTTGCTTTCATTGCGCTGCATGTTGGGGTCTGGCAAGATTGGAGATGACAGCTCTCAGGCATCAGCTGGTCCCGTGCCCAGAAAGATGGGCATTGTGTGGCTGGGCAAGGTCCCCTGTCTCCCAGTTAATAGCCTTTGATGCTCAATAGAATTATCCCTGGGTAGTTTAACCTCCCGCCTCCTCCACTGACACCAGCAGAGGTGACTGCTGGTAAGAATTCAGCCATGGGAGTAGGACATTGTTTATCATGTGATGAATAAGCCTGTTTCTGCCTCGGACCTGCACTGGTACCATACACATGCCTCCTGGGAAGAGAGATTTAATTTGCTAAGTAATACAAGAGAACAGAAACTGATCTGTCGGCATTCTTAAACTCCAAATCTGTTATAACATGAATTCCTACATTCATAGTGCTTTTTATTTCAGAATGTTTCATTCTCTCCTAAATACTTGTTGATACACCTCACAGAGAGAGAGAGAGAGAGAGAGAGAGAGAGAGAGAGAGAGAGAGAGAGAGAGAGAGAAATTAAATGAGCACAGGAAGGAAAGGGAGATTTTTCTAGATATGTAAATCAAAGGCTGCATAAAAGAAACCAGGATTAAATCAACTAGTTGAATATAGAACTGGCTGTTTCCTATAGAATTAAGTGACAGTAAGTATAAAGAACTTAGAGTAATGTACACTACAAATTATCCAGCCACTAAAGGAAAGTACTCACCAATAATGTTGATAGGAAAATATAGAGCTTCATAGTAACACTTCCGTTAGTACTGCTGTTACCTCATCTCCGGATCATCGACTTTTCCCTGCCCTGAAATCCCTCCCCCTAACAGGTCACGCTTTTGAAACTTGATGTTGACATTGTTCTAGTCTTGTTCTATTACTGCATTTCACCGTATACCAGGTCATCTACCCTTTCTTCTAGAAGACTGATTTAGTCTGTGACGCTTCTCTCTTCAGCACTTCTAGAAGGAACAGACTCATTGCATGCTTACATTCCCTGCCGTTCACTATAGGTCTATGTGCAGTATGGGAAAGAAGCCTGTGTTAGCGGTGAGCTCGATGTCTGAGAATGGCACAAGCTTTCACTCTGTGAAGGAAGTCTGTGAATGGTGCATTTTCCCTCAGAATAAACTGATTCTTTTCACCAAAGTAAGCAACTGTTCAGTGAACTGACATCCAGAGAAAAACCCATGAGCCATATCTGCAAGTCTGTGCTTCACTGATCACCTCATTGGTCTTACCTTACCTTTGCAATACATATAAATGGGGAATTTCCAATTCTCTCCTCCAGCTTGGACCCACATTGCTGTACTAAGGTCACTAATGATTGAATTCGCTTGTTGATAATTGTGCCTTTTCCAGTTTGATCTGTCTGTAGCTTTTCATATAGATGCCCACGCCCCTATGTTGAAGTCTCCACTTCTGGAACTTCGATTCTCTTGACACTTTCTTCTCTGGCTGAGTGTTCCCACCTCTCTTTCAATGGCGGCATGCTCTAGGACTCATTCTTTGGACCCATGACCTTTCTTCATCATCTCTGGCAATATCGGATTGTCTTCTAACTTTCTGAACCCAAATGTGCTGATAACTTCCAGATTTGTATTTCCAGGCTAGATTCTGTTTTTCCAAGATCAGACTTCTAGATGCCGACTTGAAAAGTTTACATCTATATCTATATCTCTCTATATATATCACAAATCTAAAATATCAAAACTGAACTTCCAGTCTCAATCCAAACCTGTTTTTCTTATAGTGTTTCCATCACTATCACTTCTGACTTGAGCGTCAGAAGTCCCTTCTCCTGTTGTGTGCTTCTCACACAGAGCATCATGCTGATGCTGTTGTAAAAGTACATGTGAAGCCAACCACATTTAAGCTGCATCTTCTCTTCTGTGAGATGCTCAAATGCTCGTCCCCATCATCCTATCTTTGTTCTCCTGCTGTTTGCTTTTGACCCTCCTAGAGGCAATTTCAAATGCAAATTAGAATGTAAGAATAGACTCTGCTTCCTTCTCTAAGGGCTTCTTTTTGAGAGTAAGTCAAATCTCCGATGCTCCAGAAAGCACTGGACAATTTGCACCCCTCCCACCACCTTCTCCCTAAGCTCATTTCCTTCTCCCATCCATGCTTCCGCAGTGCTAGCCTCTGTGGTAACCTAGCTAATTGTACCACACACAGGAGAGTCACCTGCCTTGGAACAGCTACACTTTCAATTTCTTCGACCCAGATGCCACCGGGCTTACTCTCAGTGAGTCCCCTGGCCTCTGAGTTAAAGCTGCAGCCCTCCTGTGCCAGGTCCCAAACTCTTAACTGGTATCCACAGTTAACGCACACATTTTTTTATTTCTTTTTCTCCTCCATGAGCATGGAAGCCATCCGAGGGTTGGGTTTTCCTTTTCTCTATTTTGTACACATCTGGGTCCCTGTTAGTATCTGTAAGAGTTCCTAGAATAGCCCTGTTTTATTAGTAATTTGCAGAACTCCCTGATTGTGCTGAAATTTCATCACTTGGAATCTGCCTTGGCCTTGCTATTCAGATTACTTACTGTCCAAAGTGATTTCAAAAATCTATAATTAAATTTACTGTTACTGTAGTTGGTTCAGGTTCCTTACCGTCACCTGTCAGATGCTTTCAGCACAACAGAATCGGATAACACATCAGTCCCTAGAGAGCTTCATTGGTAAATTATGTCAAGTTCATACACTTTTCATGAAGTCTGTCCCCCATGGGAAAATTATGGCCTTAACAAACTAGAGATAGGATAATTGCTGTGACCCTTAGACAACTGGTTTCCATTGTAAAAGATGTAGGGCAAAGGTGATACTGACTTTGAAATTGCTCTTTGTTGCTTCAAGTCAATTGATCTATTATTTCTATACTAAGAATAATGAGTAAAAAAAATGAACAGCCTCTCATGGGTCAAACCTGGGGCAAACAGGTTTTCATAGCTGAGTTCCTAATCGTGGGACACTCCTGAGCTACACATTCAGTTTACAGACACTCCAGAGTAGAAACAAACCATTACATATTTTTTAAAACAAATAGCCAGCTGTATACCTCCTATGGTACAGCCCATAGTCTATGGAAAAATATTGAAAATTCTTATTAATAAGGTCACTCAGGTAGTCTGACACTTGATTGTAAGAACTACTTTAATTGCCCTTACAAATATACAAAAATGATAACTTAATAAACTCCGTAGAATATTAAACTGAATTGGGAAAAAATTTTAAATGGCAATAAATCTCATATCCTGTTGATACTACATTTGCTTACTGAAATAAAGATCTAGTCGAAAAATATTGACACCTGGTCCTTAGAGAAACAACAAAATTGAGAAGTCTGGTTTATTTTAATTAATAATTACCATAATAGAAAGGTGGTAGAACATGAAAATAACATGAATAACTCCTGTCACGTTGTTGGTAAGCTTTTCATTTCATCTCACTGGAAAACTAATAAGGAAATGTTACTTACCTACTGATATTTAACAATAACATCTAAGAACTTCATTTGTTTCTTGACATCTGTGATGCATTCCATAATGTGGTGTTTTATTATGGAGAATAAAGCATGTTCCATTAAGAAATGAGGTACGACTTAAACGGGAAAAAGAAATCTAGTACATTTAGTAACGTCTGAAAACATGAATAATAGAAATGGTTTCTGTGTGTAGCCGAAGACCGTAGGGAGGCCATGGTAGGCAGACAAACGCTTCAGGCTCAAGTCTCAATGCACACTGTAATGCTCTGGGCCATAGTAACAGATTGTAAACAATGAAACAGTGATAACTTCCGTGTTACTTCTTAACTTTATGTTTCTGCTTTCAGATCTCCCTCCCCTTCCAGAGGAAGTTAGCGATGCCATAGCTTTAATGTCTGTTTTAGCTGCAAAACTCAATGTTCACTTTCTGTTAGAAAATCTAAAGCAGGTGGTATGCAATGTCTCTTGATTTGGAATTCTTTAAAGGCAAGTAAATTTGGAACTCGTGGATGGGTGGGTTAACGAAGGTAGTAACCCAATGGCGTTCTCCTATATTATCCCTGTTCTCCGATAGCGCAGTCTCCCGTAGCCATAGCGCTCAATTGCATCCGTACCCTAATCATCACAGCCTCTTCTCATGGACTCTTTGAAGTACCAAAAGGACTTTTGTTTGATCCTGATTTGGATTTTCAATGGAAAGTAGAAGCCTGGGGTGAGGAGGCAGCAGCTAAAGCAGGGAGTTGAGCCAGCGCGCTGCTGAACGGAAAGGAATCTGATCTGGAAGGAGGGGGACCTGAAGCAAAAGGAAAGAGGATGCTTGGCTTAAGTTCTTTGGAAAAATCTTGACTCAGAAGCCCAAGATTTTTCCATTTGTCCCAGCCAGGTAAATGTTTTGTTTTGTCTTTTAACGATAGCATGAAGCTCGAGAATGAGTGCCATAGAACGTTCTTCACTATTGACTGTAAGCTTGTGTCTCCTGTATCAGTTTTTCTCCCTATGAACGGACCTAGTTGGAAAGGCATGGCCGTACCAGGCACATATACAGCTGCTCAGCTGCAGTGGAACACCCAAACGTGGATTGGTGACAACGGGATTCTATGTAAAGTGAAAATTCTGCTCCTGGCGATGCCATAGCTTATATCTTTATGTGTGCATGGAGGACTGGTGATCCAAAGAGAATATGTGAGCATATAGAGCAGGCTCTTCCAGTCAGTACTGCTGGGTGGAAGTGGGCGGGTGATGATGGTTGCTAGAAGAGACAATAAGACAGCATCTGCATGCAGTACGTGGGTCCTAAAGCCTCATGGCATCAGTTTCATCTCTAAAGCATTAGTTTACCGATGACTCCTTTTCCTGTGACAGAGCACATCCCCAAGTTAACGGTGTTGTATATTCATAGCAGTGCAAATAAACTCGTGGGATATGATGAAAGTTGCAAATATGCTTTGACAAAAAAAAAAAAAAATGAAATGTGTCTTTCGTCTCCTGTTTTCTTCTATTGTTATTTGTCAGTAATATATGAAGAAGGAATTTTTCTCTGTGTGTGTGTGTGTGTCTTTTTTTTTTTTTTTTAATTTGTTTTGTCTTCTAAATTGTACCACCTCTGGGAATGATCCTTTAACAAATATCATGCAGTGGGGTGAAGATATTATAAACCTTGTAAGGACTTTAATCAAAAGAGTATTTATTATTATTTGCCAAAGACCTCAAAAGAATTGATCTGACATTGAGACTTGCAGTATAAAAGACCCACTGACAAATTTCTGGTTAACAGGGGGCAGCCACAGTTTCCGCTGGCATGTTAAGAAGGAACTAATGCTGTCCTTTGTGCCTATGGGCCTTGGCAAGGCTTTCACTGTCTTCTAATGAGCATGGGTCTTTGGGATGCTCTGGGGAAATTTCTCATACTGAATAAGCTCCAGGAAAACAAGAGAGGGATGTTTACAGGAATGGGTCACTGAGTAGTTTCTCAGCAACTCTAATTTGGGCAATGATTTGTCCTCAGTGGGGACATTTACAGAACAGTGAATGCCTCTTGAGAATCTGTTTCAGTCACTTCCAGGCTCTGGATTATGAAGGTTGTTATCTGACTCTGTCTGTTTTCTGGCTGTGGCTAAGAGCATGGTGATGTATCATCTTTCTCTCTCTGTCACAAGCTCAGGGAATAGTTGAAGGTAAGGAAGCAACAACAGGACATTGTCTTTCTTTTGTACATTTGAAGCCTCATAAATTCCATATTTTCCGAAGGCCAATATGAAGACCATGTTAAATTTAAATCTTCTAATAGAAGGTCTAGAATTGACTGAAGGAGTCCCAACCTTCATTCATGACATATAATAAAACTTTCAGTTCGATTCATTTGACAGCAATGAATCACATATATTTCAGAAATTAAATGGCAAAAACAGTATAAATTGCAATCTGCTGTTGCAGTACAAATGCCATCCACTATCCTGGAGACTACGCCAGTCATAATCAAAGCACTGAATTCTGGGGAAGGAATCAAAGCACATTATTGTTGGTCCAAATCCCACATGTTCATAAATTAATTTATTTCTATGTACTAATAGCTATTCTGTTTGCCAACAGAATGTACTGTAGATCATATCCAGGTACACTAGGGTAGTTTTACACCAGCCCAAAATGCATGGATAGAAATTTTAGGCAGTTACTAATAATTAGACATGACTAAAATGAGTACCTTACACATAATTCAAATGCATTGTAGGTAATGATCATCTATCAAAAATTATTAGTAGCAATCATCTTTATCTTCCTATAATTTAATCTCATTTAATATTTACTATAACCCAAGGAAGCTGATTTGTTTCTCCTGACAATTAAGTGGAAATAGAATTAAGTTTCTTGTTCCTGCCTATGTTAAATGAGAAGTGGAGCTGAGGTTTGCCCAAAGCCAACTGGCTTCCAACAATATGCTTCAACCATATTGCTATTTCGTTAGATGGTCTTGGCTTACGTGAACATATGAAAGGTACACCCCTAACACATTTGGCTGCCTTGATAGCTCACAGAAAATCCAGTGGTAGGAAATCAAATTGCTTTCCTGACTGTCAAAAGATGTTAGTAGATGTCTGATCCACTAATAATACCTACCATAAAAGATTCTGAAAAAGAGGTGAGCATCACCGGGTATCAACCTCTGAGCCTTCTCCTTGCTCTATAAGTAGTTGTCTAATTGGTTGGAAGGAGAAAATAAATCTATATACAATTATAGACTAAGAAGAATGTATTCCAGAATAGAATCATTGTGTCTGTGGACTAGATTATCTATTTTGCTTTTAACGATTGAGGGAAAGCCATGTGATTGTAAAAAGAGATAAATTTTAAAATTCAAAATAAACATTTTTGGATCTCTCCATCCTTTACTGCAATTAGATAATAGGTGTTAATATTAAAGGCACATTAAGCTTGTTTCAAAGATCTTGGATTAAGACTGTATTCCATTCAACCTAGTTTCCATAACATCTGTAAGCCTAAACTTATGCTTGAAGTGTCTCTATTTATTAGCAGATTCTTGTTACACTGTTACTCTGGGTAACAAATCCCATTCATTTATTCATCTAAAAATGGCTTGTCTCTGAAAAAAAGAAATCTCTACACCACTGTGTACAAGAGAGACAAATCATGATAACATTTTGCATTTTTAGTTTGCTATATACATTTCTAGATATGCAGGCAGAAGCTTGCTTACACCGTAATGACAACAGCGTGAGACCTAAAATTGAAATAATTCTTCCTGTTGTTTATTGATTACACCTTTGACTCCCAGTCAGCAAGAAACATTCTACAAATACTCATATTACAAAAAAAAGAAAGAAAGAAAGAAAGAAAGAAAGAAAGAAAGAAAGAAAGAAAGAAAGAAAGAAAGAAAGAAAGAAAGAAAGAAAAGAGAAAAAGAGAAAAAAAAGCTATCAAATCTTTGTACTGGGAAAGAGACTCAAGTATTTCCAAGCACCAGGCATAGGCTTGAACAAAGTGTAGGAATGTAGAATGCAAAACACTGTGTGAGCATTTAGCTTCATCTCAGAAGGAGATGACTTCCCTCCCCACAGCCCCCAGTACCAGTCTGACTCACTTCTAGCTTGCTTTGCTGGACCCCGGCTCACAGGTGCCAATGGATTGTGCAGGTCTCTAAGACAAGTACCTCCCATTCAACAATCCCCTGTTCCAGTGGACAGAGGGAGGCTTTCTGCAGCCTGCATCTATAGTTCTGTTGATTCTGCAGTAAGGAGAGGGCAACTTAAATTCAGGATCCAAACAGATCCTTCTAGAATGTGAAGGGGGCTTGAAATATATGCATTATTAAACCTGGGAAAGCCAGGCGCTAGCGAGAGTGGGGTTCCCACTGCTGCTGCAGTGTGTGTTGTCAAGGGCATTGTAAAGCTAAACCAACCCACCTAGGCCATGAATGAAGACTTGGTCATTAAAGAGCCTTGAGACTGTGTACTTGTTTGAGGAAGAGGAAGACAAATAAATAAAGGGTATAGTCAAAGGGTAAGCCTTTTCCTCTGCAAAATATGCAATGATAAGGAAACCAAATATGAAAAAATACCCTTTTTGTTAAATGCTGTAAAGAGTTATGGCAGGTCTGAATGGCCTTTTTCCAATTTCTTTCATCCTATGACATTTACTAATTATTTAGAGTTGAGAAAAGTTTGGCAATTTAGAATAAGCTCTTTGTGTATGTGTATGTATATGTGTGCATATGTGTGTGCAGGTGTGTATGTGTGTGTGTGTGTGTGTCCGTGAGATTTATGAAGTGATCAAAGAAGTAATGTAATAATATTCCTTCAATCTCAAAGTTCAAATGAAAGTGAAATTTGGCAACAAATTTATTCCATAACTTGAAGACTAAGGAGGATGTGTTTAAAGAAGCAACTGTGTGTACTAAATGTTTATATTCATGGAAAACAAAAACAACCGCCATTTTGGAGTCTTGAACTGTTCTGCCCTCTCTACTGTCCTTTCATTTCTGTAAACTGGGTAAAGGTGAATGAAAAAGCACCAGAGCATAGCTCTTATCATTCTCTTTTTATGGTAGTGCATTTTACTCAGAAAATCAGCTAAGAGAAACAAAAACTCATCTCAAGCTGTATAAATCTTTGAAAACTTTTAGTTACAATTGCATGTTTAACATATATTTCAAATTTTCAGTATAACATAGCAGATCCTCACCAATTTCTTTTACAAATATTTCTCTGTTGCTAATTTTTTAAATTATCTTCTAAGCACCAATATACTTTCATTTTTGAGCACTTGTTTTGTGGCTAGAGTAGCCACATGCCCAATATCGTTATACATTAAAACTCAAGTTTTAGGTATAGGTAGTCATATTATTATTATTAAAGCAGAAAAAAACTGTGTTTAAATGTATTTTGGAACCTCTGTGCTTCTCTTTGTCTTTAAGTTATCAGGAAGTTATAAAACTTGCAGACGTGCAATCAGATAGTTTCAGGAAATAACTCACTGGCCTCAGGTCAGTCTTTCATCCCGGGGTCTGTCTCACCCTGATGTTTTTACTTAATATCTCCAGCATTAGTTTTATTTTAGAAATGTAGATGTTGGGTGCGATGGACATCAATGGTGTTGATACAGATTCTAAACAACGTCAATAGTTTAGTGCTCTGAGACTTGTTAAAAGCATCTCTAAAATTATGTGATTTTCCTCTTATTTTTAAGAAATTTATCAAATAAGTGTAAATACCATGTGATAAGAATCAGTGAAATGTTCTGGTTCTAATTCTTCTGATATTTAATTAAAGAATCAGTCATTTTCGACACCTGGAAAGGCCAGTTACAAAATGGAAGCAAAATATGTGCTGCCTCACCTATGCAGAGAGTTAGCAAGAATAATTTAGCTGAGAGAAATTTCCCCTTTCCTGGAAGAAAGCTATGACGTTCTTCTTTTTTAATATTATTATTATTTCATTTGTTTACATTTCAAATGTTAACTCTTTTCCCAGTTTCCCCTCTGCAACCCCCCTTTCCCATCCCCCCTTACCCTGCTTCTATGAGGATGCTCCCCCCCCCCACCTACCCACTCCGGCCTCATCCTCACTGCCTCGGCATTCCCTACACTGGGGCATCAGGCCTTCACAGGACCAGCGACCTGCCCTCCCACTGATGCCAGATAAGACCCCTTCAGCTCATTAAGTCCTTCCCCTAAGTCTTCCATTGGGGTCCCTGTGCTCAGTCCAATGGTTGACTCAGAACATCTGCATCTGAGGTCAGGATCTGGCAGAGCCTCTCAGGAGACAGCTGTATCAGGCTCCTGTCAGCAAACACTTCTTGGCATCCGCAATAGTGTCTGGGTTTGGTATCTGCATGTGAGATGGATCTCCAAGTGGGGCAGTCTCTGGAGGGCCTTTCCCTCAGTCTCTGCTCCACTCTTTGTCCCTGTATTTCCTTTAGACAGGAGCAATTCTGGGTTAAAATTTTGGAGATGGGTGGGTGGTCCCATCCCTCAACCGGGGACCATGCCTAACCTCTGGATATGATCTCAACAGGTTCTCCTCCCCTTTGTGGGATATTTCAGCTAATGTCATCCCCTTGGGGTTCTGGGAGGCTGCTTTCTGGATACTACCCCCAGTTCCCTATTCCCCATTGCTACACACCTCTGTTCTTGCATGCAGGATGCTTGCATGACTGTGGCTCCACAGCAAAAGGTGAAGTGCAGTTCTCCTCTGCATACACATTGCCTGTCTCTTCTCAAAGGAGGTACTTTATGACTAGATTGATTAAATAAATTGAATATATATATATATATATATATATATATATATATGTCTTGTAATCTTAAAAGGCACAGTTGTGAAGTAAAAGCAGTGAGCTAATGTTATCTCCTATCTCCTGGAAGAATAGATTGCACTTTCAGAAGAGAACTGACCTAATGAGATACTCAAGATTTGCTAAATTAATTTTGCGCCTTCTCTCTCTTCTTACTAACTTAATCTACAAAACCATTCGCCCTGCTCTCAATGAATTGAAGAATGTTACTTTCATGCCTGATTGCCAAGAGCACATTTGGTATGACAACTAAATAAGAGTATCTTATTTCGGATCCTGCTTATACAAGCAGTCGAGTTCTCCTTTACTGACCATACTTGTTTAATTGGAACATTTGAGAATCAAGGCTATATGGTATGTAACTCCTGATATTTTGTCCATTTAAGTTTAAGCAGTGTCATAAGACAGTAGTCCCTGGGGTTAGATTGAATTATATCTGTGATGAGTAGGCAAATAAGTATTATTGTTCCCATTAATGCTGCTTTCTCTATATATGAGTATATTTTTTACTACATTCATATTTATTTGTCACACAAATTACTGAACACACCAAGCTCTGTTAAATCAGAAACTACTATTCTATAACGTATTTTGTATGCAAGGAAGTCTTCATTTAGTACATAGTCAGGGTTAGGGTTTGCATTTATCATAGACCAAGATTGTGTCTTCTGCATATAAATCTCATTTCTAAAATCTCTCACCCCATTTTAATCCATTCCTGTATAAATAGATCTGTAAATCCAGTGATCCTTATTACATACAGTGTAAAGGCAAATGATTTCTAGACATTTTCCTGGGTGCTTTAAGATCTTGGACTCTGACTTGAACTAGCAACCAATTCATGTTGATTAACTTATAGTTGTATGTGTTCAATATCTCTAAAGTCCCTAAATATTACAGAACCAAGGGCTTGGAAGGTCAAAGTCATGGGCAGAATCAGGATCAGGAAGCCATGAGCTTTTTCCTGTTAATTCTGGTGTTCTCTTATATCATTATTAAATCCAAAGTAGACACTATCATCTGATTAAATCTCATGTTGAATAATTTGGTCATCGATTGGAGTCCATCTTTGTTTGCTGAAATACTTTTTATAGATTCCCCCAAGAACTGATAAGCCTAACCTCAGGCAGCAATTCGAGTACACTCAAGAGCAGATGAGTCCAAGCAAAGCAGGAAATGTCATTTGTATGGGAATCAGGACATTCTGAGACCTCATTAGTTTTCTGAAGCTAATTTTTATGGTAGATAAAGTGAACTAAAACAGACAGGGCCACATTTGCTTTGTTCAAATGGTTCTTAGTGACTCATCTGACTATGTTTGAGTCACGTCATCTTTACTTAAGACTATGGATAATATTGCCTGCTTTATCAAATAACAGAAATGTTTGTGTTATTGTAATAATCAATGTAGCCATACAATGTTAAGTCTCCTAAGTCTGGTTCTAGATGAATCACTCATCCAGTTACTGAGACTCAGGGAAACAAGCTGACTATATAATAATAATAATAATAATAATAATAATAATAATAAATAGGAAGTAATTGATTCATAAATGCTATGTGAGAGCTAGAGATGCAAGTGTGGTGGTTAATAAAGAACTCCTTGCTTTGTTGTTAAAAATGGAAGAATTAGAAATCTGAAGACTACTATCTGTTCCTAAGGAAATGTCAGTCTCACACAGCACAGCTGAATGGCTGAGGAAAGAGGAGAAGTAGATGCAAAGGTGAAGGAAAAGCACATGTCCCGGGCTGCGGGGGTCTTAGCCTCATCCCCACAGCTTCAGGTTTTGGGGTTTGTTTTTAATAATTTATTTTACTTTACATCCCAATCGTAACTCCCCCTTCCCCCTCTCTTTCCAGTTCCCCCCTTACTTTAGGCACTCCTGTGTCATAAAAGCAAAATTGAAAAGAGGGAGTAAAATTCAAGACAGTTTTGTCATTTTTTCAGCTGTCTTAACTGTCCAACATTTTACAGTTTAACAATCGTCCTGTGAGGACGAACAAGGCTCCATTGTTTCTAATCACCACCGTCCCACACGACCTTTATCGTTAGGAATGGTTGAGAAATAATAACATTCCCTTTGCCTGCCTCACCCAACACACATATAGATGTTTTTGCTTTTTATTTATTTATTTTTTTTTTGTCTGTTATAGTTTGCTTGCTCATTTTCTATGTTTGCTTGGAATTGAAACCAGTCTCATACTTGCTAAGCATATGCTCTATCTGTAAGCCACAGTCTAACCTTACTTATGTTTTATTAATCTATTTATGGGTTTATAGGCTTCATATGATTGTAACTTCAACATATATACTAGTATTTACACTTTTCTGGAAAAATATATCCATCGTTTTCACCTCATTGCTAAGTTAGTAATAATAATGTTTATGTTAGTAGCTCACACTTAATTAAGAACAATTAGAAAATATATTTTATAGCCCTGTTATAGAGTAAGCAACCAGTCATTGAGGACTGTACATGTTACTGAAATGGATTTTTATTAAACACTTGGCAACTGCCCTGCCGTGAACACCACTCAGCTGCAAGCATACTACCACACCTAATTCCTTATGTGTAGGCCTCCCCACAGCAGGTTAACCGAAAACATGGATTGGACACTCATTTTGTTTTTGATGAAAGACTTATTTAATAGGTCACTACTTACCTAGTTCCTTTCCATTTTCTTATATAAATCCCCAAGGAAAGAATGGATCTATCCCTGATGTCATAGACAATAAAAAAAAAAAAAAAAAAAAAAAAAGAACGTAAAGAAAAGCACAGCTGAGTGCCTTTAGATATCCCTGCACACAAACTTGGTCATGGTTTACAGTTGTTCAGACAAAGAGAGAGATGTGAAAAGTCCCTGGGGTGGAGGCTTTGCTCTTTAATAAACATGTATGAGAAAAAAATTAAAATAATCTGAAATAATAGGCAACTCACAGCATGTCCTGGGTTGGAAAAGAGAAACCATCTATGTGTTGTCTGCGTTGTCTGAATTGTCCAAAAATTAGCCCCTGACACGAATGGAAAGAGAAAGATCAAGACTACAATTTTCTTAAGGCCCCTTTAAGATAAATCTCAGCAATAGCAAGCTAATGCCTTCAGAGAACTTTGTTTTTTCAATTGAGTAGGAATAGTTTATTGAACGCACAGAGAACATTTTTAAATTGTACATAATAATACTAGCAAAGTAATTTTTAAAAAGTAGCGAAGTGTGATTACGATGATATTGATAAACACAATCAATGCTTATAGTGAATGAAAGCATATAAATGCTAATGGATTCCTATAACTAAAGAAAAATATCTATTATTTAGAAAATGGGTGTGTTTGTGTGTGCATATGCAAGTGTGTATATACATGTGTATAAGTATGCATGTATGTGTATGTGTGAGCATGTGTGAGGGAGTATGTGTGTGTGTGTGACTCTGTGTGTAAGAGTGTGTGTATGAGTTTGTGTGTGTGTGTGTGTGCGCACGTGACTGTGTCTGTGTCCTGGATAAGTATAGATATTTAACGTGTGGAGGTCAAAGGACAACGTTTAGAAGTTGGTTCTTTTCTTTCACTGTAGCCCTTTGGAGTTAAGCCTAGGTGGTCAGGTATGTTTTACAAGCACTGTTATCAACTGATCCATCTCACCAGCACTGACTATTCATTTGTTAACATTTTGAGCTGATAGCCATCCTAGAACTATTGTTCAGCTGATGATGGAGGACCAAAAATCAAAGCACCCAAACCTTTTTGCCAGGTTCTACTACCCCTGGCCCCTTGGGAAGCAACGTCTCCCTCTGGTCTAATTTAATCTGTTCTCAGGCTCTGAGGTGCTATAGGAGCATGCTAGAGCGTTCAGATGATTTCGATCGATGGGGCTGGGCTCTGCTGTGCAGCAGATTACTGGGAGTTTCTCACAGTGGGAACTTTGGGTACCAGTCCTACAAGCAACTATTTCACTTGGGTGTAATGAGGCTCGGGCAGCTTTGATGCCCTGCTGAAGCTGGGAATCACCCATTTTGATAGACTTGCAGTCTAAATTTACAAGACCAAATGTCAGAGGTGTATTCAAGAGTTTAAGGAACAATATCATAAATTAAACAGATATAAGACAGTAATCAAATAGTCTGAGTGTGTGCTTTTTGCCCCAGAGACCTGTATATCCAACAAACACATTACTATTCAAAAATGTTCCTTTTATGAATATGTGAGGATTATTAGTTCTGACATGGCATTTTAGTAGTGTTTTTATTCCAAATAATGTTATTTTGAATTAATAAAAGTACCAATTATCCTAAGCTGGTAGTACACATGTATAATCTCAGTTCTGGAGATGCCAAAGCAGAAGGATCACAAGGTAAAAGCCAGCCTGATTTATGTAAAAAGCTTCATCTCAAAAAACAGACAGAGCAAAGACAAAGCAAAAACCCACAGGAAAACAGCAACTGCGTTAATTAACGAACCAACAGTTGATGTGTTAGCCTAAAGATTCTGCAACTGGCTGAGAAGTCAGAACCCAATGGCTGTTTCTTTAGGTTTTCCCTTCAGCTTTTTTGCATGTTTGTTTTATGAGGCTGATAAAATAGCATTGGGTATGAAGACTTCAAAATGTTTTTTAAAAACACTCTACATTTTAAAGAAAAACAGATTTTGTTTTCAAAATCAAAAATCAAAAACTGGAGAAATGCTAATAGGGACGCGTTTATCTAGACAGCCAGGAAATGCTTCAGTGCCTATGGAGTCTGCTCTTAACAGATGTCCCTTTGAAGCACCTGTTGGAGTCAACTCTGCCCCTGCCTCATTAAGTGGGCTAGAGATTTAACGTTCCAAAAGCAGCCGGTATTTGGAATGTTAGATATGTGCATTTGCCCCTTAGGTTCCATTCTAGCTGCCGAGGTCCTGCACTGCTCTGGTGACCTTTGGATTGGGTAGTTAATGAGAGAATCTGCAAATGCTCTTGGATTCACCAGCGTTGCCTATAAAGCTTTGTTCAAAGTCACCGAATACACACAATAAGCAAATGGTAATTGTCAATCAGAGGGAGTTTAAATCTTGTCTAAGAAGCTATCATGTGCTTTGCAAGATAATATTTAAAGGTGTGTTGGATTACACTAAAAGGTACCATACAGCATAACACCAAAGGTGCTGGGGGTGTTAAAGATAACCATTGCCCAAGCTGTGTGCATACCATTTCCTCAAGTATATTCTTCATGTCTGTGCATTATGTAGTACTAGATCGAACCCTTTGGCCTGAAGGTCAAAGGTCATACATAGTGATTTTCAACACTTCCATTTTGAGACAGCTGAATGATATCCTGACCTGGCTTTAGTCCGTGGGTTGATCATCTCCACTTTAAGCCTTCCTGCCCTTTCTAAAAATAGCAAGGCCTTTTAGCAGGGGATATTTTAAGCAACTCATACGTGGTTTTCTCATTGGACAGAAGCACATTTTGGCCCCTTGCCCCTGTCAGATTGACACTTGTGCAGTTAGACCTGGATGCTAGTCCATGCTTCTTGCCACTCATATAAGAGACTTGCAAACCTAAACAGCCTGGGATTGCTAGCAGAGAGTCAGTGAACAGATATGAGCGGAGGAAAGACCTTTATCGGGCATGTGACTGTGTTCCTGGGATCCTCCACTTCAGACATTTGCCATTGAGGACCTCAGTCCTCAGCTTTTCGGATCTGTTTTTATTTTTGTTTTGTTTTATTGTTTTTTTGCTTTTGTTTTTGTTTTTCTAAAACCTAGCTGTGATTTCACTCCAGAGACACCCCCACTTGTCTCTGGATCCTGCCACTTCTGATAAATACTGATAGAAGACCCTGTCAATCTGTGGATAAGGGAAACTAATGAGAAGCTGCTATCTAAAACCTGAACAGCAAAACCAAAACCAAGCAAACCCCCAAAATCCAAAACAAATCCACAAGAGAGCAACTCAGACAATCCACACTCACAAGAAGACCCGTAGAAAAAACACCAAGATGTGACTGAGTTGATAAGAGGGCCGTAGCGGTCACTTGACTGGCGTGCACTGGATACTCTGTATTTTTTCCTTTGAAAAGCAAGTGCAAGTCTATGTTATTCTATACAGCTGGGACCAAAAAAGTATGCGTGTAAGAAAACGCAGACTCTAAAAGCAAAATGGATTTGAAGCGGGTCAAGCCCGCGCCCCCGTCTTGCCATTCCAATACGTTCATACATGGTACTCGTGTTTGCGCATCTAAGAAATTTCCATTTTTTCACATCAAAAAATCCAGATATGAAGCCGAAGCTGCCTTCTTCGCCAACCTGAAGCTGTCTGATTTCAACATCATTGACACCCTTGGAGTTGGAGGTTTCGGACGAGTAGAGCTGGTAGGTGGATTTTCTTTAACTGCTTTGCAAACCTTTTCTCTCTCCTCACACTAGTCTAAGAGCTCCTTCTCCTCCCCTTGTTTACCTCTTACTGTTAACTATTGTTGCTCTAATCAGAAGCAGACACCTGCCTGCAGGCATGGCCGAGATTGTTTAACAGTGTGGGCTAGGATATGCAGTCACTGTACTCAAAACAAACTGCAAATCGCCTCATAGAAAGCTCTTTGTACTGAGTAAATGTTAAACACATTCATTTAATGAGGAGCCTTAAATCACTATTTCCACCCCCCCACACACTGTCTATGACCGTCACTTCTTTCCTTAGTTCTGATCAGTGCTTATTAATTTAATTATGCCACAATTAAATTATTTTAAGTGTAAACACAGAAAAGAAACTGTATATATATATGTATTATATACATACATATTTATATACATATAATAAATGCTTCTATAATTGTAAGTACCTAATTAGATTATAGGGATAATAGTTTGGATGTTTATTATAGTTTATTTCACAGTACAGAAACTTCATGTCATTTATTTCACTAGGTAAATAGATACACGTTATGGGACATGATAAAAACACTTTTGTCCAAGTTCATTTGTTAAGCACATTGTGTGAATGTGGTATTAAAAACTTTAAGAATATAGCTCTATTTTGTATTTGTTAGAAACAAGAATTTAAAAACTGACTTTTGCGAGAAAAATTAAGAAAGGAAGTATACCCTGGTGACTGAGGTAGCTGCATTCCAATGCTGTGGCGTTAGAGAATACAGAGTCACTCCAATCTCTCTGCTGAGCATGGGGGAGTCCCTGGTAGGAGACTCCAGTACAGTGTGCTGGGAACTCCCCAGCACTGTGTAAAGTGCAGTAAACAGTTACTGTTGCTACCCGAGGTCAGGAGGAATCCAGTCCATAACAGTCAAGTGAGCCAGAGCTATTCTTGTTGTTTGTTTGTGTTGCGGTTAGGCTCTCTGGCTTTGATGCAGGAAAATGTCATTTGCTGAAGTATTAGAAAAGGCCTTAAGAACTAAGGTGTGTTCCCCTGAATCTGCATCATACTTCCCATAGCATGGGCTGAAACTATTATAGTAATTACTACTATTTCAGACATGAACACCCAGAGTGCACCTGTGAGGCTCTGGATGTTGTTAATTATGGGTATAAAAATCCAGTAAGGGTGCAGAAAACAGTTAAACCTTCCTGCTTTTCTAAACTTCACCTATCAATTCATGGAGCCTGTCCTAGTTTCTGCTGCTGTGATAAATGCCATGACCGGAAACAACTTAGGGAGAAAAGATTTTGGGGCAATTCGCAGGTCTAAAGTTCGCCATTGAAGAAAGTCCGATCCTGGAGGCAGGAACTAAGCGGAGTGTGGAGGAAGGCTGCTCGCTGGCTTGCTTTTCATGGCTTGCTCATCTTGCTCTCTTTTGATTATTATCATTTTTAAAAGACAGTTATATTAAGTCCTCCCATCCTCTCCTTCCTCCAACCACGTTCAGCCCCCTCCCTCTCACATTCTCGGCCCAGGACCACCTGCCTAGGGCGGCATCACCCACAGTGAGCTGGGCCCTCTCACATCTATCATTAATCAAGAGAATTCCTCACAGATGTGTCCATAGACAGAACTGATGAAGACGATTCTTCAGTTGGGGTTCCCCTTCTCAAATGATGTTTGTTTGTGTAAAGGTGACAAAACCTAGCCAGCATGGAGCCTTAGAGTTTTTTTGAAGAATTTGACAAGTTATAATTTTGCTGGAGTGTGGGAACACAGAGCAGGACCGAGAAGGCAGCTCCTCACTGTGATGACTAAAAATTTCTCAGAGCAGTGGTTCTCAACGTCTATGTTGCAATCCCTCTGCAGGTACAGGGAGTCACATATCAGATATCCTGCATATCAGATATTTACATTAGGATTTGTAACAGTTGCAAAATTACAGTTATGAAGTAGCAGTGAAATAATTTTATGGTTGGTGGTCACCACAACATGAGGAACTGCATTAAAGGGTCACAGCCTTGGGAAAGTTGAGAACATGATTTGGAGGGTATTTGATATAATTCCTTAAAACCAGTTTTAAGGATTGTGGGTACAAGGAGGGAAAGATTGCTTAGTGGTCCGAAGAATACAACTCTTAGCGCCCACTCTGGACCCTGCCTCTAAATGACGTCATGCTCTCCTCCGGGCCTCCACAACAATGCTCTCACTTGCACTTGTGTTTGTGTTCACAGCGCACACACACACACACACACACACACACACACACACACACACACAGACACACACACACACACACATAAAATTAAAAATAAAGTCTCTAATAAAGACTATGGACAATGAAATGGCTGTTTTACTTGACAAAAAGCAACACTATGTCTACAGATTTCTAAAGAATCGCTTCAAGTTACCTGTTTTGGGAAATACAGAGATTGACTGAGGATGTTTGAAATATTGCTTCACAATAGCTTTAAAAACAATTGTGAGATGACTTCAAGCTGAAAAATTTAATACTGGCTTGAAAATTGAAAACTTGTAGAAAATTCTCTGAAAAATACACACAAAATTAGGAGAAATTTAATCATTTCAAAGGAAATATAGTTTTAAAAGACTAAATATGCAAATATATGTTTTCACACACACACACACACACACACATATATATATATATATATATATATATATATATATATATATATATATATTCCATCTTAGGGGAAAAACTATACTTATCCACCTGATTTTCTCCTTTTGGATATTATAATTTACTGTTTTTTATAGATATTTAAAGAAAAACAACACCCCTGGCCTAAAGAGATAGTTGAGCAGTTAAAGGCATTGACTGCCCTTCTAGAGGACCCAAGTTCAATTCCCTGCATCTATCAGGCAGCTCACAACTCCTCTGACTCTTCCTCCAGTCAATCTGAGACCACCTTCTAGCTTTCCTGGAAACCTGCATTTATGTGTACATACCCACATACAAACACATGCATACACATGTAATTAAAATAATTTTTCATTTTTATTAGTTATTTAATAAAAGAAAGCCCAAAGCATTCATCTAGATTCAAAATGTAGCTAGTTTGCAAAATGCTGATATAATATTCATAAATCTTTAGTGGGTCACTAGAGACAGTATATCCATTGGGATTAGAGATGTGTCCTTAAACTCAGAAGTTACAACTTGTGTGATCTTTCACATCCTAAAACTGTATTAGTATGCAGAATATCTAACGTGCATAGATTTTTAACACATGGAAACACAGTTCTGAACATATTAATGGGAAGTGTGTAATATTTATAACTTAAGCCAAATAATTGTTACTTACCAATAATAATCAAGTAAACGACATTTAAAAAACACTAAATTGCATTGTAGTATCCTAAACATTTCCCAGGTGTGAGATTATAAACTCTGCAATGAGATCTGAAGAGTTTAGACATTCGAAATCTTAAGCTCCAAGTCCTAAAAGAGCTAAGAGCTTTGTAACTGCTTGATATGCAGACGATGCTTGCAGCATTTTGCATGAGGCTATGCCCAACTCTTAACATTTCCTAAATTTTTGTTTTGTCAGTTTAGATAAATTTCTATCGGGAGGATTTCTATATAACTTACTTTGTTTTGTAGAGATGAGAGCATCATGCAGCCTCCTTTCTGTTACCTGCCTTCTATCCTGTGTTTTGCCCGTGTTCTTAACTAATGAGCTTTGTAACGTGTTCAGTATGCCATGTTTACTGTATGTCTTCCAGAAAACCAATTCTGTTTGCAGTGTCACTCATATGTATGCCATATGTGTATACCTTCAGTCTTTAAGTACCACTGTAAGGACATTAAAGAATATCTTAATTATCCTAATGGCAATGATTGTAAAATAATGAGATTGGCTTTAAAAATCATGTGTGAAAATGTAGCTTCTTGCTTTACAATAGCATCCAGTTTTTGGGGGAGAAGGGTCAGAGGCACTTGCTTTCAGAAAAGATTTGCTCACAGTCAGACAAACAACTTTGTAACCTGTCAATGTTAGCGGTTTTTTACCTTAAATATTAATTTATTCTGTACTCCTAAGAGTTCCTGTATCAATAAACTATATTTGGCTAATATACAAAAAATATATATAAAGCTTTATTTTCTGCACTATAGTTTTTTTCTGTATCACATATGGAAGATTTGAAAGTTTAATTAGAAAAAAATCGCTCCTAGCTTTGGGGACTCCCAGTTTGCTTCAAAGAGAGAATAAGATTAAACCATAAGCCAAGCAGTAGCAGCATCCGCTTGTGCCTGGAAGAGAAAGGCTGATGCTCAGGTAATGTCAGTGATGCATTAGAGAAAATATCCCTGGAAACCAACGCGTCAGAACCAAGGCTTGCTGACAAAGTCACACTCCAAACTAAAATGTTCAACCTTTCATTGGAAGCCTGCTTTATAATCTTCAAGTTCATATCCAGTTTATAATTCTGCTCTTGTAGCTTCTCTGGGAGGAGAGCCCAGGGTATGCCTCATATTTCACAGGGAAAATGTGAAGACGACTCATGGAAATGGAAGAAGTCCATACAGCGAGAACTGTCATTATTGCCCAGAATGACAGACTGTTGTTGTTGTTGTTGTTGTTGTTGTTGTTGTTTGGTTTGGTTTGGTTTGGTTTTAACTGAGCTTTTCTGGCTTAACAAATATTTAGATTCTTCCCACTACTGCCACGAAACAAAAGAAGTCTTTTAGTTTCTTATCTGTTGCTGTGAAAGATTACCCTGACCAAAGCACTTTAGGGGAGAAATGTTTGTCTGACTCCCAATTCCAAGTTACAGTCTATCATTGTAGAGAAATCAAAGCAGCAGGAACATAGACAGCTTTTAGAGTACAGCCACTGTCAAGGACAAAGAGTAGGGAGGAAATGCAAGCTTGCCTGTTTTCAGCTTTCTCACTATAACTCAGTGCAGGAGTTCCTGCCTAGGATGTGGTGCTGCCCACAGTGGGCGGGTCTTCTCACCTCAATAGATAAAATCAAAACAATCCCCAGACACAGGCCTAGAGGCCAGGCTGTTCTAAAGAGTCCCTCGTTAAGACTTTTTTCCAGGTGATTCTAGATTGTGTCAAGTTGACAATTAAAACCATCACAAACCCTCAACTTAAAACAAACAAACAAAACAATGTTCTAGGCAACTGAGATGGCTCAGCAGGAAAAAAAGCACCCATATGGGAAAGTTGGAAATCTGAGGTTGATCCCCAGTAAATGTGGAAGGAAAGAACTGACTCCATGAAATTGTCCTTATTACCTTCACAAGCATACAATGGCATAGCATGGCATTAGTGTGCTCCAACATACACAAAACATACACACTTACCAAAATGATACTATGTCATTGTTTCTACCAAATATTCAGATTCCCCTTTCTCTAAATCTTCTGCTGTTACTATTTTGGTGGCAAAATGACTATAGAGGAAAGATAATCAGACAACGTAACGTGATAAAAATATGAAGTTAGATGTTTAGGATTCCTGTTACCAGCTTGGCCATTTTCTTAACTCTCCTAGACCTCAGTTTCCTTTTCTGTTAAATTAAGATAAAAATAGAATGTGCCCCTCATAAGGTTGTAATGATTAAAAGAATTAGAGTCACCACAGTACTATATTATCCGTGGTCAGTGCATTTCACTGTTAGTAATTTTCTCATAATGATAATTGACACTAATTATTAAAATACACTCATAATAGCTATCTTCACTTATTGCCCCAGCTGTGTTCACAGAGGAATTAGGATAGAGCAGCTTGTCTTCTTTCTCTCCCCATTGCTAAGCAACATTTCTTCTCTCAGAGTAAAAACCCGAGGTCTGGAGACCTTCAGTGATAGATACTATTAAATTTCCCTGAACCACTAAAGCGTCTTATTTTCTGACTACCATGAGGAATGACAGGAAGCAGTTTTCAGTCTTCCTCATGCCAACCTGTGTGCACCTGAAGTAGCCTCCTTTTACTTATCTGCTTCTCTCCTAAACTGCAAAGTCAAACTCTCATTAAGGAATGGGTTTCAGTGGAGAATACTGGGTGACAGCCATTTGCTCCTTATCCTTTTTCCACCATGATATCCTAAATAGGTAAATAAGAGTCAGACTCATGCCAAAGGGTGTACTTGGGTATATCTCTCATTCAGTTTGTGAATCCAGTTTTTGAATCCTGTAGTTGGGGTCGCCGAGGAACAAGATAGTAGTTAGTTTTAGTAACCATCCTACTCCTAGAGGCCACATGTGTGTAGCAGAGTCCTGTATTCTTCGTAGTGGCATCCAGGCCACCTGCTCAGCATTCCTGCAGGCTTCCTTGGTATGCACTTCAAAGGCTAGCAGGCATGGAGAGCCATGTAAAGCAACTGGGAACAAAATAGACAGAGTTGATTAAGCAAAGAATAGAGTGATAAGCCTGGTACTCAGTCACCAGAGTTTCATTTCATCACTCCTAAAGAAGAGGAGCTTAATCCCAAAGGGAAAGCCCCAGCAAGATGAAAACATTTCAAGAGCTCCTATTGCCGACCCACACAGCAGTGAGATGAAATAGTCTCGTTACTGGGTAGCAGTGTTCTGTAATACTCAACAGAAATTAGAAACTACAATTTTGCCTAATCTTGACTCAGTCTTTGTCCAGCTGTACTCTCCCTGGCATAAGATTCACCATGGAGTTATTTGTTTTGTTTATAAAATAAAAATAAAAAAAATAATTGTGATTTGTAGTACTGACTCCTAAAGAGGAGAAAGGCATTTAGCTAAATAATGAAGGTTCAGTCCAAAAGACACCGATAGAGCAACATTCAGTACAGAACAAAGGTACTGTGCCTCATTTCTTTTTCTTTCATTCTATGAAATCATTTTAGTGTAATAAACTTACAAATGAAGCCATCACACGGCGAGAATCAGGTAGCCCCTAAACAGACACATGGCTGGTTCCAACTTCAATGTATTACAGTGAGATTTTCTATACAGTGAGAATGGCCATTCTGAGGCTATGGGTCTCCGTTTGGGTTTTCTCCCTTTTACTGCCAATTATATTTTTCTGTTTTATCCACCAGAAGAAAAGAGCAATTCTATGACAGAGTTGAAACTAGAATACCTCACCCCAATCAAAATGACTATTAAATGTTGGGAAAGATAACAGGATGGGGGGAGGAACCCTCATTCACTGCTGGTAAGAGTGAAACAGGCATAGCCGTTATGGCAGTCAGTTTGGAGGACCCTCCAAAAATTAAAAATAGGGCTGCCATGTGAGCCAGCTTCTCCACTCATGGGCAAATGCCTAGAGAATTCCATATCTCATTATAGCAAGATTCATGCATCCATGCTTACTTGCTGCTCTGTTTGCAATAACATGAAAATGGGACCAGCAGGTCCATCAACCAATGAATAGATAATGAATACACACATGCATGCACACACACACAGACAGACAGACATACACATGGACACACAGTGGAATGTTATTCAGCTGTAAAGAAAACTGAACCATGAAATTTACAGGAAAGTGGATAGACAGAATGTGCTATTAAGTGAGGTCACCCAAACTCAGAAATAAAAATTCACATATTCTTACTCCTATACAAATCCCAGCTTGTGGTGTGCACGTGTTTATACGTCCACTGTTAAGTGTGGCTGCAGTTGAACATTTAGAAAGGAGACCAAGTAGGATAATAGTAGGTGATACGGAAGGACAGACTGCTGGCAAAAGGACATGTGACTCATGAAAGACGATAAAAAGTGAATTGTTCTACTGGTCTCAACAAAGCTAGTTTCTATAGAGAAAATACAGGGAGTGAATCTAGCTGTCCTTTGACAGCTGGGAATAAAGAATGAGTTAATTCCTCTTGCTCCTAAAGGGATACCTATTCAGTTGTGCACCAAAAACTGTAACATAATTCAGGCTCCACGAAGAATAGCAAATACAATTAACTTTCATACACATCTTTTGAATGTATGGAAATTTATAGACTATCTATGCATTGAAGCATAGTTTTCATGAACATTATTTAAAATTAGTCTCTTTTTAAACTATCTTTCATCCTTTTATACAGTTAAGTTGTTAACCCCATCCGGTCCACTGCTCCCCCCCAGCTCCTCATCCCATTCTTCCCCCATCTCCAAGGGAATGTCCCCCCACCAGCCAGGCCTCCCCACTCCCTAGAACCCCTAAAAATAACAAATAGTCTATCTGGACTGCAGCAATATCAGACATGATTCTAGCCTTTAAACAATTTTTGCTTCCTGAGAGGATAAGAGTAACTAGTTTGTGGCCACCTGGGCTAAATGAGACCTTTTCTCAAAACAATTAAAAGGCTAACTGTACGAAGCCCAGCGTGGCTTTACATTCTGTTCATCACACTGGGACTAGCAGATTGTTTGGGCGGGCATTGCTCCCAGAAACAAGCTTTACCTCCCTTCTCACTCAGTTCACTTTCTCCCCAATGTACTCATCCATGAAAGTTTTATTTAAACACGTTCAGAAGAGGATCCTATCTGTAAGGAGGAAAATGGTCCCTCTCTATATGTTGGTAAAGTGGAAAGTTGCCATAACCTTTAGCTAAAGTGAAAATAGCTTTTACGATAAGGTTGTTTCAACATGAGAAATAATTTTAATCTTACTTTCTGGAAAAGTATTAATCCTACAATGCTGTATGAATTTGGGTGGATTCATCAACTGTACACAATTTCTACACATGTTTAATAGATTACCAATTAATAATATCTCCTTCACATTAGCACACACCCCCATAGTCAATAACATACACAGCTTATTGGCCTGAAGACTGTACGGACTCAGCTTTTATGAGTCAAATGACCAGTCTTTCATAAATCTGTGTTGCCATATAGGTTTCACTAAGACAGTTTCTTTCAAGTATAGCCTGTAACTTTGCTGTGTTCATACACCTTCCTTCTGTCAAGGACCCCTTCCCCATGCTTTCTCCCTCCATCTCTCTTCCACTTTCACAACACACACTCACACACACTCACTCACATGCACACACTCACATACACACACTCACTCACATGCACACACTCACACGCACACACACATACACACACTCATGCACACATACTCACATGCACACACTCATACACACATGCATGCACACACTCACATACACACACTCACATGCACACACTTACACACACACACACATACACACACTCATGCACACACACTCACATGCACACACTCATACACACATGCATGCACACACTCACATGCACACACTCACATGCAAGTACACACACTCATTCACACACACATTCACATGCACACACTCATATACACACATGCATGCACACACTCACACACACTCACATGCACACACTCACATGCAAGTACACACACTCATTCACACACACATTCACATGCACACACTCATACACACACATGCATGCACACACACACACACACACACTGACATGCACACACTCACACGCACATACACACACATGCACACTCTCACACCCACACATGATTTTATGTATCTATAAAGAATTCTAATGCCTATGATAGCAAGAACACACACTATTCGTCTGTGTCTTTTTATTCCATTTAACATGATTGTCAGTCGCACTGATTTTACGGAAAATGGCATATTTTTCATTCTTCATGATTGAGTAGCTCCGTTGAATATAAGCACAGATTGTCTTTATTCACTTATATATTGACAGATCCCGAAGGCTGATTCCATAACTTGGTCACTGTAAACAGTACTGCAGTAATGGATACGTAGGTATCTCTGTTCCATCTTGACTTAGAGTCCATAGGGCATATGTACAGAAATGGCACCACTGTGTTATTTGAAAGTACTGTTTGTAGTTTTCTGTGGAGTCTCACTTCGAATTTCCATGGAGGCTGCATTCCCACCAGCAGTTCATAAAATTCCCTTTCTGCACATTCTCAGTGGAATTTGTTGTTTTGAAGAGTTCTTACCTATACCTGTGTAATGAAATGTTTTCCTTTAATAGTATTAGAGTTTGGGGGCTTGCATTAAGGTCTTTGATCTATCCTTAATTGATTTTTAGCAAGTGGAAAGAGTTAGTGACCTGGCTTCATTCCCCACCAGATGGCTACCTAGTGTTCCCAGCACCATTTGTGGATGAGGCTACCTTTTCTCCAGAGTTATTTGTCTAGTGTCTTTCTCTACATGTTTTTGTTACACAGGAAGGCTAATTTTTGTGTGCTGATTCTGTATTCTGCCTCTTGGCTTAACATATATATCAGTTAAGTTCTAGTGGGGTCCTTCAGGGTCTCATGTACAGGACTGTATTATCTGCAATAAGGGCCATTTGATATCTCTCTAGATATATATTTTTTTCCTGCCTTATCACTTTAGCTAAGTCTTCAATAACTGAATTTAGTAAGAGAAAGTAGACATTTGTGTCTTGCTCCTGATTTTAGTGAAATGCCCTTACAAGTGTATTGATACAGTCTTTATTGTGTTGAGATATGTTTTTTTTCCTATTCAATGTTTAATTCAAGATTTTTATCATGTAAGAATGTTAGCCTTATCAAAGATCTTTTCTGCACATGTTATTTGGACCACATGGTCTCCAGGTTTGAGACCGTTATAAGGTGTTGTTTTACATTTTTTGACTTGCTCTGTTGAACCATCATTGTAAGCTAAGGAAACTCTTTTGGTTCTGGTGACTAATCTTTTGATGTAAAGTTGAGTTCAGTTTATAAGAATGTTTGCTTCCATGTTTTATGTGCCTATTGTTCTGTGATAAATATTCATTCTCATTCTGTATCGCCCTCTCGCCATTCTCTCCCCTCTCCCCTGTTTCTCCCTCTTTGCCCGCTCCCTATCCACCTCAAAGTCTCTCTACCTTTCTTCACCTTTCTCTCCTCCTCCCCCTCCCTCCATTTCTTTCTTGGTGGTCTGTTGTCTGGTTTTAATAAGAGTATAAGACTGACTTTATAAAATGTGGTTTACACTGTCTCTGCCTTTATGGTTCACGAAGTTGTCTGTGCATTGTTGGTGTCAGATCTCCTGAAGGTCTGGTGGATTCAGTCATGAGTCCATCTGAGTCTGTTTTTTTTGTACATGGGGGCAGGGAGCAATACTTTTTGTTACTGTGTCAATCTTAGCTTGCTATAAACCTGTTTAATTTGTTCATACCTCCCTGCTTACTTTACAAAGGTCCTCAGGCTTATTAGGATACAGGTTTTCCAAGTACGCCCTAATAGCTCTCCAAATTCGACTGGCATTTTCCTCCTTTCCATCTATAACTGTCTTCATTTGACTCTTTCTGTTTCTTTGGTTCAGGTTGGCTCAGGGTTTGCAGTGACTTGGTTCTTTGTGCCATTTGTCCTTTGCCTGTCTGCCACTGTCATCATTACTTTCTGTCTGCTGATTTGGGGTAGGCTTGCCCTTGGGTGCATCAGGAAACCCTTGAGATTTCTTGTTTTGTTCTGTTTGCCTCTGTGGGGGCTTTACTTGATTTAGGTTTTCATGCAGAATGTTTGGACTATATTCTTTCCCTTCCTAGATACTTACTCCCTCCTTCCAACCCCACTTCATCTTCATCCCTTCTCAAAACACACCCCTCCCCCCAAGCCCCTTACCCACCCAAAAAACATAGAAAGAAAGAAAACATAGAGCTCTAGCATGAGGCCTGCCTTGAGAATATGGCTTGTTTATTTTCACAGTTATTATCAAAGAAGCTCCTTTGATAAGGAGGATACCAGTCCTTGACCTAGTAACTCTATTTTCTCCTCTGCCTCTATTTCTGCCTGTTTAATGTAGGTGTTTATAGCTGTAACTTCCTTAGAGAAGTTTTCATCATATCTGACGAGTTCTGTCATGTTGTCTTATCCATTTCATTCACTTAGAACTTATTTTTAGCTCTTTTACTGATTTATTTTTCAGTGACCCATTCATTCATTCTTCAATAGTGTGTTATTCAATGCAATGAGTTTATGTAGGTTCTGTAGTTTCTCTTTGTGTGGACTTACAGTTTTTTCTACTGTTATTAGACAATTAATCTTTTATTTGTTGTAATGGTGGTTTCCTTTGGCATATAACTGATGTTTCTCTCTGTAGCTTGCAGTATTCTTTCTTTGTTCTATAAATTAGTGGTTTAACTGTAATATGCTGTGAGGGTTTTCCCTGAGTCTTGTCTATCTGATGTTCTAAATCCTCCCACTGGGTTTAGAGAATTTCCTGCTGTAATGTTATTGAATGTGTTTTCTATTCCTTTAGCTTGTATTTCTTCTAGGGTCATGATTTACAAATATAATTAAATAATGTCATAGAGCTCTCTCTTGCCCTGTTTGTATTTTCTTATTAATGCATCTCTGTTATTTTCTGGATGTTATATTCATCCTCATTATATTCAGACTTCTTTATTATCTTCTACTTAATCTATTCTATTGAAGAGGCATTCTAAAGAAAATTTCCATTCTCAATATTCTGAAATAAGTATTAAAAATATTTATTTTTAAATTCTAGTTTTGTGTCCTATATTTACTTCCTTTTGTTGAACAACTTGGATTCTATTTTAATTCATTAAGGAATTTGAGTCGTTTTATTTTTATTAAACCTTTTTATGAATATTTCTTGAATTCTTTTGATTTCATCTAATTTTCTTATTAGATGTGATTACTGTGGTATCAAGTTTGGAAGAATCACACTGGATTGATTTTTTTTTTCATGTTTCTTGTATTTCTTTATTAGGACATGTCTGCCAGGATTGTGTCACTGCTTGGGTTTTTTGTTTTTCTTTTTTTAATCACCCCTATTATTTCCATGGAAGTATTTGCAGTGTTATAGTAGGACTTGGTTTGTAATAAGATCAGGTTTCCATTTGTCTGCTAGACTGTGACTATAACGCAGTAGTTATACTCAGTGTGCTCAGGGACTCAGGCTCGGTTCTGAGTATGACTCCAAGAATAAAATACTATCCACAGAAGCAACCACAATCTATGGATAGGCCTACTATGACAATATAATAATAAACTATTTTTAAAACCACTCTTCCAAATCCAGTTGTTTTGAGGTGGTAAATGAGCAAGAAGGGTCTAGTGTGATAAGTGTTACCATGGTAAAATGGAGATAAAATAGAGTCGAGCCGGAAAGTGTGATGGAGAACACACAGAAGAGAGGGCAGTAGGGGAATTAATAAAGACAACAAGAGCTTTAAGGTAGCTCCGGCTAAAGGAGAACGGATAGGCAGAAGAAGAGAAATGTAATTAGACAACCTAAAACAGAAGCAGGGGGGGACCCCAAACGCTAGCCTGGAAAGGTCTATTAAAAAGTAAGCTCCTCCTCCTCTTTCTCCTGCTCCTCCTCTTCCCCCCCCTCCTCCTCCTCTTCCTCCTCCTCCTCCTCCTCTCCCTCTTTCCTCTTCTTCTTTACTCTAGCTTTCTTTTCCACCCCCCCTCTCTCATTCTCTTCAAAATGCCTTTTGCTAAAAGAACAGTACAGACTTTCCAGGTCTCTTACCTTAAACAAGAGTCCTGGCCCTCTGTTCTGTGACTAGGCTTTCTCTCACTGGGTGAGTACCCAGTTGGGGGTAATTCTTCTGGAAGAGGCTCTGGACTCTGTCTCCTGTTAATCTTGATAAAGTTTCCTATTTCCTCAAAACCCTTATTTCTTCACCATCACCCACCTCTTACGATACCTGCAATCCAGCTCTGGCCAGCGTATTTTCTGGTGGTTTAACAGCCCCTGCCTGGGTATCAATGTACCTGCTGCTTAGATAGTTTTGTTTCTAACCTTTAACTTCTGCCAGCAGCCTTGAAAGAAGTTAAAGCGATGCCAGCCACTGTATGGTCTTCACTACCACTTTAAATGCACAATGCAGATCAGGTGTTTAGCGTGACTGTTTTTTATAGATTAGGCCAGTACCGGCTAATACTGGTTGAATTGACCCCACTACACTTGAAGTTCATTTATATTTGTACACAAAATCATGCAAATACTTAATGAAACATGAGAGCAACAGAAAGAGATTTTCCTGGGTTTTTTTTGTTGTTGTTGTTGTTGTTGTTTTTGTTTTTTTAAATGTCAGAAAGAGTAAAAATTGAGGCTAGTACTACATTAAAAAATCTGATTGGGGTCAGAACTGATGTCTGATAAATGAAGGCCTATTTGATTACAAGTTTTCTAGGATATAATGATTAAAACTGCAAGGGCAGTGCACAGGCCATGTGACTAGAATGTAAATCCTTCTCCAGAGCTACCTGGCCACATGGAAGAAAGGCAGTTGAATTCGGCAATATGAGATTCTCTCTTTTCCATTTCAACTCATTTTCAACCTTCACGAAGAGCAAGTGAAAGCAATGAACTGTCTGTATTGAATCCTCAGTTCCACATAGGCGAGGTCTTAGGCTGTGAGTGTGTTTTAAGTAATGAGTGGACCAGGGTGAGGGGTGTGAGGTGTTTGGTTTAAATCTGTGCAGAGAAGCTGCTAACGTTAACAAACTTAACATTTCTTTATATTTGTGAAGTTACACACAGAAATCAAAGTCTTTGATGGGGAAAGAAAAGTCAATTATTTGATGAAGAAAAATGAGTCACTCAAAATGCAACAAGTTTTTTTTATTGAATATTGTATATTATGATATTTATATTTTAAAATATAAACGTTTTATTTAAGGAATGATAATTTATATCTTGTGCATTTTGGCAAATAGCATTACCTAAAAATTATATTGACACAAAGAAAAGTAGTTAGAACATAAAGATATTGACATTTAAGTTGGATATAGCTTTCTAAGGGCATTCCATATTTAAATACATTTAGATGGAAAAAGACAGTTTATGGTGATCACTACTTGGGTTAATAGAGTTAGCAATCCTTATCATTAGGAAATGTTGAGGAATATAACACTAACTTATAGAATAGAAGCTTTCTGGGCACTTCCATCATGCTATCTTCTTTCATGACTATAGTAAAGATGCCCTGCCCAGCAGGTGTGAGGATATGGTGGCCTGCCAGGTCCAAAGTGACTCAAATCATTGTCATAAAGTTCTTTTCATTTCCCATGAAAGTAAAATTCTTTAAATTCAGACACATTTTCTCCAGTGCTTATTATTTCACCCTTACTGGTACAATAACATTGCGAATAAATTTAAGTACAAATTGTAATACAAAACAAAACACAAAAACTCACATTTACAGATATCCATTTTAATTAACATGCCCAAATAGGTTAGAAATCCTGGTACAAGTGACAAGTTTTATGTAGCACATTTGAAGTGTTGAGGGATTGTTCACATGTCTTGTCTGATTGAGAATATCTGTAAGTCTGGCTTTATTGCTCTCTCATAGTGATGAATAAGGGCTATAGGAGGTCATGTGAACTTGCAAGAGAACATGCATATATAGTCATATAATATTACAAAGCATTGATGGGGGATCTGGGAGGAGTTGGGAGGGCAGAGAGAGAAGCCAATGAGATCAAAATATCTTATATGAAATGTTCTTCAGAGAATGAATAGAATTATCACATTAAAATAAGTAAAATGTTATTAAAGTTCTATCAAAGACCTACTGATTTGATTAGGTCATTTATAAGGAATTTCACAATTACATACATTCAAGTTAAATTGACTCATAATCCCCTTTTTTAAAATTATAAACTTTTGCATCTACATGGATTTTTAAACCTGTGTCAATGTTTCACAAAATGGGAGTAAAAAGAAATATACTTTTATCAAATGAGGGGAGTGTCTGAATTTATATTGAAGATAAAAAGAGGCCCAGAGTGAAGTGCCTGTCTGGCACATAATCCTTTAAAATATAAGGTAAATGTACAGCTGTGTCATAATAAAGAGCTGGAAATTATAGGTATGTAATTTTCTGATTTCCCCCCTTTTAAAATTCTTAAACAGCTTCATCGAGGTACAATGCGCACACCTCAACATTTTCTACTGTGTGCGCACAATTCAAGGAACATCCGTAATTTTTAAAAAGAGCCCCATTGCCTCCCTTCCCACCCCAGCTCCAGTCAGTCATGCGTCTGCCCTCTTTACCTAAAATCTTGCCTTTCCCGGCACACGGTTTCTTACGCTACAATTTTGAATTACACCCAATGTTTTTGTTTTCCATGCATATGATTATAAATCCTATAGAATGGCACCACGCCTCTCTTCCCTCTTGAATTTAGGAGAATGCTTCTAATTTCTCTGCACATTGCTGTGGCTGCGTTCCTATCTCACCAGCAGCATGAGGCTGACATTGTTTCTTGGACAGGTACTCTAGGGCCAGTGTCTGACTGGAAAGTGTTTAGTGGAAATTACTGGAAAATGATGGTGAAAAAAAATCTGATGCTTATTCATTTATAGTCTAACGGTCTGTTTATGGGTATTCTCAGCTGTTGATGGTTTTATTAAGGCCTTTAGATCATTCACAGCATCTGCTATGAGGACAAACTGTAAATGCGGTAGAGTAAAATGCTGCAGCAGTTTGGCGCAGGGAATCTGCTGGCTTAGGTTATGTTTGTCTCAGTGTAGGTAGCATAGACTTGCTTTTCTCTCTATTGTAGAAAGATCGGTTATTACTGTAAGCTCATTGAATCATCTCAATTTCTACTAAATATGATTTACTTAAATCACACTATTGCAAGAATGTTCCTAGTTCTTTTATAAAGCCACATCTTCCCTGATTTTAAAAAAAAGGCCAATTTTTCAAAACAAAAACAACAACAACCCCCCACACACACACACACACACAACAGCTACAATGTTCTATGCAATACAAGTTATTTGGTTAGAAAATTGTGCTATTTTCTTAGAGAAAAAAATGTTTGCCATCTCTGTTTTGCACTCATTATAATTAAGATGCCCCTGCCTACATGGCCCTGTTTTAATGTTCTTGGAAAAGATTTGGGCGCTGAATGCAGTTGAAACTAACTACCTTTTTATATGCAATTGAGACAACACATACACTGTATGCTCATGATCACCCCTTCCAATGGCCTGTTGCAGTTTCTTTAAGTCACACTGTCATTACTTACTTCCGATATCTGCTCGTTTTCTCTGTCTGAAGCCATTCATTGCCTCAGCTCTTAGCCAGTGTCTATATGAAGTGGCTATTCACACTTCCTTCTGGACATTTGCTTTATTTAGAGAATAAAGTCCTGTGGTTTAAGCATCTATGATCTTAGAAGTCACTTCCCAAACGTTTTATTGTTGACTTTTACTTCTTTACTTAGCAGCACTGAGGTGGACTGGGACAAGAATAGGAACAGACCCAAGTGACATTCGGCTGTGGCATTGTCAGGGGTATAAACCCAGACACTCAGATCTATGATTCCACCTCAAAGACTGAGTTCCCTTTTCTCTCAGGGTTCTGATGGACTTTTGTAGAACTAACTTATTAACTTCTGTACAGAAAAGAACTCAAGGACTACAGAGTTATGAAGTACAGTTGGGTTATAGTAAGATATTTCAATCCATATGTTAGTGTGAAGGTTAAGAGAAAGAATGGTACTCAGAGAGGAAACAAACTGTGCCTGAGTGTGAGGATGGGCTTCTCAAGGGAAGACTCTGCCTCATCTTTAAAATGGTCACACAGAGGATTCTGGTGACATTTGAAGATATCATCTTATATCACAAGGGTTACAAGGGAAATTAAGATGTTTTACTGTAAACAAAGCTTATCTTTGTTTGAGATTCCCAGAAAATGTCCAAAGAAAGGAAAGAAGCCCTACTTGGAGGCAAATATATTCAGGATTTAAGCCTGACTCGTTGCTATTTCAACATAAATTATATATATGAAAGAAATGTTATCTCTATGTTGATAACTTTTCACAGCAAGCATTGTGCTGAAATTCTTGCTTCTCAGCTGGTGAAAGACTTCGAGAAGATTTTGGGGTGAGGAGGTGCTCCTTTCACATGTGCTCATATAAGTTCTCTTGCCTCTCTGTCCTTCTCCACAGTGGCACTCAGTCTGTAGTAGCACATATGCTCAGTGCTTTGACAAGAAGAGCTCATTAAACTCAGGTATACATAAAACATAGAAATAAGCACAGTTAATAGTCATCAAATGGTAACTATATTCTAGGTGGTCTTATATCAGTCTCCAAGGTTAGCTTTGTAAATTCCTCCTATTACAGAGATGAGAAAGCAAACAAAGATTTTGAAGAACTTCTACAAGAGGCCGAAACACAATTGAGATTCAAACCAAAGTAGCTAAATACCAGACTAGCTACCCTAAGCCAGTGTATAGCTCTGATGTCTAGAAGGATTGGAGAATCTACCAGGAAAGATAAATCTGACCATACTTGTACAATCATGGCAGAGAAGAGGTTTAGACAAAAGGAAGGAGAAGTATGAAAACACATTTCTTTCTTCTCCTTGCCCACTTCTATCTGAACTTAGCACTAAGCTTTTATTTTGGTGGGTGGACCACTAGATAATAAAAGCCCTCATCGTCGTTGTCATTACCATCACCATCATCATCTCAAATTTTTACAAGTAGACTCTATAACTAATCAGGCACAAGAAAAATAAGGAAGACAAACTTAACTTTGATTTAAAACTTTTGTGCATCAAACTTAACCAGTATTAAACACATTACCTTAGGCTTATCAAATGCAGTTCAGACTGAAAAAAGAATAAATTATAGCAAATCCTTAAAGAAAAGAATAGCATGCAATTGCTCAAAACTTGCATAGATTTGTATGTTCCATGGTTGTGTGGTATATTGTTTCTCATTGTATTTGTGGGCATTGAATAGGACCAGGATTACTTTCAGTTCATTATTCAATAATAACAAATAGCTATTATAATTAAAATGGGTTTTAAAGTAACTGGGAATTGACCCTGGAGACTCACACATGCTAAGCAAGCACACTACTACTGATATATTCCTAGCTCTTAGAACATTTGTAAATTATTTCCACAACTATGGTTTAATTTCTATACCTCATAAAGAAAAATACATTAATTCTGTAAATGTTAAGCAACCCAAAAGTTTTAAGGCAGTATTAACTAAAAAATCCATAAAGAAAAAATTACTGTGAATGTGTTGATGACCTTCAGCTTGTCCTTTCGTTAAAAAAGTCTTAGATATATGTATAGGTAGGGATATGCTCATGTGCACATATACCATGGAATCATAAAATAGCTAACACTATTTATTCATATATTTTAATTATTATCCTAACATCAAATTTATAGCTGCATAACATGGACATTGCACAATTTATTTTTCCTAAGCTCCTATTGACAGACATTCAGACTGTTTCTGGTTTTTCTAATAGATATGATGTTGCCTGAAAGATCCATGAGTGGTCTTTGGAAAGTTGTGGGTTTGCCAGAAGGATTCTGGTAAACACATTTGTTGGGTGTCATTCAGGGAATTAACCTTAGCAGGAGACTCTCTGTGTTGTTAGCTCACAGTGGCAGTTCTTAGGCACTCTCACTTCCTAGGTTAAGAATCTGGAATTCAGGGCAGGACAGATGGCTCAGCAGTTGAGAAGAACAAACTGCCTTTTCAGAGGACCTGAGTTTGAGTCCCACCACCCACATCAGTTGTAAGATGTAGCTTACAACCTCACCCACACTCACATGCACAGACATAAACGTACACACATAATTAAAAATAACAAGTCTTTAAAAAAAGATTCTGGGGTCCAATTTACTTCTCATGAAGTCAGCCTCCTCTCCATTTTCATTAACCACTTCCCAGCCACATTGACTTCTTGGGTGACTCCAGCAACCCACTGTGTCCCAAGCTCACTGGGGACACCATAAATGACTAAAGGAATAGTCCAGGTTTTTTTCTTTCCTTTTCTTTTTCATACATTTGCTCATTTTTATTTTGTGTGTACACATGTGTATTTGTGGAAGGGTCTGTGGGCCATGGCTCATGTGTAGAAATCAAAGGTCAATTTTCAGGAGTCAGTTCTTCCTCCCACCACGTGGTTTCCAAGGACTGAACTAAGCTGTCAGGATGGGCAGAAAGCACCTTCACCCGATGAGCCATCTCACTCTCCCAAGCAACAAGGCTTTGACTGGTCCCTTTTGAAGGTGACATCACTCATATTAAGTAGTGAAGATACACACCAATAAATACATGGTTCGGTTTTTTACATAGAGTTAGCATATTCCATTAAACTCAAATTTGTAAACATCTACCCTTACACCTTCATGTTGTTTTGTATCCAGCTGAAGAAAATCAGTGTGTACTTACAGTGCCTTGGTTCTAAATGTCCTGAATATGAACCCAGTTCTGCCAGTTGGTAGTTCAGTGAACTTAGATAACACCTATGTGTGCATATTTTCAACTTTGCTTTTACCAGTTTACCTGATTAGTTATATTAAGTCCACTTATGCCAAGTTTATTGCTGTGAAAAGACAGAATTTTTTTTACAGCAACATTTGATTATCCCTAGTTAACATAAACTGCCACACAGGGCAGGAAGAGTAATGGGAAGGTCTTCAAGAGCAAAGGGGGATGCTAGGGTGGTGAGGCGGGAGTGGGGGGGGGACATCCTCATAGAGGCAGGGGGATGGAGGGTGGGAGGTGGAGTTGGTGGAGGGGAAACCGGGAAGGAGAACAACATTTGAAATGTAAATAAGTAAAATAACCAATTAAAATTGCCAAATTGTTGACACAACCTCCTTTAGGAAATCTACAGCAATTGCTGCTAATGTCGTTGGCAAGAATTAGGGCTTGCAGCAGTTACACAACTGGCCCAGTGAGGATTCGAACCTAGACCTGTGGCTCCCAATGCTAATCTTTTTTTTTTCTACCCTGTACCGAAATGAAAAGTCAGTGTTAGCAATAAAGAAAACAATATTTAAGTTGGATGTCTGAGCTGCACAGGAATCTCTTTGTTATCTAGATAAGACTATATTTGCTCTCTTCTTGGAAAGTTAAACAACTTTAGAAATGTTTGTGGATGAGGACTATGAAGAGGATAAAGTCCCAGGTGATCATGTGATCACTCTTTGCCACCAGCATATGAAATAGAAATAAAAAGAAAATTAGACATTTTTGATAGAGAAAGAATTGATACTATACTCAGACTCATTATATGAAATAAAATGGAATTTGAATTCTTCAAATTCCTGTGGGCACAAAATTAATTTGGGACGTAATTAGTTGAAACTCATATGATCCAGCACAGTGAGGTTTGAGGATGGTTGTACATTGTGGCTTGTCAACTCTGCCCCTCTAACACGGATATCCCCTGTGTGATGTGGGTGATAGTTGGGACTCATTTGGGTCTCTATGAACCTGGTAGTTTTGGCCTATTAAGCTTGAAGGTTCTCCCTCGTGTCCTTTCTGCCTGTCTTTAAGGTCCAGTTGAAAAGTGAAGAATCCAAAACATTTGCGATGAAGATCCTCAAGAAACGTCACATTGTGGACACAAGACAGCAGGAGCATATCCGCTCAGAGAAGCAGATCATGCAGGGGGCTCATTCTGACTTCATTGTGAGGTAAAGATACAGCCCTGACAGTGAATGTGCCAGCTCCATGTAGCAAATCAACACTAGTTAGTGCTAAATTTTTTAAAGACTTTATTTATTTCTGTGTATGTGTGGAGTATACACGTGTTTGTGTTCATGTATACACTTGTGTGTGGAAGCCAGAGAATGATGCCTATGTCTTCTTCAGCCACTCTGGATCTTACTTTTTGTGGCATGGTCTCTCGCTGAACCAGGGGCTCATTCATTTTCTGAGCTGGCTGTCCAGTGACCTCCAGGGTTTTGCCTGTCTCCAACCACTGAGTACTGGGCTTATAGATGTTTTGTTTTTCTTTTCTTTTTTATGAAATGGTAGCTAATTTGTACACTTCAGTATTTTCATATGAAAGTAGCAATGCTTATTGCTATTATGCTAATAAGATGATAATGGAAAGTTTTTATATGCAGGAGAAACTTTTATAGTTAATTTGCCAGTATCATTCATGAGAAGCTAAGATATAAATTTAAGTAACTATTTATAACCTATATTTATGAAAAATGATATACTTTATATCTATATATTATGTGCTTATGACCACTAAGTTTTGCTCAAGGCCATGACTGAAATATCCGCCAAATGAAGAAACTCCCACATGCGTAGAGTGGACTAGTCCACTCTAGAAGCTTCTAGTCCCACAGTTTATAAGAATCATCTGTGGGAATGCTGGCTTCCTGTAGACATAAGTGCCCTTCATT
Source organism: Uromys caudimaculatus (assembly GCA_028551405.1). NCBI lineage: Eukaryota > Metazoa > Chordata > Mammalia > Rodentia > Muridae > Uromys > Uromys caudimaculatus. Next base: position 28,845,202 of record CM052703.1, read on the forward strand.
CTCCTCACAAAATACCAAGACTAGCAAATCAAAACCCTGCAAGCTGAGCACTTGTGTTTATGATAGGGACATTGTAAATGATCTCTTTTGTCTGTTTTGAAATATTGAATGCTATACTGTCAATATGCAAGTGGACCACTAGGACATAGTCCTCCAGTGTCTCTGTAACTTTGTACTACAAATATGTGAGACATGTGCTCAATACTCCGGTTTAACTATGAAGCAGCACATATATGCATTAAAATACCTTACTGTAGCACATACATATACATATATGTGTATATATATATATGCTTGTCAATTAAGTCAATAATTCATCAACCTTAAAAATGAATGTTTAAAGATACTAATGTTCATACTTTTGTTTTCCTGATTACTGTTCACAGGCTATACAGGACATTTAAAGACAGCAAATACTTGTATATGTTGATGGAAGCTTGCCTAGGTGGAGAACTCTGGACTATTCTCAGGGATAGGTAGGAGATTTAAATCTTTTCTGTCATGTCTCTGAAAACACAGTGACACACGGTGATCGACAAAAATATTCTATTGTTAGCGCACATAAAATTATATTGACATTTTACAAAAGCTTGTATTTTCCATTGCAAACATGAAGCATCGCCAATAGCATATGGAATTTACCATAAGATATGTAAAAACTTTGTAACTAATGGTGTAGGTTGACTCTACCCTCCCAATGATCAGTAGGGCAGTGTATGCATCACGCAGGCCTCAGCGAGCTCGGAAGGTTGGAATCAGCCAGCACTACACCTGGAGTTCCACACTGTGCTTTAACCTGGGTGACTGGGAGCAGCATCATAACTGTAATCTGGGTTACCTGTCGGTTTAATTGCGCTATAGTTTTTACATGGTCACCCTGTCTACTTTTTCTCTATCTTTCATAGCTCTGTTTTGAAAACCAGCATGAGTTCACTCCGTTGTCTTGTAGAGGCTGCTGACTCTAGGGGGGGGAAAAATAATCCACTTATTTACACCTTTTCACATAGACAATTTGATTTGCCTTTCTGCCCTTCCTTGGGAGGTAAAGTTTGTCTAGAGAGAACACAGTTGTTTCTCTGAATTATTAAAAAATTGCTTTCTTCATTTTTCATGTCATTTCCATTCTTGTTGTTCTAAAGACTGTTTTCCTACAAATAGTTTTTGATCATTCAAAAGTCAATGAGTACCCCCATCCCATGTTAGAGATCAAATCTAAATTCTTACGCTTGTCAAACAGATACTCTCCCAGTGAGATACATCCTCAAATATTGGATTTTTTCAAAGGGCCTATGTATTCCAAGCTGGCTGCCTTGGCTCTTTTGATCCCTGTTTCTCTGCCTTCAGAGTACCGGTATGGTAGGTAGGTGCTGTTGTCATTTCACTTTCAGAAAACACATCCTTATTAAAAAAATTATTTTCATTATTTTTTCCAGCCTTGCCTTCAAGTTCTTCTCCACTGGATAACCACCACTCCCAAATTTAACTAGAGAGAGTTCTGGTAATCCAGTGTATCATCTGAATTTTAAATAGTTGGCTTTTTGTTTTGTTTTGTTTTTTAGATAGCCCAGGCTAGAATAGGGGTTTCTTCAGAAACTCTTGACTTAAGTTCTTCTTCCTAATGTTAACCCCTTTTGTGTCTTTGTATTTTCATACAGCCTATACATTCAGGCCTCTGGTCCCAGTGGCCTTTCTCACATATATATGTTAAATAGATCACTTTCTGTTGTGTTATAATCTAATATAGTAGTACTCTGTTACTGTGTTAACTACAGGTTAAAATGAAACATACAAAGAACTCCTATTGTCGATACAGGATCAGGTCAACATCTGTACTAAGCTACCATATCACTGCCTTTTACCGTAGTGTTGTTAGTTAATAACTGAGGCATGATTTTTGTGACAGGTATGGTGATAGCAGCCTTGGATATACTATGATTAAATACGATAGTTATGGTCCCATTCCTCAGAACTTGCTATTACAAAAAGTTATTGTTTTGATCGGTGAATTAGCACTTAACATTCTCCATGTTGTTCTACATTTTCAATTTGCTACTATGTGCGAAACCTTTTCCCTATTTTCTGTTCATCAGAACAGGAGGTTTGTAGGTAGAATTAAACAGGGAAGCATACTAAGCTGGATGGAAGACGGACCAGCTGTGCTATCAGAGTTCTGTAAAATTGGTATTAAGTTCCTTTATTAGAACAATAATCATAACAACAGCACTGGAACTCAGCCTGCAAGCTTAAGATATGTCCACACATCAATGTTCAATTGCAAGAAAATAAATAGCACCTCATGTTTTTTCTCATGCCACTTGGGATTACAGTTTGACTGGTCATGCGCAACAGACTGGGTTTCTGAGTAAGCTACACTCTGACTCAGCAGAATAACAAAGGGTGACTGTGAAGAATTCGGTTGCCTAGGAAGAATTGGATGGCTAGACAATAACAGTGCAGTTTCATTCTTCTATCTCCAGGGGCTGTGTTCTGATCCTCCCTTATCCCTCCCCTGTGTCATCCTTGAGTTCTGAGTACATGGTTGATATGTACTCCTGGGAAACTTGATATGCTTGACAGGGCTTAATGTTGAAAAACAAAGGCTGCTTAGTTCTCCAATATATTCCAAGAATGTGAAGCCCCACATTAAAACTATGGAAGCATTACATGGAAAGCTATTATAAATATATAGACTTGGACCCATTTCCCTATTAGCCTTGGATATAGCTCAGTGGTAGAGCACTTGCATAGCATATAAAGATTTCAAATTTCAAACCTTATGATGAAAAGAAAAATAACGAACAAACAAACGGAAAAGAACTCGGTCAGTTTGTCCCCTTGTTCCCTTGTGTCCAAGGAGAGCAGAGGGAAGGAAAACCCTACACTACTAGTATACAAGAGCGCATATGAGACTATCGGAAAGCAGGCTCGTGTGACATCATTCTTTATTAACAGGAGCCTTAGAGCTTTCACACAGGAAAAAGTCCCTGGGACTAATTTGGGCATCCTCTTCCTTTAGCTGTTGGCTGTGATGACCACCTCCTGCCTCTCTAGTTGTTTTCATCTGACAGAAAAGGAGCACAAAGCAGAGATATTGTTGTTGTTGTCATTGTTGTTGTTGCTGCTGCTGCTGCTGCTGTCAATGAGAATAAAACCCTGGGGAAACAATTCTATGTTTAAGAGCAAGGATAAAGTATGGTCATATGTGCCCGAAACCCCAGTGCTTGGGTGAAGCAGGAACAACAGGATCACTGGAGCTTTCTGGGCACCTGCCTCAGTCTGGTTTCAGAGAGACCCCATCTCAGGGCATAGAGGAGAGTGACAGAGCAGGATGCACAACTTCTGCATGCACACAGGTGTGTATGCCCCGAGGCACACACATGTACATATACCATATGCATTCACTACATGTGCGTGTGCACATAAACACATACAGAGAGACAGAGAGACAGAGAGACAGAGACAGAGACAGAGAGACGAGAATTAAGTAAATGCTGTATGCAGGCAAGATTTGAGGACTATTAAGCAGACCTAAGCTAAACACTGGAGTATTGTTTATGCCTCATATTTCCCAGCTTTATTTTTTACAATTTATCATCTAGTCCATGATATTTTTTTCTTCCAAAAGTTCTATTTTGTTCTTTGGGATAAGACAAGTGCAAATTATATTTTATTCACTTTCCTTCTGTCACCTAAAAAAATCATAACTCCTGAAACTTTTAAAAATATAATTAGCTGGACTGGAGAGATGGCTCAGCGGTTAAGAGCGCCGACTGCTCTTCTGAAGGTCGTGAGTTGAAATTCCAGCAACCACATGATGGCTCACAACCATCCGTAATGAGAACTGACAGCTACAGTGTACTTGCATATAATAAATAAATAAATAAATAAATAAACAAACAAACAACTATCATAATAAATATTTATTAGGATTGACATATCCAGTCAAATATGATAAAAGCACACAAGCATGTTAGTAGGATATAGCACATAGCATATATATATCAATATTGGTGTATATTTTAATCTAGTGAAGCTGCATATTATTAGTTTTTTTTATTTGTTCATTTCTTTCTGAATTTTGTTCTGAATAACTTAAGTATCTCAGAAATCATGATTTTCAAGTCACACACCACCTAAATTTCTCATCCCATGCCTTTTTGGATAGAGCTTATGATCCTGACTATTTTGTAGAGGGTGATTATTTAATTTCTTCTCTGGTGACCTAAGAGATGGCACTGATTGAAGGTATTTCCAAAGAAATGAGGCAGTCTACCCAATAGCCTAGCTACCCCATTTTATAATGGGTCATAACCCTGCATATTGTAACCCTGCAGATTTATGTGCTCACGAATGATTGCTGCCAATAGTTAATGATGCCTGGCCTCATCTGATAAGAGATACTTTGTCTTTGTTACATTCTGAGATCTCGGGATTCAGTTTATGATAAACGGAGTGAATACTGTGATTAAATTTATATATCCTCTACGTCTATCTAATTGTTGTTTCATGCCATCTAGCTAAAGCAACAACTCGGAACAAGTGAGAGCCTATTCCCATAGTTTGACTTGAAGTGATAGCACTGTCAAAGCACAATTTACTATTTCAAAGAGCTACACAGAATAAATGATTTCTTTCTTTGAGCAACTCCCTAAACAGCTGATAAAATAAGCTTTCACTTCTATTTAGATCAAATTGACATTGCCATTACCAATTCTAATTGTAATGTTTTATTTTCAGTCACTCTAATGCTATGCTCTGTGACTGCTTTCAGTGGCCTTAATCAAATATTTAATGGCACAGCATTGTGCTACTGATACATTGTTTGCATGTGCTTGTCATATTAATCTCTCAAAGTCTAAGATTAAGATTCCCTTAAACCTTTAAAAATAAGTTACAAATATACTTATATGTGGTATATACTCAATATAGATTATTGCAAGAATTAGAAACCAACCTTCTAGAACCTTCTAGAGTCCAAAATGGCTCAGAACCAGGATAGGTACCCATGAAGAAAGGAAGTAATTGATCTCTGGATTCAAACAAGCCATGTAGTGTGAAATCTTCTAAAACCCCATTCATGGACTGTTTTGATTAGCATTACTCTGGAATGTTTTATGTTCAGGAAAACCGAAGTCATATACAACAGAAGTGTGTGCATATGCTTACTCATTAAAGTAAAGCATATGTTTTCAAAGAAAGGTTCTATTCTTGGTAGACAAACATGCTAAAACTTTATTAAGGGCAAAGGAGGAAAGTAATTCAAGATAATGCTCCAATCCCTTTCTAGTCCCCAGGATTATAGATTTTTTAGATCTGACTAGATTATTTACTTGTTAGAGGGCAATTACAGCATGAGGAGCACCATTCACACCGCTATGGATGTGGTTCTTCCCAGAGAGCCTTTCTTGCCCCCTTTCAGAGTCACAGTTGTGTTACTCAGAAATCACTGAGGTGGTGATTTCTCAGTGATGAGAGCTAACGTTCTGACACTTAGAGTAGATGTCACCATTCCTACAGCTTAATTTAATCTTGAATTTTATTTATAAGATTTGTGTTTGAGATAAGGGCTTTCTACAGTCCAGGCTGGCTTCTTGCCTCAGCCTCCCGGGTACTGGGATTAGAGTTATATCCTGTCTCCTTTCTCCGTGTTTGTTTTTAGTAACTACTTAGGGAATATAAAAGGTAACTGAGTCTGTACAGCTAAATGTACTGTTCTAAACACAGATGTCCTGCAAGACATCTGCACTAGCCTTGGATTTGCAGTTGAATTTTGTAAATATGCAGCCATATCCCCCTGCTCAGTTTGTTAGACTGCCCTCTTCAGTTTTTAAAAAGAAATGCCATCAAACTGCAAGCAGGCATCAGGGACCTGCCAATGAGCAAGCTCCTGCCCCATTGTTTCCTGGGCACTACCTGAAGTTGTAGTAGCTCTTGTTTCATCGCAGCTACATCAAGAGCTGATAAAACTCATGGTAACAGCCATAAATTATGAAGTCATTCAATCGAATCTCAGTACTTGAGAAAGAAGTAAAAGAACATGCTTATCCTAAGTCCAGCGAATAAACAAATGCAAAGATTCGCTCTAGAGACTAGGAATGAACTTAGAGCTATCTTTTATCATTATTATAATTAATAAAGTTACATGTTTATATATAGATACACACACATACAGATGCGACAGAGAGACGAGAGGCAGAAAGAAGATACGTTCTTGTTAAATGTTGGTATTTAATAGTTCCTTCCAGTGACTTTTTTCTTCTAGTTGTGTTTTATTCCATTTCTTCCTACTGATGCAAAGGCAATGGTATAGAAGGTAGATACTGTCTGTCTTAATGCAGAAGACTCAGAGACCTAACATGGCGGGTTGGATGACATGTGTAGTGTTACTGCTCTAGGACGCACGCGGTGTTACAACTCTAGGACATGCGCAGTGTTACCGCTCTAGGACGCACGCGGTGTTACAACTCTAGGACATGCGCAGTGTTACCGCTCTAGGACGTGCGCGGTGTTATAGCTCTATGACATGGTTCTCTACAAACACTGGTCTCTTTCATTATCACATTCACAAGAACCATACCTACACCTTTTAGAAAGATCCATATATAAATGGGCTAAAAGTAACCATGAACAAGTTCATATATTTAAGTTCGTATGTGCATGCATGTGTGCTAAGGAAGGTGAATAACCACTGTTTCATATAACTTCTCCTTTGGACTAGAGATGTAGCTAAATGGTATAAGACTTGCTTAGTATATGTGAAGGACTGGGTTTTATTCCAAGTAACAAAGAATGAACAATTAATTAATTAATCAATCAATCAGATAACCTCTCATTTGAAAAGCAAACTGTCAGTAAACAAGTGCTAATATAGGACTCATTCTCCTGCCCACAGCTCCGACTCTGCATTTTTTATATAGCAGTGGGCTGTTGAGAAGAAGCCACAAAGTCCGTGAAACTTAGTTTGCTACTGATCCCTTCTTGAGCCTTCCAGGAAGTCGGATTTAACTGTCCCACTCATAATGGCAAAGAATTTTTTGGCTTGAACCTCAGATGCTTTTAAAAACCTAATGAAATGGAAATCACGCAATATGGATCTAGTTAGACACTGGTCTCTGAGCCAACTTTGGTGCAGAAATATAATGAACTCGCAAACACAAGAATTCCTTGAGACTGAATCTCTCCTACAGTGCTCGTTCTATTTTCCATTTTCAGGGGTTCATTTGAAGATTCGACAACCAGATTTTACACAGCATGTGTGGTAGAAGCATTTGCCTATCTGCATTCCAAAGGAATCATTTACAGGGACCTCAAGCCAGAAAATCTCATCCTAGATCATCGAGGCTATGCCAAACTGGTTAGTGTGTTTCATACATGGGTTGTGTCCTGAAGTTTAAAAGTTCTCATGTTCATTTGTTAACAGAAAAATCTATTTTCCATTTCAATGTTATAAATTCTTAAAAGCAGTATTAGCATTGGAGTTTTTCATTAAAATCTATTTCAAACTATGTAAAGCATTATGAAAAATTAAATTTGTGTTCTAACAAGTGTTAGAAAATGCCCTTGTTGGCACATATTCATAGACCTGAAAGCATGTAAATGTGTGTGTGTGTATGTGTGTATATATATATATAATTATGTATTTCAAAGCAGCTTCCTGCTGTTCAAATGCAATGGAAATTAGTACTATAAAAGACCATGAACATTTTCATACTTAGTATTTAAGAATAATACTCATGAGAAATGAGTTCTGAGGTAATGTTATCTAGGTTATGTTATCAGTAACGGCACTATCAATTGGCTAAGAGTTCTAAAGAGCTACTGTATTAGCAAAGTTCTTTCATTTAAAAATGTTCAACTTCTAAGAGCTCTGGATCTATTGCTACTTGTTTCTACTTGTAAACTTGTGGACTTATGACCCAGGCATGAATTTTAGAGACATCCAAATCAATGGCGTGTAACTGTATTTAAACCAAATCACTTTACAAAAGGGAGGCTTTCTGTATCTGCAGCTCCTTCAAAACGTTCCACAAAAAGAAGATAGATATTGTTTTATCTGCTTGTTTACCAGAGGGAAATGTTGCTCTCTTCAGTGTGTCGTTCAGCTCCTTCAAAAGGAAACCTTCTTCTTGTATATTCAATACTAGAGTTGTGAGCTTCATAGCATCCAAAAACATGCATGTATATTCTGTGAAAACTTTTACAATAACCCACCTAGACCTCTGCTTCTTTAGAAGAAAATTCTTTCTTTATGACACAACCACTATTGGCAATGAAAAACAAAGTAGGAAAAATGAACAGTGTTTACGAAATAGGCTTTTCTTTTAGTGATTTCAATTTTATCCACGTTCAGGTTTCGCTTTCTCGTTGGAAATGAATTTGAACAGGGCATCTGTGTCTGCAACATACATAATTCCTTTTAGAAGACAGGGCTGTAATGAATTATTTGTGTTTATTGGTATCATCAGGGTGCTCAGTGAAATGCAACTTACTCTACAACTTGATCATAAATAGCTCAAATATCTTGCTCTCTCTTTTCCGAAGGTTGACTTTGGCTTTGCAAAGAAAATAGGATTTGGAAAGAAAACGTGGACTTTTTGTGGGACTCCAGAATACGTAGCCCCAGAAATCATCCTGAACAAAGGTCATGACATCTCAGCTGACTACTGGTCACTGGGGATTCTGATGTACGAGCTGCTGACTGGCAGGTATGGGCACCTGCAGGGGACATGAACCATAGTAGGCCTCAGACAGCTGTGCACTCCTGCCTTTGGCCTGCTGATTAACTGATCTTAAAGAACATCTCACTATACCATGGAATTCAACTTATTTATGCAGATAATCTCAGATTCAGAAAGCAAATAGCAAAGTAGGTCACAAGAGTGCAACCAACTCAATAATCAATTTTAATTTTGCCATCACTATCTGTGTGTGTGTGTGTGTGTGTGTGTGTGTGTGTGATAGAGAGAAATTACATTTCCTTGGGATTTATTGTATTAGTCATTTAGCTGAAAATACAGCATGAGAAATGATAAGCATATGAAAAGTTTTAGGGTCAGATTTTCTTACAAGCAACAGGACCTGCTAGCAGGTTTTGTATCTAAATAAAATGTGAGCTATTTGCTCATTATTTGTATAATATTATAATCAATAGGAATGGCACAGGGCATAAGGCACATTAGTTTCCAAAGAAATAATATAAATAGAAAAAATGGACCACCATAATCTGTGCTAAAGATGTTGAGTAACACAGGGTCATCAAGACCCATGGAGTTCAGAAGAGGCTTCTGTACAATATAAGACTGTGTCCAAGCCCTTCAGGAAGATAGAATGTAGATGCAGAAGGAAAGGTAAAAGGCATTTTAAGCATGGCTTTCCTCAAAAAATAATTTTTAAATAAGACTAAGATATGATTCAGAAATCTCATTATCAGATACTGCCACCGGCAGGATGGTCAGAGTAACAACAACATGCTGTGTCTGAGGCTAATTTTCCAAACTCGGTGTTAAGAAATAATTACATTGATATCAGAGCCACAAAAGCATGATGTGTGTTGTTGGTCATGAAAGGATTAGGGGTCCAGTTAGGATCAATCTTCTCTTCAGCACTGTAATGCTGAAAGATAGCATATCAATAACCACGTGGTTCTAACAAACAGAAGAATACAGACAAAATCATTTACACCAAAATCTTCCTAAAATAAGAACATAGCATGTGACGTGTTCACACATGCCTTTCTCACAAACACTAACTGCCAAGTCAACAACAGGGTGAATCTGATTAAAATCTCAGTGAAAAACCTGGCAAATGGACTGATATTGTTTCACTTTAATTTATTAGAATTTAGATTAAGTAATTTAAATGTTATTGAAGAGAATGTAAATATTACACTCTTTAACCATTTTAATACCAATAAAAATTAGCATGTAGGAAGGAAAGGGCTGGATTAGCTATTGGTATACTTATTTTTCATCATTCAAATATAATAATTGCAAATATTTTCATAATGGAAGCATGTGATTATAAAATTCAAAGTGCCAGTATTTTTTCTTTATTTTAGAACAATATTTTAGGAATTGATATTATTGTTAAAAAATGTTCAAAGCTTAGCATTTCTTTCAGTGTTACTCCTTCTTGAAGCAAAATGAAGTTGAACACACATCTGCATTTTAAAAGTCGTATACTCTTCAGAAAAGAACAGGCCTCCAAGAGACAACAACCAAACAGGACAAAACAAGATATTATAAGACAAGGCAAAAGCCCTCATATCAAACTAGACAAGGCAACCAAATAGGAAACAAGTTGGATATACACCTGCTCCTACTGTTAGGAGTCCCACAAAGCCACCGAGCTAACAGCTATAACACATGTGCAGAGGACCTGGTACAAAGGGGGAGTGGATCTGGGGGGGAGCAGAGAGGGGAAAGTAGGTAGAGTGGAGGGGAGAGGAAACTATGGTTGGCTTGTATTTTATGAGAGAAGAATCTATTTCCAATGTTTAATAATTTCAGAATATAAATTGAATATTTAATGAAAAGGATTTATGATTTTTTATTTTTATTTATTTATTTTTTTTTTTTTTTTGGTTTTTTCGAGACAGGGTTTCTCTGTGTAGCTCTGGCTGTCCTGGAACTCACTCTGTAGACCAGGCTGGCCTCGAACTCAGAAATCTGCCTGCTTCTGCCTCTGCCTCCCAAGTGCTGGGATTAAAGGCGTGCGCCACGGTTTCTCAAGACAGAGTTTCTCGGTGTTTATCCCTAACTGTCTTGGAACTCACTCTGTAGTCCAGACTGGCCTCGAAATCAGAGAACAACTTGTCTCTGCCTCCCAAGTGCTGAGATTAAAGGTGTGCACCATCACTGCACAGCCCTAATAGAGCGGTTAAACTGATTAAAAATCTGAGAGAAAAGGCAGACAAATGTCCTAATGTAGGTTATTTTAAATTATGATGTAACTTGACCATACAGCCATCATAAATTTTACTACATTCTTCTTCAAATCAGAAAATGTAAAGCTACCTAAAATACAGCTCTCTTGAATCAAAGATTGCTGTACAGAATGAGTTTTGTGTTTTCTTTAATTATCTCTTTTGAAAGTTTATTATCATGTCAGGATTATTAGCTTCAATAAAAAGAATTTATCATCTCTAAAAAAACAAAAAATAAATAAAAAGCACATACAATATAATTCTGTCTCTGTTCACACATACAAATAATTTCATGAAGTTGTGTTCATCAAATGTTGATTATTAATATTTTGGATCATTATATAACTTACTTTCTACTAAATAATATATAGAGTCATTAATATTTTAGCAAAGACTAAGCATGCATCATCCCTAAAATATACTAAAGACATCTCTAATAAATCATTTAGTTGTCTAAAATAAACATGAATATAAAAACATGAATTAGAAAGTGCCAAATTAATCACAGAAGACTCTAAGGATTTGATTCTTCATTTCTGAAGCAAGATTAAAACTGGCAAAATAACTTAAAAGAGTAAAAAAGAACATTCCGTTCTGACACCACGAGAAGGGCAAGCACTAGGAGATTAAACAGAATTGCATTTATGCATTTGAATGGCAACCAAAGCCGCATATTATCAATAATGTACTAAAGCAAATAGAAAGACACACACAATCAAGGGAAATGCTACCACACCCTAAAAGTGAGGAATATGGACACAGGGGCCTAAAATAAAATAATTCATAAGATTTATTCCCCAAAGAGGTATAAACTCTGCATTTAGAGAGTCATTGCAGAAGAAAGAATTTGTCAAGTATATGATAGTCACACATGTTGCGCCCAGTAAGGCAGTGTGGAAAGGCAGGAGCATTCAGGAGACAGCACAATAACCAAGCATGGGGACAAGAGAAGATCAAAGGACGGAGGACAACTATACCAGATGCGTCTACCAATGGCTTTGCTCAACAGTGGCCTGTGCTTTGTTAGTTTCTAACTCTCATTCCATTGTCATAGCTATTGCACTTCCCTGCATTAAAGATAATGTCATGTGTGTGGCTGGGACTCCACTTTAATTCTTATTCAGAGAGTAAAAATGCCCTCTCTTCTATCTTCCCCCCGACAGCCCACCTTTCTCAGGCCCAGATCCTATGAAAACCTACAATATCATACTTCGGGGGATTGACATGATAGAATTTCCAAAGAAGATTGCAAAAAATGCTGCTAATTTAATTAAGAAACTATGCAGGTAAGTGTCCAGGGTGCGTCACTTTTAAGGGATCACAATGGGAAAATATTCGACTTTTTTTCACATGGCGATTATCTTATTTTTAGGGACAACCCATCAGAAAGGTTAGGAAATTTGAAAAACGGAGTCAAAGACATTCAAAAACACAAGTAAGTGTTCTCTTTTTATATAACTTTAGATTTCAGAATTCAGAAATTATGACGAATTCCCCAAGGTGGAGGTTTTTAGTGGTTGGATAGAATATTCAGAGAGAATGTTAGCCTTTTAAAAAAACCTTTCTATGTATTTGAAAATTTGCTCATTAATATCCAGTGATTCACTGACTTAGTTTCTGTCAACTAACACTAACTAGTAGTTGTCTGTTTTACCCCTTTGGCAGAAAGAAAAAATATATATATTGATAATTTTGAAATTTTCTTCTTTGTTACATAATGAAAACAAAATTGCTCACTAAAACATTTATTTTTTAATTAAAGGAGAGAGAGAGAGAGAGAGAGAGAGAGAGAGAGAGAGAGAGAGAGAGAGAGATTGATTTCTGAGCATCAGTGGCACTGTGGTACGAGAGTTAGGGACACAGCTCTATATCCCACTTACAGTAGCTGGATCTTTTCTTTAGGATATCTCTACTCAAGTAAAAATGGGATTCTTGACTTTGCTAAGGAGAATACTATGTTTCAGGACAAGCAAAGATGAAACAGAGTTGAAGTTATTAGAAAGCGATTTCTATCATAAGCATAGGGTGGATACAAAGAGAGCATTCAAAAAGAATACTGTGTACCCAAGTATGGGTGTAGCCTTCTCAAGACATGTGGGTGTCTTAGTAGTCTTAGCCACCTGTTCAGTTTTGGTGGTTGTCAGGTTATATCTTCTTTTTATTTTTATTTTTGATACTTTATTTACATTTCAAATGTTTTCCCCTTTCCAGGTCTCCCCTTTGGAAACCCCCTATCCCATCCCCCCCCCCCCCCGTCTCTATGAGGTATTCCCCACCTACCCACCCACTCCCATCTTCCCTCCATGGCATTCCCTTATACTGGGGCATCTAACACTCTCAGACCCAAGGGCCTCTCCTCCCACTGATGGCCAACAAGGCCCTCCTCTGCCACATAAACCTTCTTTTTGCAAAAGTAATAACATGGTTAGAATAGAAATCTGATAAATTAGAAATCTGAGTTATCAGGGTTGCACGAGGGGAGGAAGACATCTTTTACTACACATGTGCTTTCTGGTGAGACCCTTAGATTATTTTAGGTTTATAGCAAGGAATTAAACAACTGTAGGACTGCAACAAGGAATCATGCTGCAGTTTTAACAACTATATAAGAAACGTTGTCTCTATGTAGGTGATCTTCACAGCCAATGGTAACTGGGATGTGGTTCGTGACTCTGATCTAGCAGGAGACTTTGACAGGACTCTGGAGTGAAACATTACTTCTCCTGGTCTTCTTAGTTTTCTCTTTGTATCTTGTCTCAGTTTTCCCCTCAGAGACTTTGATCCCTTAGTCTTAATGGCACATAATGTTCATTCAAAGATATATTTTCTAAAACTTCTTTACTGCTGAACAGGGATGCAGACATTAAACATCTAGCTAGCTCAAGTCTCAAACTGTGATATCTAAGGACAAGATAAGAATCTGAGTTTGGACATTGGAGGAGCATCATCCCATGGTAATGATAGCATGAATACTTGGGACATCAAATGATATAAATGAGAAAGTATAACATAGATTGTTATATTTAATCTTAGCAACAGAGCAACAGTGCCTCTTTATGCATGAGATATCTGACAACCATGGTGCTAGCAAATGACTAAAACTTCAGTCAGAATCTGACCTAGATTGGACACAACACAAAGCCTGATGTGTCAGATACAGATGCACTCCACTCTAACAATGAACACACCGGTTCTCAGAATATCAAGGGTCACTGTCCTTATCTTCTTTTTTTTAAAACTTCAGTCTTTGGGAATTCCATATGCATAAATGACATATGACCATTGATCATAACCACCCTTGGTTTCCCCCTCCAACTCCTCATGGATACCTTTTGACTTTCAAAGTAAGAGCCTTTGGGCTGACATAAAACTTCCCAGTGGTTATATATTGAGAATGTGGCAAAACATAAAAGAATAATTCCAAGAAGGAATCCAGTTTTTAAGACAAATTTTAAAAAACAAAACAAAACAAAAACATACTGAGGTTGTGACCACTGAGTATATTTGCTAATTGTGCCTAAAAAAAATAATGACACAATGCCAAACGTGTAAATTTGTAAGTAGGACTTGTCTTTGCATTTAGGAAGTTGCGATATTAAGATGCCTTATTTGTTTATTCTTTGAAGACGATATTAAAGCTTTTCAGAATTTACAGGTTTTAGTACTATGTTATCACTGAGACTGGAGAGTCTCATCGGGGACAATTTTATTATACAATATAACGTGTGAGTTATCAGTCTGTGTGCAACTGGATCTCTCTCCACCCTGAGACTGTCAGCACACATGGGAGATACTTATATTCCTGACAGGGAGGCATTTGAGTAAAATCTCATTGTCAATCTCCATCTCAGAATGTGCCCACCCTTTGTAATGACTTAGGGAAAAGGTACTTAGTTCTGCCTCCTGGGTAATTATGAAGACAAAGCAGACAGGACATTGTGACTATTTGAATTGTAGACTTTATGATCCTTTAACCCCCAAAGACATAAACAACTAGAACAGTTAATGCTTTTCTTCCCGGGGGAATGAGTCATGAAGTCCCTGAATGATTTTCTGCTGATCTGTCTGAAACAAGAGTTTTCTGTTGCTTTGAGTTCCTCCCAAACCCCGTGATTTTCAGCCTGACTGTGACCTATGCCTTTTCTGGTTTGGTGTAAGATAGATTTACATTTGGTTCTGGGACAGGTATATCAGAGCGATTTTTGCTTATCCACCAGCATTGCCACAGCTGCTACAGGTTGAGAGTGTCTTAGCTATTCACACACTATAGAGTCCAACTGCTAAAGCAAGCTGTGAGTCTGGGGTTGTCCCTTACATAGCTTTTAAGTAAGGAGTCATAATGCTGTATCTTATTCTGCTACATCGAAGACACGGGGCTTTTCTAAATTGGTAATTCCCAGGGCTGTGGCTTAGGGCCATCCTTATAAATACGACACAAGTCTACTCAGTTAGTGATCCTAAATTGCTGCCTAAGGCAAAGAACAAAGCCCCAATACTGAAAGGAATATTGAAATTTTTTACCTGTCCAGAGTTTTCTAGAACACTTCAATGTTGACTGCAGACTTTGGAGTGGGGACAGTTACTAGGAAACCTTGGGCAAGTTCTCTCTTCAAAGGCAGCCATCATAGGAGCTGAAAACCCAGAATTCCCCTGGGAAGATAGGACTAGTGTAGGCTGCTGTCTGTTGTCTTTCAGCACTTGGAGAACATCATTCCAGACTCTCTGGCTTTGGAAGTCTCCCTGGAAAAGATATGTGTTATTCTGATGGGCCTGCTCTTAGGAATGACTTGTTCTTTCTGTCTGACACTTTCGTTGTCCTGTTAAGCAAAACACCTACTGCCCTGATTTTGTGATTTGTGGGAGTTTCTTTTCTGGTCCTGCCTATTTGCTGCTTTTTGTACCTCCTGCAATTTAATGAGCATCTCTTCCCTTAGATTTGGTGATTTTCTTCTACAATTTTATTGAAAATCTATTCTGTGCCTTTGACATAGGTTTCTTCATCTATAGCTATAATTTGTATCTTTGGTGTTTTTATAGTGTCTCAGATTTCCTGAATGTTTTGTTCTCTCTCTCTCTCTCTCTCTCTCTCTCTCTCTCTCTCTCTCTCTCTCTCTCTCTCTCTCTCTGTGTGTGTGTGTGTGTGTGTGTGTGTGTGTGTGTGTGTGTGTGTGTGTGTGGTGTGTTTAGCTTAACATTTTCTTTGACTGAGTGATCTACTTCCTCTATTTTGTCTTCAAGACCTAATAATCTCTCTTCCACTTGATCCTGTCTGTTACTGAGACTTTCCTGTGGCCTTTTTTTTTTTTAATTTCCTATTTCATTTGAGTTTTATATCATTTTGGCTTCTCTTCAGAGACTCTATCTCTTTTCTAAATTTCATTTTGATATCTTGTTTTATTTTCATCACTTCATTCAACTGTTTGTGTTTTCATGCTCCTCAGTTAGGCATTTGTTCACATCCTCTCTGGGTTCCTTCAATGTATTTATAATTGCTGTTTTGAAATTATCGTCTTGTGTATTAGCTTAGTTACTTTTCTCAGGGACCATTACAATGGGGATGGTGATTTCTGGAAGAGATATATTGTCTTGGTTATTCAGTGTGTGTGTGTGTGTGTGTGTGTGTGTGTGTGTGTGTGTGTTTCTAGTGGACCTAGGCATCTCTTGACAGTTTTAGGTACAGCTATCTCATCTCACCTTTCCTGAGTGGTATTTGGATGTCAGTTTGCTGCTACCCCAGCTGGTTATGGACCAGCTGAATGGTTCTTGGTGTTCAGTCTTGGGGCCACTCTGTGTCAATGTGTGGATGGGGTTTCAGAAGTAGTCCAAGCTCAGCAAATGAGAATACAACTTGTGAGTCTCTGAAGCTTGGGAGAATCTCTCTGCCAGTCTTGAATTGCGGAGCCCTCCTCAGTTTCTATGGGTGCTACTTGGGTTGGAGGAGCTAGGATCACAGTGAGAGTAGACAATGCTCTGTAGGGGTAGGATATAGGACAGCACACCATCCTCAGGTGGAGGTGGATGGGGTGGGAGCCAGGCTGGATATTCTTATCTGGAGTTAGAGGCACAAGACCTTATGAACCCCAGGTGCCTTGGTAGGTGGAGAGGAAGACTATCTGTGGGAGTTTCTACCTGGAGTTCCAGGTAGAACTGGAACTGGAGAAGAGTGAGGAGTCAGGTGTATGGGCAATAAACAGATAGTTGAGAAGTATGTGTTTGGGGGACCTACCTAGAATTCAGGTCCAACTGTATACTGTGTGGGAGCAGTGTGTGGTAGGGTAGCTAGTATGCACATGGTGAGAAGATGCACCATGGGACCTAGTGGAGTACAAAGTCACACTGGGTACAGTGAGTAGGGTGGCCGGTAGGCAGGTAGTGGTGTGGAACGGGCTTGAGGGACATACCAGAAATTCCAGGTGGGATTCCTTAGGATGCCAGGACCAAGTGGTGGGTAAAGTGACTAAAGGCAGACACACAGGCAGAATGGGTCTAGAGGGAGCTACATGGATTTATGGGTTGTATTCCACTAAGTGCAGTGAATAAAGAGGCTGGTGGGCAGGCCTATTGTCCCCTGCCAGATTTAGGTAGTTCAGGGTTCAGCTGATAGGCAGGTCGATGGAAAGGCTCTTCGAGACCTTCCTGGAGTTCCAGATCAGTTTCCACTTAGGCAACTGGGTAGGGTGACTAATAGGCAGGCAAATGTATGGAATGGGTCTAGGGATCCTGTCTGGAGCTCTGGGTTATACTCCAAGCAGTGGCAGGTGATGTGGCAGGTAGGGTGACTGATAGTTGAGTGGACACAGAGGATCTGAGGAACCACCCTGGTGTTCCAGGTCAGACTTATGCCGGGTGACTCTGTAAGTGAGATTGCCTATAGCCAAGCAGACTGAATGGGAATAGAATTCCTATTGGGAGCTCTATATTAGACGCGATATGGTACCAGGTGGGGGTAGGGGAACCTAGGGGTAGGGTGTAGAGTCACTGATAGAACTGGGATTGTAGACTGGGCTTAGAGGTCCTAATTGAAGTTCCAGGTCAGACTCCATGCTATGTTTATGGGGGCAGGACCACAGTGGGTACCTGGTTACTGACAGGGCAGGCTGGATTGGTGTGGTGGACATATCCGGAGTTATTCATTCAACCCCATGTGGTTTGGAAGTGGTGTGTTGTGTGGGGTAGCTGATGGGCAGTAGCTGAGGCAGAATGGGTCTGGGGCACTTACCTGGAGTTTCAGGTTGTACGTCATGCTTTGTGGGAGGTGGACTGTAGGTGGGCAGTACCGCTCACAGGCTGGTAGATGGGCTGAATGGTTCTCTAGGATTTTCCACTAGTTCCTGGTTAGACTTCACATTGTGCCTGTGCAGAGCAGTGGGTAAAGGGGCTGATAAGCATAGGGAAAGAATGAGTCTGAGGGAACTTCCTGGAGTTCTAAGACATAGTCTATGCTCTGAGGTAGCAACGTAGTGAATAGAGTAATTAATAGGCTCACGGCATCAGAATGGATCCAGGGACCTACTTGGAGTCCTGGGTCAGAATCCATGTTGTGTGGTTAGTTGCACAGTAGTTAGAGTGTCTGATAGGAAGGTTGAAGGCATTGTGAGCACTTTGTGAGTTCCCTGTCACATTCCACACTTGGGTCCAGGCTGAGGGGCAGGTAGGGTAACTGAGAGATAGACCAACAGAATGGGTGGGGGAAAAAACCTGCCTTGCATTCCAGGAAGAATTTTCTGTGGTGCCAGGGGATGCACTGGGCAGGGTGACAACAGGAAGGTAGAATGGGTCTGGAGGACCTGGTTGTAGAGTTGGATTCCACATAGTTCAAGGCTCAGAATGGGTAGGGAAACTGATTGGTGGGCTGATGCAAGGGACCTAGAAGCTTGCTCTTTCTTTATAGAATAACTGTATTCCAATGAATACCCAAGAAGGTATCTAAAACACAGACAAAACATCTTAACTTTATCTTACCAACAACAGTTTGTTAATGGGCTTTAGGTCCAATGATAACAGGCACTTAGAAACAGCTGTAAAAGCTCATCCATCTCTGTAGTAGGCCTGCAAAGGGAACTAAAAGCCTCTCTGCCTTCATTGTGCATGTCTGCTCTTTCCTTTGAGTCACTTGGTTATGTCTGTGGGGGAAGCATGTCAATCACTCAGGAAAGCACAGAGTTAAGTCATTGTTTTGTATCTCTGTAGTCCAGGAACATCAATCCCAAGATGGGGGCCAGTATCCATGAAGGCAGCCTGTACTAAAGAGAAGGAGGAATCCTCTCCGATGAGCCAGTCTATCCATTCAAGCAGTAGGGACCTCTTTGAACCATCTTGTAAAACTAGGACTGAGAGAGTGATCAACCGAATAGCATCTTTACCAAGACTGCCCAGTCATTTCTCTTGTTCTTTTTTCATTATTTTCTACCTAAGTGATAAGTTCATGTTAGTATCTAAAAAAATGAACCCAGGGACCATTAGGTCTCTCTATCTGTTTCTATAACACAACTACATAGATCATATTCCTCTCTCTAACCCTTGCCATTACAGTCTCTTCAACTGGCATAAGTGAGACAAATGACCAAGCTTCATCTGTTGGGGCTACTGGAGCTGGGAGCTTATTGTCTTAAAATCCCCATTATACTGTGAATTAAGAGGCATTTCAGCTAATTTACATCAGTGTTCAATTGTCTCATAAGCTGACTTGGCATCATATGAATAATATGCAAATATAAGTATATACATGAAGATAGAACAAAGACCCTTGCTGTGAAGGTCACCTGCATAGGGACAAGATTCATTTAAGAAATGTTGCAAATAAGAATATTAAAATAGCAACTAGTCGTACTCAAAAGCCCTTTGGTCTTTCTCCTTCTCTCTACAAGCCTACAGTGTTATAGGAAAAAGTGTGTCTAGATTCCCTTGTGTAAGTCCTATGTGTTGGCCACCATTTATCTTAACAGATTGCAAGCCAAGGTATCCATGGATCCACCCTATACACCCCAAAAAGAGAGCAACAGGGAATGAGAGGACATGTCTTAGCTAACTTTTGAGGTGCAGCTTGATACACAAAAATCATATATATTGCTATAGTTAGTTAACATGGGTTTCATACCATTTCTTGAGATGCTCATACCCATACTTGGGTGAGTCTTACTCTTCACAAGTGTTTCTCTTTCTAGTAACCCCCATGTTGAAATCTATGGTAAAAATCCTTTCCTTACAAATTCTAACTCTGCCATACACTGGCTCATCTGAAATTATTTTCTGCAATACGATAAAGAATCCCTTTTTCACCTTAGTACAGGTCTCAGAAAGACCACCTCAGGCTGCTACAAGAGGGACTGGTCTCTGATCTTCCACCTCCACTGTACCTGGGATGTTGATTCACTGGCAAAAATGAAAAGTATTTGTAATACATACAGCTAATCATATTATGACATTTATTAAATTGTAATATGGCAAGAACTTAGACATACAAACAAAAATTGAAATTACAAAAAAGTGTTGTATGATAAATTGGTGTGTGAATTTGATAATTATACTTTAAATATAAATATTTTAAAATTTAAACTTAAGTGTAAAATATTTTATAAATAATTATTTGATTTTTAATAATTATATTTATTATTTATATCTTAAATATTGTTTTATATATTTATTATATTTGTTATATATTTATTATTAAATATTTAATAGTTATAAATATAAGATATACTTATTTTAAAATATTTTTAAATATTTAAAAAATCAAAAATGTTTTATATATTTGAATAGTTTTTTACATTTTATAAAATAAGCTAATTGAAAACATTCTGAGCCAGATGTGGTAGCACAGATCTGTAATACCAACACATAGAACTGGAGACAGGAGGATTCATAGTTCAAAGTTACTATCGTCTACATTGCAAGTCTGAGGTCATCATCCTAGGCTCCATGAGATCCTTTCTCGGATGGAAGAACAAGATCATAATTAAAGAGAAATAATGTCTATTTCCATCACATGAAAACATTTGCCTGACTACCTTCTACCACGTATATCAAATGTTTTGTAGTGAGAATATATAGCAGAGAGGCAGTGTCTTAATTGTCTTTATTTTTGCTTCCTAGGTGGTTTGAGGGCTTTAACTGGGAAGGCTTAAGAAAAGGCACCTTGACACCTCCCATAATTCCGAGTGTAAGTAGACTCTTTGGCATATAAATGGTGTGCTCTTGATGGTACTTTTTAACCAACAAAGACTTGTTACTTTAAGAGTTTTATGATCAGATTACAAAAAAACTATGAAGCACCATATTGAAATGATGGCATATTCTAAAATCCAAACATAATACCAACAAGTCTAGGGCTGGTTATTCTCATGTAATCTACCTTTATCTTTTTAAATTCTTCATTGGAATTCAGATTCGCTTAATTCATGAATACATGTCAGCTTTTGTTAGGGTTCACGTTTAAAATGTGCATCCCTAGCTTATATAGGATTTACAGCAAGCGTTTGCAGTTTCAGTTACACGTCCACACCCACCCCAGCATGCCTTTGAAGCCATGTGTTCTTTCCTCTTTCTGTTAATGTCTGTAAGGAGGTTCTCTTTCCCTGACACAGTTTATTTGGCAGGGGGTGGGAAGGCAGCTAAAGAGCTACTTCATCGCATGGACTGTGTACAACACATCAACCTCCAATAGACTCCGCCTGAATGAAGTTGTTTCTTTCATGTGAACCTACCCTGTCTAATGCATCCAGCTGCATTTAGTAAATGGTGAAGGGGCGCTTTGTGGCTCTGTGAATTTTGTTTATATGCCTTGACTCTCTCGGAATAATTCAAGATTCTTTGTATACAGAAACATTTTCCCTTTTTTTCAAGATTTATTTCTCTACTGATTGCTTTTCATTGAGGAAACAAAATAAAAATATTACACTCATATCTCACAGCATAGATCCCAATTACAGGCATGGGGTTTTGTCTTCAGCATAAGGGAGAGTAAAAGACTAGAAGCCCCAAATACTTGATGTAAATTTTTCTCACATAAATTTATCTGGGACCACTTTTATACAGCAGGAATATTACAAGGGTTGATGTCCTGAAGATTGGACTTAACCAGCCAATGTGTAAGAATCGTGCCCAAGTTTAGAATAAATCTCTAAACTTCCATTATCCTTAGAATCAACATATTTCTTAGAAACCGTTCATTTTACTTTTTTAAATGCACATACAAATTTCATGATGTGCCTGCTTCTCTGGCTTTCTGACATTCCAGAATCCTCTCTTATGCAGCCATCTTGTTGGCCATTTCATTAGCTCCAGAACATAGAACCCTTTTAGGTCCTTGGTGTGTGCTATACCCTCTTTATTAAAAAATGATTCTTAAGTTAAAATAATACTTTTGCAAATAGATTTTCTATGAACACTCAAATTTTCATAGTACCTTGTACTTTACTTCACAATGCTATGATTTTATAATTTCTTACAGGTTTCTGTGATTATTTGCTTTATGTACACAATTATTAATGATAGTCTAATTTCTCCTGGGTATAAGAAGAATGCCTGTTTCCAGTTCCTCAGTTACTCAGAATTTAAAGCAAAACATTCATCCCGTAGTACATGTTCCAAAATGGTATCTGAATGGAGAAGGATTAAAAAAAAATAATACCATTAAAAATTCAAGCTCAGTGTCAGGTGTGGTGGCACTCACTTCTAAATCCCAGTACTCACACCTTTAAGCCCAACACTTGGGAGGCAGAAACAGGTGGATCTCTGTGAGTTCAAGGCCAGCCTGGTTTATGTATTGAGAGTTCCAGGCAAGAAGAGTATACCCAGTGAGATCCTGTCTCAAAACAACAGCACCACAATTCTAGTCCAATGTAAGAAGAAAATTTGTACGTTTGCAATATAAAATACTACCTTTCCATAAACAGATTGAAATTCTGGTGTTTGTAACAACATGGGGGGGGGGGGGAATCACTTTCTTAATTCAAACCCAGAAAGAGAGTACACAGTTATTCCCATGTGCAATCTAAAAGCAAGTTCCCCTTACAATGTTGAATTTAGATGTTGCTTACCACAGGCTGATAAATATAAGGATGCCAGAAGAGTGGAGAAATGGTAACTGATCTACAGCTACCGAGTTAGATTGAGACAGAAAGCACTGGCATGCTGATACATCAGAGCAGGAAGAACAAAAGCAATAATGAGGGACCTTACCTTTCAAAGCTGGAAGAAAGGATGCTCAGAGTCTTCACAAGGACCAAAAATGTTTCAGGAGACATATCTTTAATCTGATCTAAATATTATTGAATGCATACATCTATCGGGTTACCCATCAGTATATGCAGATTTTGCTTTTATGTACCTGCCTTAAAATAAAGAACTATCCATTTTAATAATGGAAAATAAAATCTCTAGGTCACAATTCTACCAAAATCATTGAAAGCCTCTTGTTCCTTCTGTCACCTTGCAGGTTGCATCACCCACGGACACAAGCAATTTTGACAGTTTTCCTGAGGACAGCGATGAGCCACCACCTGATGACAACTCAGGCTGGGACATAGACTTCTAATGTATTTCTCTTACCTGCTTCTGCCTTGCTGAAGACAGCTTTTTTTCTGAGACACAGCTGCCAGCAAACCTGAGGGAAAGAGAGAAGATTAGTGCTCGGGGTCACCATGATGCCTTCGATCGATGCTGCTCCAGTAACTACAGTGGCATTAGGACTTATTGCTTAGATTACTGATAGTGCTCTTTACCTGTTTTATGTTTGAACCTAAAATAGCAGTTGACATGGTGGTCCTGAAGCAAAGCCTTTCACCAGTAAAGTGATGTTTTCTATTGTTGCGATAACCTTGCTTTGCTCTGATTATATTTTGAAAGAGTGTAGGAAACACTTCAATCTAGTAGAAGAGTCTGTATCTTGCTAGAACTACCAGGAAGAATAGAGAATAATATATTTGGTACGATAGAGGACTGTGGTACAGAACCTGGGCTATATTCCCTTTCATCAAGAGGAAGGGAATGGAGCCTGAGATGGCAAGCCAGTATACATATCGTACAATGAGGACCACACATCTGTGGGTCACAGAGTTCATGTCAAACCAGTGCTAGATGTTTCTGAGTTTCTTTCCGAGCTGATGGCGAGACTGAATGTTACCTTTTCTTTCTGATCGATTCTAAACATTGGCCCTGATTTAAAAAGCACAACTGTGTGGTTTCTGTACAAGCCTCCCATGGCAGGTACATAGTGCGTTTTGGGGGGAACGGAAAATGTGTGTGAAAACTGAGAAATTGACATGACAATATGGAAGTGGGGAAAGGAATTCACAACACCATTTCATATCTTTTTAAAAAACATATTGTGCTTAAAGATGGTCCTGGAAATGACTAGCAGCCAATTGGTTTTATTTATTACCTAACACCCTCAAACTGAGGCTTAAACTTATTCCCTTTTATAAGAATAAACCCCTGGGGGAAGGGGTGGGTTAGGGTGGGGAGGAATTAAGACCCATCCAAAAAATAAAAATGAAAAGGTGCTATGTCTTTCTTTCATCTGTAACGTCAGCGTCTGAATGAACGACACAGATTCTAATCATCATGTCTAGCCAGAGACTCAAGCATTTTCACCAACTTTATTAAAAATAAACTCCTGTCAGACATCACAACACAGTCCAGGTCTCAGAGAGAAAGGATATTAAAAATGCATTTAAACTAGTCTCTTGTCTTAGGCCTGAACCAAAACAAAATACATTATGTCCAGTCTGAAAGCACAAAGTCAGCGATCTTAAGACTTACTGTAGGAAGGAGCTTTGTTGACTTGAGGTCAGGGAGGAAGGCAAACCCAGGAGTTGAGGACTGTTCTCTAGGTAAGTGTATCAGAGTAAGAAGGGATAAGAAAGGAAGACAAGAAACTGATTTCTCAAAACTACATTTTAGCTGAATCAAGCAGAGGTATTGAAATCTTGAAATTTCATGTGAGCTAGAAAAGATAAAATTTGAAAATATCAAATGGACTGTCCTTGTCATCTGAGGAAAATAATCATCAAATTAAATCAAGAACATGCTGTCGGCAGGCCAGTTGGCCACTGTTATTCAGTGGCAGAACTTTCCAGAAGTTTCCCTTGGCAGGTGACATTTTATTTGTATGGACAAATGAGCAACTGTCCAAGATATCATCCTGATTTGGATATGTGTGTTAATAGAGGTTTGCTATTTTTCCAGTAGAATTTTTTTTATGTAGAAATTCTGATAAAAATGCTTCCGTTAGATTATCATACCTGAGCTGATAAATCACATGATCTTTGTTTCAAATTTCATCCTTAAAACTATTTCAACTATACTTATCCTATCAAAATATAATGCTCTAAAACATTTGAAGCCTAAAACTGCTGAGTGTATATTTAATTGGGATAAAGTTCATTTAAAACTTTGATCCTGATATTATTATTATTATTATTATTATTATTATTATTATTATTATTATTATTAGAATCCTCTCCTTCATAAGCAATTCTCAAAATTACTAGATTTCCCAAGAGATCTATAGATTTCAACAGACTATATGATATAAAATTAAACACATCAAGCTAAAATTCAGTGATTTCTGGAGGTTTATTTATCTTTTAACTGGCTTTAAAAACATAATTCCATCATTATAATCGGTGTTCAATAATTTTTGTTGCAAGATAGTATGGTTTAGGTACGCTAAAGGCTTGCGACGGAGTTATATTTGCTTTGTTGTTAGCAAAGGGAATCTGTCTCTCTTATTTTTCCAATGTTCACAGGTCCCCAGGCATTAGCATAGACCATGTATTGAAGGATCGGGGTTCGACGCTAAGACAACTTGTATGTGTATGTGTACGTGTTCTATGGAGAAGAAAGTTAGTGCTTTCAGCACAACACAACTGTGGGTTATTTTCCACTTGTGATACATCTTTATTCGTTTCATCCATAGTAGAGGTTAGAATGCCCAACACAATCCCAAGATCAAGGTGAACGCTATCTTCCAAGAACTGCTAACAAAAACAGTCATCAGATTTTCAGCACTGAATTTTAAGGATTTAAATCTTGTCTTACTGAAGACACTAGGGCTACAATTCATGGTCAGCTTCATAAACCACCTCTTACTTTCTAGACTTTTTCATGCCCCCTTGTTTTTTGGATTGTTTTGTTTTGTTGCACTAAAGACCATCTGGATAAATTAGAATAGTGCCAACTTGTTTGATTTGCAAACTGACTTTCTTGTTGATAGTTTCGTGTATGGGATATAGGGCTTTCTGTGTGTCCTAAATCACAGAAAAACAGCAAACTGCCGAGAAAGGACTTCACAGTGTTTAAGTAGATTGAACACATTACAGAAAATGAGTTTTGGAAAATTGTTATAGTTGATTTTTATACTTGTAATCTTCTTTGTTTATTGGATGTGAATAAGATCCATGTAACCTTTACAGTAAATTTATTTTTATTATAATCCTCATTAGTCATAGGGTTTTTCCCTTAAAATTAGGGAACATACATGTGAATTACACATGTAGAATAATTTCTAAACTGTTGAATCATCCTCACTTCATTTCCAAATGATAGGCTCGATAGCGAACCTTAAAGAAGTCAGCTCCCATATTGAATACAAGGATATTAAAACCAACTTTATACAATAGAAGCAATTTGTGCATTATCCACCACATTTTTTTCACAATAGGACCACAACAAATATTTATGTAAATAGATATTTTTGTGTGATATTTTGTGGTACATATAACTTTTTTTAGTGTTTCACAGCATTATGATTTTATTTTATTTGTATTAAATAATGTTTTAGGTCCAAGTAGACTTGAATGGACGTTACAATTGTTAGTATTATTGGAACTTATGTCAACAGTACTGTCATTCACTTGTCCCATAGTTTAGAACATGACCTGGCTATCTGGCGTTGTTGCAAGTGCCTTAAACTCATGGCATCTTATTAAGAAAACAAATTTGGTGTTATGCTGCATGACAAAGAACAAACACACCTCAAAATGTTGTCCTTTCTTAGCTTGCTGTGTTTTACAGTTCTTTCTGCTAACAATTTATAAGCCTTTATTATCTAATATTGATGAATTACAGAAATGATGAGTTGTTATCTTATTTCTGTTCAATGTACCAGAGCTGTGTGTCTGTTCATGAGATACAGCGTCATTTCTGTGAAATGTATAAATGTATGTGCAGGTCAAATTACTATATGACATACTATCAGTCTGTATACAGGTATTCCTGTTTTGCTAAAGCTGTGCAGACTCAAAAAAATTTTAAAAAAAAATTAGTGCAGTCAAATCCTAACGTATCTCATTTTAAGATTCCATTAACAATGGTCAAACCCAAAGGAAAAATTGGAAATGACTGCTCACCACACCTCGTTAGGAAACCAATCTTGGTGCACCCCTCAACAAAACAGGATGCGCTCTCTCTCTCTCTCTCTCTCTCTCTCTCTCTCTCTCTCTCTCTCTCTCTCTAAGTTCTCATATATGTACATCATGTATGAGGCGAGTTTTCAGGAGACTTTGAAAGCAAACCGTTGGAAGTATGTTGTTAGCCTCCTCCTCTGGCCCTGCAACAACAGACAGAGCTCTGGGACCTTGGCTATGACACAGAGGTTCAGGCTTTCTACGTAAAGGGACATTTCTTTAAGCATCATTTATCAAGTTTATTTCAACGTATGATGTTTTTACAACTGGTCGGTTCTTTTGTATTCTTACAGCTATGGTTATTTGACTGTCCTCTTACAATTTGTTCTACATGAACGAGTCTTTTGTTAGAATGCAACAAACTGTCATCTAATGGTCATTGGCCACTTGCACTCTTTTGATGTAGATTAAAAACTTTTTCATAACTTAACCTGCTTTGATTTGCTCTGTATTTTCCCTGCAGCTGTAATTGCAGAGTGCCTGTTGGATACTTTATAGAGTTGAAATAAAAAAAAATAATTACTTTTGAACTATTTGTCTTTAATTCCAGATGAGTCAAACAATAGAATGAGTGTGCTACCATACTGCACTTGAGATGGCACATAGTCACTTTAACCGGTACATAACACCTGCAACCCAGGCGTCTTTCACGAAATAGCATAATAGAAAGATAAGTCAATGGTTTATTTTTTTTATTCAATAAAGAAAATATCAAGACTATGCAGTATGAAGAGCAAGATTTCCATAGCAAACTGGGAATATTTGATATGTAAAGCATTTTCTTATGTCTTTGCTTCCTGGATCCTTCCACTGAGCTTCAGATACTAAAAGAACATGCTGAGGACAACACGGATGCAAAATCTCAGTTCTCTTAAATGATAATAAGCATCTGCCACCACCTTCCTTTGCTCCTCATTGCAAGAAATTACTAACCCATTAAAGCTGACTTGTGGGTTCCCTCAAATCAACTGCTTTTATCCCACTGACATACTCTGATTGCTAGTGACAGTTCATGAAAACTAGATCTCCTTCATGAAAACTAGATATCCTTCATGAAAGCTAGATATCCTTCATGAAAACTAGATATCCAGTCAGATAGTCAAAAACTTGGAAGGAAATATCATTTACTTCTGAAAAGAGAAAAGTAACGTGAATTTTCATTACCCACCTAGTTTTTCTACCATAGTTCTAAGAATGATCTTATTCGTTTCTTAATTTTTAAAAATTATCTACCATGTTAGGCCCAGTGTGTTGTGGCGCTCGTGCCTACAAGTGAGATGATGGAAGGCTAGAGGTGGCCACTCCCCCACTAACACATTGTATGTATAGTTCAGTAGAGTCAAGTCATTGCACAGTTATTCATAGGAGTCAGAGTCAAGAAGTCAACATCTTAGAGAAGAATCTCCTACTAGTTACAGATCTCTACTCAGCTTTTCAGCCTTAAATGTGTCCTATCCAAATCAGTCACTTTTTTAATTAATGTGACCAGCTCCTGAGAGAACTTAGAGGAAATCTCTAATCTTTAAACCTTGATATGTCCAAGAGATCAGGCCATTAAATCGGGGAGGCATGATGGAGCAGAATGGTCTACATCAGGACAAACAGAAAGCAGAGTAAAGAGAATAGCTGAAGGATCAGAGTGAACGGTAGCCCTTAGGGACAGACAGGCTCTTGAATGCCTACTTCCTCCAACGTGGTCTCACTTCAACTTTTGCCACCTCTTTAATAATTCCATCACAGTTAGAATCCATAAAGAGATCATTAATCCAGTCATTACATCAGAAACATCAAAGTGCAATAGTGTCTGGAAATGCCTTCCCAGATAAACCTATAAATATCCTTTATGGATCTCTTAGATTCTTCTCCATCAAATCAAACTGACCAGCTCCAACCACCATGTATACATAATGTAGGACAGCCACTAAAATTTATTTTTTTCTGCATCCTATTTACAGTTTTTTTCTGCACTCTGTACCTTCTCCTTTTTAAGATAAAAGCTGTCTATAGAGTAGTGTTTTCCTGTGACAACTTTGGTTTTCAGCTAAAATCAACCTAAGGAGCAAACGATGAATCCATTCACATACCCATTAGCAAAGTCAAACAACTCAAGCTTCAACTTCAATAAAAGGAGGAAAAGAAAGGATAAACAGAGAAGAGATTGAAGGGAGAGGGAAGAGTTACGTAGAGCTCCCATAGAACCCTGGAAAACTGAGAAGAAATCCAATCAGGAAGTGATTGGTTATCACCTAATCAATTATGCCACTAGTACACTAATGGGCACATCTTGCCTGGTGGATTGATTGTAACCCACAACGACCACATTGTGTTACTGTTGTTTTCTTTTCTCTCCCAGAGGCTGACTAGTACCTTCCACACTATGAACACTACTCAGTGGGGACAAAGTTTCTGATTCAACTGGAGAAGCTCCAGTATAACTTACTCCACATTTGGAAACAATGTGTGGTGGACATACATTCTTCTTTGAAAAAAATCTATTGTATATTAATTATTAATGAGTTTCAAAAACTACTGAACTAGATCTTATTTGATCTTTGCATATATGTACATATTTATAGGTACATTTCTTGAAAATGCTTATTTCTTGAAAGAAAGCTCCCATGCAAAAATTCTGAAGAAGGAGAAAATTCCGAAGGGATTTAAATTATTATATTTGGGGAGAATAATGGGAGTATTGAGGAGTGCTGGTAAGTTAATTTCTTAATTTAACTGGTGGCATACATGTACCCACTTTGTGAAAACTCATCAGACTGTAAACTTAGATATAATGCATAGGTTTAAATATTAAAGACTCTATCAAATAAAATATATACCATACCAAAATTTGTGAACTTTTAGTGCCTCTTGGTCTGTATAAATACAATGTAGTCATACTGCTTTGATGTATTTCTTTGTGTTTAAAATCAATCACACATAAAATCGTCTATTTAAAGTATGTTTTAAAAGGAAAAAGACTTCCTTCCTTCACCCCTTATCTGCTTCCAATCCATTTTCCTTATTGAGAATATTTCAAAAAAGTGTCAACAGTTTTGGCATTCCCAGCTCCGTGTACTCTGTCCTAATGACAGGGATGTCAGCCTCCCATGTAGCAGGCACGTTCGTCATAGGTCTCCAATCCCTGCCTAACGTTAAGCCTCTCACAACCACTGGCAGTTGTGCCCCGAACTTTTCAGCCTTCTATTTAAAAATAGTCAAAGGAGGGGAAACATGGTGAAGACTACCACTATAGGAATGCTGTGACACTTCCAAGAAGGTCACTGGGACTGCAGGACTCCTTGAAGGAAAGCTTATCCAACGGATTTGTCCAGACAGCATTTCAACGCTATAGCGTAACACAAAGACAGCTTAGGATACAGTGATTTGCCTTCTATGCCTGAAGAATAATGATCTACGAAGACATTTAAATTGTGGCCTTTGGGGAACCAGTGTGCTATTGAAGGAGTACTAGCCTGATATGTCTCAGATGAAATTTCCCCTCGAGACTCTGATTCTTCAACGCATCTGCTATGGGACTTTGAGTAGTAATTTTCAGTAATTTTTTTTAAATGTTTGAGATCGCAATAAATTACATCATATCTCCCTCCTCTTTCTTCCCTCCACGCTCTCCCATATAATCCTCCTTTCTCTCTTTCAAATTCATGGCCTGTTTTTGCATTAATTGTTTTTACACACTCACACACACATGCTCAGTCTTTATAGTGTAACTTGTGTGTATGCATTCAGGACTGACCATTTCTATTGGATTGCCAATTATTGTGCTCTTCAGAGGAAGAATCATTAACTAGGAACAGGAGGGAAGCCAATACAGGAGAGGAGTAGACATAGTATAACCTGCACATAGTATAATTTGTACACATGGACAGAGAAGGTAGGCAGTACCAGGCATGCAAAACCTCCATTCCAGTTGATTAGTGGAGTCCAAGAGATTTCTAAAACAACCTAGACTACCGCTGTTACCCTTGGTTGCCTCCTAGAACTTGAAGGTGAGGCCCTGTAAATGAAAATACCACACACTTCAGACACAGGGTTTGGAGGAGTTGAGCTAAAACAGACCTGGAGGCCTCCTTCCTGAGCACTAGCTCTCATAGTATCTGAAGGTGCTTCGTATGCTGCCAAGGGAAAAAAGTAATTGGTAGTCTTCCTACCCAGTGTGAGCCTACAAGCCACGAGAATGACCAGCATTGCAAGATACACTCAAAGATGTAATATCTAGCTTGTGAGCAACCAACAGCCATCTAATTGGACTTAAGCCCCACTCAAAAGGAGGACACTCATGCCTGGTACTATAAACCCAGCCAACTATCTGTGGCTGCTGAGGTCATGGACCCTAGAGGAGAGCCTACTACTGCTACTTTCCTAAAACAGTATAATTTCTAATTGTGTTCTAAACCAAAAGATAAATGTATCTCTCTCCCCTCATCAAAGAAGATTCTTCCTGCAGCCAACAGATTACAGAAATCCACAACTGGTCAAAAGGCAGAGAACAACTATGAGGTAGCAAACCCCTACTTGTTCACTTATAGCCCAACCCCTAGATCTCAAGCTTAGGGAATATCATGGAAGATGGGGTGGCAAGACTGTAAGAGCCAGAGGGCCAGGAAGTCTGATGAGAAACGGTGTCTTCCATAGATGATGAAGGAATTCTCTCCATGAACTCTCAACAATATGGTCACCTAAATAAGACCAGTACAATGACACCACCAGTTAATTGACATGTCAACATGAATAGGGAGAATCTTATAGAGCCTCACCTAGATGAAGAGGTATAGGCAATTAATGGCTGGTGAGAGAAGAGGATTCAGTCTTCTCCAGGGATGAGTTCTCTGATAAATTATTCAGTTCCAAGTGGTCATCCCTAAACATATATGCATATATGTATCCATGTGCATACACATACAGATGAGCAACACTAAACAGTCTCAACAGGTTGTGCTTATATACACATATACCTACATATGATTGTTGCAGAATATTTGATTACACTGTGAATCCCGAGATTGTGTTATGGTGTGGCTCAGCCCTGAGCACATACCTTTAATTCTTCTGGCTGGAATATACTCACTCCCTAAGTACACACCCTTAATCTCAAACAATGAAGGTAAAGTTAGTTTGTAGAAGGAAGCAGGCATGTTTAAAAGTGATGTCTAAGACAAAGTGACAAATCAGAAAAATATTTGACAAAATAGGATATGCCCAAATCTCTTGAGAAGAGAGAGGAACAGGAAGATACTTTAGAAAGCAGTGCAGCGAGAGGAAAGAACATGGAAGTTTTACCGGACAGTGATACAGAGAAAGCTTGTAGAGAGAGAACAAAGTAGACACAGGTAAAGACAGAACAAACCAGAGAATGAGAAGGAGCCGGGGGGGGGGGGAAGAGAGAGAGAGAGAGAGAGAGAGAGAGAGAGAGAGAGAGAGAGAGAGAGAGAGAGAAGCCAGATCAGATTGTATCATTCAGCTGGGAGATTAGTTTGATCCAGAACAGCTGAGTTGAAACAGCCAGCCAGCGTTCAGAACTAGAAAGGGGTGAGCTTATTCAACAGTAAGTCTCAGAGGCTGAAAACATTCAAGGCCTAGATTAGAGTGTAAGGAGGCTAGAAGGCTTCCAAGACGAGGCCTAGATTAGCAGACAGAGGTAGTAAGCCTCTGAGATGACAATTATATTTACATATAAATAATAATTCAAGAAGAAGAGGACATACACTTGTGAAAGAATGGGGACATATGAGAGAAACTGGAGAAGACATTATGTATAAACATCTCAAAATTTTAAATTTAAATTTAAAAGGTAAATAATATTAAAATTAAAATTACAAATGAAATTTTAGAATTTAGGCAATATGGCATTCTTATATATTGTAAATTCAAATGGTAATTGTAACACTGAAGACCATTTTTAATATTTAGTAAGGTTTATAATGCCTACATTCTACAACCAAGCATATATAGGTGTATTCCCTTAGACATTTTATACCCTCACTAGGGAATATATACACTGTGTTCCCAGAAGCACATTGATATAAGAAAACAGTATAGAAACCAAGCTGTTCATCACCTGAACTATTAAATCTGTAGGACTCAAATAATAGACTATGGCAACAATCAAAATGGATATATTAATTGCATATAATATGGATAATCATATAAACAGTGTTTAGTCAAAGGCATTTAACAATCATTGTGAATATTTTTTCTTTTAAAGATTCATCTTATGTGTATGAATTTTTGCCTGTATGTATCTATGTGCCTGGTGCCTGAAGCGGCCAGAGAGCACTGTGGATCCTCTGGAACTAAAGTTACAGATGGTTGTGAACCACAGTATGGTTTCTGGGAACAGAAGCCAAGTCCTCTGCAGGAGCAGCGGGCATTCCTCACCACTGAGCTATCTCTGTGGCACCAAATGTAAAAACAAATAAATAACATTCTTAATTGCACATGAAAAAAATCTATTGTGAAAAATACAGTTACTTTGATCAAATTTTCTACTAGGCATAATTATTTAACATTATTAATTTTTATTTTATGTGTATGGGTATTTTGCCTGCATGAATGTTCATGCACCACTTGCATGCCTGGTGCCCACGAACACCAGGGTGTTGAATCCCCTGGATTGAGTTACAGATGGCTATGAGCCTGCATGTGGGTGCTGGGAATCAAAATCTGCTCTTCTGGAAGAGCAACAAGTGCTGTTAACTTTGGAGCCATCTTTGTAGTTATATATAATTTGTGTGTGTGTGTGTGTGTGTATACATATACATATATATATGTAGATATGTATACACAAGCACACACATGTATGTGTGCATGTATGCGTGCATGCGTGTGTGTGTGTATACATATACATATACATATACATATACATACACACACATGCACACGTGTGTGTGCATGTATGCATGCATGCGTGTGTGTATGTGTGTGTGTGTGTGTGTGTGTTATGGATATAATTTTTGAAAATCCTCCAAAAGTCCCCAAAAGGTGACAACATAGCACAAGTTAATGAACTGAAAGTCTAAGAGAGAATGGTGAGACAGAGTGGCTGGTTGAAACTATTTAGTACAAGAACATTTCCTAGCCTAGAATTGGGCTTTGGGTCCATAACTACCTATGACCGTGAAGCAGCACTGTTCACTGGATTGTTTTCTTATCCAACCAAGAGCCACCTGCCCTGATGTAGAGCCACTCACAGTAGGCTGGGCCCGTCCACATCAATTGTTAATCAAGAAAACACCTCCACAGACATGCCCACAGGCCAACCTGAGGGAGGCAGTTCTCAGCTGCCTAGTTTGACTAGTTTGTGTCAACTTGACAAAGACTAACCAGCATAAGTTCTATTTTCCTAGAGAACTGTGAC
This sequence comes from Uromys caudimaculatus, assembly GCA_028551405.1. Lineage (NCBI taxonomy): Eukaryota > Metazoa > Chordata > Mammalia > Rodentia > Muridae > Uromys > Uromys caudimaculatus. Next base: position 28,879,904 of record CM052703.1, read on the forward strand.
AATTGCTGCCAGACTTCCAAATAAGCTGAAGTCCGGTAAAAACTACCACAATCTAAAAATAATATAAATCCAAACTGCACCTAATACAAACACACAAAAATCTGAAAATTACTGTAAATCCAAAATGCACCTAACATAACGTAAATGACTACTCAGCATATGGCTCAGCAGCCCACGTAACTGTGGAGTGCTGGTCGTTTGTCTGGTGACCATGTGACTGACTGGGAGTTGCAGCTTCCTGTACGGTGCATATCTTAGCAATGGTCCTGACAGCCATTGATATGATCTAGAGCCAAACATATGCTTTTCAGTGAATGGTATTTCTTTCATGGCATAAATTGAAAATTTCTAATCCAAACCACTATTACATTTGGGACCATCTCTTTGGCTCATGATGCCAGTGTTCAGAAAAATCCACAAAAAAAATTAAAATTAGGGCTGACTGCTTTTAGTTTAGTGGATATTTAAGAACATGGATGTGTGGTGACCTGGGCCTATAATCCCACCATTTTGGAAGTGGAGGTGTAAGGATCAGAAATGCAAGGTCAGCCTAGGCTGCTACATCTCTATCTCAAAACAACAAACAAAAGAATCGTACACCCAAAGGCTTTCTGAAAAACAGGTGTAGACCAAAAGAAAGTTTCAATTTACAAATTCTTTCACTATCTCCAAAAGAAAAAAAAAATTTTTTAACTCATTCACCTATTTATTTATTTATATGTTTATGTGTTCCTCTGTGAATGTGTGTGTGTGTGTGTGTGTGTGTGTGTGTGTGTGTGTGTGTGTGTGTATGTGTAGATGCACATACATTTGGAGCCAGAGAATGACTTTTACTGTCTTCCTCAGTCTCTCTCCACTTTATATTTTGAGATAAGGTCTCTCTTTAAAACTGAATCTCAGTGATTCAGCTAAACTGGCTGACCACCCCCCTTCAGGATCCTCCGCCTCCGCCTGTCTGACTCTCGGACTGCCATTTCTCTCGGACTGCCGTTTCTAGCTACTATGCCAGCCCTGCATTGTATGTTAGTTCTGGGGACCCACTCTTGGATCCTCATGTTTTCATATCAAGTACCTTACCCACTGAGCCATTTTCCTATCCCAAGTATTGTCAGGAGCTGTTTCCCCTCTTCTCTGAAGCAGAGAAAAGGAGAGAGTGAGAGAGAGAGGGCAGTTAAAGGCAGGTCATGGTCTGTTGGCAGATTTCCTGGCCTGCTGAGGCATAGGCCGATAGGAGGAGGTGTACCTGAGGCTCTTTTGACCTTGGTGGAAGGAATGGGGGGTTGGGTCCATTTTGGCAAATTGTTTCTGTTAGCTTGTGGTTTTGCTTCCCTTGGTACCATAATATAAGAAGCCCACGAGAAATCCTGTCAATGCTGGCATGGTGTTGACCTGCAGGCCTCCCATAGCTGTCTCTTGCATCTTTTTTCTATCTTTCCTATAATCATCCTCACTTCTTCCTCAGAGGGCTCTTCAACTTTGTACCAGCTGGACCAGTACAAAGTATTCCATTTTTTTCTCATTTTTCCCATACTTCCAAATGAAAATTCGACTTATTTATTTTTTTTGATTTATTATTCTATTATTCTATGTGCATGACCATTGAGCCAATTCTCTACCCACCCACCCCCCTTTCTATTTTTCTAATCTCAAATGTCATAAAGCAAGAGCATGGTAAGTTTTCACATAAATTGAGGACTTTGTCTGACAATCTTGACCTCTAAAATAATGGATAATAAAAATTTGATGTGTGTGTATAAAGTAGAATAGTACTTAGCTCTGAAGAAAAAGATGAAACCACAAAATTTGCAAGAAAATGTATGTACTCAGACTGTATAGTATTGTGAAGCCAAACAATCTCAGGAAGAAAAAAAAATCCACATTCTCCCTCATATGCAGAATCTAGCAACAATGTGTGTGTGTGTGTGTGTGTGTGTGTGTGTGTGTGTGTGTGTGTGTGTGTGTGTAAGCGTGTACGTGGTTAACATATAACATGCAAAAAGAGAGTAAGAAAGGCAGGGGCGAGGAAGGACTGGATGAGTTATGAACGCTGAAGTGCAGCTGATGGTTTCCTTGTTCCAACTCTATCGTATTTTTTTATGGTTTTGGTGATGGGCAACAATAAAAAATGTCCGTAGTGAAAGCACACAATGTGAAGCTCATGAGTTCCGTTTTGAATGGCTACTCTAGGTTCCCTGTGCTGTGTGGTCTTTGGGGCGGGTCTGGTTAATATGCTGTGGGGGTTTCTGTTCTTTGTTTTGTCTTTTACTGCTGTTAAAAGAACACTGCTAAAAAAAATAACAATGTTTAAAGTTTAAATAATCTATAACAACACCATCAACGAAAAGCACAGAGAAACAAGCTTTAGGACTTAGAGCTTACATATTGCCTCTAACATCATTAGGAGGAGAGAAAGGGAGACCGCTCTCACAGAAGGCTAATTAGCTTTCTTTACCGCTCCTGTATCTTCTAAGTACATTTGCAGCTAAGCTGAACCCACAAAGCTTCTGAAATGGGCAAACTGCTTTTCACTCATTTCTCAGGCTTGCAGCTTACATGAAAGTGGCTTTTCTTGTAAATAGAGCCAATTGACACAGCAGTCTTTGGAGGTACTGTTGGAGCACATAGTTCGAGGCCAAAACGGTGGGCAGGGAATAATGAAATGATCAGTGAGAAGCCAGGTCACATGGTGCAGGCTTGTCATCCCAGCACTTAGAAACTGAGGTAGGAGGACTGCCATGTCAAGACAAGTCTGGTCTACATGGCAAAACCTTGTCCCAAGCAACAACGGGAAAAATAAATTAACCTCTTCAGGTTTTTTGTTGGAGGTCAATTTACTTCTTTAAAACCATTCTTAGAAAACATAATCTAAAGCACAATATGAACAGAAGGCTGTATAATTTTATAATTAGAACTTGTTACATCTAAAATTTAGTAAACTCTAAATGTTGAGTTGAATGCTTAAAGATGTTATTTCTCAACCAAGCCCCAGTGTCCTTTCTGCTTTTCAAAAAAGAAATATTATCAGTGGGCACAGAATTATTACCTGCCTGTATTTTTCATAAGCCTCCTAGATAATATTCTGTTTTGAAAATGGGAAATTTGAAATTAACATTTTCTCATGGAAACAAATGGCATATTTTCATTTTTCTGAAATGTTTCATGAAAAGGGCAATAGATGTATGAGCTCTCTTGAAGGGCATGCAGCATAGGATTCTCCTTAAGTGTGGTACTTATCATCTGAAGAGCCTAACATTTTCATCCAGGAATGGGAAACGCTGGCATACAACTGAAACCTAACTGAATAACCATTTCACTGAGATCCTGTGTGCCAGACCCCAACTCCTTAGTCTTTAGACAGCGGTTGGCCGCTATCATATCTTATTCTGTTATGTGAAGACTTGCAACGTGTTGTATGAAGTATTAAAAGTTGGAGACTCTTTAGCTTTGAAAAGTTTTCAGTGTGAGAGATGGAAAAGTTATACCGAGTGTGGTGGCACACCCTTTTAATTCCAGCATTCTAGAGGCAGAGGCTGGTGGATCACTGTGAGTTCAAGGCCAGCCTAGTCTAAAACGTGAGTTCCAGGAAAGCCAGGGCTGTTAACACAGAGAAACCTTGTCTTAAAAAACAAAGCAAGTCTTCCAAAGAATTTTTTTTTAATTCACTTTTAGGTCCGGATCACTTCCGATAGGATCCACCAGGGGGAAGCAGAGGAACGGGATTGCTCCTTCCCGCTAGAGCAATTTAATGTTCCTCGGAGGAGAAATCTTCCGGTGTGTCTCCTTTCCTTCTCTACCCTCCCCACTTCTAATTAACCCTGATTTATTTGCCCCATGAACTGACACCGTGTACCCACAGCAGCAGTGTAGTGTGAAGAGATTTGCGCCCAGGCCAGGGCTTCAACGGGATTACGCTGATGAATTTGCTAAACACAAAGTCCACAGAAGCAGCGCAGCGCTCTGCGAGGCCACCTGGCTCAGGGTTGATTAAGCCGGGATTCTGAGCTGTTTGATCCTCCCTCATCAAAGAGTCTTAAGCGAGTTTCATTTTACACTACTGTAAGGTGGCGACCACCGCTTGTGACTGCAGTGAGCGGCCTGAGCAAGCGCTCTGGCAATGGGGGTTCGCGGCCCACTCTGGCAGGAAGAGAGTGCAGTCACAGCTCCGAGCTCCAAGACCCTCTCAAGGGGGAAGAAGCCTTGCTCCAACCCCTTAGCAGAAGTTAGTACTGTTTCTATCCTACATCTTGATCCCACCAAGGTCCTAATGCAATGTACTAGCTGGAAATTTTGAGATGAAGAAAAACAAAATAATTCATTCACCCATCCTCATATTCATTCATTCATTCTCTCCCTCCATTCCTCCCGGGAATCTTTTAGAAAATCAAGCAGTTACATAATTCACCATATTTCTAGGAACTTAGTTTACATTCTCCAAAATCAGCAAGTTCCCAGAGCCTACTACAGTGAGTATTGCTTAATAAAACTGTCTGAATGACATTTAACCTGGACACAAAAGGCCTTGCCCTGGACTGCTTACAGACTATTTTTGTATCCAGGAGGCTCTCTTGTCTTCCCAGCATGACATTTACAAATGAAAAGCTAGATCCACAATCACAAAGGGACTGTTGTCACCTTGCAGTCCATCTCTGAGCTCCAGCCCTAGCTTCCAGTGTGGTGGTAAGGGGCCCTTTTGGTCACAGCCCTTGGGGGATGCCAGTCTGATAAAGGGAGTATGACAAGAACCCAGTGACACGGAAGAAAATTTAATCTCCTATATATCTGCTGTTCGTGCCCCACCTTATGCTGGCACTGCCCTATCTTTCTGATTGGAAATATTCAGTCCTTCAGGGGATAGCTGGACTCCTAGCCCCTACCCATCACAGGCCTTCTGGGCATCAGGGTCTCCTAAAAGAAGCAGGCTGGTGTCTGTATTGACATCAATCTCACCAGACATCAGTAAGCCTCCCTGGTTTCTGAGCTCCAGGCTGTTTATGTTTCTAGGGCCCCAGGATCATTTTCTGAGCTGAGTTAGATAGTCTTGGGACGCTGGATTTATCTAGGCTGGCCATCTCCAGGGACAGAGTGAAGACAATCATTCCAAGCTCACTTGCTCCTCTTTGTAGTACAGAAAACCTACCATTTCAAGGGGTTCCAAACATGAGTCACATCTGAAAGCTCTTCTGTCGTGATGAGCATAGAAACTAAAAATCTTTTAAAAGTTGAGGAGAAAGTCATACTGCTTTCATTAAACATCAGGAATGGGAAATCTCTGCTATTAATTCAAGACTGGCGCCAAGGAAGATGCTGGCAACACCCACCACCTACTCCATGTTGTCTTATTGAAGGAAAAGTTAAATGTTAGGCCAGGGTGGGTAGGAGTGGCGCGTGCCTTTAATTCCAGCACTCTGGAGGCAGAGGCAGTCGGATCTCTGTTCCAGGCCAGCCTGATCTACAGAGCAAGTTCCAAGACAGCCAGGGCTACACAAAGAAACCCTGTCTCAAACAAACAAACAAACAAGAAAACAACAACAACAAAAACTAAATGTGAACAGATAGACTACCTTCAGTTTGACAAGGATAGAAAAAGAATTAAGAGGGAGAGGGGAAAGGAGACAGGAGAGAAGAACCCCAAAGATTGAAGGTGGGAGAGTAGTTTGCAAATATCCCAGGGTTCTGTATCTTTAAATATTATTTGTCATTTGTCTCACGCATAAAAAGGGCCAGTATTCTAGGCTGCTGCCCGGCATTTAAAACAGAAGGAAGTCAAGTCTTACACCATCCTCAAGTTACATCACAGTTCAATCCCACTGTGCTAAACATTGCTCCTAGTTTTAAATCTAATATAAAATATTAACTGTATTGCAATAACTGTGGTCATATTTAGAACATATCCAACAAGAGACAGAGTACCTTCTAGAACAAAGTAAATTAAGTGTACTAGGTACCTGGCACTCCAACACCTGGCTGCATGAGTCTTGGAGTCATGTGACCTCTGACTTAGTTCCTGGACCTTCTTTTTTCTCCTGACCACATGCACCAAGTAAAATCTACTTAAATAACAAAACTGAGCCAGATGTAGTGATACATGCCCATAACCCTAACAATGGAGGAAACTAGATAGAAAATCTAACTGCGGGCTACATAGTGAGACTCCTGTGGTCTCAAAGCACAAAGACACACCCCCCCCAAGGGAACAACAAAAACCAAACCAAACAACAACAAAACTCCTTCTGTGACCTGATATCCTGCTTCCCAGGCTACAGGGGAGACTGGAAGGAGCCTGCCTTCAGCATACTAGAAAAATGCTCTTAAGGGGCTCCTCTGGGTGTTCTCTGGCACCAAAGGAGCAGTGAGCATCTCTTTCAGTCTTTACCTAATAGGCTGAAAAAGGCAAATTTCTTTTCCTGTATCATCTGTGAGCTTACTTCCTCTTTTCCTAAGTAACTCGAAGGCAGCTGTCCATTGTTTTATTGAAGCAACAAGCAGAGTGCTTACCTCAGGTGTGGACCTGCTCACACCTTCAGAAGGAACATAAAAAGTAGGGAGTGCCAAAACTAGCTCCCCTGGTTTCAGTTGGGGGCTAAGTTCTTGGTGAGCTAAGTTCTGCTCATTTAGAGTAGCTGTATTAATCAGACGTCACTGGGTCAGAATACAGGGCAAGGAGTGCAGCATATGTGTGTTTCTAGAATTATTTAAATAGGATAACAGGGTCAGGGAAATATCTTTTTACTCCCCCAAATGGGCAGGGGGCTCATTCCCTCCTTTTCAATGTCGTATGAATTTAAATTAAAAGATGCTCAACGCATTGATCATTGGCATTGCTATTAATATGCTGAATTCGATAATATGAGCCCCCAGCACCACTTTGCTCTTCTGTTCCACCATCTCCCGGCGTCTATGCGAAGTTCAGATCCACTGACTGGTCAGCGTGGAGTCAGGAAAATCTGATTTATTATTATTATGTACTTGTCCCCCTTTATTCCTAATGTTCACCTTTTAAACAAAATTTTAAAACCTTTTCTTTGTTTTCAGGTTTTCTAAACATCTGTAGGTAACTAGACCTGCTATACAATTTCACATATTCCTATAAAAGTCAGATAAATATGTAGGATTCAATCCATGTTGGACTTTCAATAAACCACCGGAAATTCCCTGGAATGAATGGAGATTGGGTGAGTGGGGACAGCATTGTGTGTCATTAAAGAATTGAGGCAATATTAAAAGTTACTTGGAAGACACTTAAGTTCTGAAATCTACCAAACAGATATTTAAATATTTTTCGTAAGTTCCCTCCTAGCTCAACTTCAGAATTATATTTGTACAAGACTATCCTTGGCTATTTGGGGGCTTCCCAAGTGTGACTACTGTCGGTAAAGCAGTGTTGAGAATAATTCTAGCTGAGCCAGAAGCTAAGGGGCTACAAAGCACATCTCAGCTCACCCCATCCCACAAGGATTTCCAATTGTTTCTTCCCTTTCAATCTCCCACAACAGTTATTTATGGTCTTACGTTTATCAATCTGTTCCTAAACATTATTAATGCACATTTCTTATCTTTTGTTATATCATGACAACTGTTTCTTTAGCATCGTGGTGGTTGGAGAAAGGACTTGACTTTCATTCTCTCAGTACATTACCTCTAATTTATACGTACAGCATTCTTATGTCCATGTTGTTTCTTATTTTACACACTGGTTGAAACCACTTCAAATTCATTCTCTGATTTAGGTTCAGTGATCCTTTTCAGGAGGTCGTCTGTTATCTCCCTAGGGTTATTCCTCCTGTCCTGTCCTGTCCTGTCCTGGACGAGGTTTGATTTGGGATCAAAAGCAAGCCCTCTCCTGCTCAGCGATATGAAACACTAATGAGAAAGCCGGGAGCTAAGCCTTCGGGGTTTCTTATCTTCTATTAACCCACCGCTGGGAACCGGGAACCAGGGAAAGAGGACTGACCAGGCTCAAGGACCCTGTCCGCTCTGGCTCAGAGCCACTTTGATCTCACGTGTCTGCTTAATCAAGTTCATCTACTGCTGGGATTGACCAGATTCAAAGAACCACATTAAATAGTTTGATTATCGGGCGCCCATTGCCCTCTTCCCTACGTCCCTGATTTAATTTCCAAACGGCAGTCTTTCGCCTCCACCCCCAACCCCCAAACTCACCATCAAAAGCGAATTAGTTTCTTCCCTTGGCATCCTCATTTGATGTGCAAATTTTCTTGTCTTTGCACATTTTTTTTTCTCCTGGTGTGTGTGGGGTTCGGGAGAGAGGGAAGGGGGGAAGCAACTAGACAAACTTAAAAGACAAGAACCTCATTTGCAAATCGCAACGCTAAAGGGTTAATCAGCAACTATAGGAGCCACCTGGGCCCTTTCACAAAGCCTTTGAATGACTGCTCGCGTTGTATTTAATACTGAATATTATTTGCGTGCACAGAAAGTGCGGGTTGGCATAAGGGAAAGAGAAGCAAAGTGCTTTTGTATATTCTATCACTTTTAACTCTGACAAGGATTTCAGACAGAAATAACCCAACCCCACTGCAGAGCACCCAAGCTCACAGAGCGCTCCCTTCCACGTTTTTTTTTTTTTTTTTTTTTTAAATTAAAGTTTAGGCTAGGCTCTAATGCTCTAGTGACCCGCACTCTCTAAGGTGAGCTGGACAAGGGGACCATAGGGAGGGGCGAGGGGAGAGTGTCAAAGTCCTCCCTGCTTCCGATACACAAACACTCCCCCTCCCAGCTCCTCCCAAAGCTTTGAAATCCCATCCCGGCTTTGTTGTCTTCCCCCAGGAGCTGGGAGGGCTGGGAGCCTGAGTATAAAGGCAGCCAGAGGTGGCGGTGGCGGGGCAGAGCTGTGCGCCTGGCAGCCGAGACTCCACCCGCCGAGGTTCCCAAGTGGAGGTTCCGCAGTCCAGACTCTGCAGCCGCCGTGCAAAGTGACCTCTCTTTTCCTGACTTGTTCCTGTTTGCGACCTTCTGAGATGACGGTTGTGTGTGCAGCGGCAGCTGTCCGGTTCTTCATCTTGCTTACAACGACGGCTCTCTGCAGCCTCCCTCTGCTCGGAGCCAGCGCCACCTTGAACTCAGTTCTCATCAATTCCAACGCGATCAAGAACTTGCCCCCACCGCTGGGTGGTGCTGGGCGGCAGCCTGGCTCTGCTGTCAGCGTGGCACCCGGAATTCTCTATGAGGGCGGGAACAAGTACCAGACTCTTGACAACTACCAGGTGAGAGGGGTCTCAGGGATTCGAGGACTCTGTGTCCCGATGGAGTCTCTGAGAGGAGTGGAGTATCCTAGGTGTGGGAGATTTGGGGTGTGTTTGGAAACACTGCTCTGAGCAGTGCGCTTAGAGAGCTTTTAAAGAGGTAGATGGGGACCGTGAAGGTGTGGGTACCGGGATGCTCGAGTTGCTCACCAGTCCGCTCCCTTCCCACAGCCCTACCCCTGCGCAGAGGATGAGGAGTGCAGCACTGAGGAGTACTGCTCCAGTACCAGCCGAGGGGCAGCCAGCGTTGGAGGCGTACAGATCTGTCTGGCCTGCCGAAAGCGCAGGAAACGCTGCATGAGGCACGCTATGTGCTGCCCCGGGAATTACTGCAAAAACGGTGAGTCTTGGACTCCCTTTTAAATTAGAACCACCTTGTCTTTGAGTACCTAGGAATCAAATGAGATGCTCAGGTTCTGTCTAAAGCTAAGGCACCACCTGCAAAGGGGTGCTCATCATGCAAGGGTTCTCCTGACATATCTTCACTGGCTTGTGTCTGAGCGCCTGAACGTTTATCTTCCTTTGCCTCCTTCTGTGATCTAACAACAAGACCTGAGGGTAGACCCGTCCGTCAAACAATTATCTTCAGGGAGCCTTCAGGGCACTTGAGAAAGGAGGAGAGGTCATTTTGAAAGGGAAGCCAGACATTTTTCTTAAGGTGGACTCTGCGTGGCTTGACCAAACTGTCTTCTCTCTCAAGGTCTCAGGCAGTTAAAATTGTTGTCAACGGAGGCTCTAGATGACTAATCTCTGCTGGCCAGCTTTTTAAAGAGATCTCTGCACCACTTCCATCTCTAGCTCTCCGCCCCTTTCCCTCCACCCTCAACTACCTTCAAAGAAGTACTCTCCAGGACAACCACAGATCAACAAAATGTTAATGTCTCAAAGAAGTCTCCAGAAATAAACTTACCAGGTGGCTAACTTCCTAGGGTACAGCGGCATTCCAGAGTGAACTCACTAAATCTCTGTAATATCAAAATTATACAGCAACGTAACTAGCGGACGAGATCTCAGCTGGAACTGCGTTGCGCAGCTAGCACCCAGAGCAGAGAAGTTATTTTTAAGATTAATTTTTTAAGTGACTGGATTTCTTTTTCCTACCCCAAAGGGTAAAATTGAAATAGACAGAAATATCTTGCTGCCTCCACCACAATTAGTGGGAGAGCATTTAAAATGGCTATACTGAGGTGTTCCATAGGATCCAACAGTACACTCATGGACACTGCTTTCCCTAGGGAGTTTTGGTAAACAGAAAGGCAGTGACAGCACTGAGGAATCTCACTCTGGTGTCTGCATAACCCACTGCTCCTGTCTTGGCTATTAGCAGCAACATATTACAGCCTGGGGACTAATCACTATTTCTGGCTTTCTTAGGCATATGCATGCCATCTGACCACAGCCATTTACCTCGAGGGGAAATCGAGGAAAGCATCGTTGAAAACCTTGGCAATGACCACAACGCCGGGGATGGATATCCCAGAAGAACCACACTGACTTCAAAAATATATCACACCAAAGGTAGAAAAATGGCTTCCAGGCTCAGCCTCCCCATTTAGTATATCAGAAGTGCATTTAGAATTGTCTTAAGGAAACAGTACAGGCCTAGCAGTCACTGTCATTTTTCTTCTGTCTCCTTTACAGGGCAAGAAGGCTCTGTCTGCCTGCGATCGTCAGACTGCGCTGCAGGGCTGTGTTGTGCAAGACACTTCTGGTCCAAGATCTGTAAACCTGTCCTTAAAGAAGGTCAGGTATGCACCAAGCACAGGCGGAAAGGTTCCCACGGGCTGGAGATATTCCAGCGCTGTTATTGTGGAGATGGTCTGGCTTGCAGGATACAGAAAGATCACCATCAAGTCAGCAATTCTTCTCGGCTCCACACCTGCCAGAGACACTAAACCGACAGTCTAAATACGATGGACTCTTTTATCTAATATATGCTACGGAAATCCTTTATGATTTGTCAGCTCAATCCCAAGGATGTAGGAATCTTCAGTGTGTAATTAAGCATTCCGATAATACCTTCCAAAAACTCTGGAGTGTAAGGACTTTGTTTCTTGATGGAACTCCCCTGTGATTGCAGTAAATTACTGTGTTGTAAATCCTCAGTGTGGCACTTACCTGTAAATGCAACAAAACGTTTAATTATTTTTCTAGAGGTGCTACATTGTCTTGTTTCTCTCGCATGTAAATTTTTTTTGTACACGGTTGATTGTCTTGACTCATAAATATTCTATACTGAAGTAATTGCGGTTTACAGTTCCTAAATGGGGAACCCTTTCTACTTTCATTTCTAGGGGTGTAGAATGCAAGGCGTTCTTGGAATAGTCAGTGATAGGCATCTAAAATTTAACATGAAAATACTGGCTTATTTCCTGGGATGTAGTCTCTTTGCTTAGGTCCTCTCTCTCTCTCTCTCTCTCTCTCTCTCTCTCTCTCTCTCTCTCTCTCTCTCTCTCTCTGTATCATCTCTCCTCTCTAGTTCTGTCTCTCTCAGCTGTGATAGTCCTTGGAATAAAATTTAACAATTAATAATCATGAAGTTACAAACATAGATACATTTGGGGCTGTGTGTGTGTGTGTGTGTGTGTGTGTGTGTGTGTGTGTGTGTGCGCGCGCACGTGCGTGAGAGAGAGAGAGAGAGATTTTAAAATGATAAAATATATTGTCTATGTGTGAGTTACTTTAAAGAGAATGTATTCTATACTGATAAACTCAAATGACATCAGTAATATGGGTTTGAATCTGATATTACTACTTTCAAAACTACTATTCTACCGAGTGTGGTTGGTGCTTCTGCCTGTAATTCCAGGATTCTGGAGGCTGAGGCAGGAGGAATACCCATGAATTCATGTCCATCCTGACCAACCTCTGCTATAGAGCAATGTTCGGTTTCAAAAAAAGCATCAACAAAAACCAGTTAACAACAAATTAACATTTATCTGAGTGACCAACAGTTACTAGAAGGGAGGGGATGTCCAGCAAGTGATTCCTAATGATGGACAGAACTCAGAAGAGGTTATGTGGACGGAAGCCTGTCAACTTAAGCCAAATAATTAATTCTGAATAGTTTAGATACTCTGACATGCTGAAGAATTGTTTCAATCACTCTGATTTAAAAATAATTACTAAACAATCATAAATTCTAGAATGTAACCCTTTTTCTTCTCTTGCTAACAAATTATTTCATTTTTTTGCTTCACCTGTACTCCATTGATTGAAATGAGCATGGCTTTATAAAAAAAAAAAAAAATCCCCAAATTAAATTCTCTCTGCATGTTTTCCTCACTAAATTTCATATTTCTTTTGGGGGGAAGGCAAAAAAACCCTTCCTAATTTATTTATTCTCTAGTATTCTGGAAGTCTGCATCAAAACCACAAAATGCTGGGTTCACTATTCACAGGATAGCAGGGACTGACTGACTGTCCCAGCGTTTTCCTTAAATAGCGTAGAGGGTCTAGAACATTCATCTGTTTTCTGTGTTCCCGGAAGTGGTTAATTTTCAAGGGAGACAGACAAGGCACATGTGCTCCCTTAGCGGGCTTCCTGAGAGGAGCCCTGGCAGGATGGCTGTGACTGTGGCCCTTTTGTTCACAGGTCTCTGCTTCTCCATCCAGAGAAACTCTTTCTCCAAATGCGCTCATTGCCTGTTGTGCTAGGAAGGCAGGTCTCAAGGCCTGCAATCCTCAGTAGTACACAGTGAGAGGAAAGGCAAAGGCGACATTTTCATGAGACAGGAGAAAGAAGGGCCTTCTAGGAGAGGAGCAGGGCAGATGTTTAATGCACTCTGGTTACTAGATCCTTTACACAGGGTTGGCTGGGGTGGGGATGCCTTTTTCTGCACTTCTCACTGAGCATGTTAAGTTCTAGCCTTTCCTGTTGGCCCTCAGGATGGGGCCAGAGAGATTGGTCAGTTAACCTCCATCTACCTGGGATCTTAGGAGGATAGTACCAAGAAAAGGAAATTATATATATATATATATACACATATATATATGTGCATATTTATAAAATATATCGTATATATTTTGTAGAATATATTATATAATATATTGTATATAATATATATAATATACAAATGTATCGTATATATATTATACATATATGTGCATGAAGATGAAAATAAATCAAAACTGTAGGAACTTTTTAATTGAAAAACTAAAAGAAGGGCATTACATACCACAAAATCATTAAACAGGAACTAGAATTTGTGATAGCTGGTTCAAATGCTTTGTGGTGGTTGACTTCTCAACAATGTATTTGATTGCTTGCCCATGAGAATATTTCACCAGCAAATTAACCATTTTATGCTTCCATAGATTACACACTGCCTTGCACCTTGCTCTCTCTCTGCTTTGAGTGTCTTGACTACTGTCCTATAGAACAAAAGTAAGTGACTCAACCCTTGAGTTGGTTGCATTATTTATAGGCTGTCTTCTGATTTACTCAACCAGGTGCCAAAAGACAATCAAGTGGTTTCCAGAGTTACTTTAATAAATATTGTGCCACAGGCATAAAATCCTCCTGTTTTATCACAGTACAGTTGTAGATAATGTTTGAGTTTTGACACAAAATTTTAAATGAAATGTCGTGCTTTTTCTACCTACCTAAAGCCTGGCATGGCCACAATGGCAAGATTCCTATTTATGTGGTGATAAACTCTTACAAAAATGTGTTAAAAAAGAAAAAATCTGGGATAGAAGCTTTACTTAAAATTTTTACAGTAAATATCAACCTCTCCTACTAGGAAAGGGTTAACTTATGCTAACTTCTTTTATATCAGTGTGGTTATGCAAGTCCCTAACCTCTTTCTCATGTTCAGCGGAAAGACTTGAAATGTTTTTCCTCTTTTTAAAATTATTTCTTCTATTTTTAACATTATAATATAGTTACATCACACCATCCCTCCCTTCCTCCCTCTGTTCTCTCCCATCTGCCCCTCCTTGCTCTCTTTCAGATTCATGGCCTCTTGGGTTTTCTCTAATATTTTTACACACATATATATGTGTATATGTGTATGTATATATGTACATATATGCACATGCATATATATGTATACATATGTTCACATGTATATGTGTACATATGTACATATGCACACATGCACACACATGTGCATATATGTATATGAGTATGTGTGTATCTATGTGTGTGTGTATATAGATAGATAGATAGATAGATAGATAGATAGATAGATAGATAGATATACATGCATATATGTGTGTGAGTATATATCCTAATTGTAGTCATCAGAGTCTGCATAGTGTCACTTGTGTACGTGTTCTCAGGACTGTTAACTTGGTTTGATCTGATGCCAGGACCAGTGTAGGATCCATTGTCTAAAAGCAGAAACAGGGGCAGCAGAAATGGCTGACTGGTTAAGAGCACCTACTCTGTGAGCATGAAAACCTGAGTTCAAAACCCAGCAACTACATAAAGCCTTTCATGGCTGCACATTTCCCTGGCCCCAGAATTGGCGGGCAGTGTGCAGCAGCTGCAGTGGTGGGGAAAGACTGACTTGCAAGTACTAAGCATGGTCTTCACCACTGAGCTACGTCTCTATATCCCTAGCCCCACACGCAGAATTATCTTCGGTAGAGCAGTGACTGCCAGCCCCATGCTAATATACATTATTAAACAAATTCCACATTTAAAAAAAAAATCCCTAAACTGGGGGAAAGACATGAAACATGTCTAAGCATAACTCAATATTACATTCTACAATATTTTACAACTTTCTCTTCATGGCCAAAAACAATCTTGTTAAAAGAATCTTATATTGAAAGCTTTCACATATCTGTGACACTCTGAAGTTCAAATCAAAAGCAGATGAGAGAATCTGGTAGAACCATGAGGGGTTTCACTGTTTGGGGAAGATTTCTTCAAGCAATCACTATGTCAAATAGCACAGTTCTCTCTCTCTCTCTCTCTCTCTCTCTCTCTCTCTCTCTCTCTCTCTCTGATGAAGATCAGGGACCCAAATTTATCAACAAAGTTAAAGAGACACTATGCGTCCCTGGTCTTGCCACAATTATCTACACAGATTACAGACATGGAAGAACAGAGGAATACTAACATATGCCAACATGTCTAGTCACCTGCTCCCTGTGCATGGCAGCGCTAGCTAAGCTCTGTTGTGGAAGCCATGAGTGTTAGTATGCCTTCTCTGTCCCATGTACTGAGAACTACGAGTAAAACCTGCACCTCAGAGGAGATGTTGCTTGCCTTGTTAACGTGCTTGCAGTGGTTAAATGTCATACAGTGGCTGAAGAGAAACTGTTTGGCTGGACTAAGATGATGCATCGATCCCCTCGCCTGACCAAACAGCCTGAGAGAGGAGTGATCGTTTATTCTGACCACTTTCCTCGGGTTCGTGTATCCTCTCTTGTCCTCCAGCGCATGGGCAGAACACTGCAGATAGCAAGGATGCTCTGCGGAGGAACTTGTTTCTTTTTGCTTTATCATTTTTCCTTCCTACTTTGAGAGAGGCTTTGTATACCCTGGCCTGGCATCAATAGTCTTCAACTCCAGATTCTCCTGCTTCTGTTTTCCAAGTCCTGGGACTGACGTGTGTCACCAGGCTTGACTGATGGGGGAGGGGACTCTTTATTCATGTTGGACAGGAAGTAGGAAGACAGGAAGGGGTCAGGGATAATGTACCACCAAGAATCCATCCCCAGTGGCCCAGCTCTTTCAGTTAGACCCCACACTGTAGGTTTCTCCAGCCTCCCGAAATAGTTCCCACCAGCTGGGGATCAAGTATTCAAAACATGAGTCCGATGGAGACATTTCATAGCAAATGAAGAACAGATGAACACACAGTATTCTGAATAGTGCCTTCTTTTCTTTTCTTTTCTTTTCTTTTCTTTTCTTTTCTTTTCTTTTCTTTTCTTTTCTTTTCTTTTCTTTTCTTTTCTTTTCCAGGCTTGATATGTTTGGTGGCTAAACTATAAATGGCTAGTTCACTAACTATCTCATTTGGGATAGTCACATTAATACAAAAGGCGGGGCAGTGGTGGCGCACGCCTTTAATCTCAGCACTTGGGAGGCAGAGACAGGCGGATTTCTGAGTTCGAGGCCAGCCTGGTCTACAGAGTGAGTTCCAGGACAGCCAGGGCTACACAGAGAAACCCTGTCTTGAAAAACCAAAAAAACAAACAAACAAACAAACAAACATTAATACAAAAGAAACACATCCCTCAAATGAACTAGGTAGTGTTAGAACATTCATTGTTTTAGTTTGATAAAATACTCTGCCAAAAACAACTTAATGGGCAAAGGTTTTGTTGTGGTTTTCAGCTCTAGAGGGATGATAGTACATGTGTCAGGGAAGACATGGCATCTGGTACAAAAGGCATGGTGATGGGAAAAGAAGCTGGTCACACCATATTCATGCTCAGAAAACAAAGTGGGAGACAGGCTACTCAGCATGAAGTCTGCCCACACTGGCCTACATCTAGCCATGCCCCACTTCCTACAGGTCTCACAGCTTTCCTAAACAGCACTGGGGACAGTGTTCAGGGGAGCCTATGGGGACATTCACATTCAAACAACAACACATCTTAAGCCTGTATACTGGAACTATTTCCAAGGAAGACAGTACCAGCCTATGTAGTTTGCTGCAGAGAATCGCGTGCTCTGAGTGTCCTATAGAAGTTCTCTTTACACCAGTTAGCTCATCTTCTGTTCACTTGACACTGTGGACTGATGTGTGGGCCAGTGCTCTGAGGGTTAATTAATTCTCCAAGAACCATGTCCAAAACGTGCATAATGTACAACTTAATAAAAGCCTCCCACAGCTGCAATTGTGTGTGAAAAAGGTAATTATGTGTATGCATATGCACACACACAAAAAAACCACCATGTATATGTTTGTGTTCAAAACAAACCAAGAGAGCTTACAGGAGAGCCGTAGAGGGGACGCCATGAGCTTTAGTATCGTATTATAAATGAGACGATAACTTAAATGTGGGTTGCTGTTTACCGCTGTGCAAGGCCAAGATTCTATTTGTACCCTGTTGTTATGTCAGAATAACTTTAAAACATCATCCATGCCACTGTAGTGCTAATACAAAAGTAGCTATGAAGCACTTTAACAGTGTGCAGTGTGTTTGGTTTGGCTATAATGATCCTAAATGTTAAATTAAACAGATTCCTATTTAAAGAAGCAGAAAATCCAATCTACATCTTGCATGGGTGCAAAAGTCTAGGTGCTACTGGTAGGGGAACGGGAGCTATGTAAACGTTTATTTTCAGTGGCATAATAGCAAAAGCTACCAACAGATTAAATGGACAACAGAACAGAAATATGTAGGTAATGTGTGTGTGTAAGCCCCTGAAACTCTGCAATCATTAAAATCATATGGAAAAATGATCAAGATTTTTCCATGTGTGAACACTAGAAACCAGCATGTTATAAAGCATACATGATCCTGTGGGAACATTGAATACCTAGTCTAATTCTACATGGCCTATCTGGAAGACAGAATTATGGGAATTACTTAATTTCTTTTTATTCTATCTCTCTATATCATGTAAGATGTTATACACTCTGAAGGTAGAGCAGGAACTTGGGTTTTCCATTGAACTCTGAAGCTTGATAAGTTACATTCCAACTGGGAAACTCACTGACAAAAGTCCTCCGCTGACTGAGCACACCTTACTTTCCAGTAAGAAATATGAAACAGAATAACAGCCACTAGGGAAAAAAGAGAGAGAATTTGTTAGAAGAGGGGCGGGGCTTGTAGAAAGCATGACGGGAAATTATGTTAATTTTACTGATATTATAATAAAATGGAACATATTAGAAATCCAAAGCAGGGAAAGGAAATAGGCAAAGAGAAACGCATCATAGCTATGTCTTAATAAATACTCTCATTCCCCCTCTGATCTTGGCTCCATGTCTATTTCGTAACTCTATGTTCTGATGAACTGAAAGAAAACGTAAGTTACATGACTACATCAAACCATTTGAGCAGGACATGACCTTTAGTATAGACAGCTCCATTGGTGAGAAAAGTCTCACCCTTCTCCTGTGGAGAGAGTGAAACTTTTAGACAGCCTGACTTGCCATCTTACTGGCTAGAAGATTGAATTTCATAGCTAATGTAAACAGAAAGCTGGAGACAGCGAAGAGGATGGAACATATTTACTCTGGGATTCTGTACATTTCACAGTTTTTTCCTTCAGTCTCCATCATTTTTTGATCAAGGAGTGCCAAATGCTCTTGAGTCCTCACACTTAAATGGTCTATGGTAGAAAGTGTTTAAAAGAAACAAATGTACCAGCAACTCCAACATATTCCAGGTGTGTGTGGTCTGTTTCTCTTTCTCTCTCTCTCTCTCTCTCTCTCTCTCTCTCTCTCTCTCTCTCTCTCTCAGTTATACTTCATTTGACAACTTGCTTGCTTGCTTTTGTTTTTCTTTCTTGAATTGTGCCACATAGCATGAGTAACTCACAGGAGGTGAACAAGGAAGACACAGAAAATAATTTATCATACACCAGAATAAAGAAGGACCTAATGTTTCCCGTTTATTCTTTACACGTCCTCCACAGAAGACCACAGACAATCCCTCCTCCTCATACCTTGAATGGTACCTAGAGACAGAATGCATATGCTGACCTAATGCCTTTCTCGCGAGTTCATCAAAACCGTGAAGGAATTAACCATTGGTGCCCATACTTTCTCTGTCCAGTCTCCTTATTCCACTCAGAATGATCCTTTCTTGATTTTTAAACCATTATAGGAGACAAGCATATTGCCTCTAAGATATTAAATATTATCTTGGCAACTAGTTTGAAAAGCTATTTGATTAGTCAGTAGTCATGCTGCCAAAGAAAAAAAGTGTCTTGGGAGCTATTGGTTTTCAACACACCTGATTTAATCTAATTGGCTGACCTGACTTTATCAACTCAAGTGAAGTTGCTGACCCACATGGGCCATAAAAAATTATGGTATGAGCATTTCTGTAAGAAATAGCACCCCCTCTAAACTCAAAGTAATGAGCAGCTGAAGTAATAGTTGACTGTGCTAACTGTGACTGTAGTCACATTGAGACCACTCCAGAGAGATCAGATCTGTTAATGTTCTCTAGTATGGTAGAATCCCCACCAGTGTTGATGGCAACATTTTTAATATGGCAAACATCTAGTATAATACAAACTGGAATTTCCTTGGAGAATACAATAAGTTCTATATCCTCTTGCACAATATATGCTTTAAGAAGCAATGGCAGGTGCCAGTGTTTGGACAATGGTAATGAGTGGAAAGAGTTATGGTCTTAACACCTATCAACTTTGATAGTTGTCATAGTTCCCAGGGCCATGTAATCTTGCCTTTTCTTGGGAACAAGAGGTTTCATCATACCAATGAGGGTATCAGAATCAGAAGCATTCTGGATAGAGGCAGCTAAGTGATCTATTCACAACTTTTTAATCATTCAGGTGCTAGTTGAGTTCCTAATATCTATGTCACAGTAAAAGACTAAACTTACTAGAACATCACTAGGGTATATACAACCAGGTATTGATTGTCCATAAATATCAAGCTTACTTGCAAGCTCTAAGAATTGTGTTATACCTGAGACTGAGTATACAAGCTCTATAACCCATCGTGATGTTGAAGACATAGTAGGTACATTACTAGCCATCTTCAAATAGTAAGCTGTTTATTGTGCTGCAGACTTTCTGGCTTCCTGATGTGAAAACCAAGAAAACCAGACCACCATCAAGACTCCAGGTAATTGTAAAAGATGACCCAGTGATAATGTTTGCAACTTCCATGGAGATTGACCCGAGTCTTTCCATTTCTAATGACTCCATATATAAAAAAATCAAATATTTCTTGGCTAAGCTTCATTGCAGATGCAAACCACAAGGTTCCCATATCAACTGGTGAACTGCTCATTAACCCTGATTGGGAACTTGTCAATTTTCATTTCAGTATAACACAGTTCTCTGTCTAAGTAGAAACTCCCTTCCTGAAGAGAGCTTGTGCACTTAGAGCAAGAAATAGTAAGGTAGTGAGTTTTGTCATCAATCTCGCCATAAAACACCCGTGAGGTCAAGAGGTTAAGCCCATGTATAAAGGCATCTTGAAAGTCAATAACCCTTTTGTGACTTTGCAAAGTTAAGCATGTGGTAATCTTTGGTAATCTGTGGTAAACCTTACTTTAGCAGACATTCAAGGATCCTGCCAAACCAACAGGATCATCTGATGCATCTATGGGCCAATGTGCTGCCTAGTACAACAGGCAAGCTAGATAGCCAAACCCCCTTCTCATTAAGGAAGTTGTATAGCAGTTTCACAGGATTAGGGCCAACTTTTCTTCTAAGCTTGATCTAGTCACATAATGCAATAAGATCTTCAACCATCTTCTCTGTTTTTCATTCCAGTAATCTGGTACCAGCACCTGCGTAAATATTAACAAATGACCGAGATCCGATGTTTAGAGGTCTCTTCCCTCTTATTGACCAAGTCTGTGGTTGTATAGAACCCTCAGGCCTAACGATAATAGAATTTGCAATATCTACAGGCCTTGTAGTTTCATGAATAGAAAACTGTTCATCAACAAAAGGCACAGTGATACCATATAGTGTTTGTCCCAACATATCCCTTCTGAGTTTAGCCATGGTCTCCACTGTACAGCCATCTAAGTGAGTGAGGATATTCAAGCCTTGGTTATTGATTCCTAGAATACTGGCCATAACCTTGTCATTAAAATAATGACTTTCTTCTGTGATTTCATTGGCATAGATTGACTTATCCCAATCATCGTACTTGACTTTTGAAACTTGTCAACCATAGACAAACCAAAAGCAGCATCACTTTTTGTAAAGTAGAAGCTCATTAGTCTTGGATAAGGAAGCTTCATCGTGAAAAGGTCACAAGCTAAGGTCTCACTATTAGTGGTTATATCCATTTGCATTAGCTTAAGTATTATTCATGATGACCTAGTCATGTCAAATAGTCTTAGTCTTCAACCTATTTTTTGAGGACTACTTTGGATCTCCTCAGAGGCACAATATTAAAGCAACAGGGTCTGAGCAGAGTGTAAGCACACCTGGGTCAATCAGGACTCTTGCATACTTGATGGTTGTAGTTCTTGGAAACACCAGCAAGAATCCCACCCTTAAGCAGTGCTAACTGAAAGAATAAAGGATCTGGGATTCCTCAGAAGAACACAGATGGTAATGAAGCAGGTGAAGGAGGCCACCAAGGACTGGTCTACCAAGGGCAAAGGCAGCTACTAGATTAGAAGTTCTAGAAACCTCAGCAGGAAACAGTAATTCCACTTCTATGCACTAAACTGGGATGCTTGCAATGACAGGTGCCTGGGGGGTTGCAGTCAGCTTGTGAGGTGGCAGGCCAACTAGAACTCAGGCATCTAAGTCTAGAATAGACATGTAGACAGACTTCACCTGTGCTATCTGAGAGATGTGAGAAAATCCTGAGGAAGTTCGGTACAGGGACACCATCAACGTATAACCACTTCCGATATCCATAGAGTGTGTCGCTACACCAATGTTCATCTGCCTTAAGCCCTGCTTCCAGTGCTCACATCTCTAAATGAGTCAGCAATATACTTTTAGTAGTCGCCATTGACATATAAGCAGCTCCTGTGATAATAAGAGTCTGGTTATCTCCATGCCCAAGGATACCACTGTCAACCCAAGATCCTCCAAAGTCAGTCGCTCAATAAATCCAGTGATGATAGTCCACAACTCCTGACTCATACCTTCCTCCATAGTTAGGGCACCTTAAATGCAAGTTTCCCCATCCTCGGTGGGAAGAATATTGTCTCCTTGTTTAAACTTATCTTGGATTACAAATGCTGTGAGAACCAATACCCAAGAACCCACCTGGAAGAAACAACCTCCTGAGAATAAGATAGCAAGGACCTGACCAAGCAAGTATTGTAACTCTGGGCAGAGAGCATTACCCCATGACTCATAATCAAGGTTTACAACAAATGAATGATCTTGTGTTACTCTCATGGAGATCGTGTCTAAATTGTGAGATAGCTGAGTAGATGGAGTTTTCATAGAACGTGACTTGAGAGGGCATACTGTGTTTCTTGAGACTGAGTTCAGGCAGCACTTGATAAAGATGTATTGACTGTGACTGCTTAGGAAAGCACCTTCCTCCTACTTAAGCTCTCTTTCTTTAGGAACCAAAACTATTATTACGTCTTGCTAGTTAAGGATCCCTGTACTAAATGGTTTTACTTCCTCTCTGATGCTGTCTAGGTTACCTGCCAGCAAGGCTAGAATTAACCGCTGGACACCTCTATTCGAGTCAGTGTGCTGCAGCCTCTGTCCATGCTTCTATAATGGCTTCATCTATAATAATATCACTCAGGTCTGGTTCACTCTGGAGCTGAGTCTCAGCAGCAAGCAACTGAACATGTTTAATGTCTTCACAGAGCTAGCCCCCCTCCTTGGCCCCTTGCCAACTGACTTGTTACTCTCAGTACTCTAAAGCAAGTTAGCTTCAACTGCACTGGAGGCCATTTTGAGTGTTCCCTAACACCCCCTGATGTATTCTGCATGGAAGGAAGGTATGCAATGTCTTTCTCCAACAGCTCAGAGTGTAGAAGAATCTGTGACCTCCCAACGCACTTGCTCTAACTGCTGTCCACTTCCAGCTCCAATGGAGATTTCAGGGGGGAAAAAGGACTTAGTCGCTGAGAATAATTCCAAGCTCATTTGCGAATAAGACTCTGAGAGATTATCTATAATATTAAGAAAAGAAAGTGGAAGTGTAGAAACTGCAGATTCTAATATTTTGTGGAAGTCTGACAATACCGATCTATTATGGTGCTTTAAAACTAATCCGATGGGCCGGGACAAAGATCCCTCGCCGGAGATCGCAGGACCCAGCGGAGGGCCAGGGACGCGCCCCACAGCTCACCAGAGACTGACCGCCAGCAGCTTCCTGC
>CM052703.1:28903604-28930910 GCA_028551405.1 Uromys caudimaculatus
GAGGAGGGCCTTGTTGGCCATCAAGGGGAGGAGAGGCCCCAGTAAAGGGGAATGTCAAGGTGGGAATATGGGAGTGGGTGGGCAGGAGGGTGGGAGGTGGAATTCCCTCATAGAGGTGGGGGAGGTGGAGGGGACAGGGGTTTTCCAAAGAGGAGACCTAGAAAGAGGGAAACATTGGAAATGTAAATAAAGTATCAAAAAAAAAAAAAAAAAAAAGATTTCAGAACATTGCCGGGCAGTGGTGGTGCATGCCTTTAATCCCAGCACTTGGGAGGCAGAGGCAGGTGGATTTCTGAGTTCAAGGCCAGCCTGGTCTACAGAGTGAGTTCCAGGACAGCCAGGGCTACACAGAGAAACCCTGTCTCGAAAAACCAAAAAAAAAAAAAAAAAAAAAAAAAAAAGATTTCAGAACATTGAAGTGAGATGGGAACCTGAGCTTACAGCACTGCACAGACCATCCACCTTTCATCAAAATCCTTTGTGGGCTGCAGCTCAGAGGTAGAGTACTTGCCTGGCATGCGTGAGGCCCAGGAATCAATGCCCTGTACCTATCCTTCTCCGCAATAAAAGTTAATCTGAGGACTGGGGATTTTGTTCAGTGGTAGACCACTTACCAAACATGTTCGAGGATTCCCCCCCACCCAAATACAATAGGTCTTTAGATTGCAGTGTAGTCTGTAATCTTGAGATACGTCCCTTTGGTTTCTTTTTTCTTTTTCTTTTTCTTTTTTTTTAAAGTTTTATTTATTTATTTTATGTATGAGTACACTATTGCTTTCTTCAGACACACCAGAAGAGGGCATCAGATCCCATTACAGATGGTTGCGAGCCGCCATGTGGTTGCTGGGAATCGAACTCAGGACCTCTGGAAGAGCAGTCAGTGCTCTTAACCACTGAGCCATCTCTCCAGCCCGATTTCTTTGATTTCTTCAACTGAAGCTGCGTCCCATTTTGTCAGTCACTTACTGTGCTGTGGATACTAGGCATTTATTTCTGTGCTAGTGTTATTAGTGAAAGGTGCACGTGAGCACAGGGCAGAATAAGCCGCCAGTAAGTACTGGCATGGAAGCTGTGGGATTGGAGTCCTAGAGGTCAGCTTCCAACCTCATGTTGTTAGAAGGTGCTTTCCATCTGTTCCATTGGGTTCAGGGAAGGGAGAACTGTCTCCAGTCTGCAGAGTGGTGATGTGTACAGATTGTAATGCATTAGTGATGATCTCCAAGTCACCAATAATGCCTTAGTGTCAAGTTAAGGAAAGAAATAAAATCACTTCCCCTTAGAGTGGTTTACACCAGAGTGCAGATTTGCATTTTCTAGTTCATGCTCCCTGTCCTCCATCTTCTGTCCATCTCTTGCATGGGTTTGAATCTGGGCCTGCCTGAAGGCTGTCTTAAGAATCTGTGTGTCCCTGTATCTATGTCTGTCCCACCGTGTGTGATGTCTGTTGTATGAGCTGTGTGTGTCTGTCTATGGTTTTGTGTGTGTGTGTGTGTGTGTGTGTGTGTGTGTGTGTGTGTGTGATATCTATCTTTAACAAAGGGTTTTGCTCTGTATTGAACACTACAGAGAGCATCACATGGGGGAAGGAATGTGGTACTTCACAGAAATCTTTAAGAGAGTTTTACAGGGATTAAGTCACTGGCTCCAACTGTCCCAACTGACCCAGATAACAAATATTATTATTTATCCACCAATGTCCATAGATGGATGGTAGATTTTAGGAAGTTTGCTTTCGATTTATATATTGGCTCCTTTCAGTGAATAGATACAGATGCTTTGTTCTGGGTCAGGAGCATGCAAGAGTACATGACTTAAGATTGCAGCTACACATATTTACTTAGGTTGTAAAAGCTGATTATGTGGGAAACTCAAGGCAAGCAAGGTTGGTTGATATATTGTTCTCTTAAAGGCAGGTTAAACAGTCAGACTGAGTACACAGTAGGCTAGCAGTCTTAAGTGACTTCAAGGTAAATCATTAACTTTGGCTGTGAGGTCCAGCAAAAGTTCTGGTCTCTTAGGATGTAAGAGCTATTGTCAGAATATTGCACTGCCAGTGATAGCCTGAAGTGTTTCTTCAACCTGAAGTTTTCTAAAACCATGCATGTTCTAGAAAGCCAAACACTGGAGACTCAGCAGCCATTGTGTAGCTGTGAAGCAAGGGAGAGGGCTTGAGTCTTTTCTATGATGCTCCTTTTTGCCTTCCCCAGCCATTCACACCCAACCCCCCCCCCCCCCCCCCAGCTTTGCTTGATCACCCAGACTCGTCACCATGTGGGCTGCTCAGCTTTCTGTCAGCTTGACACAAGCTAGAGTCATCTGGGAAGAGAGAACCTCAACTGAGAAAATGCCCTTGTAAGATTGGTCTGTAGGCAAGTGTATGGGGCATTTTCTTAATTAATGATTGATATGGGAGGGCCTAGCCCATTGTGGACAGTCTTCTCTCAGCAGGTGGTCCTGGGTTGTATAAGAAAGCATTCTTAGCAAAACATAGGGAGAAAGCCATTAAGCAATGTTCCCTGATGACCTGTTTCAGGTTCTGCCTTCAGGTTCTCCCCTCTAGTCCCTGTCTACTTCCCGATGATGGACTGTAACCTTTAAGCCAAATAAGTCCTTTCCTTCCTAGGCTGCTTGTGGTTGTGGTGTTAATCACAGCAATAGGAAGCAAACTAAGACATTGTGTGGCTTCACTGACAGTCCCAGTCCCAGTGTGGGCCCAGAGCCTTTTGCCCTTACTGCTCCTGGAATCCTCTCCCAGCAGAGTAGAGCCTTGCTCCATGACTGTTAGACACTCCAGTCAGAGAGTGCACAACTCAGATGTTTCCACCTCTTTGTAGCAAACCCACAGCAGCCATGGCAGGGGACAAGTAGGGAACTCACTAACAGCCAGGGACCAGTAGGCATGTAAGACACAAGTCTGACGGCTGGATTGAAGTGAGGCTGGCAAGTCACTGGGGCCTGACACACCATCTGCATTACAGACATCCTAGGGCATTTGGTTGAAGTCCCTGTTCATGTGAGGAACCTGAGGTGCACAGAAGGCTCCATTTGGAGGCTCTAGGCACATAGGAAAGAAATGCTCTACCCCAATGGAGTTCAGTTCTAAATAAGACACAGAAAGGCACCATCTGACAGACAGACAGCATTGCTGAGCTGCTTTCCTGGGCAAAGAATGGTACACAGACACAGAGCCCTGGCTTATGAGGGACTAGCCGACGTTATACAATTCATAATGAACCTCAAAGTCACAGGGGACATTGAACAAGAGCACATCTGGTTAGAGGGAGTGAGTCGTGGGTCTAATGACCCAGTGAAGCCCTCTAAACTCAGCCTTCTCCTCTGCTTCCATCCACTCCTCTAGGCTGTACTGGCTATATTGACCAAGCCCGCTCAGACAGTCAACAGGTTCTAGCGCAGGAGTGAGGATTGAAAAGAGACAATTAGACAATACTGCAGCAAGGCCTCAGTCAATTCTGAGACTGAAGGCGGGTTTTTTATTTCCCAATCTGCTTTTATACCATTTTAATTACATGCAAGCAATAAGGTCAGTTCTAGGTTGAGGAACAAGCAATATAATAAACACAAATAGTCAAGGAACAAACAAGGCAGTAAACAAAGTTCCTTGATCACCCCCCTCCGCTGATCACTGTTTCTAAGAGCTTATCAGGATGACCAAAATATCTGAGCCTACTTCCCTGTCCTAGCCCAAAGTCATATTCTTGCCTGAAGCCCACTTTTTTGTTCTACCCTAAGATTAAGATTCCTACCTGAGCTTACTTCCTCGTCCTTGGCCTAAGGTCAGATTCCTGCCTGAGCTTACTTTCTTGTCCTTGGCCTAATGTCAGATTCCAGCCTGAAGCCTGTTTCTTTGTCCTTGGCCAAATGTCAGGTTCTTGCCAAGCAAGCAGCCCCAAAAGGCTCTCCACACCATATGCTAAGTCTCTTCTGGAGTCTCTACAGCACCTGGAACATTCTTTCTCACATAGTGTTTTTGCCTTATCTCGTTATCTACTTTGCTCAAGTATTCAAAGAGGTCTACCCTGAAGACTGTTCAATTCTGCTATCCGCTATCTGTACCATGTCCAACACAGGGTTAGTTGGGCAAGGCTTTGCCATTGCAGGTGGGAATCATAACCATACATGTCAGGATGAGATTTAAAGATCTTATTGTCACCAAAAGGGAGTGGAGGTCCTTTAGTGGATGGAGCAGATTGCATGTATGTGTAGCAGAGGCATGTCAACATATTATAACTGACGTGAACAATAATCAAGCCCAAGCCTACAGTTTACCTAACATGTATTTTTTTTTCCATAATAATTTGCTTGAATAGCCACAGGATGTTATAATACCCGGAATTGCTAGGCTTGATGAAAAAACATTGTGTGTAATAAATCCTAGAAAAATGGGTAAGAAACCATTTTTGGAAAGTGATTCATTCATGATCTTGTAGGGGCTCTAAACACCCCCTCTCCAAACCAGAGAGTTCTATATACAATAAATACTTGCCGGATTTTATAGAGTGATTAAGTCCATAATTGTGGGGAATCTAGAGTTAACTCCAAAACTATTTTTAAATGGCAGCATTTGAGATTAAACAAACACTGACAGCCACCTTTAAACCTTCTCATTTATCTAAAAGTAGAAACATGGAAGGAGTGAGGATTGTTGTAAATTCCTCTTTGTGGTGGCTTCTATTCCAAGGAGGAAGACAAGAGAGAGCAAGCTTACTATAGCCCATCTGTAGGAATTCGGTGATTTCTAAAAGGGCCACATTGGCATAAGAACATTATTTCAAACGTTTTAGACACACCTTTGCTTTCCTTAAAAAACATGTATTTGTTGCCATGAATGATGGCATAGGCCTTTAGTCCCAGCACTCAGGAAGCAGAGCACTCAGGCAGATCTCTGAGTTCGAAGCCAGCCTAGTCTACAGAGTGAGTTCCAGGATAGCCAGGGGTGCACAGAGTAAATGAAAGACCTGACCCCCTTATGAGGAAGGTTAGACCCCTAGCAAACTTAGAGCCGAGACTAGAAACTACATGCCTGGGCAAAACCCCACCTGGCTGCATTCTTTCCCCTAAGAAACAGGTGACCTTGGCCTGGCCCCAGGGCCAGAGGCACAATGTTTCAGGAACCAGCTAACCACAAAAATGTTTGTGCAACTGCCTTGTGACTAACTTAGAACATTCTGTACTTCCCCATAGTGCAAATTCTTTCTGTTCCCCACCTCTTGCTTCGTGGTTTTTTCCTTTAAATACCCCTGACTTCAGCTGCTCGGAGTCGAACTCCTCTGCCCCTGCGTGGGTTATGAGCTCGACCCCAGTGCACTGGTCCCCCAATAAACCTCGTGTGATTGCAGCAAGGACGGTCTTTTGTGAGTTCTTGGGGGGTCGCGCCATCCCGAGACTTGAGAGAGGGTCTCCCCAGCTCGGAGGTCTTTCATAATCTTGTCTTGAAAAACCGAGAAATGAACAGAAAAAAAAAATCATTGAACAAAATTGCTAGTTTATTTCATATAAATATTTATACTCTGCAATTCGTAGAACAGGCCAAAAACCTTTTCCAACAAAATGAATTCATTCTTTTCCTTTTCTTTTGCTTTGTGGGAATCTGTAAGAGAACAGATGTGTATCTACAAAGAATAAATGAGTGATTAAGGGGGGGAAGGGGCTGATGAATTGACAGTCGTAAGCATTATTCTAAATTTCTATCATCCTCCATTTCGTACCACTCTAAATATTCATGTCTATTCAAAGTAGTCAAATTGGGATGATGTTTTTATAAAGCTGCCTAATCTTTCAATACAAATCATGTAGAGCGTCAAGGGTAAGCAAGACCCGGAAGGTCTTTGCTACAAATCTTGTTCAGTCCCTCTGAGTCATCTGAATGAACGGTATGAGGCTTTGATTGCCAACATTTGAAAATGTGCCCATACGTGTGTGGGTTCATTTCTGGGTCTTCAATTCTATTCCATTGATCAACCTGTTTGTCTCTGTACCAATACCATGCAGTTTTTATCACTACTGCTCTGTAGTACAGCTTGAGGTCAGGGATGCTGATTTCCCCAGAAGTTCTTTTATTGTTGAGAATAGCTTTTGCTATCCTGGGTTTTTTGTTTTTCCAAATGAATTTGAGAATTGCTCTTTCTAAGTCTATGAAGAATTGAGTTGGAATTTTGATGGGGATGGCATTGAATCTGTAGATTGCTTTTGGCAGGATGGCCATTGTTCAATCTTACCAATCCATGAGCATGGGAGATCTCTCCATTTTCTGAGGTCTTCTTCAATTTCTTTCTTGAGAGACTTGAAGTTCTTGTCATACAGATCTTTCACTTGTTTGGTTAAAGTCACACCAAGATACTTTATATTGTTTGTGACTATTGTGAAGGCTGTCATTTCCCTGTTTTCTTTCTCAGTCCATTTATCATTTGTATAAAGGAAGGCTACTGATTTTTTGAGTTAATTTTATATCCAGCCACTTTTCTGAAGTTGTTTATCAGCTGTAGAAGTTCTCTGGTAAAACTTTTGGGGTCCCTTATGTATACTATTATATCATCTGCAAGTAGTGATACCTTGACTTCTTCTTTGCCAATTTATATCTCTTTGATCTCCTTTTGTTGTCTTATTACTTTGGTTAGAACTTCAAGTACTATATTGAATAGATACCGGGAGAGTGGGTATCCTTGTTCCTGATTTCAGTGGGATTGCTTCAAGTATCTCTCCATTTAATTTGGTGTTGGTTGTTGGTTTGCTGTTTATTGTTTTTATTATGTTTAGGTATGGGTCTTGACTTCCTGATCTCTCTAATACTTTTAACATGAAGGGATGTTGTATTTTGTCAAATGCTTTTTCAGCATCTAATGAGGTGATCATGTAATGTTTTTCTTTGTGTTTGTTTATATAGTGGATTATATTAATGGATTTTCATATATTGAACCAACCTTGGATCCCTGGAATGAAGCCTACATGATCATGGTGAATGATTGTTCAGGGGGGAGGGGGGACCAGGAATGAGGGCCAGCAGAACGAATGGAAATATGCAACCTCAGGAAGTCGGATGTAGGAGGACCCTCTAGAATGTACCAGAGACCTGGGAGGTGAGAGAATCTCAAGACTCAAAGGAGGGACCTTAGATGAAATCCCTAACAGTGGGGAGAAGGAACTTAACAGAATCCACTTCTAGTAGAAAGACAGGGCATCAAGTGGAGGGATGGGGTTGTCATCCCACAGTCAAAAACTCTGACCCAGAATTGTTCCTGTCTAAAAGAACTGCAGGGACAAAAATGGAGAAGAGACTGAGGGAAAGGAGGTCCAGTGACAGGCCCCAAACTTGGATCCATCTCAAGGGGACGCTCTAAGGCCTGACACTATTACTGATACTATGATGTACTTACAGACAGGAACCTATCATGGCTGCCTTCCAAGAAAGAGAGAGAGAGAGAGAGAGAGAGAGAGAGAGAGAGAGAGAGAGAGAGAGAGAGACCCAAAAAGCAGCTGACTGAGACAGAAGCAGATACTTACAACCAACCAATGGCCTGAAGTTGTGGACCCCTGTGGTTGAATTAGAGCAAGGCTGGAAGAAGTTGAGGAGGAGGGCAACCCCATAGGAAAACCAGCAGTCTCAACTAACCTGGACCCCTGAGGTCTCTCAGACACTGAGCCACCAACCAGGCAGCATCATGAACTGGTCTGAGGTCCCCAACACATACAAAGCAGAGGACTTCTTGGTCTGGCCTCAGTGAGAGAAGAAGCACCTAACCCTTGAGAGACTTGAGGCCCCAGGGAATGGGGAGGCCTGCCAGAGTGTGGGGTTGTGGGGATATCCTCTTGGAGATGGGTGGGGAGGGAAGGAATGAGATGAGGAACTGTTGGAGAGGCAGAACAGGAGGAGCAGAACAGGAGGGGGATAAAGACTGGACTGTAAATAAAAAGATTAAGTATTAAAAAAAAGAAAAATTCCATCTGTGTTCTGCAAGAGTGCTATAAACTGCAATAAAGTGTTTTGTATTTGCCTTTGTCTGAGAATGGTGTTACTATATACCCTCCTAATATAAAATATGCTACTATAATACATTTGGTAATATAATATATATATGGAATGCAAATAATATTTGTATAGAAACACAAATAATTTTATATTGCTGTTTTGTTTGTTTGTTTTTGGTTTTCTTGAGTCAAGGTTTCTCTGTGTAGTCCTGGCTGTCTGGAAGAAGAGCAAACGGGCTTCCAACTCAGAGATGCCCCTGCCTCTGCCTTCCAAGTGCTGGGATAAAAAATGTGTGCCACCAAGGCCCAACTATTGCCTTTTTAGTTTTTGTTAAATAGATCTCATAGGAAAAATATTCGTTTTGAGTTTCATGGCAGGATGTCAGAAAAGGGATGATAGTTTTTGAGAAATTCAGTTTTATATTTGTGTGACAGAAGAGTATAGATTAGTTGGGATAGAAATAGAAATACATTGTCACAAGAATTATACTGATGTTATCAAATGTATGGCAATTCACGGTTGTAATAACTTATCTGAAATATATTTTGGGCTTATGGTTTAATTTATATTATAATTTAAAATAATTTGAAGGTCATACATTTTTATGTAAGTTATTCAATTATTCTTTCTCATGTCAAAGACCCCAAAAATTATTTATCACTAAATGGCAATAAAGATCGAGGAAATACGATTAAATCCTTAAACAAAAGTGGAAGGAGAGCCACAAAGAGCATTTAGCTGTAGCATCAGGGTAAGGCATTGTACCCAACTTGCTGTTTTCTTGTGAAACCATTGATTAACAGAATTTTCCGACTTACTGCTGATCTCCATTAAACCTATTTTTCTAGAGAAGAGGGGAAGATATAACTGAAGGCTGGACACTGAGCTATCTACTTAAACTTTCTACAAACGAAGATAGAAAAAAAGATTAAAAGGAAGGACTGAACCTCCAACATCATGTAACCCTAACCCCAGCTCTAACCCTAAACCTACCCTAGCCCTAGCCCTAGCCCTAGCCTTAGCCTTAGCCCTAGTCCTAACCCTAACCCTAACCCAAATTGACAATCACTCTTGTTTGTTGCTAGACAATGTTCCATTACAATTTGAATAAAATCTCTTTCCAAACCAAGGCGAGAGATAATTGTCAGGCAGAGGCAATGCTATGTCGCAAAGTAGGTCTCTGAAGTCCTTCCTACCACACACTGTGGTGATGTAACTCTGGAAGGTGACAGGCATGATGACTCTAAGACCTCTATAGGCTGCAGGGTTTCCTTTCCAATGCTCGCTCATTCTGCTTCTTGTATTTTTGGTTGTGAGCCTTGTCTTAATGGCTGAGCCATCTCTCCAGCCCTCTTTGTTTCTTAATTAGCACAGATTCATGAGTTTCATTAAGGCAGTTCCCACTGACCCTATCCTTCCTTTCCTTCATCCTTAGCCCCCACCTGCACCCTCCTTTCCCTGCAGTCTCCCCTCCCCTTCTTTCCCCTGTCGTCGTCTCCCCTCCCCCTCTTTTCCCTGTAGTCTCCTCTCTGCTTTCTTGTCACATGTATTCTATTAGCCAGGGTTTCATCCCCACCTGCTTCCTCAAAACCTGACTTCCCGTCTCTCCGGCTCCTTTCCACTTTCCTGCTACATATCCCCCACATATATGCACACATATAAAAATTAAAATCTAAGCTCTGTATTTGAGAGAGAAAATGTGTTATGTATCTGAGTCTGGGTTACCTTATTCAATATAATAATTTCCAGATTCATTCATCTTCTTGCAAATTTCATAATTTCCATTTTATGTTTGGCTGGATAAAATTCCTTTGTATATGTGGGTGAGATGGAATCTCAAGTAATTTTAACTTGCATTCAACAAATGGCTAAGGCCATTGTACATTTTAAAAATTACTTACTGGCCATTTGTGTTTCTTTTTTTGAGAACCATGTGTTTCATTCAGTTGCCTATTTATTGAATAGCAGCTTTGTTTTTCTAGGGTTTATGGCAAAAACAAAACAAAAACCAAACCAAACCAAACAAACAAACAAAAAAACCAAAGCTTTAGATATCAACTCCTTGTCTGAAGTAAGAACTAGAATTCTTTTCCCCTCCCTTTCTTTCTGAGGTCTTCTCACTATGTAGCCCTGACTGGCCAGGAACTCCCTATGTAGACCAGGCTAGCCTTGAACTAACAAGAGATCTGCCTGCCTCTGCTTCCTGAGCGCTGGGATTAAAGGTGTGTACCACCACACCAGTCTTAGAGGCTGTCTTCACTTGCTCTGTGAAAGTCCTCGTGGGCTTATTTCCTATGTTACTGGAATCCTTTTCAGAAATGTTTTAAGACAAACAAAATAGCCATCCGTACATCGTTTTTTTTTAAAATTATGAGATTTTTAAAAAAATTATTTATTTATTACATATACAATATTCTCCCTGCATGTATGCCTGCATGCCAGAAGAGGGCACTAGATCCCATTACAGATGTTTGTGGGCCACTATGTGGTTGCTGGGAATTGAACTCAGGACCACTGGAAGAGCAGGTTGTGCTCTTAACCACTGAGCCATCTCTCCAGCCCTATTCCTACAACTTAAAATGGTTTTTATTTTAACAGTCTCTGTGTTCTAGGCTGTTCTTTAGAATTACTGTTTTTATTTTATGTGTGTGGATGCTTTGCTTGCGCGTTATATCCGTGTACCATGTGCATGCAGTTCCTGTGGAGGCCAGCAGAGGGCAACAGATCCCATGGGACTGGAGTTACAGGTGTTGCTAGCTGCCATGTGGATGCTGGGAATAGAACCTGGGACCCACGGAAGAGCAGCCAGTGCTCTTAAGCTCAGAGTCATCTCTCCAGCCCCAGCTTCTGTTGTTTTTGTTTTGTCTGTTTGCTTTTGGCTTTGGAGATAGGGTTTCATTTTATAGAGATGAAGACCCCAACCCCGTCCTCTTTGCAGAGTTGTGAAGATTAAAGAAGAAAAAACTCTGAAGGCATAGTACTGGGATGGGCACAAAGAAGGTTCCCCAGTGGCCATTTACCTCTTTACTCTGGCTCCAGAAAACCTACTCCCAGAGTGTTCTCAGCTTTGGGAAAACCCCTCTGTTCTTACCTTTCAGTTAATCCACAAAAGGCTTGCTCCTCCCAGTTCACACCTACACCCCCAGTTCATACCTGCACCCCCAGTTCACACCTGCATCCCCCAGTTCATACCTGCACCCCCAGTTCACACCTGCACCCCAGTTCACACCTGCACCCCAGTTCACACCTGCACCCCCAGTTCACACATGCACCCTCATTTCACACCTGCACCCCCAGTTCACACCTGCCCCCCAGTTCACACCTGCACCCTAGTTTACACCAATGACAGGAGTGTCACAGTAATGTCAAACCCCAACAGATCACATTATTGAGGCGAAGGGAGCCAGACATTTGGGGCTCACAGTCACAGCCTCACAGCAGCCCTTTAGTGCTCTCCCATCCTCTTCAGAGTCCCAAGACATACTGTCCCTTTAAGAAGGTCTCTGTTCTCCCTACTGAGTGGTTTCTCCTGGGTACAGAGGAAGGTGTAGTACTCTAGCTTCCCTCTGCAATGTACCCAAGCACACCACCTGTTCTCCCCTTGACCATGGCTGTGCATCTGTTGACAGCAGTGGCAGAAGATTGCAGCTCGTTACCCTTGGGCTATTTCATTCCAGGTATTCAAGGCTGAAGACCTCAGTTCACAGCAGTGAACTCTGCATGTCTGTAGTTGTCAGGCAGCTTTTGGTGTTGACTGCTATCCCCATAGCTCTGCCTGGCCAGGCTATGACAGTGGATTAGTGACCACTCTGCTAATTTAGGTCTGTCTGTGACCCACTCTGGTTGCTGCTATCAAAACTCCATCAGGGCCAGGTGGTAGTGTTACACTCTTTTAATCCAAGCACTTAGGAGGCAGAGGCAGACAGATCTCTGAGTTTGAGGTTGGCCTGGTCTACAGAGTGAGTTCTAAGACAGCAAGGGCTACACAGAGAAACCCTGTCTTGGAAAAACCAATCCTCCCTCAAAAAACAAAACAAAAAAAGCAAAACAATGCGAACCACCAATCCCCCAAAACACAAACAAACCAACCAACAAAACTCCATCAAGAAAACTTCCTGCCAGGAACCTGAATTTTTAAGAGTTCTCACCATCCTCAGAGCTTTGAAAAATGTTTTATTGAACCTAAACTGTGTGTGAACAATATGACTTATGCTAAAGTCCTCACGTCCGTCCAGGAGTCTGGGATTTCGGTACATGCTATGGGGAAGGTGTCTGTCATGCTGAGGTGCCTCATCTTCCTTGTTATCTTCACTGGATTTCAAGTCACATTCTGGATATCTCTCTGAGGGAGTTTCCAGAGAGGTTTAGTTGAAGGAAGACCTATACTGAGTGGAGTGGCACCACCCCACTGGCTGGGGTCCCACAGTGAACAAAACGGGGAAAAGAAAGAAGGCATTAGGAGGGTACCAGCACTCACTCATCTCTTCCTGCTTCCTGATTGGATATAATGTGAATAGCTGTCTCCCACTACCATGCCCTGCCTTGTGGTGCTAGTTATCCCCCCCCTTCCTCCTTTTCTTCTTCCTCCTCCTCTTCTTCCTCCTCTTCCTCTTCCTCCTCCTCTTCTTCTTTTTAGATTTATTTATTTTATGTTTATGGGTACACTACAGTAGCTGTCTTCAGACACACCAGAAGAGGGCGTCAGATCTCATTACAGATGGCTGTGAACCACCATGCGGGTGCTGGGAATTGAACTCAGGACCTTTGGAAGAGCAGTCAGTGCTCTTAACCACTGAGTCATCCCTCCAGCCTGATTTTATGTCTTCTTGAGCTGCAAACCAAAATCAACATTTCTTCCTTAAGTTTGTTTTTAGCAAGTATTTTGTCACAATGCCTCTGTTTGTCAGTATGTCAATAAACCCTGTGGACACCTAGACTAATGACTTTCCCTAGGGTACAGTTTTTGCTTTTGCCTGTTTCTCAGTTTTGTGATGGAGAAATAGAGTGAACCTTTCTAACTATACAGGGAAGGACTTTCAAAAGTGTGTTCCTGTTTTCCTTTGGACTTTACCCCTCCCATTGCTCATTTTGTTTTGTATCTTTTTACAAATTATGGCCACAAATATTATACGTATTGAATCATGTAAGTACTTCTGTGGATCCCAGAACTTAGGGATGAATGTGATGTAGTGGGCACCATTTCAGGGTGTTGCAAGAATTAAATGATACATTACTCCTAAGTTAAACAGCAAAGAAAGACATGTATTAGGTACTTAATAAATACTCTCCATGCAATTTGGCCTATTGCAGTTCTCAGTATGAACAGCAGATGGCAGGGTTGACCCATAGTATTCTGTGGCGCACACAAACCAAGTTTATCCCAAGTGCTTTGTAGGGCAGGTGCACTCACTCATCCCTTACCGTGCCACCTTTCCACTGTTCTATGGGTCCTTAAACAGAGGAATCAACACACAACATGGGTAAGTGTTTCTTGATCAGTCGACGTAGGCACTTCCATGTGTCTTCCACTTTCCATCCCAGGGAGCACTCTTTTTTGACTTACAAGGGTGTGCTTTTCTTGGGAG
Source organism: Uromys caudimaculatus (assembly GCA_028551405.1). Taxonomy (NCBI): domain Eukaryota; kingdom Metazoa; phylum Chordata; class Mammalia; order Rodentia; family Muridae; genus Uromys; species Uromys caudimaculatus. The sequence continues at coordinate 28,917,174 of CM052703.1, forward strand.
CAGGGGGAATAATCATCTCTTTAAAGACATCTCTAGTTGCTGAATGCTCTCTTTAAGCCCATTTTACAGGCAAACAATGGAGATTAATGTAAAAGCTCTTTTCTGTATAATTTCTCAGGTTACAATAGTCTCAGCTTATAACTCTGGATGAGGCTGAGGAGATGGCTCAGCTTTCCTCACAAGCATTAGGAGATGAGCTAAGACACCCAGATCCCACTCCCCATTGCCACCCAGAAGAAGACAGGTATGGAAGCAAGAGCCTTTTATCCAGGTGATGCCTGGATGGGAGATGGACAGGCAGGTGCCTGGAAACTCCTTGGCCAGCTAACCTGGCCTTTATGGTGGCATGTCCCGGCCAAAGAGAGATCCTGTCTCCAGTCAAAGATGGAAAACCCCTGAGAACTGGCCAAAGTTATCTTCTGACCTCCACGGGTGAGCTGCAAGTATGTGTGCCTCCCACATGGGTGCACACATAGACACATACATGCCCATGTAACCCATAAACGAATACTTACAGCTAAAAACCCAGAGCTGCCATCCTCGCTATCACAACGGCCAATGAACACAGAGAGGAACCACTTCTTTACATTGCTGTTTATTCAGAGAGCCTGCAATCTGAGATGGGGACAGGCTAACACCCTGAAAACCACTTTATATCTCATCACAAGCCAGGAGAAATGCCCACAGGTCCTTGACCAAGTCATTCTAGTCTGTCAAGTTGGCAGTTAAAACTGACTATTGATGCTTTGCTAAGGGCGTGTCTTTGCTAAGGGATTGTCTGTGAAGTACGAACATCCCACCCATCAGTCCTGCTGTCTTTCTCTGCCAGAAAAACTTCTTGTTGCAGTGGGCAGTGGTTAGTGCAGAGACTGCTGACAGGCCCAGATGCTGAGAACAAGCGGCTGTTGAGTGCTTGACCCATCTGTGTGTGTGTGTGTGTGTGTGGGGGGGGACAAAGGCAGTCTGCCACTCTAGAATTCCTTGTCAGGTGGCAGTCAGACATATTCCTGAGATTTCTCGTGTCCGGTGTCTGTCATCGTCGTGGCATAGACAGGTTAAACTGATAATAATATGTATGTGTGGGGCCCTTTTAATAACACGGAGTACAAATGTGTCTTTATATTACAGAATATTGGGGTGCCCCTGTTTATCACGCCTGTGCCCTATCAGAATCATGAAGTGGAGAAAGTCCGCTAGTCACAGAAATTCATAGCTTTCTGTTCCTGGTCATGGATGTGCGGTAACCAGTGGCTTCAAGTTCCTGCTGCCTTGAATTCTCTACCGTGATGGACTGGACCCATACACTGTGAGCACAAGTAAACTTCTGTCCCTAAGTTGCTTTAAAGCATATGTGTTTTATTCATTTTGCGTGTGTGTGGGAATGTGCAGCCAACAGTGCGTGTGTGGAGGTCAGAGGATGACCCTTTGAAGTTGGCTTTCTCCTGCTACCGTGTGGGACGCAGGGATTAGATATTGATAGTTAGGTGTATGGCAGGCATCTCTATGCACAGAGCTATCTTGCCAGTCCTTAAGTGACTTTTGTCAGGATATTTTATTACAGTGCAGGAAAAGACACTAAGAAACCCCCCTGTTCTTCCACTCTTATGACCTTTCCTCTTCCTCTTCTGTGATGTTTCCTGAGACTTTGAGAGGGTGACAGAAATGTCCTGTTTGGGATTTGGCACTCGGGACTCTCAGTATTTTGACCAGTTATGAGTTTCATCATTAACAACTACACTCTAAGAAAAGCTTTAGTAAGGAATGCGGACTGAGCAATACTCTATGGATACAAACCTAAGTATGTAGAGGGCAATTAGGTAATACGTACACTTAGCAAAACAACAGTTGTAAGGCATATGATCTTCTCAGTCATAGGCTTTGGATAGGTTTGTAATACCAGGCGTGAATTCGCTCCCGTGCGGAGGCCTCAAACCCAACCGGAAAGTAGTTGGTTACCCCTTTCCAAGGCACGGCACTATTGCACCACTGGGCACACTTTGTCTGGCAGGTCAGTATTGTAACAGCCAGGGCTCATATCTGGGTAACAACCTGGTGACTTTTCTCCCCTAGCATTCTGACCCACTGGACAAACACTACAGAAGCTGGCTAGTGAGAGGAAACTTCCAGGTTGGTTTCAGCTTGAGTTTTCTATGTCTTGCAACCAAACTGTAGGGTGTCTCAGCAATGTAGTCTTTTCTAGTTTTGGTGGGTAACAAAGAGCCATGACAATAGTATGTATTTGGGGCTTTCTTGTTCAATAATCACAGGGAGGTATCCCTTCTTCTGGCACTGGACTTTCTGTTTAATAACCTACAGCTTCTGGGAGGAACATTACCACTATTCAATATATATATATTTGAATAAATATATACATATACATACTTGAATATATACTCATATATAATATAAAATATCACATATCATATATATAATAATTATATTATAATATTGTATGTAATATAATTATATATCTGTACTGGTTAGTTTTGTGTGTCAACTTGACACAAGCTGGAGTTATCACAGAGAAAGGAGTTTCAGTTGAGAAAATGCCTCCATGAGATCCAGCGGTAAGGCATTTTCTCAATTAGTGATCAAGCGGGGAGGGCCCCTTGTGAGTGGTACCATCTGTGGGCTGGTAGTCTTGGGCTCTATAAGAAAGCAGGCTGAGCAAGCCAGGAGAAGGAAGCAAGCCAGTAAGGAACATCTCTCCATGGCCTCTGCATCAGCTCCTGATCCCTGACCTGCTTGAGTTCCAGTCCTGACTTCCTTTAGTGATGAACAGCAATGTGGAAGTGTAAGCTGAATAAATCCTTTCCTCCCCAACTTGCTTCTTGATCATGATGTTTGTGCAGGAATAGAAACCCTGACTAAGGCAATATCATATAAATATATTATATATTATATATTTAAGTATACATATTCAAATATTTTATATATATATATACACTTGAGTTGTTGAATTTTGTTGACCTATACCAATCTGTAAGACTTGGGATTTGAGGACCCTAAAGAATGGGGCAGACTACAGTCTAATGCTGCACACAACGTTACTTCAGTTTCTGTGTACTTTTATATATACATGTAACAGAGAAAACAAAGATCAGTAAAACATGATCAGAAAACATGTAAGCAAATTTCAGTAAGCACATACTAAATATTAACAGAGCAGTCCTTTCCCTGAAATGTCTCAGGACGGATCAGTTTCAGCACAGCTGCTTGGCATGTACCATAGATTACACCCGGGAACGCGTGAAGGTGAGGCAGAAGGCAGGCCAGGTCTGTTTTCAGGGCACACTGAGGACAGCACTCAGCACATCCTTCCACCACACTGGTTCTATAGCCATGCTCTGGCATCCAACAGGAATAAACATATCTTAAAAGCGGAATGTAAATGTTTTGTCACAGGAGGCATGAAAAAAAATCATGTCCAAGAACAATCCAGGGCACAAAATGCACCTGAGGAGAAAGGCCCTCTGTCTTTTGTCTTGGAGTCTGTCTCACAGTTCCTCAAGGAATTGTCCACCATGTGTTATTCTTTTGACTGTGCTCTGACACAAGTAGTGGGTTTCTGTGTGGCTTTTTCATACGCCCTTAGTGTTGGTTAGCCGTGCCCACACTCCCTCCTCCTCCCCCTCCTTCTCCTCTCTTGATGCATCCATCTTAAACCTTTCTTTCTTTCTTTCTTTTTTTTTTTTTGGTTTTTCGAGACAGGGTTTCTCTGTGTAGCCCTGGCTGTCCTGGAACTCAGAAATCCACCTGCCTCTGCCTCCCAAGTGCTGGGATTAAAGGCGTGCGCCACCACTGCCAGGCCACAACCACACTCTTATTAGCGATTGTTGACATTTGATTTCTTTATTATAATCATTCTGACTGGGATGAATGGAATCACAAAATAGATTTAATTTACATTTCCCTGGTAGCTAAGGATATTTGACTTTTGACAATATTTATTAGCTGTTTTTTTTAAATTAATCATTCTATTCGTTTACATGTCAATGGATATTCCACTTCTTGGTTACCCCTTCACAAGTCCCCCCATTCCACATCTGTCCTCTCCTCCCTCCCCTTTGCCTCTATGAGGGTGCTCCCCCACCCACTCACCTACTTCTGCCTCACCACCCTAGCATTCCCCTGTGCTGGGGCATCAAGCCTCCACAGGACCAAGGGACTCCCCTCTCATTGATGTCAGACAAAGCCATCCTCTGCTCCATATGTATCTGGAGCCATGGGTCCCTCCCTGTACACTCCTTGGTTGGTCTAGTCCCTGGGAGCTCTGGATGGTCCGGCCAGTCGATGTTGTTCTTCCTATGGGGTTGCAATCCCCCTCCGCTCCTCCACCCCTTCCCCCAGCTTCCCCACAGGGTCCCTGAGCTCAGACTGATGGTGTCTGCATTGGTAGGTTGCTGGCTGAACCTCACCACTCCAAGTTCCTGTCAGCAAGCGCTTCTTGGCAGTGGCAACAGTGGCAGGTTTGGTGTCTGCAGACAGGATGGATCCCCAGGTGGGTTTGTTCCCTAGATGCCCCTTCCTTCAGTTTCTGTTCCATTTTTTTTGTCCCCGTTCTTCCTTTGGACAGGAACATTTCTGGGTTAAACACTTTGAGATGGGTGGGTGGCACCATCCCTCGACCAGGGGCGTGCCTATCTACTGGAGGTGATCTCTACAGATTCTATCTCCTCTTCTCTGTGCATTTTGATTAAAGTCAATCCTGTTGGGTCCTGGGAGCCTCTGGAGTCCTGGACCCTCCAGTGGCTACTCCTAGTTCCTCATCCCCCACTGCTACATATTTTTATTTGATTTCATGACCCTTTCTCCTGTCCCCTCCAGTACCTGATCCTGCCTCCCTTGTCTTCTCCCCCTCCTTTCTCCCTCCCAGGTTTCCCCTCCTCTTCACCTCCTGCAATCATCCCTGTTTCCCCCTCAATGCAGGACTGAAGAAGCATCCACACCCTGGTCTTCTTTCCTCTTAAGTTCCATCTGGTCTGTAGGTTGTGTCATGGGCATCGTGAGCTTTTGGGCTAATATCCACTTATCAGTGAGTTCATACCATGTGTGTCTCAAATGGCTGAGAAGCACCTAAAGAAATGTTCAACATACTTAGTCATCAGGGAAATGAAAATCAAAATGACCCTGAGATTCCACCTCACACCAGTCAGAATGGCCAAGATCAAAAATGCAGGTGACAGCAGATGCTGGCGAGGATGTGGAGAAAGAGGAACACTCCTCCATTGTTGGTGGGATTGCAAGCTGGTAAAAACCACTTTGGAAATCAGTTTGGCGGACCCTCAGAAAAATGGACATAATACTACCTGAGGACGCAGCTATACCTCTCCTGGGCATATACCCAGAAGATGCTCCAACATGTAATAAAGACACATGCTCCACTATGTTCATAGCAGCCATATTTATAATAGCCAGAAGCTGGAAACAACCCAGATGTCCCTCATCAGAAGAATGGACATGGAGAGCTTTTGGGACCACTTGGCAGGAGTTTGACCTTGGGCCAGGACAAGGAAGTAAGCTCACGCAGGAATCTGATTTTGGGCTAGAACAAAGAAGTAGGCTTCAAGCAAGAGTTTGACTTTGGACTAGGACAGGGAAGTAGGCTCAGATATCTTGGTCATCCTGAAAAGCCCCCAGAAACCGTGATCACAGGATTTTGTTTATTGCCTCGCTTGTTCTTTGACTATTTGTGTTTACTATCTTCCTTGCTTAACCTAGAACTGACCTTATTATCTGCCTGTAATTAAAAGCAGATTGGGAGAAAATAAACCCGCCTCAGCCTCAGAACTGGCTGGGGTCATGCTACAGTGTTGTCTAATTGTCTTTTTTCTTTTTAATCCTCGTTCCTGCTCTGGAGAACATGTTGACTGGCTGAGCTGGCTCTGTTAAATGGATACAGAAAATGTGGTACATTTATGCAGTAGAGTACTACTCAGCTATTCAAAACAATGACTTCATGAAATTTCCAGGCAAATAGATGGAACTAGAAAATATCCTGAATGAGGTAACCCAGACACAAAAGAATTTATTAGCTTTATTTATTTATTTATTTGATATTTTTAAATTTACATTTCAAAATGTTATCTCCTTTCCAAGTCCTCCCCCCAAACTCCTATCCCTTCCCCCTCCCCCTGCTTCTATGAGTGTGTTCCCCCACCCACTCACCCACTCCCGCCTCCAGGACCTTGAATTCCCCTACACTGGGACATCAAGCCTTCACAGGACCAAGGGCTTCTCCTCCTATTGATGCCCAACAAGGCTATCCTTTGCTACATATGTGGCTGAAGCCATGGGTTCCTCTATGTGTACTCTTTGATTGGTGGTTTAGTCCCTGGGAACTCTGGGGGGGGTGTCTGGTTGGTTGATATTGTTGTTCTTCCCATGGGGTTGCAAACCCCTTCAACTCCTTCAGTCCTTTCCTGAGAGGTCAGCTCAGGAACTTTGGAAAATTCCACTAGGTCTCCGAGCACATGGGCACCGCTCCCCTCCTGGAAGAAACAGGTTAGAGAGCACGTAGTCTGGAAGGGAGGGGCTGATTAAGCCCGTACTACCTCTTTCCCTAAAGACCAATCAGTTTAAAAGTCACACTGTTCTGCCAATCACATTGTGCCTAATGGCTGCTGCTCTAAAAACCGTATAAAAAGTTGGGCAGTGGTGGTGCACGCCTTTAATCCCAGCACTTGGGAGGCAGAGGCAGGTGGGTTTCTGAGTTCAAGGCCAGCCTGGTGTACAGAGGGAGTTCCAGGACAGCCAGGGCTACACAGAGAAACCCTGTCTCGGAAAAAAAAAACCCAAACCGTATAAAAGCTCGCTGAACCAGCTGCACGTGGTCGTTCTCTCCCACCTTGGTGTGCAGGGCAACCCCAGCATGCTGGAACAATAAATTACTCTTGCATTTTGCAAGAGATCCCTGACTCCATGGTGTTCACTCAGGGGTCCTCCAGGAAGGTAAGGTTCCCCAGAGTCTTACACTTTCTCTAGCTCCTCCACTGGGGACCCTGTGCTCAGTTTAATGGTTGGCTGCAAGCATTTTATTTCTTCTTTTGAGAACTCTTTTCTCAGGTCCATACCCAATTTTAAAATTGGTTCCTCCCTGCTTGGTGTTAGTCTTTTAAGTTCCTTGAATATTCTATAAATTAATCCTCTGTCAGATATGTAGATGATGACGATTTTCTCCCACTCTATAGGCTGCCTCTTCACTTGATAGTTTCTGTTGCTATACAGAAGCATTTATTTGATGAGGTTCTATTTATTGGTTGCCGGTCTTTTTGTTGTTGTTGTTTGTTTTGTTTTGTTTTGTTTTGTTTTGTTTTGTTTTTCGAGACAGGGTTTCTCTGTGTAGCCCTGGCTGTCCTGGAACTCACTCTGTAGACCACGCTAGCCTCGACCTCAGAAATCCACCTGCCTCTGCCTCCCAAGTGCTGGGATTAAAGGTGTGCACCACCATTGCCCAGCTGATTGCCGGTCTTATTTCCTGAGTAACTGCAGTCCTGTTTTGAAAGTCTTTGTTTTGCTTACACGTTGACATGTACTTCCTACATTTTCCTCTAGGAGTTACAGAGTTTCATATCTTTTGCTGATGTCCTTTTTTTTTTTTTTTTAAATTTTGTTTTATTTTATTCTTGTCTGGAGTTGATGGGTTTGGGTAGGGGCAATGATAAGGAACAAGTTTCATTCTTCTACGTGTTGAAATATAGTGTTCACAGCCCCATTTGTGAAGAAGTTGTTTATTTTTTTAAAATTTTTTTACTTTTGTTTCAGTGTGAACTTTTAGCATCCTTGTCAAGAATCATGTGACTATAGTGTGCGCTTATATCTTGGTTCACTATTCTGTACTGTTGATTTATGGGTTTGTTTTTGGTCAGTACCATGCTGTTTTTGTTACTACAGCTCTGTAATGTAGCTTGAAATCTCATGTGGTGATACTTCTAGCAGTATTGTTTTTGTTGAAGATTGCTTTGGCTGTCTGGGGTCTTCTGTGCTTTCATATGAATCTTAGGATTTCAACTACACTTTTTTGTTGTAAAAATTTTAGAGAACTATTTTTTTTTGAGATTTCAATATAATCACACAATTGCAAAATATAATGTAATATAATTGTGTAACACAACACACATAGATCACATAATATGATAGAATATAATTACATAATTACATTATATAATGTAAAACAATTACATAATTCCCCTTCATTTCTTCCCTTAGAACCTTCTCATGTGCTCTCCTTTACCTTCTCTCAAATTCATAGCCTCCTTTTCTTTAATTGTTGTTACACACACACACACACACACACACACACACACACACACACACACAAACATACTTCTGAATACAACCAATTTTACTTACTTTAATATTATATGTCTGGGTGTTTTGCCTGCATATATGTCTGTATACTACAAGTGGGCATGGTGCCCACAGAGGCCAGAAGAAAGCACTGTGTTTCCCGGAATTGTAGTTACAGATGGTTTCTAGCTGCCATGTGGATGCTGGGAATCAAACATCGGTCCTTTGAAGAGCAAAGCTGCTCTTAATCCCTGGAACACGGCTCCAGCCCCTGCACATGTTCAATAGTGTCTGAGTCATAGAAATTTTTGTCATATCTTGTAGTTACTTTGATTACAGTTTCACAACTCTCTATATTAAATTTAATCAGTTTAGATCATTAGCTTCTAAATGGCACCAGAGTGCTGAACCTTTTCATAGGAGTGAAACAGCATTTTACATGTACACTCACAGTGGGGGTACAATATATGAGAAGGTGTAGACTTACCCAAGTGAACGCTCTCACACAGATTATGAGCTACAGAAAGAGAATATCTGTTAAGTCTCCAGTGCAAGGTTTCAGACATTAATGATTCAGGTAGTCCAATAATGCTATGGTAAATGCTGTGAGTTTACATAAATGCTATGTGAATGTCCCGGGAAGATGGAGGTGAAAGGGAGACCTATGGTAAAAAGCAATGCTGAATGATGTCGGAAGATGCTTTAGGTGCCTGTGAGTTTTCCCATCCAATGGGGTTGTCCTTGTGTCCAGTGGAGCTAAAGATTGACTGTTAAATGTAGACGGGGGCAATAATAAAAAGAGAAAGAAGGTTTTAAATTCTCATAAAGAAGGAGACTTGATCTAATTAGCTAATTAGCAGCAGCCTGAGAACTCAATGGGCCATGGGGTTTTGTCTGAGTGTAGAAAGGTCAGTGCACCTGTGTGGCATCTACCTGGTATTCGGGCACCAGGCACATTGCTCTGACCACTCTGTTTCTTCCATTCTTGCTTGCCTGCGACTGTTTAAGGTGCTGAATAAAACCTGCACAGTTCAGTTTTGTGTGTGTGTGTGTGTGTGTGTGTGTGTGTGTGTGTGTGTGAAAGTCTTATCTTTTTCCTTTCCTCTTTTTTCTTTCTTTTTTTAAAAAAAGATTTATTTTATTTTATGTATATGAGTACACTGTTGCTATCTTCAGACACACCAGAGAGGGCATCAGATCTCATTACAGATGGTTGTGAGCCACCATGTGGTTGCTGGGAATTGAACTCAGAACCTCTAGAGGAGCAGTCAGTGCTCTTAACCACTGAACCATCTCTCCAGCCCATCTTTTTCCTTTCTTATCTATCTATCTATCTATCTATCTATCTATCTATCTATCTATCCATCCATCCATCCATCCATTCATCATTCAGGGCCTCTTTCCATAGCCCAGGCTGTCCTGGAACTCATTATGTAGACCAGACTGGTCTTGAACTCAGAGATCTGCTTGTCTCCCCTTCCCAACTTCGGGGTCAGGGGTGTGTAGCACCATGCCCACTGTTATCTTTTTTCATTAAGACTCATCTCCCAACTTCCACCTGTCCAAGTGTCTAAGCCTGGAATGTCTTTCCCTCTGTCCTAAGCCCTGTTTTCCTAACATGTTCTTCAGCTAAATACATCCTGGTTATGCTTAGGATTTCAGTTATCTTATTGTTCATTTTAATATTGTCTCCCATTGCTTTTGTGCCATCCCCTGCCTGTTTTGGCTGACCAGAACCTTCACTTATTTCTTGGTCAATGTTAATTATGTTACTAATCATATGTTCTAAGGGTTTTGTTACAGTTAGAGCAAGTTTCTGGTCCTTTCCTTTTTGCTGCTGAATGCTTCCCTTCAGCCTCTCACATAAGTGACCTTTGTGTTTCACAGGTGTCACCCTCTGCCTGATGACCTCTGTCAGGTCTTGCTCTGTAACCTTCCAGACAAGAAAGGATGAGGAATGGTTATGGAGACAGATAAGTGAGTTGAATATGTGTTGCTACTTGCCAGAAATCTCTCAATATTTTTGAGAGAAGCAGATGCTCTTGCCAAGAGAAGATGTCGCTGTGGTGGGGCTGTACTTTGGGAGTGGAGGGACAGGTGTGGGACAAAGGGAATGAATGTCTCAGAAGACTCAAATATCCACATATGATCTCATTGCTGTGGCAATGGGGGCAGCGTTCGCTGTCCTGCCTTCAAAGCTTCCCTGTACTACAATCACCCTGTGCTCAGATCTATGTCACAGCAGGCATGGTCTCCTCTTGTGGGCACATGTGATCCCTCCAAGTTCACAAGTATAGGGACATAGGAACCCATGGCATAGCTCATAAGGTGTGGCTGTGTCATTTGTTTTTGCTGAAGGGGTCTGCAACATCTTTAACTTCACTGTATTCTCCTAAGATGGAAACTTCAAAGAATGCAAGACAGAGTGTGTGGAATTAAAATGGGTATAAAGTATGTCACTGACAAGAAGAGCGCCTCTCTTGCTGCCTCTCAAAGCCAAACCACAAGTATTGCCCACTGTACAGCAATGCAAATCAAAATTATTCTGCTATGAGCCACAAAATCATTCTGAAATCACCTCTACACAAGCCAAAAAAGGCCCCTGTCCTGTTAGGCATGGATGTCTGCCACTGTTTTACAAAGTACAAAAACTTCCTTTTCACTTTGCTTTTGTCCTAGACAAAATTGAGATCCTTGACCATAGAGTGCCCAGCTTCTTACCAGTGCCTATACAGAATAGGCTCTCTTCTTAAACTTACCCCTAAAGAGCACCTAGAACAAAGCCAAATCCCACAAAAATCTTTTGAGAATCTGTAGCTGAGTAGTCCCAATGTAAATCACTATGCACAATATCCTTGCTGTATCAAGTGGGGGGGGGGAGAAGAACTAACACCCCCAAATTAAATAGCATATTAAACTTTGAGTATATGTGTGTTCTTAATGATCTCTGATTGGAGGACATGAACCTGTAGAAAGAGATCGAAGCTCAAAATCTTATTTTATTTTTTTAGATGCAAAAATGGAAGTTCAGCCAGAATATGAGATCTGTCTAAACTTTCAGGCATGAGTCAAAACCAAGTCTTCTGATCCTAAGTCTCAGGCAGGACCTTTCAGGTGATCTCTGTGGGCCCATTGCTTTAAAGATGAGAACACCTTAAAATTGTTCAGTCATTCTGGAGAAGGTGAAGACCCCCATCTTCATAGGCTGTTCCTGTAAGAGACAAGTGCATACGTCACATCATAGCCAAGGTGGTGTCCTCTCTTGAAGAAGAGGAGATGGAGTATAAAGTGGGAGAATTTGGCCACAGTAACACAACCAGAAAGTGTCAGAGCTGGGATCACACCATAGCAAAGAGATGATGAGCAGGCAGTTTTCATATAGGGCTGAGAGGCCATTGTCTTTGTAGCCTGTTGGGGTAAGGTGGACTTCTGGTGGGACCACCAGAATGGGAGCAGTGTCAGAAAGGTCCTGGGATCCAGAACAAACCCATACCTTGTCTGTGCATAAGCAGCTGGTAATATATGTGGACAGAAACTCTTGTGGCAGAACAATCCTATGAAAGACTGGAGGAAAAGCTGTTCATGTGAACAGCACCTAGCTCTGTAGTTATCTGGCCGGTTGACAGCCCATCCAGATGTCCACTGCTTCACAGCCTATTACAAGGTCAAGGTCTGAAGGGCAGTTTCCTCACCTTGTGACTAAGTACACACACACACACACACACACAAAAAAAAAAAAAAAACCAGACACCATAATCAAAGACAGCACCACCAATGTGACCTGGTATCAACTATCGATCTTAACTCTGTCATTGCACCAGCATCAGGGGGAAACTCTGGTTACTACGAATAATGAAGAAACATAATACTGAAGTCCTAAGACAAGATGCCTCCTGCCCTTTCTATGCCATGAAGCAAGTCATTTGCTCTAAACCCACGGCTGTTTACCACCTTGAACCGTTTTTTCCAAGGACAAGAATATGTCAACAGGAAGTAAGGAAACTAGGCCCTTCATAAACACAAGTCTGATTGGAAGGGACCTTCGATGGTATCTCAACCTTACTTCTGGTGTTTGGTGACCTCTACCACACCACCCTTAGTCTCTGTATGAAACTCTCACGGGGTTCGGGGTTCCTTGAATTCTCCAAGCTAAGCTGGCTTTTCCATAGTAGCTACTGTATTTAGATTTAGGATGTTTCTAAAGGGTCTTGTAGTAAAGACTTAGTATCCAGCCTGTGGCACTATTGGCATATGGTGAAGTCATTAAGAGATGGAGCCTGGTAAGCGGTTTTAGGCAGCTGGAGGAACATTCCTAGGTGGCTTGTGGGAAGCTGGTCTTTCCCTCTTTCTCTTTGCTTGTCAGATAAGCTGTCTTCTGCTTTAAGTTTACACAGGAGACACGGCCTCATCACAGGCACAGAAGCAAGAGGGACAACTGTTCATTCCTCTTTGTAAGTCACTTATCTCAGGTATTTTCTTGGATCAGGGAACATCGGAGTGACACAGGAAAACAGCTACACTGTAGTTCAGGGGCAGGTGAGATGGCTCAGTGGGTGGAGGTACTTGCAACCAAATCTGATTACATGCATTTGATTCCTAGTGTCCATATGGGAGAAGAAAAAACTCCCATAAACTGTCCTGTGTCTTCTGGCTTCTATGTGTAGATCCTGGTGTGAATATGTGCACACACACACACATGCACACAAGCACACACAAATAAATAAATGTGAAAAACAGAAATCTATTTCAGAACATAGTGAATTGTACTTCATAAGTGTATTGCGCCATATCTTCTATACTGTTCCAGTCAACCATGGAAACAAGACCATTTACCCACAAGGCGTTCATGTCTTCTTCCCCTAACTGCTCTTCATTGCCTTGGTTTCCCAGCTCCATTGAGTGGCCCTTAGACACTCAAGTTAGACACTTGTATCTAAATTTCTAATCCTTTGTCATTTCACATTGAGCCAGTTCCCAAGCTCAACCATTTATACTTCCTAGATGTTTCTCACATTGGACCACCTTCTTGAGTCAGCTGGCCACTCTTGTCTGCCACTTAGATGATCGTGAATTTTTCTGTCTCTGCTGTAGTGTTCAGTTCTGTTTCTTCTTGGTCTTTCTCCTCACCACAGTCAGAACAAGTCTTACAAATTACAAAAAAAAAAAAAAAAAAAAAAGTCATCTGCCATTATGTGGCTGCTGGGAATTGAACTCAGGACCTCTGGAAGAACAGTCAGTGCTCTTAACCACTGAGCCATCTCTCCAGCCCCAAAGTCTTTAATCCACCCAGTTTATAAACTCTGCTGTGCCTGGAGGATGTTTTGTCCCTTGTCAGGTGGATCTCCCATTTTGAGTTCATTGTGACTTCATAGTGTTGAGACTTTTTCTCCCTTTCAGTCCACATGAAATGTGAAGAAAACTGAATCTAAAGGGATCGTGGATAGTCTT
>CM052703.1:28931010-28955444 GCA_028551405.1 Uromys caudimaculatus
ATCCACCCAGTTTATAAACTCTGCTGTGCCTGGAGGATGTTTTGTCCCTTGTCAGGTGGATCTCCCATTTTGAGTTCATTGTGACTTCATAGTGTTGAGACTTTTTCTCCCTTTCAGTCCACATGAAATGTGAAGAAAACTGAATCTAAAGGGATCGTGGATAGTCTTTGAAACTCACACATCTTTTTTATAGTCCTTTTTGAAATCCTTTTCTTTTGAAATCATCTTAATCTCATACAAGCTGAGAAACTATTACAGAAAATTCCCATTGTTCCTTCATCTATTATTTACACATAGGTTTTAATATATGACATTCAGGACAAATATCAAGACCACAAAATGAATTGGGATAGTAAAATAATAAGATACAGATTTTGGGGGAGGTAATTATTTATGTGCCTTTTGTCCTTGGTATTTAGTCCTATGAAACTTAAAAAAAATAATCATAGGTTTATGTAGCAAGCACAGCCAAGATACAGAGTTTTTTCCCCTCACCAATAAAACGTTCTGATCATATACCTTTAAGCTTTCACCATCCAGAGATCTATGTCAACCAATAATTTGTTCTCCATAGATTTAATTAAATCATTTCATAGATTAATACAGTTTATAAGTATTTGAAATTTAGCTTCTTTAATTTAACATAGGACTCATGAGATTTGTCCTTCGTTGCATGAATAAGTAACTTATTATTTTTTCTTAGAGTTTTCCATTATGTGACATACCAGCTTCTCATTCACAGATGAAGGAAGATTGGGTTGTTTTTAGTATTTTGGGCTACAAAACTGAAGCTTCCAACTATATGGTACACACAGAGAATATTACCTTGCTTCAAAAAAGAATGAAATCATGTGACAGATGAAATTGGAAGACAGTATCCTAAAAATAATGAACCAGACCCATATGATAATTATTGCATGATTCCAACAATGTGCCCCATCTAAAATATTTAACTTCTTAGAGACAGAAAATAGAACAGCCATTATCAGTGGTGGTAATGAGGGGAGGATTGGGTCGTTATTGTTTAATGTGTAGAATTTTAGTTTGGGATGATGAGGTATTGTTGGAGACGGGTTCTGGCCAAAACATAAATGTTCTTACTGACTTACGCATTTAGTAATAGTCAAATGGTATGTTTTACCATTTTGTACCAATGTGGTACATTTTACCACAATAAAAATGGTTAAAATACAATGCACTGCAATCAATACGAACAAACACAGCCTAAGGTAAGAGGACTGGGTAGAACTACTTTAGATAAGATCATGGTAAGTTTCTCAGAGACAAGAATCTTTGAATAGAAGAGGAAGAGCCTGAGAAAAGAGTACTAAAGAACCAGGATAGCCCAGGCTGAAGGCAATAACGTGGAGTCTAGAAGTGTTCTTATGTATCGACAGCAGCAGGATCTCTGCTGTCCCTTAGAGTGTATACATGGGCAGGATCTCTGCTGTCCCTTAGAGTGTATACATGGGCAGGATCTCTGCTGTCCCTTAGAGTGTATACATGTACGTGTGCATATAGTGAGTATGCACAGAACATACATATGCCTGGTATGTGTGTGTTTCTCTATGGTAAGAAGGAAATTGATATGACTAACCACTTAAACCTACTTATTAGGGCAACTTAGTCATGAGAACTAGCGAAATGGATGTCAGTTGAAGGGGAGATGGTGCTGCCTTAAGGTAGACAGCCATGCTGCTCTCGTTGGAGGCCTCTGGGGAATCCTCTTAAAGAGTGTATAATACAGCCCCAAAGAGGGTTGTTTATTAATCTGGGGTTGAAGTTCAGCTTGGATTATCGTTTTAAAACTCAGGTTCAGCTCCTCCCTCATTTTGAGGCATCTGTTTGAGTCCCTGGTTGAAGAGAAGCTTCCTTGCCCCCTGAATCCTTGCTGTGCCAAAGCCCTGGAATATCATTTCTGGTGAGTGGATCTGGGTTCTTCTACCCAAAGTCTAGGGATCTGATTAAACTCCAGAGGTATGCCTGTGGTAAGAGGCATGCCAGGCAGAAATCATGTTGGCGGCGGCACTTTCTCTGCTTGCCTGGACCCGTGAGAGTTTTCTCAATTATCTGTTTGCAAAGATGACTTTACAAAGACAGTGACATGGGATCTAAGACCCTTAGGGTTGGGCTGTTATGATTTCTTAGGAAGGAACAGCTGGAAGAAAATCTTGAAGGACAGATAAAATGTCTAGAGAAGGATTCTAGGTAGGGTGTCTAATTGACAGCAGTTTTGGCATGGGGAAACCTAGGAACTAGAGAGGAACCAACTAGAGAGAAATTGACAGAGAAATTGCTTTCCCCAGCCACCCCATCTTGCTGCATGGAAACAAACTCTCAGGAAGTTCTCTTAAGTTCATTCAGGGCTGGGCTAGTAAATTTACTATGAGATTGGGGTCTGACCCAGTCTCTTTTAATCACTAGCTTATAGTTTATTGCTGGAAACTGAGGAAAGGTTATCTAACTGGTCGTGGAGAGAAACCATCTTTTCCAGTGTGAAAATAGGATTTGGGCTGCAAATGGCAGCACACATGTGAGAACCTTCAGAACATAGTGTCGCCGTTCATTCTCAAGCCCTAAGCCATCAGACACTGGTGAGTTGGCGGTTTGAACTTGTTTTGTTCTCACTGCTGTGAGAGACATCCACCTGCAGTGACACCAGAGACCTGGGCACCAGTGATCTCCCTCAGAAGGGCCTGTCCTGCATGCATGCTGGTATGCCTATTTTTGTTAAAATACTAACCACACAGTATCACAAGGAATGAAGGAATGCTTAACTTTCAAAACAACCAATCTGGACATCACCTTTACCGTGATTAATCTGTCTGTACAATGTCTACCCCCAGGTTACAGGACAGAGGCAAGGTTGGTACATACATACTGAAAAGAACGGGGTAATCTTTCATGATTTTTCTTACACCAAGGTGAGGACCATGCCCCCTTTCACATCCTTTCTTCTGCTGTGTGTGGTAACGGCAGTTTATGCAGAGACCTTAACTGAAAGTGCTCAACCTACCTGCCCAGTGATTACCTGCAGTTCTCCAGGCCTGAATGGCTTCCCAGGCAAAGACGGGCGTGATGGTGCCAAGGGAGAAAAGGGAGAACCAGGTATGCATTAAACTGTTCTCTTTCCGCTTAAAATATTTTGGTTTTAATTATGTGTGTGTGGGTGTGCGTGCGCGCGCGCGTGTACATACGCACACGATCATGTGCATTCGTAGGCAGGTTACCTTGGAGATCAAAGACAGTATCCTCCTGGAGTTGAAATTATAGACAGTTGTGCGCTACCCATCACTGGTGCTGGGAACTGAACTCAGGTCCTCTGCAGTAGCAGCACATGCTCTTAAGCACTGAGCCGTCTCTCCAGTTCCTGTCTCTGACTCTACATTCTAGAGGAAGTGGACTAGAGGTACAGGCGAGTAAAGTCTTATCAGGGATATTGTATTTTCAGCAGCAACCTACTGTAACTCAAAACAGGTACAGTTCCACTTCTCTGGCATTCGGGGCTGCCACACAAAAGCGGGTGGGATTGTCTTGCCTGTCCAGGACAGTGGACCTTATGTCGCTCTGTCTCCTGGAGCACAGGGAACGTACCTCATCACAAGGGATTAAACTTTAGAAAAAGGGCAAAACCACAGATATCGACCTATGTTTTGTTTGTCTTCTGTTAGGTCAAGGGCTCAGAGGCTTGCAGGGCCCTCCTGGAAAAGTAGGACCTGCAGGACCTGTGGGGAACCCCGGGTCAAAAGGAGCAGTGGGACCAAAAGGAGACCGTGGAGACACTGTAGGTGAGGACGTCATTTCAGGACCTGTGGGCTGACGACATTCGGGGTTTAGAACATAGGATGTTGGTGGGACGTGCTGCTTTCTCAGTGCTGTAAGGTAGATGCCCGGCTCAGCTTCCTGGTCAAGTTCCACTGTCTGGTAACTTAGAGCCTAAGGGGGTTTCCATCAATGACGAGGTATATATTTGCAAATCGTTCAGGAAATCCTGTTTCCAGACACCCTGCAAAGGGTGGGAGTCCAGATTTTGTTTTCTCTTAAACAGTCTCCTTCAGCTGAGTTTCTGACCTCAGGGAGACAATGCTACATGTCAATGTGGGCTTATTATGTCTGTTTAACTTATTATAACTGTTTTAACATTGACAGGCATGTAAATTCTATTTCACTTTTAAGAAACCAATCCAAAACTCAGGAGGTTAAAATCACAACCATTTATTTAATCCAGTGGGTCAGCCACAAAAGTCTGATTTCAGCTGAGCTCATTTAGGCCTGTGGTTTACTGATGGTCCTTCCTTCCTTCCTTCCTTCCTTCCTTCCTTCCTTCCTTCCTTCCTTCCTTCCTTCCTTCCTTCCTTCCTTCCTTCCTTTCTTTCTTTCTTTCTTTCTTTCTTTCTTTCTTTCTTTCTTTCTTTCTTTCTTTCTTTCTTTCTTTCTTTCTTGGATAAAGTTTCTCTGTGTAGTGCTGGCTGTCCTGGAGCTCACTCTGTAGACCAGGCTGGCCTCAAAGTCAGAGGGATTCGATTGCCTCTGCCTCTCAAGTGCTAGAATTAAAGGTATGCACCACCATCACCCAGCGATTATTCAATTCTTAACACAGAAGCTTCAAGGCTTTGTGAAGTTTGGAACACATACATAGCCACTTTTGGTGTGTTCATGAAAAAGCACAGTGCAGCCCAGAATCAAGGGGTGTGGAAAAAGATCACATTTCCTTATGAGAAAAGCTGGGACCACATTTCAGCTACTTAGTTCACACCAAGTAGCACATGCCCTTCCCTCGTGAATAATGAGGCTCTCAGAGAAAATGCTGTTGATTTCTTTCATGACAAATTTCAGTAAAACCAAGTCAGAGCAGGAATTCAGGTGATGACTTGGTTAGCAGAGCACTTGCCACGAAGCATGGGTATTTAGACTTGACCATTCAGCATCCATGTGAGAAAGATGGGTGTAGCATTGCTCGCTATGATCCCGTCACTGTGGAGGTAGAGGTACCCACACAAATGTGCACACACATGCACACACACACACACATCAACCACCAAAACAGCAAACACCACTACCTCCACAGACAAAACAACTGAAGGGCAACAAAAATCAAAATCTCTACAACTGTTTAATCAATGTGGGGATTTGAATAAGAATGGCCCTCATGAATGCTTGGCCTCACAGCCCCACGTGTGAATGGCACTATTAGGAGGTGTGGCCTTGTTGGAAGAAGCATGTCACTGTGAAGGTGGGCTTTGAGGTCTCATGCTCAAGCTAGGCCTAGTGTGGCAGTCTCCTCCCTGTGACCTGCAGATCGAGATGTAGAACTCTCAGCTTCTTCTCCAGCACCATGTCTGGCTGCATGCCCCCATGCTTCCTGCCATGACAGTACCAGCCTAAATCTCTGAAACTGTAAGCCAGCCCCAAGTAAATGCTTTTCTTTACGAAAGTTGCCATGGTCATGGTGTCTCTTCACAGCAATAGAAACCCTGAGACAAGCAATAAGAACTTCTTCAGAGATTTGTTTTAGCCCTAATAAAGCAATTTGGGAAAATAAGAATTCATTTATGGATTGCTGTCAAGCTATGTAATTGGGTGAGTAGATGAATGCCCTAGTGAAATATACATGTACATTAAATATCTTTGTATATGGGACCAGAATTTCATTGAATTAACTCATCAATTTATTTATTTCTGAGGCAGGGTCTCACTGTGAATCCCTGGGGCCTGGAACTCATTTATATAGACCGTGCACCCTTGAACTCACAGAGATTCACCTGCCTGTGCCTGAAAGGTGTTTGTCATCAGTCCTGGCTCTACTAGAGTTTTTAGGATAAAAGCCTGGGCTCTGACAGCTACAGAAAGCTAGGATTGGTCACATATTACCATACGCCAATTAAACATATGAGTGTGTGAGAGAGGAACAAATAAAGGGACTATCGATTTTCAATCCATCTTCAAGCTTAAATAAAGAAGCAAAGAGAACAAGGGACAGACCGGAGTCACAGTTAAGCTAGGTGTGCGTTCATTGGAGATGATCTCAGTTCTGGTTCAGAGAGGCAGTCTGAGGAAGTCTTTCTGGCCATCGCCACTTGAGGGGGCCAGTCTGATTCCTACAAGGTGATCACTCTTGCTCCCACAGTATTACCCTCAGGGGTAACTGCCTCATCTTGGGAGGTAGTCTCTCCTGTGAGAATTTGCTCTTCCTGAAATCCGGTGAGGACATCTTTGCCCTGTCTTCCTTGAAGAGGATGAGATGGGTTAAAAAGGCAGTGTGTGAGATGCTAGCCTCCTAAAGGCCTGTTTTAGATAAAGGAAAAGATTGGTGTTTTAGGCCAGGTAAAACCAGATTTTTTTCTTTTTAGGGTAGTTTAATATTAAAAACAAAAGAACTTTTTTTTTTTATCTTCTTTTAATCTGAAAAAGATAGCACACTCCCTAAATGCACAGCTTAGGCCCTCACACTGCCTTTCACTGTTTAACTTTCTAGAATTTGATACGAGCGAAATCGATTCAGAAATTGCAGGACTGCGATCAGAGCTGAGAGCCCTGAGAAAGTGTAAGTATTCTCCCTTATTCTTCAGGCAGCTAAAGCTTGGGAACGGTGGAAGGCAGAACATTCACTGCATGTGTCTGATTTTCTAGGACCTGAAAAAAACTGCTCCCATTCAGATCCTATGATCCCAAGATCATTTGGTGTTGGGAGCCAAACCCTTGAGATGCCCTAGAGCCAAACCCATGAAATTAGTCAGTTAAGGTGCTAGGTTAGAAAGGACAGGGTATCTGCGGTCTTGGGTCCCAGGAATTGAAAGACCTGTCTGGTATTTCCTGAAAACCAGTTATGGTAGTGGGTTGCCTGCCTGTCTTTTTAAGCTGCTGTCCTGAAATAAACTTCGAGAGCTTGATCAGAATGCACGACTTGCTCTCCTTCCTTGCTGTCTCTTGTCCCCCATTCATCCGTCTCTTCCTTAGGTCCACGTTGATGACCCCACAGGCTGGAGCAATTTGATAGGAACAGAGGCAATTCGGAATTAAATCATTAAATTAAATTATTTATTCAATTTCACAGAGCTCAGTGGTAGAACCAGTTTATAAGTTTCAGCGAGTCTGATTCTAGGGCCCCAGTTCTGTAGGGTCAGATCTTGCTCACTAAAAATAGAATGTGGGCTACTTTGTAATCCTGGCATCTAGACCAGAAGATGGAGTCAATCATGTTTCTTTTAGCTGTGGCCAGATAGACCCAGACATTTTTGTCTGATTGAGAGTTAACAGAAGGGCAAAATTCAGAATTCCAGATTCCTGTGCTCCACAGTGTAGATCTCAACATAAAAGATGTGCCTGTTTATTCCTATCAAGACGGCAAGGCAAAAAAAAAAAAAAAAAAAGAAAAGAAAAAAAAAAAGAAAAAGGCAAGATAACAGTTAAACTAGAACTTTAGGTAAAAAGAAGCATGTAAGCATTTCACCACGGGTCTCAAGAATGAAGACACCCATTATGTTATACACCACCAGAGAAAATGGAGTATCCATGGCTCCATTTGAACTTCACACAATGAGTGGTCTAGAAGATAAGCCAGTGTCACCCACCTTTTTACATTTTAGGGGTGCTCCTCTCCCAGAGTGAAAAAGTTGGAAAGAAGTACTTTGTGAGAAGTGCTGGAAAAATGAGCCTTAACAGAGTGAAGGCTCTGTGCGCCGAACTCCAGGGCACTGTGGCCACTCCCAGGAATGCCGAGGAAAACCAGGCCATCCAGAATGTGGCCAAAGATATTGCCTACTTGGGCATAACAGACGAGAGGGCTGAAAACATTTTTGAGGATCTGACAGGAAACAAAGTGCGCTACACGAATTGGAATGATGGGGAGCCCAACAACACGGGCTCTGGGGAAAACTGTGTGGTGCTCTTGACAAGTGGCAAGTGGAATGATGTCCCTTGCTCTGATCCTTTTGTGGCAGTGTGTGAATTCTCGGACTGAGGATGCTTGTTTCTCAGCCCTCCTTGATACTTTAATGTACACAGTTTGTTCTGAAAAATAAAATATGCAAAAATATAAGCAATTCAACATTGGCTACCCAATTAAACTGTAACACTTTTCAGAAAAACATTCTCTTGTGAGGGTGTAGAAATAAAGTGAGTTTATTTTTCATTTATGACACTTGTGCTCTGTGGGGTCCTCTTTTCTCCTTGGGTAATGGTGTCACCTTGTCTAATTCCATAGTTTGTCAGCCCAGTCTCAGTATTAAAAGGGTCTACTTACAGCTTGATTTCAGAGACGTACTTCCTTACCAATGGGACATTAAACTATGGACAGAATATAAGTTTCAAGGGAACAGATTAATAAATCTGCACACACATATATGTTTATCATCCATCTATCCATCATTCATCTATTTATTTGTCTGTCTGTCTGTCTATCTAATGCCCATCTTGTAGGTAGAGGCACAGAGTACTTCTCTGACCCTAGAAACCACTTAATTACTTCTCCTACTTACTGTTACCAAAGATAAGTATGATTTTGATCTGTATCACAATTAATTTTATGTTTATAGACTTCATATAAATAGAATCATACTATAGTACTGTTTTATGTCTTCTATCGACTTCTTTCATAATTCATCATGTGATATTCATTCATGTTGTTACAGAGAGGAGTACTTTATTCCTCTCACTGCTGTAAAGAGCTCCCTTACATTAAAACATCATAGTTTCTCTTTTGTATTGGTAATAGACACAATTGAATGGATTATAATTTTTGGTTATAATTAAGGGAAAAAACCTCTTGGGGCTGGAGAGAGGACTCCACTGTTAAGAGCAGGTACTGCTCTTACAGAAGACCTGAGTTAAGTTCCCAGCACCGATATCAAGGAGCTCACAAACTCCTGTACCCCCAGCTACAGGGAGTCTGACACTCTCAAACTCTGTGAACACTTGCACTCATGAGTACAAATCCACACACATACACAAAGTTAAAAAGAATAAAAAGAAATCATAAAAAAGAAGCACTCATGAACTTTCTTTTGGTAGATACGGGTACTGATTTGCTGGCTGGGTGGTGGCGGCGGGGAAAGCAGGCACTCAGATTCGATGAAAAGGAGCCACCCTCCGGTGACCTGTGTGTGCCAGGTGTAGACATCCCACATCTCCAGGAGGAGGCTGCACAGCGATTCCTTTGACTTTGGCCACTCTTGTACGTGTGAAGTGATATTGTCCTGTGTTTTTATTCTATTTCTCCAGTGTGTTATAACAATGAACATATTCCACATAGTAACTGCTAATCTAAACATCTTTTGTGAGCTACCTGTTCAAAGCTTTTGTAGTTTCTTTAAACCAACCTGCAATTTTCAAATTGATTGATAATTTTTCATTCAGAATACAAATCTCTTCTGTTTATGTGCATCATAGGCACCTTTTCAGCTCTTTACTTCTCCTATTATTGGTTTTCAATTTAAGAGTTCAATAAAAACATATATTTTTAAATGTGTCTGGGTGTTTTGCCTTGTATGTCTGACATACACTACATGGCTGGTGATAAAGGAGGCCAGAAAAGGTTAAAGGACACCCTGGAACTCGACCTCCAGATGGTTGTGAGCTGCCTTGTAAGTGCTGGGAGTTGGACTCCCATCTCCTGGAAGAGCACTTGGTACTCTCTCTCTTTTAAAGATTTATTTATTTATTTTATTTATATGAGTACACTGTAGCTTCTTCAGACACACCAGAAGAGGGCTTTTGATCCCATTATAGATGGTTGTGAGCCACCATGTGGTTGCTGGGAATTGAACTCAGGACCTCTGGAAGAGCAGTCAGTGCTCTTAACCACCAAGCCATCGCTCCAGTACCAAGGACTTAGTGTTTTCGTTTATCTTCTTTGAGATTATAATATAATTACACAACCCCCCTCTCCCTTTCTGCCCTCCAACTCCTCCAATAAAACCCTCCTTACCTTAATTCTTTTTTTAATAGCGATTGTATTTATTTTGTGTATATGCATTCACTGTAGCTGTCTTCAGACACACCACATCAGATCCCATTACAGATGATTGTGAGCCACCATGTGGTGGGATTTGAACTCAGGACCTCTAGAAGAGCAGTCAGTGCTCCTAACCTCTGAGCCATCTCTCCAGCCCCCTTGCCTTAATTCTTAAGATAGCCTCGTTTATTAATATTTTCCTTTAAGGTTAGTTCTTCGTGAAAGCTAAACTGTAGCCTCTCATGAAGAGGTCTTTCTATGTCTCTTTCTGAAGTTTTATTGTTAAACTTTCTGCCTATCCTTAATACATATCCATGATAAAGCACTGTTTTTTGGAAAACACAGTTTTCTGCATTGAAATTCAAATGGTACATTGTAGATTAGGTGAGTATGTGTGGATTAGTTTTTGAACTTTGCATGTTTGCTGTTGCTCTGTTTGTCGAGGCTTGTGGCAAATAATAGCACCCGGCCTTTCAGATTTTGTTTTTTTAAAGCTACAAGAGATCAAAATAAATGATAGAACTGTCTTCAATTTCCATAAAAATCTGATGTTTTCATTATTACAACATTAATTCTCTCAGTCAACTTAGACAAATTTAACAATGTACTATAAGTCTCAAATTAATAGTTTATCTCTTTATTTAACCAGGATTCTATTTTTTATTGCTATATTTTGGAATACTAATGAATACAAAAGCATATTATATAACAGTATAAAAGAATTTTTATTGGTATATTATGTATGTTTTAGCCTGGGGGGGGGTCATAACATATTTCAATGGTATTAGAAGTTTTTTAAAGAATACATTATTGGTAATTATTTTTCTGTTATATATAGAAACGTGGCTAATTTCCTTTCTGCATATATGTATATATAAAACTATAAAAGCTGACAGCTGTTTCTGCACACATATCCATGTAATCTGAATGCAACTGGATCACCATAAGTGAGGAAGAAGAAGAGGAGGGTAGGAAAAAGGGGAGGGGTGGGGGTAGGGAGGAAGAATACGGACAGTCTGGCATTAGGGAACCACTGAACACTGTCCTACAGTGAAGCAATCCCTAACTACACGCCACATGGCAATTCCTCTCATAAGACGTCTGGGGGTGTAGTAGTAGCTAGCATAAGTTAGTACTAGTAACTAGTACTAGTTAAAGCTCTTTAGTACTAGGTAAAGCCCTTCATCTTTGATAGAAAACAGCTAACACCAGCTTTATAAGCAGTTCCCAGGATTTGTAAAGGACTCGTTGAGTCACAGAGTCATGCTTGGAAAGTCCAAAACTATGGCTCCCAAACTAGTATTTCTACTTCATTCTGTCTTCTGTGTCAGAGGTAATTTTTTACCATAATCAATACTTACCAGTGACACAGCTGACTTTGTCTCTTTATCAGTACTCCAGGCAAAGGGAGCCAGAAAGCTAATCCAAAATCAGATTCAGCAGTAGGATGAGGGAGTTTTGGAACCTTTACTGATAGAGCATCACTTAAATCCAGTGTTCTCAAGTGCTTCAGAAAAAATGAAGTGTATGATACGGTAGGAACCTTCCTCTAATGTTGTGGTTCCTTCTGGTTGTTAGGATCAAAATAAGGATGAGTACTGGTAGGGACTAAGTAGACACTCCACATTCTTGCTTGGTAGTTAAGTGAGCTTAGTTACTGCTTAGGAATGGACTGACTGGGAGTGGAAGCCACTGGACTGGATTTCTAATGCCGTGTACCTTGATGGACTTCGTTGCATAGCAAAGCCCATACAGTAGCTTTCTCCTGTTAGTATTTAGCTCACTCTGGACTGGAACCAGATTCCATTAGCTTGTAGACTTCCTAGGCATGCAAGCCTCGAGCCCTTCATCTTGTAGCTGTCCCTCCTGGTTCATATGGCTTTACTTTTCTTCTACACACGGAGGTAGCACGATTAATCACAATCATTATTTTTCAACTTACAATTCTGTTTTGGAATTCTCTTCCTGTAAAACGTTGTGTGGGAAGAGCCTCAACCATGCTTGCATTCTACTCTCTATCTCCTTCTTGCTTGAGCTTGGAGAATGTCTCATGTTGACTATGTGGCAAAATTGACACAGAGTCCACTATTGAAATCTTGAATTCTTTTTCCAGCTGCCTATACTACTTTAAAAAATGTCTTATTTTCTTTTATTTGTTTTGACATAACTATTTATTATCCCATGGTCTCTGTCTTAATTAATTGGTTCTTTTTTTCCTGAATATTTGTGAGCTTTCTTTCTACAAAACAGAGGATGTTTTATAGATTTATTGACATGTTTTATGTGTATATGTGTGCCTAAGTGTATGTATGTGGACAATGTGTATACAGTGCCTGTGGATACCAGAAAAGGGTGTCAGATGCCCCTGAAACTGGATCAGGAGGTTGTGAGCCATCATGTGGGTGCTGGAACTGAACCTAGGTCCTTCAGAAGAGCAGCAAGTGCTCTTAACTACTGAGACATTTCTCCAGGCCATGAAGATGGTTTTAAATCACAGCTTGGGAGATACCCAGGACTCTGGCAGTTCTAGGTTTTTATTATTTCCATTACAGAATGAACTACATTGGCATTGCATTTTGTTACATCTAGCTACACTGCTATTGGAATGTAACTTGTCTCTCTGTATAGAAAGATTTCCTTTGGATGTAGTAAATATTTAACCTAAAACCACATTATCGTGCACTACTGTCTCCTGCTGCTACCCAGGAACGGTGTGACATCATCTGACACTTTGCCGTACAATCCTTGTAAGTCTCCTGGATCTCCACATGGTACATCACAGGATGAAAGGACTCCTCAGTTATCCAGACTGATGTACAGCCTTCTGCTAGTTACATGGTTCAATAGCAAGCAGTGTCTATTATATACCCAGTTCTTCTGATACCAAGAACATAACATCGACTGAAGAAACTGCTAAAGATGACTGTGCTCTTCATCCACATGAACAAAGCTTGATCTCTGTGGTATGTCTTGTTTTTGAAACCAGATTCTTTGTCAAAATACCTAAGGCTTTACTTTTGTACCCCACACTGGCATACTGTGCTGACAAGTGTAATGGGGATATACGAAAGGACATCAAGAAGACCTGCAGGCACTGAGTGTCGCAGGCATTGAGAATAGTGCCACTGTTGGCCCAGCTGCAGCCAGAGTTCTCCAGGTTATCATCTCCCTAGGTGTGTGTCTCTGATGTCTGGATTCCAAAACTCAGGGCTCTCAACTACAGGCTCTAGGCAGTATCTGAACTTTCAGTGACTGGGGAGCTGAAATTGGGAAGGAGAATCGTGGCTTTGAACCTGCTGCTATGATCTCACCTGAGTTAGCAGCTTCTGCAGTCCTGTCTCTGGGTTCTGGTTCCTGTGGAGAGCCTTTTGGGGCCACTTGGCAAGAACCTGACATTTGGCCAAGGACAAAGAAACAGGCTTCAGGCTGGAATCTGACATTAGGCCAAGGACAAGGGAGTAACCTCAGGCAGGAATCTAATCTTAGGCAAGGACAAGGAAGTCAGTTCAGGTAGGAATCTTAATCTTAGGATAGAACAAAGAATTAGGCTTCAGGCATG
The DNA here is from genome assembly GCA_028551405.1 of Uromys caudimaculatus. Taxonomy (NCBI): domain Eukaryota; kingdom Metazoa; phylum Chordata; class Mammalia; order Rodentia; family Muridae; genus Uromys; species Uromys caudimaculatus. The sequence goes on from CM052703.1 coordinate 28,944,522, forward strand.
AATATGGCTTTGGGCTAGGACAGGGAAGTAGGCTCAGATATTTTGGTCATCCTGATAAGCCTTTAGAAACAGTGATCACGGGACTTTGTTTACTGCCTTGTTTGTTCCTTGACTATTTGTGTTTATTGTATTGCTTGTTCCTCAACTGAGAACTGAACTGACCTTATTGCTTGCATGTAATTAAAATGGTATAAAAGCAGATTGGGAAATAAAAAACCCACCTTCAGTCTCAGAATTGACTGAGGCCAGGCTGCAGTATTGTCTAGTTGTCTCTTTCTTTTCAATCCTCACTCCTGTGCTAGAGAACCTGTTGACTGACTGAGCAGGCTTGGTCAGGTTCCACTTAAGGAAGCTGACCTTGGCCAGTGATCTTGGTTTTCTGAAGAGGCAGTGTCAAGCTCTGTGAATCATATCTCTAGTTAAGGGTCATGAGATTTACTTGAGCTTTACCCTTTGGGCTCTTGCCTGCTGCTTGACACTTGACCTTTGTCCAAGGTTTTTAACTGCTTTATCTGAGGTATGTGTTAGTAATTTGCAGAGCTGTGGCACTTCAAGTGTGACAGAGTCCTTCAATCTTGTCTCCTTCTTACTGATTTGTCATTCCTTTTCTGGCACTGGCGTTGGAGTTTCAGGTTCTGGAACTTGCAGTGTTGCTAAGATTTTGGGTGAAACTGAGGAAAACACGGCATTATAGCCTTGTCCTTTGGGATGAGGAAGGTGTTAAATCTTAGGCTCTTGTTGAGTTCTCTTGTTTGGATTTTGGGTCTGTTACTAGACCCAAGGCTTAGTGTTCTCCCTAATTCCGAGGCAACATTGGCATATGGTGGGAGATGAGGATGCTGAGTGTAGGGTGATGGTGATGATCGATCCGGTCAGATGACAGCAGTCAATAGATCAATCAGCACCTACATGGTAGACCCAAGGTCCAGACCAGGGTCTGTGCCATCTGGAACTAGATCTTTTCCAGAGCTCCACTCTACTATGAAGTTGATCTTTCCACAAATGACCTCATTTATCAGTAATACAGAATCTTAACAGCACCCATATAAGGAATTCCTGTTCATCTCAGAAGCTGTGGCTAGCTCAGAACTTGCAGCCCCGTGGTAAAGAAGGAAGATTACTCAAGCTCTGAGCTATTTCTATGGATCTCTTGGAGGAAGGGCCACTCTTTCTCCACCTAGTGTGAACTGTGGAGCCTTGCTTTGGGCAGAAACGGGCTTTCCTAAGTGTATTACATGAGCCATCAGTACACTGCAACCAGGCCTTAAGCCATGGTGAATAGCCCTACCAGTTGTGCCCAGAAGTACACAATTCTCTCTCTTGCCAACCTCAGTGATTGTCCTGACCTGCGGGATGGTCAACGAGGGTCCGAGGAGGGAACTGTTGGATGAAGGAAAGAGACAGGAGACATGAGATACTTTGGGAGCAAGACGGTAATCTGATCAAACTCCAAAGAACTTTACTTTTGAAGCAGTATATGAAGTACTCGAGGCGGGAAGTAACAGGGGTAGGGAAGTTCCAGAAGGTCCACATTCCTGCCAGATGTCACGTATTGTTGCAAAAAACATGATAACAGGATATCACAAGATCTCCCTAAATCCGAAGGCGGGGACAAACGGAATATCTCTAAAACCGCAGGCTGGTTACCTGATTTCTGGGAAGCCCGAGGCGCTGGGTCCGGGAAACTGAAACTCAGACCTACTAGTCAGGCCTTATTGGTCTCCGACAAGTGATTAGGGCTCTTCTCAAGGTGAGGCACATTTCAAAAGATTAAGTCCCAGATTCTTCCCAGAAGATGCCAACTTCTAGTACTGAAATTACTAAAATGTTGAATGGTTGTCCTAGAAACTGTCAGCTGCAATGATAAATTCCTAACAGCGGTTCTCAACTTCCTAATGCTGTGACCCTATAATACAGTTCCTCGTGTTGTGGTGATGCCCCAACCATAAAATTATTTTATTGCTACTTCATAACTGTAGTTTTGCTACTGTTATGAATCATAATGTAAATATCAGCGTTTTTCAATCGTGCTAGGTGACCCCTGTGAAAGGGTCATTCAACTTCCAGAGGGGTCTTGACCCACAGGTTGAGAACTGCTAACTAATACAACAAACAATGCCTGATAAATGGTTGCCACAGAAAACAATGTCTGCTAAAAGGTTTTCACTGACCCAACTCATCTACTCTTGTAGCTACTGTCAAATCTTTCAGGCCCTTCAGCCTTGCTCAGTGCTGCCTCCTTCAGGTCACTCTTTTTTTTTTTCTTTTTTTTTTGGTTTTTTTGAGACAGGGTTTCTCTGTGTAGCCCTGGCTGTCCTGGAACTCACTCTGTAGACCAGGCTGGCCTCAAACTCAGAAATCCACCTGCCTCTGCCTCCCAAGTGCTGGGATTAAAGGTGTGCACCACCACTGCCCGGCTTTCTGGTCACTCTTAACCAGATATCCACTTAGCTTATCCACCCACCTAGCTTTGACCAATTAGGCCACCACAGCCTCTTTGAGTGCACTGTGGATTATTCCTACCCGCCCTGCCCCCTTGGCACGCTTTGTCTGATCTGCACTTTATGCTGAGCTAGCTTGCTTCAGATGCATTCATGTTACTTCCCTGAGTTGTACTTCTCTGAATTGTGGCTTTGAGCAGGAGGCTTGAGTTTTAGAGATTTATTTTCTTATGATCATGCCTTTGAGAGTGATATGATGTTGGTGGACAAACCACATACTCTTACATAAAATAAGATTTCTAATACCACGCTGGTGTGTCTCCCAGACATGTAGTATGGAAGATGAAGACAGCAGAAATGAGATTATTCAAAGACCTGTAAACAGAGTCCATGTGTATTGAAGCAGTGCTCATTTTGGGAAAACTTTTTATAAGGGAGACCCACAGCATAGGACTGATTGGTTGGTAACAGTTTGTTGAAAGGTATATGTGTGGAGTTTAGGCTTATACACTAATTTTCGAAGACTTGAGACAGTGAGGATTTAGTCTGAGTGGGGTGTCATCAGAGAGGTGGTGTTTTAACCACTGTGGAGAACTGGAGAGGATTTGAAAGAATTTAGAGCTCACACTAGCTCTAGAGGGGTGTGCTGATCAGATTGTGTTGTTCATTATAAACCTTTCTGTCTGTGCTTAAACATTATTCCAGACATGACTGAGTCCTAAGTGGTCTTGATTTTGTCTGTGGAAACTCTGCTCTTGAATACTGGAGATATAGCTCAGTAGTAGAAAACTTATCCGGCATGGGAGAGGCTCTAAGTTTGACTCCCAGTGTCACCAGAATACGGATGATGGTGATAGAGGATTGTCCAATTTTTTATTTTTTATTTTATTTTGTATCATTTTTAATATGCTTTATTTTCCAAAGAATCCAACTTTGTTTCTTTATTGATATAGTTCATGGGCATTTAGTATAATGCTTTGAGATCCAATATGGTCATCAGTGGTAGCTCTTTTTAATTATTGACATTATTTCATTCAGTCAGGCTCAAAGGGTCTAACAGACATTGATAAATATGTATTGACCTGTTGCCCAAGGTTATAGGTAGAAAATTGGCAAAAACCTCAATAAAACAACAATCAAAATCAAACCCGCCCACCAAGCAACTAACTCATCCCCCCCAAAAATAACTGTAACAAAAATTCAGATGCCTTATCACGCAATTTAAAAAACAACACTCGCTGAGTTCTTTCTTCAAATAAAAAATTGATTTTCTCATTTTTGGAGCATGTTTGGAATAAAGAATCACACAAACTATAAAGAATACAGAAGAGATGCAAGCACCCAGATCATTTGTATATTCATTTTTTAATCTCCACCACATTGGCCAGCTCTGCTCCCATGCTTGACATTATTATTTGAAATTACTCACACTGAAAACAATCAAGGAGGCGCTCGGTTGTGTCCCATTTGTGGTGACAATTTTTCATTAAGACAGCAGAGGGCGATCTCCTCCTGGAGAATTACCCAAGCCACCAGGAAATCCATCTCAAGATGTGTAGGGAGAAATTTATTTTTGTAAAATTATTTTCGTGATACGCTTCAAATACCTGCTTTTCAAGGGAAACAAGTTTTGACAATTAAGTAATTAGGGTGTTATTCATGTTAATTCAGTCATTATTGGAAACACAAAATAATATTCCAAAATAATAAATTACTCATTTATACCCAGAGAGAATTGTTGAAAGAATTTGGGAGACGCTGAAAAATTGTGATTGCTGAAAATAAGTCCAGTAATATTTTAGGTCAGGTTTTATTATGGAAAAAATTAATATAATGTAAAAAAAGAAAAAATCCAAACCCAACCTCTCCAAACAAACAAAACCCCCAAGTCCATGATGAATTTACTAACTTCTACTGATACCCCATTACCTCTCTCCACTGACCAAATTGAATGATTTTTTTTTTTTTTTTTTTTTTTTGGTGTTTTTGAGACAGGGTTTCTCTGTGTAGTCCTGGCTGTCCTGGAACTCACTCTGTAGACCAGGCTGGTCTCGAACTCAGAATCCACCTTCCTCTGCCTCCCGAGTGCTGGGATTAAAAGTGTGTGCCATCACTACCCAGCTAAACTGAATGATTTTTAAACCCAGTTCATATCCTATTAATCTTATCTTAAATTACATATTTAAGAACAATAACTTCTTTCTATTTTCTTCTCTTTCTCCTTCTCTTCCTCTTGTCCTCCTCTTTTGGTTCTTTGAGACAATCTTCCAACTCAGGCTAGCCTGGAAATTGCTATGTAGCCCAGGCTGGTCCTAAGCACATGATCCCCCTGCCTAAGCCTTCCAAATGCTGAAATTCCTGATGTGACCCACCATATCTGACAAACACTTTCCTTAAACAAGACAACCAAGGGGCTGGGGATGAACCTCGGTTGGCACAGTGCTTGTCTAGTGTGCATGAAGCCCTCAGTTCAATCCCAATACCACATAAACTAGGCATGAAGTGGCACACTCCCATAATTCTAGCGCTTGTTAAAGTCATCCTTGGCCACATAGCAGGTCTGAGCCAGCTTGGGCTAGATTAGACCTTGCCTTAAAAGAAAAGCAAAAAGAAAAGCAAGCAAACAAACAAAGGCAAAATAGTACTACCACCTTTAAAACTAAAATAAAGTAATTCTGTCTGATTATCTAATACTGTTATGATTTCTTCATGGTTTTACTTTTGTCATTATCTTTGTTATTCAATGTATCTAGGAAAAGATACATTGTGTACCTTGCACTTGATGCTCATGGCTCTGGAGTTGCAGTTAATTTATAGGACCATTTCTTCTCTTGTAAATAAATAAGTTTTATTTTATTTCAATGTACCACGTACTCAAAGTGTGATCCACCACAACTCCTAAGATCCTATAGCTACAAATTTCAAAGCATATCTGATGTTATTAAAGCCCCAACTACTTTAGGATTGAAGGATCTGAAGGGGGTGGCAACCCCATAGGAAGAACAATAGTATCAACCAACCTGGACCCCTGGAATCTCCCAGAGACTAAGCCACTAACCAAAGAGCATATATGGTCTGGTCTGTGGCCCCTGGCACATAGGTAGCAGAGGACTGCCTTGTCTGGCCTCAGTGGGAGAGGATGTACCTAATCCTGTAGAGACTTGATGCCCCGGGGAAGGGGTAGGGGGTAGGGGTTGGGGGAGCACCCTATCAGGGGCAAAGGGGAGAGGGGATGGGGTGAAGAACTCTTGGAGAGAGGGACTTGGAAGGCTGGCAACATTTGGAATGTAAATAAATAAAACAATTTAAAAAAAAGCCCCAACTACTTTTTAACAAGGGCCTTAGGCACATTATAACATGTTAAAAATTTAAAGTTGATTGATGAGAAGCATTATTTTTTGGAATGCTTCCTTCCTTTCTTCCTTCCTTCCTTCCTTCTTTCCTTCCTTTCCTTCTAAGAAGATGTACACACATATATGAGTGTTTGACAGATGCATGTAATTCTCCATGTATGTACTTGCTGGCAGAGACTAGAAAGGAGTGTTGGATCCTCTGAAGCTGGAGTTATAGGTGGTTGTGAGCCAACATGTGGGTGCTGGGAACTGAACTCAGTTCTCCGTAAGAGCTGCAAGTGCTCTTAAATGCTGACTCATCTCTGCAGGCCCTTGTGAAATTTTTTTTGGGGGGGGGAGTGAGGTCTGTATTTTGCAGATCCTAACTCTGTGAATTCATTTGTCGTGTATCTCTGTCCCTGCATTTCCTGCTAACTAATTATGATTAGAAGATTGATACAATTTAAGTATTATTTCCTGGCAGGGCTGCTTTGTAGGGGCTTCATTTATTTGGAATGGAAACTAGTTTTATCTCTTCTTATGATATCATCAACTCCTGAAAGCTACTATCTTTGTGTATTAATTTAAGGGTTCACAAAGAATGATAACAGTAGCATTTCTTCTTTTATTAACAGAGATTGGAGATGTTTTCTTATCTTTGTATTGCATTTGAAATAAAATTCATACAGAAATTGAAAGCTAAAGAAATGTATGTGATTTTAAAATTTGAACACAACTCCTGTTGTGTTTTACAAAAAAGAAAGAACCACGATATGTTTGTTAGAGGTGTGGTGGTGAGAGGGAAGGGGGGCCTTGGCGGCCCATGATGAGGCATCCTTCCCCCCCAGGTACCAGTCAGATGACGGGTATAGTGCAGAATAGAGTTTATTTAGGACATGGGGAGGGGAGTTGAGGAGGGAGGAGAGACAGAGAAAGGCAGAGAGAGAGGAGAGAGGGAGAGAGGAAGAGAGAGAGAGAGAGAGAGAGAGAGAGAGAGAGAGAGAGAGAGAGAGAGAATGAGCAGGGCCAGCCATGACCATGTGGAGAGAGAGGGGGGAATGGAGAGAGCAGGGACAGAGAGGAGAGTGAGGAGGGGGCAAACAGCTCCTTTCATACTGAGTCAGCATACCTGGCTGTTGCCAGGTAACTGTGGGGCGGAGCCTAGAAGGAATGCCAACCACTTCTCTTCCATCTCTTTAAATTTCACAGAACATGAGATAAAGAGGGGTCAGATGACAGGAGCTTAGACAGTGTTTTAAGCTAGAGAGAAATCAGAGCGTGGTGCCTGTTAGCACACTGTCTATGTGCCTGCCTCTAACACACACTTTAGTACTACTCAATACGTTTTCTTTAAAACTGGTGTCTGAGTCTATTTTCCTTGCTTATTTCAGGGGAAACTCCTTCACTTTCAATCTTCCTAGATCGTTCCTCACTTCCTCCATCCCTGTACATTGATTGATTTTCAGTCCCAGGTTTTAAAATGGTTGGCTGGGGGAATATTTTCCACTTATTTTACACGTGTAATTTCACCACCCACTTAATCCTTTGAGACAGAGAAAATATGTCTGCCTATGAAGCCTGAAGAAAGATAGGACCAAACTCCAGAAAGAGTGGAGACACTTGACCAATCCTGGCCACCTGGAATCAGAATTTCAGTGCTGTGGAGTCATTGTGAATCTTAACTCAAGACCTGTCTGGATTTAGTGATATCCAGTATTACAAATCACGTAAATTCTAATTTATTAGTGAAAAACCTGAGATCAGAGGATAATACGACTTCTTACAGTCACAAGACTAGTAAGCGACAAAGCCAGCATTGAGCCCAGAGCCTGGATTTAGATATGATTATAAGCATTCTGATCTTGTCTTCTTGGTTGCTATCCTATATGTCAGTATTGAACTCATTAACGATAGTCATAGTTAATATTGATTTATTGTTGTGTTAAGATATATGGTAGTCAACAAAGTTAGTGGTTTACCACGTGTGTTTTGGATATTTTCCATCTCTTGAAAATTATGCAAAGCAAATTGTATTGGAGTTTAAGAATGGAAAAATTAGCACCAGTCTGTGTTAGTCATATCAATTCAATGATATTTGCCTTTATTTACATGTTACAGGAATATCATCTTGTAGGGTGGTAGAGATGGCTCAGTGGTTAAGAGCTCTGGCTGCCTTTCCAGAGGACCTGAGTTCAATTCCCAGCACCCACATAGTAACCTGAGTCCCAGGGGATCCTTTGCCTTCTTCTGGCCTCCACAGCCACTTTGTGCACACGGTACACAAACATATATTCAGGCAAAGCACTCATACGCATAAAATAATAAAACAAAACTTAAAAATCATCTTAGATTTGATAAATCTACATTAACATTTTTATAAATTTATATTAATAATTTTCTGCTGACTTACTTAAATTAAGAGATTATTGTAAGAGGCAGGTGGATTTCTGAGTTCGAGGCCAGCCTGGTCTACAGAGTGAGTTCCAGGACAGCCAGGGCTACACAGAGAAACCCTGTCTCGAAAAACCAAAAAAAAGAAAAAAGAAAAAAAAGAAAAAAAAAAAGAAATTATTGTAGTGTCTTTATTGTTATAGTAAAACAGATAACATCCTAACAATGTAAATGACTATCAAAATAAAAAATGCTTTTTCCATGTTTTGTGACTGAAGAAAAAAGCCAAAATGAAATGCTTGAATTATCCAGACAGGCATGGTGGCCCATCCCATTAATCTCAGCAAGAGGCAGAGTCAAGATCTCTGTGAGTTCAAGGCCAGCCTGGTCTACATAATGAGTTCAAGACCAGCCAAGACTACATAGTAAGATCCTATCTCAAAAGACAAAAACAAAAAAAAGATAAATGTATTTATCATCTCCTTTCAATTCAACATACTGTAAGAGTCTCTAATTTAAAGGAAAAATTCTTGGTTGTTTTACCATTCTTATATGGTGTTGGCTGGCATGGAGCTCACCATGTAGGGCCTCGAATGTCATGAGAAGTATGATAAAAGTCACCAATGCAAGTGTGTCAGTGGACCTGTTTACTTAAACTTACTAAGCCTGAAGATCTTCACCTAAGAACGGAGACATAAATAAATACAGTAGCAATCCCTGCCAGTTTGGGTGGGGAGGAGGATGTGCTGAGCCGTCCTCAGAGGATCAATAGGGATCCACTGCAGGCCTGCCTTCCTCCTTCAACTACCTTGGTGCTTCAGGCTTTGTTTGTATCTGTCAGTCTGGATTCACAGACAGGAGCTTAGCATAACTGTCCCCTGAGAGGCTCCACCCAGAAGCTGACTGAAACAGATATAGAGACCCACAGCCAAACATTAGGCCAAGCTCGAAAAGTCTTGTGGATGAATTGAGAGGGAAGGATTGAGGAACTTGGAGGGGATTGGAGCTCCACAAGAAAACCAACAGAATCAACTAACTGGAACCTTTGGGGCTCCCAGAGACTGAACCACCAACCAAAGAGTATACGAGGGCTAGACCTCGGCCCCTTACACATATGTCACAGATGTGCAGCTTGGTCTTCATGTGTGCCCCCAACAACTGGAGTCTGGGCTTACCATGGCTCTGTTGTCTGCCCTGTGGATCCTGTTCCCCTAAGTGGGCTGCCTCAATGGGAGAGGATGTGCCTAGTCCTGCAGTGACGGAGGTGCCAGGGTGGATTGGTACCCAGGTGGGGACCTCTCCCCTCTCAGAGGTGAAGGAAGGGTAGTGGGGAAGGGGCCATGTGAGGGGGAGACTGGGAGGAGGGAGGTGCAATTGGGATGTAAAGTGAACAAATAAATAAATAGATAGAAAAAAGACAAAAAAAGAATTATTTTAAGGGATAATATGATATAATAACAAATGTTCAGTAAAATTACTTTTCCTATTGTGATAAATACTTCAGTGTAATAGAAGCTTTCTGTGAAGTGTTCATGGGTATTCAGAGGCAGGAAATGCTGCTTTCCTAAATGTTTAGATGTTATGTTATCAGGAGGCAACCCAGCCTAAAGAAAACAGTAAATTCAGTGAGAAACAGTATTATACTCAAGAAAAGCAAAGAGGTCAAATTTCAGTTGTGTCTGTTGAGTTCCTTGTCAATGTACTGACTTTCTCTGTAAAGGTTTCCTCTCATACAAACCGAGGTAGTCAGAGGTGCTTCATACAGAGCTTGACCCGTGAGGATTTTCCACACAAGGTGGTGAGTGTGATTATTAGATTATCAATGTAAAGGAAGTATGACCTCAGAATTCCAATCTCAATGTTTTCTGTCTTTCACCTCCAGATGAAACATGGAGTCACAGTGAAGACTTCATAGCTCTTATGACTTCAATTTCCTTTTTTGCTTACTGTCAGTAGCATTGAGGAGTCTCACTGTAAGCCTTTAAAGAAAGAGATGGAACAAAACCCCCATTCTTAGCTATTGTTTCAACAAGTGGCTCCTTAAAAAACAAAACCAAACAAAACGCCCCAAAGCAAACCCTTAGTTTTTACATTTTCAGTTTAAAGTTGGAGCTTATTAACCATTATCTGTGTCCATGTTCAAATATGAAGATTGTCCTACTTCCACAGTTCTGGGAGGGAGAGCCCTTGGGTTATTGTAGAGCCAGAAGGTTATGGTGTATAGTTTAAGCTAATGAAGGGAGCCATCCAGTCAGGATGTGGAGTCACTCCCTGTGGTGAGGCTGTTAAAAGGCCAGGAATGAGACATGTCTATAATTAGAGAAGCATTAGGTGTTAGTGATCTTGGTGATCAGGGAGCCTGTGCCCAGTGGACTAGTCAAGCTGGCTATTTCCTCTATCAGTCAAAGTCAGAAGCAATGTAATGAGGGGTGGACTAGTAAATTCCACGGAGCTGAAACTATCTATTAAGAAATAACTAAGGTTGCTGAGGAATAGCTTTGGAAATGCCACACTCGAAGAGCAAAACAGAAAAACAGTACAGCAAAGCAATAGCCTTAAAAGTAGGACAGGGCAGAAAAAGAATTCTCAGAACCATGAGTAGCAAAGGAGAAGAGTATTAACATTTCTTATTCTGGGAAATAGGAGAGACAAGAAAGTGCTTTTTCAGAAAATACATTTGTTTAAAGCATAGAAAGTTCTCAAGTAACCTCATATTGTCCTCCTCCTCCTCCTCCTCCTCCTCCTCCTCCTCCTCCTCC
>CM052703.1:28955544-29004303 GCA_028551405.1 Uromys caudimaculatus
TGCTCTTAACCACTGAGCCATCTCTCCAGCCTCCTGGCACTTCTATCTTTTTTTTTTTTTTTTTTTAACCTAGATCTTGGCTGAAGGCATAGATAAACTGCTATCTTAGCTTTCTTCCTCAGTCACATTGAATCTCATAACAAACCCTCTCAGGACACACAATCCTCTCAGATGAGGACAATTTTCTCTGAAGACAAGGCTGCACCCTCAGCAATGAACAGATTGATTATTTACAAGTTCCAGGACAGAGAGAACTGAGACAATGATGATGAGGCAGTGATAGGCAGGACCACACTTCTAGGACGACCTGCATATCTCTTGCCTTCTATTTGAAACTGATCCTCACATTAGCATCTTGAAGATGGACTTGGGTTCACTAGATCACTTTATTTGTTCTTCTTTCCAAGGTGGCTATACCCAATGGCTCCCCTTTCTGCTTTTCACCATGACTCATTTCTTTAATTGGCATATGGGGACCAGTGGTTGAGTCTAGACTATTGGGGCTACTGGAGCCAAGACTTTAATCTTCAGAGCTCTGCTTCTTCTAGTTAGCTAGGCAGTATTCTTGTAGATTTTAAATACATTTATATGCATAAATTTGCTTGTATTTGTGGGAATTCAAAATGTGTTTTAAAAATGCCCTGTAAGGATTGAGTTCACTTAGAATTAAGGCGTCAGGGACAGTGGAGGACCAGCTGGAGATGCACGCTTCCTCCTTGTACCTACAGTAGCTCGAGGGCTTTGTTCTGAGATCTCTATGAAGATGACCTTCATAGAAAATGCTCATTGTGCTAGAATTCTTGACTCATCTGATCGGAGAGTCCACATAGACTGCCAGATAAGGACTTCTTTGTTTGCATGTTCCTTAATTTGTTTCTGTCTTGTGGTCTTGCGCCATGTCTAGTGGTTTCTATAGTAGTAGAGTTACTTACCATTCACCCATCTTAACTGTTTTCTTCATACTTCATTCCTTTTGTCTAGAACAACTGGGTAGTGAGTATTTATCAAAGGAATTGATCAGAATAGAGACAGAAAATTAAGGAGACATGGGAGAGAGCAAAGACCGTCAACTGGAAGAGTAGTTGACAAAGAAGACACATGGAGGGACCCATGGCTCCAGCTGCATATATAGCAGAGGATGGCCTTGTCAGGCATCAATGGGAGAGGAGGCCCTTGGTCCTATGGAGGCTTGATGCTCCAGCATAGGGAGATGCTAGGGTGGTGAGGCAGGAGTGGGTGGGTGGGTAGGGGAGCAACCTCATAGAGACAGGGGGAGAGGGGATGGGAAGGGGAGTTTGTGGAGGGGAAACTGGGAAGGGGGACAATATTTGAAATGTAAATAAAATAACCAATAATAAAAAAAGAGTGATTGAGTCACTTGCCAGCTGAGATGTGAATTTCAGCACAATTACCATTTGCTATGAAGTTTGCTTATATAAAGGCAATGCTCATTTTATCTAGAGATACTTTATATAAATGAAATAGTAATGAACCATGCTTATGGCCTAAACATATATAACCTCCAAGCATGGCCTTGCTCGATTTCCCAGCTATGAACTTACAGCTTTCCAGAAAACCATAACAAACGCCCTTTACTGTAAAGGCATGTGTTAACTGGCTTGTGTAGCTTTGATGACCTCCAGTTTTACTGTATCAGAGAATTATCCTACCTGTGGAAGCCAAGGACGACCTTCCAATCTCATACAATGAAAGAAGGAAAATGTTCCTAGGTGACCCTTTGAACTGTAATCAGAGCTGCATATATTAAGACACTTAAGAGTGACTCTTCCTTATGAAGCCAACATCTACACTTGAGTGTGTCTCATCTTGTCCCTCAGAACTCTGCTCTTACCCATCATGATTAAATCCATGTTCAAATTTTTTTCTCTTAAAATTTTCATATATTTTGGTCATATTCTTTCCTCTCCCCCAAATTCTCTCAGATCACCCCCCATCCACTCAATTTTATATTCTCTCATTCTCTCTCTCTCTCTCTCTCTCTCTCTCTCTCTCTCTCTCTCTCTCTCTCTCCTCTCTCAAACAGCAAAAACAAAACCTCAAACCAAACCAGAAAGCACACCAGAAGACACCCTGAGATGCTTCAGCTGCCATGTGATGGTGGGCAGGCAGGCACCACTATAATAAGCGAGTGAAGTGGTAGAGAGATGGTAGCAAAGGAGAATCAGAAAGGTCTGAGCACTATGAAGAGAGAAGGAACTGGAGACTTGAGGGTGATCTGGAACGGTCTGATGGAAGTAGTCTGCACTGACATCTGAGACCATGAACTCCCGGCCTGTATTACTGTTGAGGACCATGTCTGGGTCTGTGGCTCTGAAACAGCAGGGGTCTGTGTTGATGTCCAGGTCTCATGTTACCACAAAAGGCCATGTGGACATCTCTGGTCTGGGCTGCTGCCTGGGCAGTGTGGGAGAGCTGGTCCTGGTAGCCTGGGTGCAGGAGAGCAAGTGGGCTGACTAGCTCAGTTTCTACTCAAGTCCAGATTCAGGGCTTCGAGTTGGCCCACCCCAACATCTATGAACTGTTGGATCTGGTGAAGGAGCCGGTCCTACAGATCCAAAGCTGCAGGATCTCTATGACACAAGGCAACAACTGGGTATCTGAGAGAAGTTCTGGTTTGATCCAGTATTGATGGTGTAGTAGAGGCCAGAGACCTCGATCCAGGCCAATGACTCACGGCACTCAACATTTGCAAGTAAAGCTGTTTGGGCAAAAGTATACACTGTGTAACACGCCATGACACACCAAAGCTTCCACAGTGAGATGCTTATTTTTTTATGGTTTATTTATTTGTTTCTATTTTCTTTTTGTGGTGAGGTTGTAAGGGCAGAGAGTAGATATGGAAGGATGTGGAGGTGAGTGGGACCGAGATGCATGATGTGAAATTCACAAAGAATCGATAATTTTTTAAAAAAAGAAAGCACACACACACACACACACACACACACACACACACACACACACAAATACATATATATGACCTAGGCTTCTGATTCTTCATCAGACAAATTATAGTATAGATTTATGTGCCAGGTACGGTGGGACACACCTTTAATACCAGCACTAGGGAGGCAGGCAGGCAGATCTCTGTGAGTCTGAGGCCAGCCTGGTATACAAAGCAAGACCAGGAGAACCCTACACAGAGAAACTCCGTCATGAAAAACCAAAACAACAAAAACAACACTCAAAAAAATAAAAACAAAATCTAAAACGCATCTCCCCCAAGCCAAACAAAAAACCAAAAACCAGTATAGAATTGCTATCACCCCTGAGAGAATGTACTTGCTTGTTTGTCTGGAAGTTGAACCAGACATTACGAGAAGGTTACAAATATGAGTTCATTTTGAAAATAAGAATAACACATGGACAGTTGTGTGATTCCTCAACATAAGCACTTTAGTAAGGACCATGAAGAGAGCAACTCAACAACCTTACAAAATGTATAAAAGGCAAAAACTTTGTGGTTAAAAGTGCTCTCAGCCATAGTATTTATATCGCCCCAGAGTCCCAAGGTTACAGATTGCTGCTGTTTTTAGAGGTCTTCCATTTCAGTACTACCAATTTTATCAGATGATCTGGTTTACCTGTAGGTGGGAACATTATGTTCAAATTGTTTTACTCGGAAAAACAACAGCGAGTTTGTCTAAAGTTCACCTTCACAAATGCGTGTTAGAAGAAGGGTAGATGTGGAGTTACAGCAATCCATATATGTTGGGATTTTAGGACCAAGGGAAATATCACATGTGCATTTGGCAGACTGAAGTGAAAGGAGATGTGCTCTCTCCAGCACATCAAGAAATTCCCTAGTAAATCAGACAGACTTGAAAGTGGTCCATCCAGGCAACTAGCCACTACACTCAGGCAGCTGTGACAGCCCGACTTGGAGCTGGGTTCATAGTACGCTTTCTTTATTCATCTGTGTTGAATATATAGACTGGGTCCATTTCTTAGATATTCTGAACAGTACAAAAAATAAGTATGAATTTTCTAATATCAAGATTCAACTTTTTTATTGTTTGAGAATTGTATACCTGTATACAATGTGGTTTTTTTTTAAAAGAATTATTTATTTATTTTATGTATATGTATACACTGTAGCTGTCTTCATACACACCAGAAGAGGTCATTGGATCTCATTACAGATGATTGTGAGCCACCACATGGTTGCTGGGAATTGAACTCAGGACCTCTGGAAGAGCAGTCAGTGCTCTTAACCGCTGAGCCATCTCTCCAGCCCACAATGTGGGTTTTTTTAATTTAAATTTTATTCTTGGAGGAATTTTATACATGAACACTGCATTTACATCTATTTCCACCCCTGTCTCTCATCCTTCCAACTCCTCCTGTGTCCCCCTGACTCTCAAATTGGTGGCCTCTTAAGATTATTATTGTCTTACACACTCACACACACACACACACACACACACGCACACACACACACGCACACGCACTCACACTCATACACACACACACTCACACTCACTCACACACACTGAGTCCATTTAATGCTGCTTGTACGTACATGTGTTAAGAGTTGACCAATTGGACATCTATCAGGGGCCTCATCTCTGGAGAAACCTGCTTCTTCTTCTTTCAGTAGCTCTTCATCTAGAGGTGGGACCATGAAAGATTGTCTCTCCCTGTTGGCATGTTGGCTAATGGTGTCATTCTCTGGGTCTTGTTTGGGTAACAATATTGTTGCAATTTTGTGGGTGCAGCTTCCCTGTCATGTCTAGAAGACAATAGATAGAAGCAGGTGTCCTGTCCTCTGGCTCTTAGAAATCTTCTCCCTCCTTGTGTGCTCTTTCCTGAGCCTTAGGTGCAGGAGCTGCACTGCAGAGATACAAGCTGGTGTTAACATCAATTGCCATGGCTTCTCAGCAGGGGTGTGGCCTCTTACATCAATAGTGGGGGTGGTTGCTTGGCTTGATCTTGAACATGCTCTGGAGTTCATGTGTTCAGCCGCCCTGTTGTTTCCCCAAACACTGTTTTACTGTATATTCCATACCTCTGGGTCTTACAATTTTTCTGACCCCTCTTCCTCAATGATAGTTGAGCCTTGAGACAAGAGGGTATGAGATAGATGTCTCACTAAAGGATGAGTGCATTTCAGTCTCTCTCTTCTTTTGTTTTTTTAGAGATGGGGTTTCTCTGTGTAGCCCTGGTTGTACTGGAACTCCCTCTGTAGACCAGGCTGGCCTCAAACTCACAGAGACCCACTTGCCTCTGCCTCCCGAGTGCGGAGAGTAGAGACATGCACCACTGCTGCCCTGCTTTAGTCTCTTACTTTTTGAATATTGAGTAACTGTGGGTTTCTATGCTAATCACTACCTACTGTAAAAAGAAGCATTTCCAATGAGGGTTGCAAGATCTACTAGTCCATGAGTACAATGATAAGTTGTTAGGAGTCAGTTTAATACTATGTCCATTTAGTAGGTTATAGGCTCTTGGCCCCGCATTAATCCTACCTTCTGGAGTGAACCTTAAATCCAATCAGAAAGTGGTTAGTTACTTCCATAACATTCTTGCCACCGTTGAACCAGTGTATGGAGTCTCCAAGGCAAACATTGTTGTAGATTTCAGGATTTACAGCTGGGTAAGATAGATAATGCTTTTCTCCTCTGGAAGACATGACTACTGCCTTTCAGAAACATGAAAGATAGCCAATGGGGATAACATTTATAGGTTAACACTAGTTTCATTTCTCTGTGGTCCATGACTCAAGTATGTGGTGCCTTTAGCAATAGAGTATTGCTGTTAAGTTCTGGAAGGTAACCAAGAGTAATGGCAATAATTTGCATTTTGGGAGGCGGATGGGTTTCCAGTGATCTATAACTCTAAAGACACTGATATCTTAGAGAGGCAATGTCCCTCCTCATAGGGTAACTCCACTTATGCTCCTTATATTATGTGTATATTTTAAGAAGCTTCTACAGTAGTAGGTTTCCAAATGAGTTTCTCAAAGGTCTTTAGTGTTAGTTATTTTTCTATATTCTTCCTCTTCTGATGTTTCAACATGCATAAATCAATAAATATAATTTACCACATGAATGTATCAGGAACAGAGACCCCATGATCATCTCATTAGATATACAGAAGGTCTTTAGTGTTATCTCTCCCTATACTTTGTCTTCTGATGTTTCAACACACATAAATCAATAAATATAACCCATCACATAAATAGACTGAAGAATAGAAACTGCATGATCATCTCATATAGAAAAGGCCATTGACAAATATAACACTATCTCAAGATAAAAATCCAGGAGAATCTAGGGATACAGAATACATATCTCAACACAATAAAAGCAATATACAGCAAGTCCACAGCCAGTGTCATGCTAAATGGAGAAAAACCTCAAAGAATTTCCACTGTAATCAAGAACAGTGGAAATTACTCTATTCCTGTTCTCTATAGTGTTGCAGAAGATGGCTTGTCTGAAGGACGGCCTTCCCCAAATAGAAGAGGACTGGTTTTCAGTCAGGAGTATATGAGTAGCTGCACCCCCTGCTAGAACCTCCAAACAAGCTCTCAACAGCTGATACCCCGAATATGACAGAAAAGAGAGTAGAGACTACTCTCGAACTTAGAGGTGCAGGAAAGGACTTTCTGAACAGACCCCAGTAGCACAGCCATTATGAATTAATAAATAGAATCTCATGAAACTAAAAAGCTTCTGTACAGCAAAAGACAACATAATCATTCAAGTGAAGAGGCAGCCCACTGAATAGGAAAAAAATCTTCGCCAGCTGTATATCTGGCAGAGGATTAGTATCTAGAATACACAAGAAACTAAAAAGAAACCTAATTAAGTTCTAGGGTATGGAAATAAACAGAATTATCAAAAGAAATACAAATGTCTGAGATGTGTTTTTAAAAAATGTTCAACCTCTTTAGCAACCAGGGAAGTGCAAATTAAAACTACTTTGAGACTTCATCTCACTTCAGTTAGGACAGATAAGATAAAAAACAAAACAAAACCAAAACCAACAGCAACCAAATGACAGCAAATGTTTGCACGACTGGGGAAAGGGAAGAGCAATTCTCTGCCGGTGGGAGTAGAAGTCGGTGCAGCCACTGTAGACACCGTGTGGAGGCTCTTCAGAAGCTAGAAATAGATGTACCGCACCCCAGCTATACCATCTCTGGGCGTGTACCCATGGGACTCTATGCGCTATTGCAGAGATCCTTGCTTATCCTTGCTTATTGCTACTCTGTTCACAGTGGCCAGGAAATAGCATCAACCTGGATGCTTTGATATCCATGAATAACCCGATACATGGATAATGGACATGTGGTACAGTTATACAATATAATATTATTTGGCAAAAAATAAAATCATGTAATCTGCAGGTAAATGAATGGAGTTGAAAATAATCATTCTTTTTTTTTTTTTTTTAAATAATGAACAGGCAAAGAATTTATTGTGAAAACTCTTGTTAAACACTGACTGACTATAGAAAGAGCTTAAAAACCATGTTTAAATTCTTCTCAGGTTTAAGTTCACTAAAACAATAAAGGTAATGTAAGTAGTAAGTGACCTCGAATTCTTTTTTTTTGACTTGATTCTCCTTACAAATTATTATTATTATTTTTTGATATTTATTTTATTTACATTTCAAAAGTTTTCCCTTTCCATGGAAAATAATCATTCTTAAGGAGGCACTATAGACCCAGAAGACAAATGTCACACATTCTCTTACATGCTTTTGAGTCTTTGCATGCCTGTATATAGAAGGAGTCAGGGGGCTTTCAGGGGAGGAGAGGTGGTGTGCTGTGGGACAAAGAGAGAAGAGGGAATTCTGAGGGGTTGCCTTTGGAAGGCTCTTTTTTTTTTCGAGACAGGGTTTCTCTGTGTAGCCCTGGCTGTCCTGGAACTCACTCTGTAGACCAGGCTGGCCTCGAACTCAGAAATCCGCCTGTCTCTGCCTCCCAAGAGCTGGGATTAAAGGCGTGCGCCACCACTGCCTGGCAAAGGCTCATATTTTTAAACTGTGTATGAATGTCATGTTCTTTCACATATTTTAACCTGGGTTTAGTTTTGGCTTACTGTCCACTAAATAATAGAATAAACTGACACTCAAGGAAAACATGCCAATATGCCTTTCATAAATGTATGCATATATCTCAGTTGTAAAGCAGCTTGTTAATAAAGAGAATGGTAAACCCTGATCCGAATATAGTGAATGAAAAATATATTTTCAATAAAAAGGGAATAACATTAGATTGATGCCACATTTTCATTCTATAAAATGTATAATACATTCTATAAAGTTGAGACAATATCCACAGTAATTACTGAAGAGAAACAGAAGTAGTTCAAGTTGATGTTAAGGTAACCCCAAACTAGACACTGGAGGACTCTAAGTTGTAACCAGACCCACACTCGTTTCATGGCTTTGACCAAACCAGGCAGTCTGTGGCCATGATTATGTATACAAACCACCCACATGAGGTGTCATCCGAAGGTCAATGTGTTTATGGCAGCTGTTTTTATTATACATGTAGAATGCCATGCAGCTGTTCTGGGCATGGTGGTCAGAGTGGAGGCCAGCACAGCTGTAATGATCAAACTGCCAAAAACTGGCAGATTGAACAGGCAAGATAGGCAGATGATACAGTTTTGAAGGGGAATGGAACGTCTTGGTTACAAAGATTCCAAACGCTTGGGTTAGCTATTTACGACTGACGAAGATACAATTCATGTGACTCCTTTCCAGCATGGATCACTTCATAGACAGGGCATGCCTCTCCATATTGAGATACTAGATGGTGGTGGAAGTCAGAACATCATACGGATAAATTCTTAACAAGTAAACATGCAAGTGCAATGTACATTTGATAAAAGCTTGGCAACCTTTAGGCTTACTTCCCAGAAGGACCAGCTGTGTGACTCAGTGGGAGAAGCTGCTTATGGCAAGCCGGACCTGGGTTCAATCCCAGAAGACACATTGTGGATGGAGACAACCAGCTACTGCAACTTGTCCTCTGGCCTGCACACACTGTGCCACGGCATGCACCCCTCTCCACGAATATGTATACAAATGTAATAAAAAATACTTCAAATGCTGCTTCCAATCAAAGCGATAGGTGGGTGTTTTAGCAGTAAACTACCGTCATCCCTAAAACCCCAGTATTGACTGTTCCTTAATTTTTCACTTTGTATGTTCTCCATTGTTTTGTAAGAATGTGTTAATTTTGGTTGGTGGTCCAATCTCCAGGAGCTCCAGGAGGTCTGGCCAGTTGACACAGTTGCTCCCTTCATGGGGCTGCAAACCCCCTCATCTCCTTCAGTCCCTTCTCCAACGCCTCCATCCGGGACTCCACATTCAGTCCAATGGTTGGCTGCAAGCATCCGCCTCTGTATTTGTCAGGCTCTGGCAGAGCCTCTCAGGTGACAGCTTATCATGCTTTCATCAGCAAACACTTCCCAGCATCCACAAGAACGTCCGGGTTTGATGACTGTATATGAGGGACCCATGGTGCTGGCCACATATGTGGCAAAGGAGGGCCTTGTTGGCCATCAATGGGAGGAGAGGCCCTTGGGCCTGAGGGTGTTAGATGCCCCAGTGTAGGGGAATGCCAGGGAGGGAAGATGGGGTGGGTGGGGTAGCACCATCATAGAGGCAGGGGAAGGGGGGAATGGGATAGCAGTTTCCAAAGGGGAAAACATTTGAAATGTAAATAAAGTAAAATAAAATAAAAAAGAATGTGTTAATTTGTATCAAATGTATTTAAGATAGTAACATGAGGGTTTGGTGCCATGAACAAGGTGAAACAATAACTATAGGGAAGAATTCAAAATGTCTTTCCAAATAATTTGGATTTTTATCCTGTAGATGGCGAAGAGCATTTGGTAAGGGTTGTGCTGTAGTGAAAGAGAGCTGATTCAACACCATCAACCCTCGACGTTCTATAAAGGATACCAAATGGAGAAAGAGTGGATGAAATTCCGTAATGATCCAAGTGTAAGCAAGATAAAGTCTTATCCTGATATCAGCTCAAATGAACACGGAGACTCAGTCGAGAGAAGCTTAAAGGAAAATCCATTTTCGGAGTTGGCCTTGCTTTCAGATCATTCTGTGAGTATTTTCTCTGATTCTAAATTCTCAGTTGAATGGCAGTGATAAAGAAAAGTTGGTAATGCAACGAACGGTTCAGTGAAAAGTCTCAGAAAATAAGATGTATTCTGTTTTTCCGTATTTACAGTTTTATACTGAAGGATTGCAGGCAGAGGCAGCTTTCTCTTTTACTTTTTACTTTTTATTTGTAAATCCAAATGAGTAAAACGGATTGGTTTTTAGTGAGGCTCAGTATGATACACATTGCCCACTGTGATGTCACTGATTCTATTTAAGCACAAGTTGACTCCAGGGAATAGGAAACTTGCTCTGACTTCACATACAAAATGTTCATAAATTAAAACTGTAAATATTTAATAATGTTTTTAAAAACCAATTGATAAGATGAAACGGGACATCTTTGTTTTCCCAATGCTTATTTTTAGTGGATTTGACTAAATAGAATAAATGCCACACAAAAATTCTCTCTGTGCGTCTGTATACATTATACATGTACAGTGGTATAGAATTCTACCTATTATTTTATTCTTTCTGATAATGATTTTCTCTTTAGTATCAGCACAGTAGCTAACCAGCTAGGTTTTGTCAAGTAACACATGGATCAATTGATAAATGAAATAGAATCACAGAATCAAAAATTGTTACATTTTACTTCTCTTTTTTTCTTTCCAGTGTGTGTGTGTGTGTGTGTGTGTGTGTGTGTGTGTGTGTGAGAGAGAGAGAGAGAGAGAGAGAGAGAGAGAGAGACTTGTACAGGAGTGTAGGTTTATATAAGTATGGATTCATGTAGCCTAGAAGAGGACATTAGACCCTTGGATCCCTTGGAGATGAACTTTAGTTATTTGCCATTTTTTTTTCCAGATGATCAGCTTGTTACATGGATCCTGGGCCTCAGCTTCTGTTCTCAACGTTTGTGCCTCAAGTACTCTTTTTTTTTTTTAATTTTTAAAATGTATTCATTTACATCCCTACCAGTTTCCCCTCCCTCCTCTCCTCTCAGTCCCTCTCCCGACCTTCCTTCTCCCCGCCCTCCCCATCCGCCCCTCCTCTGTTTCTCTTCAGAAAAAGGCGAGCCTCCGATAGGTATCAACCAGCCATGTCAAATCAAGTTGCAGGAAGACTAGGCATCTCCTCTTCAGTTAAGACTAGACAAGGAAACCCAGTAGAAGGAAAGGGTCCCCCAGGCAGGAAACAGAATCAGAGGCAGCCTCTGTCCCCACTGTTAGGAGTCCTACCAGAAGACTAAGCTACACAACTGTGACAACTACTGAGTTATCTATCTCTCCTGTTAGCTTCTCCTTTCAAAGTTATCCTTACAGATCATCGTGTGAGCCTATGTGACGTATGTGTGTGGGCGAACATGCCATGTTGGCGAACGTGCCATGTTGGCAAACATGCCATGTTGTACATGCGGAGGTCAGAGGACAACTTATGGAGATCAGTGCTCGCCTTCCATCAGATGGGCTCTGGGAATTGAACTCAGACCCCCAAGCTTTGCAGGGCAAGGGTCTTTTCCTGCTGAGCCATCTTGCTGGTCCCTGGTTACATTTTTCTTTCTTTTATTAAAAAATTATTTCAATTTCCCCTTTCCCCTCCTCCTCCCCTCTCCCACCTAGATCCCCCCTCCCTCTGTCTCCCATGAGTATTTCCTTCTCCCTTCTAAGTGGAACTGAAACATTCTCACTTGGGCCTTTCTGCTTGTTACATTTCTACCATCTGTAGGCTGTGTCCTAGGCATTCTGTCCTTTTTGACTAATATCCACCAGTGAGTACATACTATGCATGTCCTTTTGGGTCAGAATGGTATTTTCTAGTTCTGTCTACTTGCCTGCAAATTCATGATGTCCTCATTTTTAATACCTGAATAGTATTCCATTGTGTAAGTGAATCACATTTTCTGTATCCATTCTTCAATTAAGGGAGATCTGAGTTGTTTCTAGCTTCTCCCTATTACAAATATGGCTGCTATGAACATGGTGGAACATGTGTCTTTGGGATATGGTGGGGCATCTTTTGGGTACACGTCCAAGAGTGATATAGCTGGGTCATTTTTCTTAAAGACTTTTCATTTCATGAGTGGGTTACTCAGTTTTAGTTGATCTTTAGCCTCACTGACTCATTTCTACTACATTTAATAAATTCGATGTATACATTAGGTAAAATGAACCATGTTTTCTTTGTTTATCTCTGTACTGTTTCTGATGAACTGCCTGTTTACTTGTGTGACCCATTTTTTAGTAGAGTTGAGTTCATCTTAAACATTTTGTACATCTGTACACAATTTTTACAACAAATTCTATTGTGAAAACATTTTTATTAGTTTATTGGTCACTTAGGAAAAATGATTTTAATGTGCTCTGTTGGTTTGCATGAGATGTTCTCTGGGGTATTTGAATACATGCTCCCCAACTGGGGAAGCTGTATAGAGAGGCTTAGGAGTGACGGCCTTGTTGGAGAAAGTCTTTGTGCTTTCAAAGTCTTCTGCCATTTCCCAGTGCCCTCTCTGCTTCCTATTTGTGGTTCCAGATATGAGCTTTCTGTCGTCTTGTCACCATGCCTAGTGCTTGTTGGCATGCTTTCCTGTCATGGAGATGGACTCATGCCCCTGGAATCATAAGTCCCAAATAAACCCTTCCTTCTCTAAGTCGCCTTGGTCATGGCGCTTTATCACAGCCCCAGCCAAGTACCAGTGCATATGCAAATAGTTTACGTTCTTAGATGCTTAGAAAGCTCACCCAGGCATATTTTACTTGGCTCTTCTTATGACATGCTCTTTTTCATGGATTTCCGTGGGGCTGCTGGGTTCTCGTCCACGCGGCTTTTGCATATGGCGTTGTGCTCTCGGTTTTATCCTCTTGCATCTCATCTTCTCTGAACAGCTGCCTGCTACATTACCTCCATCTCTTCATTTATCAGCCCCACTGTAGAATCTGGAAGCAGTTGCATAACTGCCAAAGCTTTATTCTGTATCTTTTTAAAGGGAATTTAATAAAACTGTCAACATTACGGGATTATGGGAGACATATGCTATTATATGTCAAGTATTTAAATTTGAGTACCTGAACACCAAAAGGATTTAATACATAATAATGATGGTGATTTTCCCATAAAGTTTTTCCCTAAGAAAATAATTTGAAAATTTGATAGAAATGATATGCCTTCGTTGTTAATCTTCACATTAGGATTACATTTTTCCTATTTACGTATATCTTCTAGGCTGTGCTGCCATCCCTTCAATCCCAGCACTGTAGAGAAAGAGACAGGAGGGTCTCTGTGAATTTGAGGCCAGCCAGGTCTACATTTCAAGTTCTAAGACAGTCAAGGCTATGTGCAGAGACCCCAATAGAAAGCAAACAAACAAAACCACACACAAACACACACACACGAGCACATTTTATCTTCTACAGTTAGTTCCTCTCAGGAATCTTCTCACACTGAAGTTGCTCCTGGGGCCACATACTTTTTTATTATGGAAGTTTCTAGGTTGTTTATAATTGCAGTACTATTGTAAATAACATATGTCTATCATACTTTATAAACAGGTAAAAGCTAAAGTTCCTTATAAAGGTATTTATCTACCAGGTTTCAGCCTCACTTAACTGGAGTAGTATTTTCAATTGGGGTAATTTAAGAAACCATAGCGAGTGGTCTAGAAGTGTAGTCATTTTGATTGGTAACCCACTAGTTTTAGCTCTTACTTGTGCTCCCTGATTTAATCTTAGTTTCATATACCAGAATGCTTTTTGGCAGAATGTATTCTCCAGAAGCGCTAGCTCTGTGGAGTCTAACTATGCACTTTGAAGATAATGCTCAATCCTGTCTGGAAAACACCAGGATAAGGCAAATAAAGTTCTCTTTGTACATGTAGAAACCTGAGACCTGGAGAAGAACTTACCATGACCCTCTACAACTAGAACCAAAAATTGGATTCTGACTCTTAAATAATTGCATCATGAAATTTTGCTACAAATGATGACTAAAAATGAAGGAAAGAAAGCATGAAGGAAGGTAAGAAGTGCAATAGCTAAGAATACAGGGGCCTGTTCACAAGGAGTCGTCCATCTTGTCTCTACTTACCTCCTTTTTCCTTTATCAGTTAGTAGGGAGACATTTTTAAACATTTATTGATTTTAATTTTATGTGTATGAGTGTTTTTTACCTGCGTGTATGTGTGCACCATGTGTGTCTAGTGGTTACAGAGGCCAGAAGAGAGTGTTGGATCCTCTGGAGCAGGATAGATCATTGTGAGCTACCACATGGGTTCTGGCAACCAAACCTGGGTTATCTCTACAGACTGCAAATGTTCTTAACCACTGAGCCACTTCTCCAGTCCAATAGAGAAAATTTTAATCAGATGACTTTTTGATACTTATTGATGATTTGAATAGTTTATTTTGACTATCCGCTTAATATTTCCATTAGTTGTTCCTTGAGTCCTCAAAAATACAAAAACTGATGTTATTTTAAATCCATTGAAGACTCCTCCAGAGGACATGAGTTCAGTTCACAGCACTCTCATGGTGGCTTGAAAGCAACCTTAACTTTAGTTCCAGGGGATCTGACACCATCTTTTGACCTCCGCAGACAGCAAGCACACATGTGGTGGCCATATGTATGCACAGATCACACCCACATACACATAAAATAAAATAAACAACCCTAGAAAACAAACTAAGTGCATCTTGAAAATAAATTAAAAGCATTGAAGAAACTTTAGTGACAAGGTATTGACTATGAGCCATTACTAATTTGGAAAATATATGGTGACAGTTTCTAAACCTAGGTAATTATCCATGTCAAATTCAATAAGCAGTTAGGCATGCTACAGTTAATTACTAACAAGTAAATATGAATATGAATAAAATTGAAAATATGTCCTCAAAATGTAATGCAACTGAATAAAATCAGCTAATAACAGGAAAATTTATTAACAAATGGACTGTAAGGTCACAGGACCCATGAAGACAAAGCTATTAGAATAAAGATGAACAGTATATTATAGATGAGATGGCATTTAATCTTTCTATATGTGTGTACACCCCCATACATATAAATAAACGTATCTTTGTGCATATCTTCTGCATTTTTTCCCTAAAAGGGCCTCCATTTAAAAATAATTTATGTTATTCTTATGAAGCATTTACTACAATGGAAAAGTACAGATAATTTTGGGATCAAGCAAAAGTCAAATTCTTGTGTTTATTAGATGGGGGAATTCTCATGAATGGAGAATATAATAAATATGGTCATTTATATGTACATGAGACATGTTCTAAGAGCCCCTGTTAGTTGCAGCTGAATCAGAAATAGCAGCCTATATAAGAGAATAGTGTAAAAGAACATGGGAATGCAGGGTCCTAGGGAGGATGGCCTCACTTATGGAGTGTGTACTGTGCACAAAGCTTTTCACGAACACTATCTTGGCCATATAACTGTCTGGAGAGAAGTTTCTATTATCTTATTTTAGGTATAAGGAAACTAAAATCGCCAGGAGTTGAGTAATAGGCCCAAGTTCCCAAGTGATAATTTGCATTGCCATTTCCGATTCAATTCTGTCTAACCACAAACTGCATGCTCCTAGCCCTTATGCCTTTGTCAACAGCTGTCTGCTGTGAGGGAAGCACAGGGGCAAGGCGGGCATGCAAAGCTAACTAAGGGTGATTCTGGAGATCCTGCAATGCATGCGTGTAGACCTTGAGTGCTTGGGAAGTAATAAGAGTAAGGAAAGTAAAAGTCAAAATGCGAGTGTTTAAGAAGCACTTGTAAGTATCAGAGGCTCGCTGAACTTGAGTGGGACTTGTTTGAGACAACCCCGGTCCTGACACTGAACACCATGAGAGGCTAAGAATGCAGCAGTTCTTAAGGATGAGAGCAATGTAATAGAAAGCAAGTATCCTCACATCTGAGAGCTAGATGCTATGGGGGCAGCTGTTCTGAACCCTGTAACAATTGCCTCCTTCCCAATCCTCATAAGCATTCGGTAGTGCCAAAGAGGCTACGGGAGAACTGCCTGGCAGCCTGCGCAGCTGCTCCTCCAGAACTCTGCCCCTGGAAGAAGGAGTGAAAAGCCACTCGAGAAGGTTGTAAGACTTTCCCGTAGTAGAGGCCCTGTATGCTAGACTGACTAGATTTAAAGGAAAAGAAACCTGGGACTTCAGTGTGAGGAAGCCACACGTCCATGGATGGTGGGACAGTGAGTAGATTTTTAAAAAAGCTTACAGTGTTTAAGAAAAACCTGGCACCAGTGCAGAGGATGACTGGACATTGACCTCATGTGATGTGCTGGTATGTTTGTTATCTTGAAAGTTTGGTTGGGATGAAGGTCAAGCATCTACAAAATCCCACTCTTATTTGTACATTTTTGTCATGGAGAGATGTCAGTTGTTTCTGTGCGTTAGCAAGGACAAATCCCAAAGTCACCATGTTTTATATTTCTTTAGTGAATTAGGTTTATAGCTAATCATCCGCTAGATGTTTTCTTCTAATATTTTTCTTTGGTACTTATGTATTCTTTATCAAATACTCTTTGAATTGGCTTTACCATGCCACTTGTTCTTTTTTAATGGATTAAATAAGTACTTGACATATGTATGCATATATATATATATATATATATATATATATATATATATATATGTATATCTCCAGCATATTTATATGCACACACACACACACACACACACACACACACACACACACACACATCTATCATAAATTTGAGGTCCCTGCCTCTGTGCTCCTTCTCCTGGCACTCCTTTTTCCTTGAGGTAAAATTTGAGTATTGCTAAACATGGCTATCCATGGTGAAATCTATTACTCTGTACATAAATCTAACTGGTATAGAAAAAATGAAAATGGACCACACCTAAATAATGGATAAAAAGAATAAACTGTCTGTGTCCTTTGGAGATTAATTAATAGATAAGATTTTCTTATGGCTGAGATGAACCAGAGAAATTGTACAATTTATCTGTTTAATTGAGATATAAAGAAAACAGATCAACTCACCCTATAAAGAAGTTTAAAGAATTTTCTCAAATACAGTTGCTTTATGAGTGAATTCTTTTGTTCCTTTGTTTTACACATGTGTGCACGCACACACGCACACTCATATACATGCTCACACAACTCACTCTCTCAGACAGACACACACGCATACAGACTGGCTGTATTTTTATAGACAGCTAATTTTCTCATAAACTATATGGGGTGGACAGTGATCGTTGTCTGGGTTTGGGTGGTAAGGCTCTGTTACTGACAACATAATTCTGGCCACAAGAAAGGGTATAATTTAGACATAACGCTCACTTGAGGATGGGCAGATGGCCCAGCCTAGGTCAAAATGTACATCCATTTCAGTTTTTTCCTTTTTGTTGGTAAATAGAACACAAGTTTCTGTTGAAGCTGATGCAGGGCTGGTAGTCACGAATGTTAATGTTGGGTTCTCTTTCTCATAGAGAAAGACCAATTGAAGAAAAAGAAATAAAATCAATGCACAAAAAGCAGTAGAAATAAAAAAAAATATTTCAGAGGAAGATCTTTGCCCCCATCCTCTCTGATTCTAGCATTTCTAGGTTCAAATTCAACATTCCCGAAATTTTCTGAGCAAGACATTTCGAACTAGATTTCTTTCAACTCCATCAATTATTTTCCTAGTAAAATTACACACATACCTCTCTCTCTCTCTCTCTCTCTCTCTCTCTCTCTCTCTCTCTCTCTCTCTCTCTCTCTCTCTCACACACACACACACACACACACACACAGAGTTCACTAATCTTAGCAGATCTCTTTGTACTGTGACAGATCAAGAAAACTCTTGAGGGCTTATGACTGGGAGAGACATTTTAATGGAAAAAATGCTTTAAGGAAGTAATTGACATTTTCTGTTTGTTTTTTTTAAATTGTATTTTCCCTTCTCCTTCCTGTCTCTTTCCTCCCTCTTCTTTCTTTCACTTCCGTTCCCTTTCCTTTCAAAACAAATTCATCCAATGCCTATGTCAGATGTAGACATAGGAGATCAGAGAGACCTCTCAAAGCCTCTGGGACTCAGTCAAAGGAAATGGCTGAGTACAGCTCATAGACACTTCTTGCATGCAGATAAGAGCTGACAGGGTGAACAGGCATAGTGCAAGGCTAAAACAGACCCCAAGTTCTCTGCCTTTGAGGTTTTGCTTTGCTCTTCTGTCTCCCCCTCTCTAGGTTGGTGCCACACTAACCTTGAAAACCTGAGGGGTTTCCCAAGAGCTCCAGTTGTCAGGAGGGACCTGAACCCGTGATGTCAAGTGAGAGTCATGAAACAACTCTCAACCATTCCACCTTGAGCTTTGAGCAATTAAAGCTGAGAATGATTCTCCAGTACATGTAGAGTCTCCTGTCTTCATCTCGTCGAGCTCCTGTCCTGTTTATCTAGGGAACTTGCTTCATCTTCAGTTCCCTCCAGATATGCACCCGCTGAATAAATCCTTGAGTCACAATTTGATGCAAACACCTTTTTCTTTTCAATCCCATAGGTCAAGGATCACTACGATCCAGTGTGAAATGTCAAAACCAGACAAGGGGTATAACATGGTGCTGGCGTCTGAGTTTGGGTTGGATAAAGAAAGCATTTGTATAGAAGTTATTTACAGGTCTGATTTGTGGTTTAGAAGCCCTGGAGGCTGCAAAGGTATTGGATTTTTCTGTATGTGTTTCTGGGTCCCCTATCATCTGTACAGTATTGGGTCCATAGTGGACACAGACATGATTAGGTATTGTAGCGAGAGAAAGTTAGGAACACAAACTTAGAAGACTTATTCATTCCAAATTGCTGATATTAGCTGAACTTCACAAGGGAAATATTTTTGTTTTATTACAAGATGAGATTCTTGGTGTTTTGCTTGATGAGTGGACTCTCATGTTCCGTGAATGGTAATCTCAAGGATATCAAATCCTACTCTAAAGAAATCCTTAGCAGTAAGATGCAAACCTGTAAAATAAACACCCAGAGGCCTATAGGGGGTAAATGGTAACCTGGAAATAATTATCCTATTGTTAAAGAATAAATAACATATGGAAAATGTAAGGAATGGGGGGGACTTCCTCCTTTGCATCATTTAATTTTTTAAATTGACGAAACAACACTGAAATACCCTGTAAGTTAAAGCAGCAATCTAATAACTCTTTGCTATTTAATATCATTTAAGTAATATTATTTTGTGATTCACTTTTATCATTTAAAATTGTTCACTAGAATAGTAAATGATAGTACTTAATATTTCAATATTCAATATTCAATGTTTACGATTTAAAATTGTTCATATTGTAAGTTCAAAACAAGTTAAATAAGATAGAAATTAACATATATATTTATGTGGGTGCTAGGTTATATACATAGATGTGTATATGCACATAACCATATATCCGTGACTATGCGTATATAATGTCACATATATACATAACACCTCAATCAAGGGAAATGCTGGCTTTATTTTATAGGCTCATTTTCTTCCCTTTCTCCTTCCTCTTTTTCTCTGTCTCCGTCTGTCTGTCTCCTTTTTATTATTGTCCAAGCTTTCTGAAGAGGGCGTCTAGACTACCACCACTTCCTCCCTTAGTCTTCCTCCCACCTCAGTCTGGTTTTTGTCTCTACCACCCCACTGAAACTGCTTTCACCCCGAGCCTCGGCCATTAATTCAGAGGGGGATCTTTTGGTTCTTAGCTTACTTGACAGCCGGGAGCATTTAGCACCGTCTCCACCTCCTTGAGCTCTCTTTACTCTGAATGTGCTCCTAATGTAGATTCCACACTCCCTTTGCACGTTTAGGCCTAATTATTTGACCCTGCCTTAGGCCCCGTTCCCTTTTCTTCTTCCATTTTCATAATTGTTAAAGAGATTTTGTCATCCTGTGGCTTGAATGGAGACAGTCATCATCTTTGACCCCTCCACTCTCTGTCCTCTTACCCAACCAACTAAATATATCCTCGCTCTGTCCTCACATCCCTTCCCACTGCTGCTATCTTAGTAAACACTCTCATTATCTTTCACCGAGTGATTACGAGAGCATCCTAATTAGTCTCTTTTCCCGCCAGATTCCTGGCCGGCCATCCATCATAGTCGCCACCATACCATCACCATTGTGATGGTGTTACAGCCCATCCAGCGGCTTGCCACGATCCACAAGATACAGCCCAAGCTCTTTGGGACAGATGATGTACCTGGCTTTTTCTTTTTTTTATAAAGTTAGACATCACCTCCTTCTTCGGTCGTGCACACAACACTTAGGTATCAGACTCCATCTTATTTCTCACCGTTGTCCTGGTCTTCCACGCCTGTATGACTGCACAGATCAGCTCCCTTGCTGCCTAGACCAGATGGCTCCTTTACCCTGGAAACTGAAAGCACCTATTTGTACTTTATTACTAACTTGGTTTTCTATACATTTCCTAGGTTACTCTAGAGATGTCACTGTCCATTCATCTTTTAATGGAGCATAAGTGGATGCTTTGCCTGTCTAAACTTCACTTATTATATTTCTCCACAGACTTTCCCCCATATCCATTGCTAAATTGAAGTGTCTTCTGTAAAAATCTACACTTTCATTTATTTTCCCTTCTTCCTTAGTATCTAATTCTTGTTTACTACTGTAACTTCTACTTGTAGAAGAAAACTTTTATTCACTCACAGGTGTCTATTTTGCAACATTACAACTTTACTTTTGTGGTTTTTGATTTTTCGAGACAGGGTTTCTCTGTGTAGCCTGGCTGTTCTGGAACCAGGCTGGCCTCAAACTCACAGAGATCTATCTGCCTCTGCCTCCTGAGTGCTGGGGCTAAAGGCGTGCGCCACCCCACCCCAGTCACAACTGTACTATCTTTGGCTACTTCAGTGTCTACATTTCCTTATTTTACCATTTTAAATAATGTATCTCAAATTATCTATATCTTGCAGACAGAATTGTACTTCTAACCTTAAAATGAACACATTATATGTTCATAAACTCTTCCAATGGTTTTTTCATAGTCAAGAAATAGCCTTACTCCAGAGAAGAGCCACTCCCCACGAGTTGCCTGTCCAATTCCAAGTGGTCAGCCCTGAAATCATATACATACCCATAATATATGGACTGCAGGCCGCATTTATATAACTAGGTATATTTATGTTAAATATAACAATAAATACTATATATAAATAGAACAATATATACTATATATTATATAAAAATAATTAAAGAAAAAGAGGCCATAAATTTGAAAGACAGTAAGGATTGATATGAGCGGTTATAGAGAGAAAAAGCTAGGGATACAAGCGCAATTGTACTTTAACTTCACACTGGAAAGTATTAAGTAGGCAAACAGTATGAATTCACTTACACGGCTCTCAGGAGCGCTTCGCTTCTGGCTCTTACTGAAGAGAGACTTATGCTTGTGCTGTTTCTCTTCTGCTCCAAACCCTGCATCAGTAACTGGGCACTGAACCTAGATCTTTCATAAATTTTTGTTACCTATCATTTTTTTATTACTAGAAGATGAAATAACAAGAAATTAAGAAGTAAGACTGGAGAACAATGAACTTAAAATTTAGATGTAGGTTAAAAAAAAACCTATCAGATGTCCACTCCTATTCTCTATATAACTACTCAAAGGAAAAAAATTGAAAACTTCACAAAATGGCTTGATGGCTAAAAATGTAGTGATGGTTCTTATGAAGACATTGATCACCTCCTTCAGGTATAAATTGCAATGCAGAAAGTATTACTAGCAGCTAGTTGATAATGCCATTTTTCTTAAACCAGTTATTAATTATTTTCCCAAAGTGAAAAAAAATACAAATTTACAGACATTTCAATTTTTGTCTTTAAATGAACTCAGAAACCCTTGAGTTTTCTGTTAAAGTATTTTTCCTTCTGTGCTATCCTCTCTTCACCGAGCATCATATGAAGCAAATTTATGTTTCGGGTCTTGGCGATGCTCCAGAGACAACATTACCAGCAATGACTTTTCTTCCAAAAATCCAGAGAATGCAGAGTGAGCTTAATCTGGGCGCAGCTAATTATATGTTTGTAAAGTCTCTGCTGCAGTTGCTTTTCTCTTCTGTTTATTTTTAACACAAACGTATATGCTCTACCCACTGTGGTGCAACCACGGTTACAACCCCTAAACTTCTCGGGACTTTACCTCTTGCATTTATTTATCCAGCACCCAGCAAATATTCACTGAGTTCTTGCATGCAGCATACTTGATCCCTGCCTTCTCGAAGCTTACAGTCAAATGGACACATGGAGTTTATGGAGTACTTATTGCATCATGTGATGAGCTAAGTGTTTCTGCTTGAGTCTTCTCATTGTCTTTGGAAATTCATCATCACGAAATAACTCTCACTGCTGTTTTATTATTCATTCATACACAAGCAAACAGGAGACTAGGGAGACATTATCATCATCATCATCATCATCATTATTATTATTATTATTAGTGTTCATACTGGTATTGAAAGATTTGTGGATTAAAGTGGGACACAGCAGTAGCAAGAGATGAAAACACAAAACAAGACCACCCCCTGAACCCCCCAGTGTATCCATGCAGAAGCCAGTTTATGTGCTTCATCTTTTCCCGAGTTAGAAAAAAAATTTAATACTGCTTGTTTTTATTCTTTTATTTAAACAATTTCTTCTCCCATATAATACGCCCAGACTGTAGTTTCCCCTCCCCCTTCTCCCTAATTATGAAAGGAATCAGTGTGTCCAATTCAAAACTCAAAAACCGTCTTCCTCGGATAAAGCGTTGCCCACATGTGCCATGTGGACCCCTGAGATACACGTCTTAGGAGATATTTCTACATACACTGTTTAAAGGGGAAAGGAGTCAACAGACAGAGACCCTTTCAGTTCCTCGGGATTTTATCTTCCTTCTGCTTAGATTTTTCAAAGGCCCGCTATCTGGGGGGATACTATTGATCAAAAAGAAAAAGACCAAGGAACTACAACATATCCCTGGTGGTTCAGGTTACTTCTGGATGTTGTGTAATGAGACAAATGTGAAACCTTCTATCCTATGTAAGCTATTTGTGGAAAACCAGTCCTCAGCTGACATCCTATGTAATGTCCCCTCTTTCCAGCTGAGTGATGCTTAAAATGTAGATTATTTTTAAAAAATTTAGTCCCTACTGCAATGTGGCTTCCTGTCATAGCGAGAATTCTCTTCCTAGATAGTACCTGACTGTCTGGGCTCATTGCTTACCTGCCACTTCCAGTTATGTTTTCTTTGTGTTTTAGAAGATGGACTTTTCAGGTTCTTAACATGACATTCTGACATGAAGATCTGAGTTCTTTGCTTCTGTCTTTGACTGGGCCTTTCTTGTTATTTAGTTCTTAACTTGTCACCAAGTCCGGGAGATCTGCTCTTATCACCTGCTCCAAGGACAGCACAATAACTCTTCCTCCCAGCACCTTCTGTCATTGGCGTCTGCGTGGAGTTGTTGGTGCTACTTTTTCATCGAGCTGTCCCACACCCCACTTCTACTAAGACACAAATCCATCAGAGCAGGTGCCGTGGCTGGTGTCTTTTCTCCTAATCAGGACCTAAATAATGTCTGGTACATATGAGAACATCAACAATTATTTGTCACATGAATAAATGGCTTAATCAACATTTTCCTAAAACTATAAAACATTAAAATAAAAATTTTGCTTCTCTCATGTAGGCTACACTACTGGAGCTACTAAAATATTTCAACATATTTGTATATGAAACATCTGTAGGTTTTCATTATTTCTCATTCTGGCAAAGCTGTAAGAACAGTGAAGACAAACTCGAGTGCTGAGGTGTATAGAAATGAAACATTTTGTAAAAACTACTGCAAATCTCCTGGGGAACCACAATATACTTTTAGTGACATTATATTATTAAACAAAAGATCGCCAAATAGTGAACGTTTTTATTTTGCTTCTTAACTTATCTATATTCTACCAGTGGTTTTGCTGCTGAGTGCATCAGAATTATTGCAGCGGTGGGGTGAGGTTGGTTGAAAGTCCCAGGCTTCTTTGAAATCCGCTGCATGACATTTCCACAAAGCAACTCGGCATACTGCTTGTGAAGCCGAACCTTTCCTCTAGGAGCTGACATTGTCACATGTGAGGTCTAGAACTGCTGACTCCTGGGTGACTCTCTGGTGGCCAACTGACACTTGTAAAACAACAGAAAAGCTACAATAAAAAGACTACTTGAGGTTAATGGAGCTGTGCACGACTAAGAAAAACAGAGAACTCAGGGGTTGAACTTTTTAATATCCCCAGAGGTATCAAGTCTCATCCCCAGCTCACCACAGAAATACTTCCAAAGCCTTCTCTTTTAAATGTAATAGATTTCTAAAGAGAAATGAATTGAAATATGGATTGCAATCTGCTATATAGAGTTAGTATTTTACTATCCGAATGGATAGTGTTCTTCTGAGGTTTCTTATTTTATAATACAGAATTCATGTATGCTGTATTAGGATTTTCATAGTAAAAGAAGATCTTTCAGAGACGTAAAGGGAGCAACGTAACTCAAAGTGACCAAGATGAAATTGCTTTGACTGATGTCTCCCTTTAAGCCTGAACAGAGGTCCAACCTTATTTGGATGATCTTGCTATAACATTTTTTAGTTTTTAAAACTTAATTTCACCTTGAGTTGATTTTGCTTTTGTCAGTTGGTCTCTTATTCTAAGCATCCCATTGTCACTCTGGGGGAAACATCCCAAGTGTGACCTTGGTGAATGGCAGTTCCTTCCAGCTGCTGGGGGACAGGTTCTCCTTCTACTGGACTGAGTAGCCAAGGTATGTTACTAAAGCATTCAAGTTCTCTGAGACTTTAAATTCCTAGCTAGCAATGAAGGGTTATGAATAAGCAAATATATTTTCCACAACCTAAGCATGATCAGCTCTCCTATTTTCTAAATAGTTTCCAGTCTTTCAAGTTAGAGCAACTCTAAACTCATTGCTTGGCAAAAAGTCACTTCTCCTGCCTCATCTCTTAGAACCTTGAAGAATTCTCATACATTAATCAATCTAGACTACCGTTACGAATTTATTTATGACCTGACCAAAAATGTGCTGAAGTTTTGACCCATGCCTTGAATTCTGTCTGTTTTGGGTAATAAAATCTTTATAGCAGCAATAAAATTTAAGATGAGTTTATAAGGGTGGGCTTTAATCCAATATGACTTGGAATCCTTATAAAGAGAGGAAATGAGAAAAAGAGAGGCCAGCATAGAGGGATCAACTTGGGACAGCAATATTGGAATGATGGGCCTGTATCATCTGAGGCTGCGAGAAGGCAGGAGAGACACATACAAGTGTTATTTCCGCAGTAACTGGAGGGAGCCCAACCTTGCTGGTACTTAGTCTCAAGTCCTGCGAGGCAGTTAGCTTCTCTTTGTTATCTGGCTTTTGGCCTTTTGCTATGACAATCATAGGAAAACAGTATGAGTACCTACTGCTTTCTAAGAGTCAAGTTTGTTTTCATCTGTTGAAAAAACATAGACTAGAATGCACCAGACATTTCCAAGGTTTTGAAGGAGGAGCAAACATGTGACTTTTTCATGAAAGTGAATGCATTTGAGTTAGGCGCTATGGGCATCTGGGCTTTAGCAGGCAAAGTTTAGTTGACACTGAAGCATAGATAGAAAGCTGAGATAAGCAAACAATTTCAAAAGCAAAAGATATGTGTCCATACTTTGTGTATCAGTTGTGCAGACCTAATTCCAAGAACATAATCAGTGATGGATTTCTTTAATTAGGCTCCTTTTAGGAACAAGAACATATGGGATAATTCTACTAGCTCACTTCAGTATTCTATATTTGGCCTTCTTTCAGGAAATCTCAGTTTAGAGCTGCTTGGTTATTCTCTAGAGCAAGAATCCTGAGATCATTGGACTTACCAAGCTTTGGAAACTGTAGAGAGCAGCGAACAAGGCCAGACAGCACAGCACCCAGAAATACAATGCAGAAAAATTATGAATTTAATGTCAACCTAGGCTATCTCGTAGTTTGAAGCTGGACTGGTGCAGTGCAGTGTGGGGTACACTGTGTGAAGGTGTGTGTCTGTATATTTAGCTACTGTGAATTGTTGGGTACACTGTGTGAAGGTGTCTCTGTATACTCAGTTACTGTGTAGTGTTGGGTACACTGTGTGAAGGTGTGTCTCTGTATACTCAGTTACTGTGTAGTGTTGTGTACACTGTGTGAAGGTGTGTGTCTGTATATTCAGTGACTGTGCAGTGTTGGGGTACACTGTGTGAAGGTGTATGTCTGTATATTCAGTTACTGTGCAGTGTTGGGGTACATAGTGTGAAGGTGTGTCTCTGTATATTCAGTGACTGTGTAGTGTTGGGGTACACTGTGTGAAGGTGTGTCTCTGTATATTCAGTTACTGTGTAGTGTTGGGGTACACTGTGTGAAGGTGTGTCTCTGTATATTCAGTGACTGTGCAGTGTTGGGGTACACTGTGTGAAGGTGTGTCTCTGTATATTCAGTTACTGTGTAGTGTTGGGGTACACTGTGTGAAGGTGTGTCTCTATATTCAGTGACTGTGTAGTGTTGGGGTACAGTGTGTGAAGGCGTTTCTCTGTATATTCAGTGACTGTGTAGTGTTGGGGTACACTGTGTGAAGGTGTGTCTCTGTATATTCAGTGACTGTGCAGTGTTGGGGTACACTGTGTGAAGGTGTGTCTGTATACTCAGTTGTTAACTTTGTACCAGCAGAGAGCTAAGTGCTGGCAGGATTTTGGTATTGTTATCTTTATAGCCCATCTCATATTTTATAAATGATCATCTTTCTTCACTAACCTAGAGGCAATTTAGAATTGTATCTCATTTGGTTGTAATAAGGAGCTGATGTCCAGTAGCTGGGCAGGAAGTGGAGGGCAGAGCTTCTGGTGGGGGGGGGTGAGACAGAGACAGAGACAGAGAGACAGAGACAGAGATGCTGGGGAAAAAAGTAGACGTGGGAGAGTCAGGAGGCAGACATGGAGGGGACAGGATGCTCTGATCTCAGAGGAGCAGAGAGGTACAGAGATCACCACAGGGCAGGACACAGTGACAAGATAGTCAGATTAAGTTTAAAAGATAGCTTAGAGACTGCTCTCACTAAAAGGTCTAAGCTTTAAAATATTAAAAAGACTCTGTGTCATTATTCATACCACTGGTGAGTCTGAGAAAGTCCTACTATAATATAACAAGAACTTGTCTGGCAAACTAAACTAAACTAAACTAAACTAAACTAAACTAAACTAAACTAAACTAAACTAAACTAAATAATAAAATGAGAAGGAGTAAACCAGCATCTTAGTGATGGAAACTACGTAGTAGTCTTTTTCTTTCTTTTTCCTTGGGTTTTTTTTGTTTGTTTGTTTTCCTTATCAAGACAGGGTTTCGTTGTATATCCTGGCTGGCCTGGAACTCACTCTGTAGATCAGGTTGCCCTCCAATTTACAGAGATCCACCTGTCCACCTGTCTCTGCCTCCCGAGTGCTGGGATTAAAGGCGTGCACCACCACCACCCACCTTTAAACTTAATTACACAAGAGACAGCTTCCTCTAGCATGGTCAGGGGCTTGCTTTCTGTAGAAATGGAAGCGGCGGATGCTGGAGATAGGTGGGTTTTAACATATTTGCTCACAGACATATTGAGAAACAAGAACTAACAACTCTTCCAAAGGTTTTCTTAAGTCTCTCTGAAGGACAATTATTATTATTATTTTTTAAGGAAAACAGTTTAAACAGTCTTGTTTATACACAGGAGCCTTCACTTATTTTTTGGACAATGTTTTTAGCTAAAGGAATCATACAAATTTTAAAAGGTGAACATTCTTCTGAACTAGAAGAAAGAGACATATGACCTCCTTGGGCTGGAACTGCATCCAAGATTTCTTTCTGTACTCTACATAATCCTTAAAGATTATAAATATAGAGGCTGGAGAGATGGTTCAGCGGTTAAGAGCACTGACTGCTCTTCCAGAGGTCCTGAGTTCAATTCTCAGCAACCACATGGTGGCTCACAACCATCCGTATTGAGATCTGATGCCCTCTTCTGGGGTGTCTGAAGACAGCTACAGCGAGCAGGGCCGGAGAGAAAAGGAAAAGTGTCTGAAGACAGCTACAGTGTACTTACATATAATAAATAAATAAATATTAAAAAGAGTATAAATATACTTTAAAAGTGGGGAAAACAACTAATAAAATGAAAAACAATTGAATGGCTGCATTGAGTTAACATGGTTAAATACTTTTTAAAAATCTGCCATAGTTAAAAATAAAAAAGATTATAAAGACAAGAAGAAGTATTTATTTTAATATGAGCTAGGAGCTGCATTGTGGTGGCTGCTCCATGGAAAGAATTTCACTGTGGTAGGCTCACAGATTAGGGCTTGGTCTGTGAGCTGCCTGGCCTTCCATGTCAGCCTGAGCCTCAGGCCCAGGAACATGGAAACCATGTGCCCCAACTCCCCGGACTCCTGCAACTCTTCAAGCATCCCATATTTTCAATTTCTGAACCTTGTAAATGCTCTGCCTCTCCTCTGCTTATCTTCTGCTCCAGGCAAAGATGAACTTATTCTGACCAGAAAGAGTCTCCCCCTTTCCCTATTCTACCCCAGACACTGTTTTAAACGTGTTACAGACATTGCCCACCTCTCTCAGCAGTCCTGAATGGTAGTCGCTATTACTTTCAAAACCCCGTTATCCAGCTGAAGAAATAAAAGGACAAAGAGACCCATAGTTTGTACAGGGAGATAAGGCAGAGAGGAGCGCTAAAATTGAGCCCCATCTCGTCAGTGGACGCTGTTCTTAGCTATTCTTCTGTGTTCCCCCTTTGAGAAGCCATCCTGCACCCCTAGAACTAATTCGTGTAACTGCCTATAGTGACATATGTCCATAATTCTAACACTCAACTCAGGAAAAAAGTGACAGGATCATGAATTCCAGACCAGCTTGAATTACAAAGCAAGTCTGTGCCCAGCCTATGATGCATAGCAAAACCCAGTCTCAAAAGGGTAACAACAAGGAACTGAGCAATCCTATGACATCCACCACTGTATTCCTTGAATTTGATTAATAGAGTCTAACCTATCCTAAACCTTGCTTCTTAAGAAAAGGAGCTGAATATATTTGCACTTCATAGCACTTCCCTATCCTGAATAATTTGTAAAAGTCAATCAGAAAGTATCTATCTATCTATCTATCTATCTATCTATCTATCTATCTATCTATCTATCTATCTATCTAAACTAAAGGTAAATAAATTATTCTGTTAAACTTGAAAATCAATTATTTTTATGATGACTGAAATAGCATGTTTTTCATTAAAACACAGGCCTCCAAATATTTTAAAGACAGTTATCAATTTTTTTTATTTGAAAATTTGGCAGGGAATTACAGTCTTCTCTCAGTATAAGAATGCCAACCTCTCCCTAAAGGATAGTACACCATTGACCTACTGTAACCAGAGGTTTTCAGGGACCCACTAGTCTAGGCCTGGCCACCCATTCCAGTATTCCACTTCAAGAAACTAATTATAGTGAAAAGCAGAGTTCAGAGATTTATTTAATGCGAGCTCACTGGGCAAAGAAATAAATAAAAGGATCCACTGATCAGAAGTCCATCCTCAGGGTGCCAGCACAGCTTTAGAGTTGAGTAGAGCAAACACCAGGGCATGGGGAGCAGGAGGCTGGCATAATTACAGTACCAGGCAAAGTATGGTCCCGCTGGTCACCACCCCGTTCTGGCTCTGGAAGGTGTGCCGAATGGTTGCAACTGCCGTCCCCCTTCAAGGAGAAATTTATTTATTAAGAGATGATCATTTCTGCTCTGGGAAAATAGCTTTAGCTGGGATAGTCTTCTTGCATTCTTCCTTAGGGGCTTCCTGGTAGTACAGAGTTAGCTTTTCCCATGGGTGTGCAAATTACGACGGAGCGCTCTCTCTCTCTCTCTCTCTCTCTCTCTCTCTCTCTCTCTCTCTCTCTCTCTCACACACACACACACACACACATCTTTGGCTCCTTAATATATCTTTCATTTCTTCTTACTATTTGCTCCTATAGAATTTTAACTTTTCCTATCTAAAATCAAATAGTCTAAGCCCAAAACAGCCTGAAATCTCAGATAATAAAGAAATATTAAAAAATAGACCACAGTTACAATTGAATTTCAAGTTTACCTGTTTTTGGTTTTTTATTTGTTAGTTTATGTGTTTTAAAAAAAACTACTTAAACCCGTAAACAACAAAGTAGCAGGAATCCAGCCACAATTTTTCAGAATTTCTGGTCAATGGCAAATGATATAATCTCTGATCTGTCTCAAAGCTCAAA
Organism: Uromys caudimaculatus; assembly: GCA_028551405.1. Lineage (NCBI taxonomy): Eukaryota > Metazoa > Chordata > Mammalia > Rodentia > Muridae > Uromys > Uromys caudimaculatus. The sequence goes on from CM052703.1 coordinate 28,985,967, forward strand.
CAAGAAGTAAAAGCCAGGCCAATATGCACCATTGGAAAAAGAACTTATCAGAGACTTTTCCCTGAAGGCTAGGGAATTTAAACACTTCTTTCTTCTCTGCTTCACCAAGCAGCGATAGAGTATAGCCAATTCTGGAAAGAGCTTAAAAAGTCCCTGGGCGACAAGTGCTTCCAGCGGCCACGTGAGACCGTGTCTTTGTACAGCATGCTTCTAGTGACTGACGCCGCAAGGGCTTCTTCTTCTGCTCGGCTTGCTAACGGTTTTTACTAGTGTTTTTAGAGCCAACGTCCCTGCTCCAGCAATCCCAACAAGCTGGGCTAGGCAATCCCCATACACAAATTAAAGAAATGACTAATGATGAAAGGCAACGAGGGGAGAGTTATTTAATGAGGACACACCAGATGAAAGAACAAATAAAGAAAACCAGTGACCCCAGGATACTGACACAGGCTTTTAAACTTAAGGAGAGAAAAATGGAGGTGTGAGGAGTAGGCATGACTACGCAGTTCTGGTCAAGGTGTGGTATGGTTGATCACCGTCTCAGTTTTGGTTCTGTGAAGTGGTTCCAAAGAGGCTAACATTGTCACTGCTGGAGAGCAGCATTTGGCTTCCCTGAGATGACTGCTTTGCTCATTGGTGCACATAGCTTTACGTGATGGATAATTGACTCCATTTGTGTGTAGTCTGAGGGTTCACTAGTTGTTTGGGGGTAGTTTGAGTCCCCTGTCACAAAGGTATTTATCTATTTGTCCTGTTGTTCTTGCTCTTCAATTTCATGTCAGAATCCTTTGTTATCTCTTAGTTTCTTAAAATTGGCCATAAAGTGTTCTATTTGTACTAACTCATTGGCATCTGTCAAAACTCCTGTGCAGGACCAGGTCTCTTCTCAGCAGTGAGGGACTTTTGAGAGCAAGCTAGCAGCTGGCTCTTTAGTTATGTCTTGTACTGAGTCTCTAATGATGGGACAAACACTGTCGACAAGCGTTCTAGGGGAAGGAGGGTTTATTTTGACTTATTGTTCTAGATGGAGAGTCCATGATGGCCGGGGATACATGGCAGTCAGTCAGAGCAGGAAGAGCAAGCACATCTCAGCTGTACACAGAAAGCAGAGTGGGCAGGCTGGAAGTGGGGATGGGTTGTAAACTCTTAAATCCTGCTCTTAAGTGATGTACTTCAGCAAGGCTTAAAGCTTCTATAACCTCTCCAAACAGTACCATAGACCAAGGACCAAGTATTCAAGTATACTAGCCTGTGGAAGCAATCTCCCTCCCTCCCTCCCTCCCTCCCTCCCTCCCTCCTTCTCTCCCTCTTTCCTTCCTATTTTCTTTTTTCCTCCTCCTCTTCCTCCTCCTCCTCTTCCTCCTCCTCCTCTTCCTCCTCTTCCTCCTCCTCTTCCTCCTCTTTCCTCTTTAGTTATTTTGAGACAAGATCTCTCTCTATAGCCCTGGCTATGTAGACTAGGCTTGGCCTTAAACTCACAGAGATCCTCTTCCCTCTACCTCCCAAGTGCTGGGATTAAAGACCTTTGCCACCATGCCCTACTAATGGGAACATTTCTCATTTAAACTACCACATCTGTAGATAAAACTGCATAAAGGCAAGCTGGGTAGCCGTCTGAATAAAAACCAAGTCATGCTTGACACAGGAGCGCATGCCTGTGACTGCAGTATGGGTAGCCAAAGCTTGTGTTTCAGTGAGATGCTGTCTCGTTTGTGTCTTCCCTTCCAAAAATAGCTAAAGTCAAGATTGTGGAGAAATTGTTCTTAGGTTTAGCTTTCTAACACTAACTGAACGTCTTCTGGCTAGGAAATTTGTTTCAGAAACAGGCAAATTTCCAGACAAATCCCTTAAGGTTGCGGTCTAAAAACAGAGGAATTGTGACCATCCCAACAGGACTGAACACATACTAAAGACACTTGGGCCCTCCCTTTGGGATCAGGCTATTAAGACAATGGACACCAGAGAATTGGAAAGTCCCAGGACTCTCCGGCTGCAAGGACATGCTGGTGACAGTCAGAGGAAAATTGCTTCTATCTTTCTGGAAGCAGTTTCACACAGTCCTGACAACTCATAGGACAGACAAGAGCAAGGGACAAAGCAAATGAAAGAGTCAATCAGAGGGAGCATATCTTGATCAGAGCTACTTGGCTCTACATATCTCTTGCCCTCTAAGCTTCAGTTTCATGTCGGAATCCCAAAGGCAGGTTTGGAGAGTCGTTGGACCTTGTTTTGTTCCTCTCCCAGCTGTGACCACACTGAATACAGTTCCTTCCTCTGCTTTCCACAATTGCTTGTGTTTTTCACCGGCATACTGAAGATTAAATCTAGCTTGTTTGGACTGCTAGGGTCAAGGCTTTGACCCACAACCCTAGTAACATATAGATTTAACATATATTAAATACACAAATTAAATCATTCCTGTTCATGTATTGGTAAAACTGGCATTTCTTTTGTGCATATGTGTGTGCCCGTGTGCACCACATTCATACACCACACTGCATGTGGAAGCCAGAGGACAACTTGCAGGAATCAGTTCTCTGTTTCCACATATGAGGCCTAGGGGTTAACGTAGCTGCTCAAGCTCGCCACCAGGTACCTTTAGCGACTGAGCCACCTCGTTGGTCTCTATTCATGTTTCAACGGATTCATTTATTTAACAAATACTTGTATTTGCTAATCATTGAATCTGAAAAAAGTCAGTATATGTGTCTTCTAAAAAATGCACACTGAAATACCATCAATTTTAGACCAGACTTTCAGGTGATCTGTAAGATGGCAAAAAAAAAGGTGAGAGATGGGAGATCTGGACCAAACTCACGGACCGTAGGTAATTCTGCATCTTTTACTCTGGAGAATGGCAATTCTCGCAGCAAAGCTGACAGCACACTGAAACTTGTCCTTTGTCAGAGTGCTGTTGCTAACATCTTGCTATGCAAAAGAAATGCTTTAAGTGCCTGTTTTCCTGTGCTTCCTGCCCATTTTCTCAGCGCTGGCCCCTGAGCAGAGTTCTAATGGTGTCCTCTCTGCAGTCTGTGGAATAGGCGGCTGTGAGGTCTGAGCCAACTCTGAGACCATACTTCCTAACCGTGGATTCTCACCGACACACAACATTTGGCAAATAAACATTTAAAATGAGTGTGGACCCAAGCTACAGTGCTACCCTATAATTACCAAGGTTGAGCTTCCTAGAGGTTTTTTATTTTTTTCCTTTCTCTCTTCTAAATTTCATTGCTTAGTGTTTGCTCCCCACTCTGTGGGCCCAGTGTTTTTAAATGAGTGCTTCTGGGAGGCTGCAGCATGAATGACTAGGAAAGCCATCCCATATTTGTAAATACCGAGGAGACCACACATGAAGCGGAGGTACCAAATCATTGTATCTGATCCTTGTTTAGTATTACATTGAGTCCATCTCTGGTGCGTTTGTCTACTGGATGCGAGGAAACCCCAGAAGGTATTCATTTTAAATACCACATTGGCTTCGAAGAGTGGGGAAAAGACTTTTTTTTTCAAAATGCTATTTGTTCCTCCCCCCACCGAACCTGCATTCATGAGCTGATTTTGCAAACACAGCAGTTAAATAAGTCATCTGAGAATGAAAAGTCAATCACACAAAGGAAGACCAGCCCCTAGAGGGCGCTATGTTCTGCATGAGAGGCAGTAAAAAGGAAAGCGTTGGAAAAAATGAAAGACGCTAGACTGCTAGACGTTTGTAGGCTTCCAATCACTTCACATTTTTGGAGGAGCAAATCTTACTGATGGTTAGTTCTTGCCTCATGTTGACAGTTTACAAATAAGAACAGTAAGCTTCCATTTCAGGGGCAGACAGCTTGGAGCCCTCTTCAGAAGTATTTTTTAAATGAGATTGACAGAACTGCACAAGCTTTCCAGGCAGTGAAGGATGAACGCTAGTGCTCTGAGAAAACAACAAGCCGGATGTATAGGCTTCCACCGGCACCCGCCTACTGTAATAACAAACAAGGCGCTCCTATAGTTGGACTCTTTGTTTCTTGGAATTTTGCTCTTGTAAATGGAAAGCGCAGAAGAGGGTAGCCCCTGTGTGCATGCCTTGCTGTTTCTCTTGCACTGTTTCAACTATGGATGATCATCCTCTACATTGCCCTGAATACACACACGCACGCACCCATGCACCCACGCACGCACGCACGCATGCATGTGCTAGCATACAGTCAGTGGACATGTTTTTTTTCTTGAGACAGGGTTTCTCTGTGTAGCCCTGGCTGTCCTGGAACTCACTCTGTAGACCAGGCTGGCCTAGAACTCAGAAATCCACCTGCCTCTGCCTCCCAAGTGCTGGGATTAAAGGCATGCGCCACCACTGCCTGGCTCAGTCAGTAGAAATGTAAAAACCTTAAAAAAAAACCTTTATGGACCTGAGTCAATGCTAGGGGGAGACATCGTGATAATAGACAGGCTTGACAAGAGACCTGTGTACTGAGCTCTGATCCGTCTGACCTGTCCTTTAGGAACTTTGGAGTCAGAGGACTATAACCTCATCCTCCAGACTCTCTCCCATGTAAAACAGAGACTGAAGTACAAGCAACTAGAACTGCTGATGGAACTGTAGGAAATCAAACCCCAGCAGAAGTGGCTTTCAGTGCAGAAGCAGCAACTCACTGGGAGATAGCTATTTGAAGGGGAAGCCAAGGTTTTGGTCTGCACATTTAACTGAGTAGGGTGGAAAGGAAAAGCTGTCCACAGAAAGCTTCAAGAAGGCCAGTTTGTTGCTGCCTCTGCCTCTACTCTTATGACTTTCGGAGGATGGCTTGATCTCTTCAGCCATGTATGGAATATGAGGGTAATAGCTGTGTGTGAGAGATGTGTGTGTGTGAACTGAAGGAGATTCTAGGATATATATATATATATATATATATATATATATATATATATATATATATATATCCTATATATATATGTGCATTGTGTGCTTGTGTGAGGGTGTTGGATCCCCTGGAACTGGAGTTACAGATAGTTGTCAACAGCCTTGTGGGTTCTGGGAAGTGAACCCAGACCCTCTGGAAGAGCAGTCAGTGTTCTTAACCACTGAGCCATCTCTCCAGCCCCTGTAAATTCTTATTATCATTTGTAGTTCATAATTAAGCACTCCAACTGTGCTACTCAATTTAGTATCAATAATAGGCAGTCCTGGAAAGATAATCTTAAATGTTTGATCTAAGGTAAGAGGGGGAAACTGCAGATTTATATTGTGATGTGAAATTCATTATAGAAAAAAAAACCCTCAAAGGTGACAAAATAAAAATGTGTGAACAGGGAAAACCAAACCAAACCAAACCAAACCAAACCAAACCAAACCAAACCAAACCAAACCAAACCAAACCAAACCAAACCAAACCAAACCAAACCAAACCACAACGCTGCACACGAATGCTCTGAATCCATTCATAGTTGAAAAGAAGGCTTTAAGAGGGGTCTCTTGGTTTTATTAATGGATACTTTATGATATTTTCTGAGGGATGGACATTATTATAAGCAATTACAATTACAAGGCACTGTCAAGTGTTAGCCTAGTTTTACAGGGGAGGAATTTTGGGTCAGAGAAGTTAAGGAAGTGACTCAACATCACACAGCAAACATCAGAGCAGAGGGATCCTTCAGAGTTTTCCATTTGCCTATCTCATCGCTCGCAGAGGTTTCTCTTCAGTGTCCTCTAAAATGAGAGCTGGGGAAACAAAACAAAACAAAACAAAACAAAACAAAACAAAACAAAACAAAACAAAACATAAACCAAAGCAAAAGCAAAAGCAGTGCTTTACTGGGGCCTCTGGAGAAAGGAAAGTAACTCATTGTAGCAGTTTCTGAGGAACTGATTGCCCTGCAGCTGAGGGCACGCTAAGGTTTCAGCAAGCAAGGCTTCAACAATTCTAGTAGTTATAACAAAAGCATGCCATTCTAACCTGAAACACAGAGCAAACCCAATCGATTAACTGGAGATGTGTATTATCTAAACCGGGCTTTCAAAATAAGAGTGGCTCACACCAGTTTTCTCTCAGTTGTGCCTAACAACTCTCAGTTGACACACAAATGTGCTGACTAAGCACATTGTCAGGGAGAAAAAACATTCCCTGGAGTGATGACGGGAAGGAATTTTTATATGTTGCAGCCAAGAAACTTCTGTTTGTTAAAAGCTCTGCCTCTCACACTAACGTGAAATTGTAAGTGCATTGCATTTTGACCTCTCTACGTCTACCACTGTCTAGCTTTTGCTGTAGAAGATACTCTGAAACAAACAACAACAATAGCAACGCTACTGTTACTCTAAACATTTAGAAAACTTAGACTCATGCAGCTATTGATTAAAGTACACTGAGTTCTCAGTGTGCTAGTTTTCTGGTGCATATATGCATATGAATTACTCACTAGCTAATATTAGGGTCTGAGCCACTGCAACGAAACTCAAAGCACAACAGGCAAGTGCTTTTGTGAGAAGATCACACTGCTAGTAGAACTTCAGTAGATGGACTCGGCTTCAAATACGAATGCAGAGGCCAGTTCTGGAAACATCTTGGAAACAGCTTAAAGCATGCTGATTAACTTGATCCTGAATCTCAAGGCGTCATAATAATTGTAAGGTTACATGTGGCTTTTTGTGCAAGAATGTTAGTTGTAATAAAAATGACGTCCAGATTGGAAATTAATGAAATGCTTAATAAATAAAATTAATGAATGTTTAAAGATGTGGTTTATAGCTTGACCATCCAAACTAGCCTCATTAACAAGAAGCCGTGAAAGACGATTTGTGGCCATGGTGTGGAAAGCAGCTGGTGATGCACTGCCGCCATTAACTGAGTCTTTCGAAAGCAGAGCTGTGTTTTAAATGTGTCATTTTCAGAGTGGAAAAACATCATTGTAACTTATATTTTTGTTTAATACATATATTCCCATCAACTTTTGATGTCAAAGAACAATTTCCTCTTTCCTCCCACCTTTCCTTCCTTCCTTCCTTCTTTTCTCCCCTCCTTCCTTCCTTCTTTTCTCCCCTCCTCCTCCTCCTCCTCCTCCTCCTCCTCCTCCTCCTCCTCCTCCCTCTCCCCTTCTTGTCTTCCTCCCCTCTCCTCCTTTTTCATTGTGAAAATTTGCTCCAAGTCTTAGGAACCCCCCTTCCCCAAATAAATGTGAGAATACCACTAACCAGAGAGCAGACTGATCAAGGCAGTTTTAAGAGGGCGTCTAACCCTCTACCGTGTTCTTGGAGCATATGATTAAGTTATTACTGGTGTGAAACACAAAAGGTGATTTTTTTTTTCTAGCCAAATACATTCTGTCTATTCCAGAATTCCCTTTTAACCCCAGAGTTCTGAATATTTTCTTACTGTTGAGCTAAGATTGGTACTATAATAGGGAGGGGGACTTAAAAAATATTCTTGACTTTCCTTCCTTAAATCTCACACACTAGAACAAAACTGTCCAAAAGAGCATTTCAATATTGCTAGATGTAATTTTGCATTTATATATCTTGATTTATGTAGCCATAAGGTAGAAGTGACCATCGCATGTTTAAAATGCAGCTAATAAGAATGATGAATTAATTTTTTAATTTTATAATGAAATTTAAATAGTGACATGTGGTTAGTTAACAGGGCTAACTCTTCTGGACTCCACCTTGGACTCTTCCAGCTAAAGCCCTTTAAAAAATCTACTTATGTATTTATTCACTTATTGATTTTCATAAGAATTTTACTAGTCGTTGCCCGCCACTCTTGGTACTATGATCTACAGCCCATGGTTTTCAGCAAACTTCCTGACACCATGGCAGAAGTAAACGTTTTCTCCGTCCTAAGCCACACATACTTGTCTTGCACACATCTGCTTAGGCAGAAAAAGGTGAATTCTTGCTCGCCCAGCCATCTTGCTGACAGACACAAGGTTTTAGAGCAGTGACCTTGAAAGCTAGCAGAGTTTGCTCTTAACTAAAAGCTGGGGAAATCCTTGGCTCTGTCAGTTCTGTTTTGGCCGAAAGGAGGTCTAGTTTGTTACTCCTCTCTCCCAGAAGGTCAGCACTCTGGATGTTGAGAGGGATCTAGACACCTCATGGTTGAGCCATCAACTGCCTCCCTGTACCTGACCCTGGTTTCTACCACAAAAGCCTCCTGGCTAACAGCTCAGAGGTAGCCGTTTCCTGGGACCCACTCCTAATAGATAGGAGCACTTCCTTTTCCTTAAGCTTCCTTTAACAAAATTTCTTTCTAAAAGTTATTCTCTGTGGCCCACGAATGTTTTCATTCGTCAAAAATAATCCAGACAAGAGCCTGAAGCCACTGGCTCAGTGGAAGCTTTGTGTGACTGTGGGATTCCATTGCCCCCATCTCTGGAGACATGGCTTACCTAGGGTGAGAGACACTGCCTTCATCAAACTCCTCCCATTTCTGTATGATATGAGACTGCACTCTCAAGCATACTCGGTTCTCTCTGTTTTAACACTTCCTTCCCCACCACGTGCTCATACTTCCAGGAACTTTCTTTAGTCTGAAGAGAAACCATCCAAGTTTCTCTTCCTGAGAAGATAAGAATTAGTTGATTCTTACAGAGAGAAGAATCGAATTCTGCGAAAACATTAACTGATGATTCTGTATAAAGCTTCTTTTCGGTCTCTAGAAAAGGAAAAGTTTCCCTACTTGCCAGATTTCACAGAAAAGCAAATAAACAAACTTCAATAGATATTCAAACTCCACTTTTGTGAAGCATGAACATCCAGGTCATTCAAAGTAATCAAAATTCTACAAGATTCAATCTCCATCTTCTGCAGAGCCCCAAATCACAAAGAATTCAATGAAATCTATTCTAATAATTTCTTTTCTTAGAAAACATGATCCCATTAATCTCCATAAAGTTCTAAGAAAATAAAAGATCTAAACTTGAGGGTGGGGTCACGTTATTCATATAATTCATCTGGCCGTTTAAAACAAACATAAAAGGAACACTTTATACGTATCCTAAACTCTGCTCTACCGGATGACAAAGAACAAGAAAATAATATGGTCACTGCTGTCAAAAGATAATAAAATCTAGCTGGGAACCCACAGATGTCTGTGTCACATATATACTGAGCAATATAAAACTGTCTCTGGAGCTACAGTTCTTATCAATAAGTGGAGCCTAGCTATGCAGCCTCCCAGGGTCTAGCAGTGCTATTTGAGTAGTTTAGTGTTATAGGTGTTGTAAGGATCCCAGGCTGGGTGCCAGCAGTCCTAATGAGCTGGACCTCATCACTTGTTTTCAGCAGACTAACTAAAGGGGCAAGCAATTGTGAAAGCCAGAGAACTGAGATTTTTTTTCAATGTCACTTTAGGAAACAGAACGAAGACGTCTAGTGACACCTACCCCAAATCCATCTTTGAGGTCCTGACATGAGGTTTATGTTTAAATAGAAGGTAGGAGGAAGGCTTGACTTCCGGTCAAGATGTAACCCCCTCTATCATAATGGCTCCAGTCTCTTCTATGAAAGGCGATCTGCCAAATTGTTGGAACAACACGGAGTGTCCTTCTGGGAGACAACTTCCTCTTTGGGCTGGCCCAGCCTTCAGTCTCTTCCTTTCTCTAGCACAAGACTCCTAGGATAGCTCCATCATTTCAGGAATCAGTAGCCAAAAGGAGGGGGGGGCCCAAATACCTCTAAGATTACATTCATTCCTTACTGGTGATTCCATTAGGATTCTGAACTGTGCTTGCACAAAAGGAGCTATGGCAAAAGAATACATTGGTTCAAATGTTGCAATTGCCACATAACAGTGCTGTGAGCACAGGGCATTATTGAGGTCCTTGAAGCTTCATTTCTTTACCCACAAAATGGAGCTAACACTTGCCTAACATGGGCAGTGTTAAAACTGTAAGTCATTATGTAAACAAGAATAAGCACTGTCTGCCTGTAACAGACGTTCAGTAAATGCTAGATTGATAACCATTAAGGGGGATATTTGTTGTTAAAAATAAAATAGACAGATAAGCAAAGGCTCTGCTGTATCATCAAAACACAGTTCTGCTTCAACATGGGGCAAGGTAGTAACTTTTCCAGTTAAAGTTTGGACTTTTCTACATTTTCAATGACATTTCTGACTATTTATCTTCTACCAGGATAAAAGATGCCGAGGCTGAGGTGTTTGTGGGCAAATAGTGGGGCGACATCACCAACTCCATTTTGCTGATAAACAGAGGGTGTTGAGAGATAAACCAACTGAGTGCTGAGGGCTCAAGGGGCAGCCACTATCTCACAGAAGCAAGACCAAAGACAGAATGAAGATATAAAGCAAGAGTGTGCAGAGAGTGGAGTGCTCTGCCAGTGTTTCCTAGAAGTGATGCTGGAACAGCATAAGCCTGTATGGTACCGCAGTGGGTGGCCCTTCACGAACGTTCTCTATCTGTGTGTGTCATTCACCTATGCAGTTCAGCAGCTACTGGGGAACACATTTGTCTTAACCATGGTTCTCTTGTCACCAGACTTGCTCCTTTATGGAGAAATGATGCGGTGTTATTTGAACTCTTCACATCAGCTCTATTAGCACCGGAGGTCACTGTTGTGCCAGGCAGATAGGCGTAGGTACGCAGCTTCCCTAGAGGAAAAGTCTGAACTGTGACTGGGAAAGTGACTACCTTGCCCCATGTTGAAGCAGAACCACATTTTGATGATACTGTACAGAGCCTTTGCTTATCTGGTTTATTTTAACAACAAATATCCCCCTTAATGGTAATTAATCTAACATTCACTGAATGTCTGCTACAGACAGGCATAGTGCGTATTCTTGTTCACATACTGACTTTAATTTTAACACTGCCCACATCAGGAAAGTGTTGCCTTCATTTTGTGGGTAAAGAAATGGAAGCTTCAAGGAACTCAATAATGCTCTGTGCTCACAAAAACTGTTATGTGGCAATTGCAACATTTGAACCAATATATTCTTATACCATTGTTCGCTTTGTGCAAATAGAGTTCATTCCTTAAAAAACAGATCATATTGTAGCTTGTCAGAAGCACACAACACTCCCAAACCAATCTGGCTGTTCTATAGCTACTTCCAGATTTAACATTAATTTTGTTGTAAGACTAGGGCAAAGACCAGGAAATCTCTTAGGCACAGAATTATATAGTTTAATCTTACACTCAAATTACCAGCAGTGTCTCGTTGTGTGTAAGCAATTCTGTTCTTGTTATACATGTTATAAAACAACCAGACCAAAATCTGAAACCTCCCAACAAACCAATAACGGAATGAGAACAAATAACATCATCAACTCATGAAGAATTCCAGAAGTGTTTCTTTAGCAGAGAAATCCCAATATTAACTATTGTTGCTGCTCTTCCGCCCACTTCATAATCAACAAGCATTCGTAATAGAATTGAATACAATCTTTCCATCTTCCCTGCAGATCACGCATATTAAAGCAATTATAAACACGACTGGAGCATTTACAGGACGGGGCATTGTAATAGATCGATCCTGTTACTTCCCAGGTCACAGTTATGTCCCGCCACCATGGCTACCCATCAGCGGCAGGAAAAGACTAATGGCTTTGAGGAGGAAAGCCATCCTGTCCGGTGAGATTGCGAAGGATGGCAATTGTCCTTGTGTTAAAGTCAGAGTCAAAGGAGCATGCTTTGTTTTTATGGTTTCCTCATGATAATGTTGTGGTTCCTTCAGCAGGGGGTGGGAAACTGATAAGTGTAATTGCTATAATCACAGGATGCTAGGATGCAAATGTTTGCAGGGCAATTAAAAACTATTTGCCTCCCGACATTAAAATAAACGACGCATCTGAACTGCCAGCAAATGGAGATTAGGAAAAAAAACTACACGGAGAAGCATTTTAAGTGGCGAGAATGAAATGATTTATTGAGCATTCATTCTGTGGTTAGATGTGAACGCAGAGGGAAACGGCAAAATACTGTGCCTTGGGAGAAATGTATCATCAAAGAACTAAAAATAACTCTCCTAGCAGTGCCCCGGGGGTCTAAGGAGCACACTGTGTGGCGTTGTCAGTCCTAGCAAGCTGGCACATTGTTTGAGGACTGTCAGGTTCCTGTTGAATTGAGTCAGGGGCTCGCTTCATTTGTTAAGTGCTTGGAAGTCGGTGGTCAGAGTAAACCACGCCAGTTTCTCTGTGATGATACACTTCTATTTTTCAGTTATATGGTTCCTGAGTGAGGACTTCCTGTCGTTCAGTCTGCTTTCCAAGTAACGGCTTACTTCGTTTAGACTCACTCAGTAACAAAGTTGGAAAAGAAATACTTTTAAGTATTAAGGTTTTAAGTTTAGTGCCTTACACATTTTGGCTAATTTTAGTGTTTCAAAAGCACAGCATCAGTTATATTCTTTATTCTCAATGATTGAACAAAGTGCTGAAGGCCCCCACAAGTCCATGGCCTTTCTCTCACTCCTGTCCAATAGAGGAGGACACAACTACTCTGTTAAAAGAATCATAGCTGATGAATGGAAAAATGCAGAGGCAGATGTTTATCAAGGTAACATCAAAAAACCTAAGTTCTGAACTAGCACGTAAAAAAGAAGCTTCATTTATAATGCTTTGTTTTGGATAACTCCTTAAGTACACTTCCCTCGTGAAATGTTGAAAAGTACGCTTCATTACTTCGTTCAAGAGGCAGTTCATTCCTAAAGTGGGAGGTATGGAAAAGCCTGCGTTAAATTCTACAATTCTGTCCACTGATGGTCCCATTGTAGGAGGCACAACAAGTGCCACAAATGGACCAATCTGATTATTACTTCCTTCCTCATTTTCATGGGACGTAGAGGTGGATTTTGCCTAAGTTAAAGGTGCTCTAGCTGTGTCTACACAGCTCTACCTCAGTGTTAGGCACATTATTTCCTTTAGTAATTTCAATTTAGGAGGGAGCACCTTCTAATTTCATGAGAGAGCACCATTTTCCATATGTCTATATATCTATACATCTATCTGTGTGTATGATTTCTCTCTATGTCTCTGTCTCCTGTCTCTTTTTCTCTCTGATTGCATGACATGCATATGTACACGCCATGGTGTATTTGTGGTAGTCAGAGGAATAATCTGAGCTGTAGGTCAGTCCTCCCCTTCTGTCTCGTTTGAGATCGGATCTCTTCAACTGCTTCTGTGTGTGACAGGCAAGCTGATCTGGGAGAGTCTCTGCTTTCTGTTTTTTCAGAGCAGTACTATGACTGCAGATGTTGGGCTTGAACATCTGATGCTTCTGGCAAATGCTTTACTCAATGGGTTGACTCCCCATTCCTAATACACATATTCAAAGAGAAGAAAGCTGAACAATGACACTTAGCAAGGTAGCTATTTCACAATATTATGCCTTCAGTTTCTAAAAAGAAAAGGTCAGAGATATTATTTTTTAAAAAGATTTATTTATTTATTATATATGTAAGTACACTGTAGCTGTCTTCAGACACCCCAGAAGAGGGCATCAGATCTCATTACGGATGGTTGTGAGCCACCATGTGGTTGCTGGGATTTGATCTCAGGACCTTCGGAATAACAGTCAGTGCTCTTAACCACAGAGCCATCTCTCCAGCCCCCAGAGATATCATTTTAAACATGCAATTTCTGATTAAAAATTAGCAAGTGGAGTGATTGCCCTAAATAGCACAATGTAGTTATAAATATTTACTTGAAAATATTGCAAAATATTACTTTTAAAAAACCACTTCTGTAGAAAAGCAAAGAAATAGGCAGTAAACTTGCAACAGAAGGAATTCTCTTACCTAGAGCCCTAACATAAAATAATTCACAAAAATGCCATGTCTGTTCAAGATTGAACAAATTCGCTTTCCAGCTGGAGCTTTCTTTCGTTTGCATATGTAGATACGTTATAGAACAACTTGAGTCTTAATTTGTTTTGTTATGTAATATTCCAGTCTTACAGAGTGTTCTGATTCCACTGACTTTTGTCTTTTTCTGCATGCAAGCATTTTCTAGGTTGATTCTTCCCTGATACATTATTTTCCTATTTGGTTTAGTTTTTAATTCATGCTCTAGAATCCCTCTTCTTTGGAAATCTAATCTAAAGGGATGTTGGGATCGAGGCTTTTAGACACACAGTCATAAAGAAACCACACCTTTGTCCAGCACTCAGAGACTCGGGGAATTTTGTGTCTTGAGATTTATATGGATGCTGCACACACAAATGGAAATTATACTAAAGAAGTATGAGAAACGAAGGCAGAGTCTGAGATGGAAATATTTATAGCACATTTTCTTCAAATCGTGCAGCTGCTCTCTAGAACCAAACATTTTACGAGTATTAGCCCAAAATTGACTCTGACGTTCTTAGTTTGATGAAACTCTCTCAAGTAATTCTGAATCAGGACTGCTCTAGGCAAGCATTCTCCCACTGACTGCAGCTCCTGTTTTCATGCTGCTCTGTACGAATATAGCTTGAGTCATGTGACTTAAATTTTGTCATAATTAATTGTCTTTTAAAAAGTGATTTTCTTGTTTTATGCAAGGAGCTATTTTATAGTGTGTTAAATCCAAGCTCAGATGCTAATGAAACTAGTTAAATATTTATTAGACGTGTAATTTTAATTTCACTTTACTAAATTTGTTAATTTTTTGGACTATTGAGACAAAATGCATTAAATTTAGTATGTACATGCTGATTATTTTCTATTTGACCATCTAAAGGATTTTTACATTGTAAATAATTCTTTGTGGGGAACAGTCAAATGATACATACATTTAATTATTATCATTTGTTTTGTTTTGTTTATATGTTTGATACACAGTTTCATGTATCCTGTTCTGACCTTTAGGTTTCTGAGTCACCAAGACGAGTTTGAATTTATTATTATTATTATTATTATTATTATTATTATTATTATTATTATTATTATTATTTGGTTTTTCGAGACAGGGTTTCTCTATGTAGCCCTGGCTGTCCTGGAACTCACTCTGTAGACCAGGCTGGCCTCGAACTCAGAAATCTGCCTGCCTCTGCCTCCCGAGTGCTGGGATTAAAGGCGTGCGCCACCACTGCCCGGCTGCCAATGTTTGTTTTAACCATAAAATAATTTATTATTCAAATAATTTCAATCAAAATACAAGTTATATCTTATGTAAGCATCACTATAATCTGTTGTGTCTGTGTAAAATTTAAATGTAGAAAAACCATCTCAAATGCATTAGTGCCCTGACAATTCCCTAACAGGATGGATGTTGTGTTTATGTGTCTTACTCAATATGAACCAATCACACACACTACATGATTGAAGTGAAATGTAATATCCCGGAAACACTATAATTATAATAAAAATTTTCACACTGTTTCAAAATTTAAATTTATAGTAATTAAAATTGAATCAGATCAATTTACTTCTTTGATCTTTCAGCTCTTTAGTAACGTTAAGTGTTTAACAATTGTTCATGGTTAATGCTCCAACATTGAGTAGGGCAAGTCAAGATAAAGATACAAATGAATGTTGATATATTTGAGTCTGCCCTGGGGGAGGAGCATAGTTCTTCACTTTCTACAGTCCGTGACATGGACTCCCAAGACTCGAAGTTGGTATTTTGATGGGACCAGCACCCCGAGCTGTAATTAGACCCCCTTTGCTAGTCTCCTGCCTTTCTGCATTAAAAGTTCCCACCCTTGGATGCAACTCACTTTGTTGTGCTTCATCCTTAAATTTTTCCCAGAATCCCCAGGAAAAAGTGATTCAGGACTATGAATATCGCATAGGTGTCTTGAATTCACCTGCTCATGTAGGCCTAGAGAAATTTAGATTTTTAGACAAACCTTTGTCTTTCATCATCATGCAAACAACTGCTGGCAACAATAGGGGATTAAATGAAAGCGAAGCTTTATGCAATTCTTGAGCTCAAGTAATTGGGGAAGGTCCATTGAATCCCAGACTTAGGGTAATTAGGAGCTAGGTACCTACAAAGGAAAGAGGGGTGCAGTTTTGCTTTGTGTTTTCTTGCTTAGAAAGTTCATGGGGTCAGAAGTTAGGCAAAAACAATACTCAGAAGTCCTAGCACAGTATCATCTTGCTACAGCTCTATGTCACAATCATTTCCTTTTTTTTTTTTTTAAATAGATTTATTTATTTATTATATGTAAGTACACTGTAGCTGTTTTCAGACACACCAGAAGAGGGCATCGGATCTCATTACAGATGGTTGTGAGCCACCATGTGGCTGCTGGGATTTGAACTCAGGACCTTTGGAAGAACAGTCAGTGCTCTTAACCACTGAGCCATCTCTCCAGCCCCTGTCACAATCATTTCTAAAAACTATTCTTTCAGTTTAACCTTGAGTTCCATTGTCATGTGGTTTTTCTACCTTATAATGGGCTCTCTAGGGAAAGGATTGAATCATAGACAGGCACACCCACACACCCCTCCACACCCCAGTTTTTACCTGGTAGAAATATCATGTCCTTATGAAAAAGATACTATTAATTGCAATGACAAAATTGTGAAGTTATATAAAAGACATTAGCTGAGTAAGAAGTGTGTTCAACTTAAAAGCATCCCACACCTCAGAACAGAGGTGGTACAGTCCCCTACTTTGCATTTTCTTGTTTAAGCATAGGAGCAGACAACAGAGCTGTCTTGAACCATTGCTTTCACCCAGTGGTCTGTTAAGAAACAGTAGGAATCAAAAGGGATTCTACAAGCCCAGGCTTCTTAAGTTCAAGCAAAATAGTTTAAATTATTATTTTCTAGATTAATTCTATGCATGTATGAGGTCAACATGTATGTTACACCATGTTCGTGTCTGGTGCCAGAGGAGGTCAGAGGTTTTGGGCTCCCCTGGGACTGGAGCTAGGATGGCTCTGAAGCACTGCATGCATGCTGGGAACCAGAGCTACAATTGCTCTTAACTGCTGAGCCATCTCTCCTGTCTCAAACTTTCCTGTCTTAACTTCAGCTTTAATCTCCTAAACTGTTTCAATCTTGTTCCTAGTTATTGATCTGGTTAATGTCTTTAGCTCATCTTGGCTTAGTTGTGGTATATCATATGAATCTAGAAATTCAACCATTACTTTCTGGTTTTCCAATTTATTAGAATATATATTTTAAGATATGTCATAATGATCTGAACTTCATTACTATCTCCTATAATCTCTATTTTCAACCCTAGTTTTGTTATATAAGGTTTCTTTCTTTCTTTTTAACTTAATGGTGGGTCTTTTATTTAACGTAAGAGAGAACACACATGACTCTTCATATTTATAAAACAAGATAAGCCAGGAACCCAGGAATAAAATGCATTCCTGGCAAGAGTGTCAATTCATCCTCAAAAGAGATAGTGCATGTACCATGCCAAGTGTGAGGAAGGTAATTCAAAGAGTAAATAGTCAATTATATTGGTGATATATGATATTTTAAGAAATTTGTTTTATGTGCCTCTTTCAGAGACAAGAGAGATTTCTTTCTTTTTTTAAATTTTATTTATTTACATTTCAAATGTTATCCCCTTGGATTTCTTTCTTTAGGTTAGTTTGCCTAATGATTTGTCAATCTTACTTCTCTTTTCAAAAGACCATCTCTCTGTGTTATTGATTTTTTTGTATTATTATTATTACTATTATTATTATTTTCTGTCTTAGCTACTCTTCTATTAATGTGAAGAGACACCATGACCAAAGACTCATAAGAGAAAGCATTTGATTGGGGGCTTGCTTACAGTTTTAGAGGGTTAGTCCGTTCTTGTCATGGTGAGAAGCAGACAGGAGACATGTTAGGTGTTAAAGAATCAACTGAGAGCTTTATATGCTAATCCACAGACAAGAGAGAGAGAGGAGAGAGAGGAGGGAAGGAGGGAGGGGGAGGGGAGGGGAGAGGAGGGGAGGGAGGGAAGGAGAGAGAGAGAGAGAGAGAGAGAGAGAGAGAGAGAGAGAGAGAGAGAGAGAGAGAGAGAGGGACTGGACCTGGTTTGGACTTTCTAAATCTGGAAGCCCACCTCCAATGACACCTCTCCCAGCAAGGCCACTCCTCCTAATCCTTCTCAAACACTTGCGTTCAGCATTCAAATATGAGCCTATAAGGGTCAATCTCATTCAAAGCACCACATTTCTATTTCATTAATTTCTACTCTGTTCTTTAATTTTTAAATACTTATTTATCTTACTTTATGTGTATGAATATTTTTTTTTCAAATACAGTATTTTTAATGTAAGAAAAAATACAAATTGTTAAAATGTATATAAAGTTTAAATTAGATAAATTAAATTAGCCAAGTAAATTTAGAGAAGTAAAAACACAAATACATCATTGAACCCCTACATTTGATTGGCTTCTCTTAATCTTTCACTTCACATTGCTACAATGTTTCTTACTTGAGGAGTTTTCCTATTTTTGCTTTT
>CM052703.1:29004403-29015129 GCA_028551405.1 Uromys caudimaculatus
GTGTATGAATATTTTACCTGTACTCATGGAGTTATGTGTGTGCTGATGGTTATGTGTGTGCTGGAAACTGAACCCAAGTCCTCTGTAAGAGCAGGAAGTGCTTTTAACAATGAAGTTATTTCTCCATCCCACTTCCCGGATCTTAATTATTTCTTCTCATCTATTTATTTTCAGTTTGGCTTGTTCTATCCTTTCTAAGGCCCTGAAGTGTATCATTATTTGTTTTAGATATCTATGATTTTTTAAATTTTATTTTTGGTTTAGTTTTATGTGTATGCATGTGGACCTGGGTATATATGAGTGCATCATGTACATGCAGAAGCCCAATGAGATCAGAAGTCCAGTCAGATCTCCTGTTACGGGCGGTTGTGAGCCACCTTATGAGTGCTAGGAACCGAATCCAGGTCCTCTTCAAGAACAGTATGCATTCTTAACCGAGGCACTGTTCTAGCCCCATCTGATTTCTTAATGCAGGGCAGGTAGAGCCATAGCTTTCCTCTTAGAAGCCCTTTCATTGTACCCTATAGGTTTTGATACGCTGTGTTTTCACTTTCATTCAGTTCTGGGATTTAGATCAAATTCATTCTGGATTTCTTTCATGACTCAATCCCTATTTCATAGAATGGTTTTCAAAGCCTGTTAATTTGAAAATGTTCTACAGTTTTTTTGTGCTGTTGACTTCTGGTTTGATTTTATTGTGGTCAGATATGATAGAATACAAACATCTATTATTTTTACTTTTCTTATATTTGTTAACACTTGCTTTGAATGTTATTTCATAATCTATTTTACAGGAACTTGCAACGTTTTTAAAAAAGAGAATGTTTATATAGGGTTTGGACAATTTGTTCTATAGATGTCTATTATGTCCATTTAATCTGTGAAGTCCTTTAACACACAGGCCTCTGGGAAATTTGTTGTTGCTGTTGGGTGGATGATCTGGGTGGGTATCTATAAGAATGCGGCCTTGAAGATATTCATTATTATTGTGTTGACTTTAGTTTGTGTCTTTATGTCAGTAGCATTTATTTTATAAAATTATGTTTAGTGCTGTTACTTTTAGAATTGTAATATCTTCTTTTTTTGTTTTTTAGTTTTTTGTTTTCTTCGAGACAGGGTTTCTCTGTGTAGCCCTGGCTGTCCTGGAACTCACTCTGTAGACTAGGTTGGCCTCAAGCTCAGAAATCCACCTGCCTCTGCCTCCCAGGTGCTGGGATTAAAGGCATGCGCCACCACCGCCTGGCTAGAATTTTAATATCTTCTTAATAGATTTTTTTAGTATGAAGTGATCCTTGTCTATTTTGTTTAGTATTTGCTCGAAGTCTATTTTGTCAGATATGAGAAGAGTTGATTTCTTATTTCATTGGCTTAGAATACCTTCTTTCATTCCACCACACCAATGCTCTACTTGGCTTGAGATGAGGTATATTTCTTGGAGGTAGCAAATAGATTTAATTTTAAAAATCTAAACTGCTAGTCTTCCTTTTAACTGGGGAACTTAGATTTTTAATTTTTTTTTTAGATGTTTAATTTTTAAAGTTACTTTATTTAGTGTTTTAATTCAAAGTCTCCCTGTGTAGGGTTGACTGTCCTGGAACTTGATATGTAGACCACACTGGCCTCAAACTCAGAGATTCTCTTATTTCTGCCTCCTGAGTGCTGGGAGTAAAGGCATGTGCCAAGACCCTTGACTCAAAGTTATTTTTTGTAGTGTTTGATGAGTTTCCATTTTCATTTGTTTAACTACTGTTCTAACATAGTTTGTTCTTTTCCATAGCTTCCTGGATATGTTTATTTTTCTCTTCATTACACAGAATCACTTTAAGTATGTACTATGGTGCTGGCTTAGTCACAATTTCCTTCACTTTGCTTTACCATGGAAAGTTTTTTCCCTTAAATTATGGCAGCTTTACTTCATACAGCTTTCAGGAAATTTTGTTTGTTCTCTCTGTTTAGAGTTTTAACTATAATATAGTATGGGATGGACTTTTTGGTTCTTTTTGGTCTTGTTAGTTGGTGTTCTGAATACATCTTTAATCTGGATAGTCATGTGTTTCATTAGCTTTCAAAATTCTCTATTTCTATATTGAATATATTTCTTACATCTTTATCCTGACAATCTCTTCTACCCCATTATTCATAAATTCTGTTGTCTTACAGTTTCCATAGGAATGCTACGGTCTGTTCATATTGTCTTATTATTTGTTTTTGTTGGTATCTGATTGTTCCAATGTATCTGTCCTGTCTGAATTTCTAATATTCTGTCTTACACTTGACCCATTATATCAGTGATTCTTTCTATTAAGTGTTTTTTGAGCCTTTTACTTCTAAAATTTCAGTTAGATAATTTTCAATATTTTGTGAGCCACTGCATAAAATAACTAAGAAGTTCACTAACTTAGAAATAGTGCTAAATGGTCACAAGAATCTTCTGTTTATTATATTGTAGTTCTAATATCAAATTTGTGGGTGAGTTTTCAACATTCTCACATATCAATTAACTTTACAATGTAATCTATTTGTGAGCTAGTGAGATATATAATCAGTGGATTATTTTTTAAAAAAATATTTATTTACTTAATTTATATATGTGAGTACATTGTCATTTTCTTCAGACATACCAGAAGATGGCCTTAGATCCATTACAGATGGTTGTGAGCCACCATGTGTTTGCTGGAAATTGAACTCAGGACGTCTGGAAGAGCAGGCAGTGCTCTTAACTGCTGAGCCATCTCTCCAGCACCAATGGATTCTTTTTACTACAAAAGGTACTAATGTGTTTTTCTCCTACAAGAAATTATACTTTTAGAACCAATTCCATCATTCCTCAACACTTTGGCTAAGATCAAGAGCAATATCTGTTCTTGTCAGTTTAAAATTCTTCCCATGTTATGATTTCAAAATTGACCAGTATGAAATTGTAAATAACTCTCATATTTACATTTTATAAACTTAAATTTCTAAATTTAAAATGTAATATGTGTTTCACACAATGTGTTTCCACATGTGTTTTAATGTGTTTACATACATGAAAAAATAACAGGTATTTGGTGATTTTTCTCTTGTAGTAAATTCCTTAATGTAGAATTTCTTGGAATTCAAATGACTAAGATACACAAACACAAGTGGAATCAATTTTAAAAAATAGACCAAAGTTTATAAATAATTGTACATTTGATCTTTATTTTCTATAATATTTTTAGTATGTATAGAGCAAGTAGCTAAATAAAATTGTCATGAATAAAAAATAAAATGAGAATACTGTTGAATTTTAATTAACTTAATAGCTTTGCCTTATACTATTGTGTGTCTTGGCTAATTCAAAGACAATTTCTTGTGGCATAAAATACTTCTTTATATATTAAGTTCACAATATGTAGCTATATAACTAGTTTTAATAGTTTCCCATGCTTTTGGAATTTTCTTTTGCATAGTGTTTGTACCTATTACAAGTGTGAACTTTGACTAATCCAAAAAAGCAGAAAATGTGAATGAACTGTATGAACAGTAATAAAAAAGAAATAAGAATCCAATCATCCCCTAAATAGCACCGAGTTTATAAAGATCAAGTCAAGGAGGGAGATTTTTAAAGCAGCAACTGCTGAGCTGACAATTACAGTAAGTTGTGTCCTGTTGTTTATGAAACTATCAGAGCTTTGGAGACCACAGCGATGGTTTGGTGGTGAGGAGGACTTCCTCCTCTTTCAGAACTCTCGTTCAGATCCTAATGCCCACATCACATGGCTCATATCATATAAGTCAAGCTACAAGAGGGTCCGTTGCCTCTGGACTCTCTGAACACCTGCCCTCATATATAACTTAAAATAACAAGAATAGAAATGAGGAAAGTATCAAAAATTTCTAATGGAGTTTTAAAAATTAATTTGATAATGTATATCAAACTTAAGAAAAACTCAACACACCACATTGCATAAACATCTTCGATCATCATTGAACATCTTAGAGCACAGCCCGCCTCAGTATTAAACACACGTTCTCTCCAGCCATCAGTGGGGGAACTGGGGGAACTGGAGGAGGGGAGGAAAAGATGAACGACAGCAAGAAATACTATTTGCTTTGCTTTAATGCTATTAAACACAAAAGAAAAGCTACTAAAATAAACTGAGAAGATAACTTTGGGGCTGGCTAGTAAACTGAATATCCGTCTGGCTGTGGCTTCACTTCTTCATTTTTAGTTTTTATTCTTAGAACAGCACCTTGCCAGCATTCCTTAATATAGTTGTAGAGTAAGAAATTTTCATGGTCTCATTTTTGCACTTACTATCTCTCACTCCCAGGTAAGTGGTTTTAAAAATAATGTATTCTGTGTTTGTGGGTTCTCTGCCTCACTCACGGGCTCGTTGGTGTATCCCGTGAATTTTTCTGTGGTTAGCCACTTAACCCTGAAGCCACTTTTTACCTCATGATTCATACCATCCTACTCATGACAGCAGGCCTTAGAGCGATTGTTCTGCTGTTGTTGAACATGTAATTATCTTCTTATAATTTCTGGTTTTGTTCCTCATTCTGAAGATCCTGGTTTCTTGCCAACTATGAAAAGAAGAGTTCAGTACTAGTATAAAAGTTATATCTGTAATATAGGGTAAAGGTAGCCATACCCAGAAATCCAAGTGTTACCTTGTTTGGCTATTCCCATAAGTCTCAGGCACACAAAGGTGGCGAGACAGAGAATTTCACTATCTATTTTGTGATCACCACTCAACTTTTTCCATAGTTAAAGATCATCAGAAGTATTCATATCCATGTAAATTTGTCATTTTAGTATTGTCAGTCACTATTTTTCTATTAGTGTGCATACCTACACATGCACACACATGCACACTCACTTTTATTCTGGGTACCATGAAATATATAAAAGCAATAAAGGGTGAGGATCTTGACGAAAGTATTATAGCCTAGAGCCTGGGTACAGGCAACGGATTATGATATCTAGTTTTAAAGAAAATGTTTGTTCAGATGTCCTTTGGGAGAATTATATTTGCTCATCACACAGACAGTGTCTTTAACACAAAAGCTCATACTGATGTAGCGAGGTACTGCTGTGCTATTTAAGCAAAGACTGAACTTCTCAAAGGCAGAAACACCCAGAAATGCTCTTTGCGAGCAATGATTGCTAAAGAAATATTTTGTGGTTTTGGATTAGACTTAAGTCGAAGAAATCAAGAGCTGGGATGAATGGGAACACCATGTGGAAAGTAATTTATCTGGAGAAACTGTTGACAAAGATGGAAGATTAATGTCATGGATCATGGACTCAGGTTATAGAAAATAAAACTGAAAAAATGTTGGGTATTTGTTAAGTTTTGTGTAACTATGGGTTTTTCCACCCATGCCCCAGTTTCAGAAATAATGACTCTGAGACTTATTATTTATGAATAAATGCCTGGAAAATCTTTGGCTTGTTCCCAATAGCTTGTAACTCAATTATCCCATTTAAACTAGTCTAAGTTCTGCTACATGGTTGATTACCTCTCCTCAGAGGAGAATCTCTTCCCACAGCTGACTCTATCCCAGAGTTCCCCTCTCCTTGCTGGGACTTTCCTGCCTCAGCTAATAAGCCATCAGCTCTTTATTGACAGGCGATGCTTCCATACAGTACACAAGAGAGTCTTTCTACAATTTTGTATGTTTACTAACTCAGATTAAGCTCTTTAATAAAGACTCAGAGACTCTAAAAAGTGGAGATCAATCTTTTTCCTTTCTAAAACCCATTGATCTAGAACACATTGCCATCAATCTGAGTATTGAACTAATTCCAATAATTAGCCTGTTAGGATATAGACTATCATAGAACACTGGTCTTAAAACCAGAAGGAATTGATGCTCTGATGTGGAAGGAAAAAGTAAAAAAGAAACCGAGGTGCCTAGAATTCATGGGTACATCTGGGTTACCACCTTGTCAGAAGCTGGAACACACACAAGGTCTGCAACAAATAGGCCTGTGTCCTCTTTCGAAGCCTTTTTTCTGTTTCTGAAGTCTTACTCTTCTTGCAAGTTTACATTACTTGCATACTATTGAAAGATGCTGTTATTCTTTGAATCTTAAAAAAAGATTGAAATTATTAACCTGTTCACAGATCGTTTAAATTTTGTTTACAAATAGATTTCATAGCAAAGTGGCCCTCAGAATCTGGAGGCCCTAACTTCGATTTTTAAATAAAATGTTCCAATGAAAATAAGAAGGAGGGCCTGCAGGCTGGATCAATCTTTTGGTCAAGAGATGGAAGAAAAGGGTGTAGGGAACAAGGAGCAGTGCAAGGACTCTGAGAGGACTCACAGCATGTTAGATCTCAAGGCAAGTAGGAAGACCCATGCAAGCAATTAGAAGAGAAGGCATATTAAAAAAATGGGAAAGACTTACTAAGAACTTAGAGGGGAGAGGGGATAGGAGGAGCGACTGTGTATGGGGGGGTGGGAGGACGAAGGGGGGAGCAATCCGGATGTAGAGAGAATAAATATATTAAAGGAAAATACTTGAAGTTAGGTCTGAAAGTGTATCTCAAATATATCAGAGCAGATTGGAAACACTTTTCAAAATCTCAAAAGAACCTCTCTTGACCTATAAAGATGATGTTCCATAATCAGACAAAATTGGACAGACTTTAAAAAAGAATCTAAAAGAAAGCACATATAAATTAGAGGTTGCCAAAAGTTAAACTCAGCCAAAGAACTTGCTTTGGTTACACAACTCCTGCCTTGTTCTTCCCTTTACTAAATGCTGAAAGACGTTATGGGGCACTGCTCCTTCTCTTCTAATATACATTTCTGTGGAAAGAGGACTTAGTGTCTAATCTATATTTTATATTATGTTTTAGACCTGACTGGTGATATTTTAATTACTGATCATGGGCCCTGATTGAAAAAGTTTTTTAGATGACAGAGCCCCTAAGAGTTACCCATGGAAACTGTCATATTCCTTATATCTGGTGGGTGAGAAATGACACGCAAGGTGTTTAATTCTTATGCTCAGCTGGAAGAGCTACGAGAATGCAGGCCATAAATACTGAAATTTACAAAGCAGCAGAGCTAGGTTTGCTGCAATTGGGTCTGAGAGATATCATCACCCCTCTCCAAATTCTCCAGTATGTTCCAACTATGGTAGACTACTATCACTTTTAGTTTTTAGAGGAGGGGTACTGCTCCCAAATATTTGAATAAGAACACGATTATATATTCATTATTTTAATATACATTATATATGGTATTATATACATTATATATTATAGATAGTATATATAACAATTCTATATTATGTATTTGTATATTACAAGTATTTAGACATTATCTTTCTTACAGTTATAGAATTAACTTTTAAAGTTGGAAAAGAAGATGATGACAACTTAACCCTTTTATACTTTCCTTATATACTTCCCTTATTTAATATATGAATTTGTGGATATCTTTGTGCTGTCTTATCTCTCTCTACCTTTTGGAATTTTATTAATTTTCGACTGGCTCCCATATAGGGCATAAGATGGGCTGGGGGTGCTCCCTGTTTCACTCTTCAGAGGAGGGCTGAGTTTTGTTTTGGTTTTTTTCTTTTAAAGTTTTCTAACAGCATAAAAAACCTCTTTCTGTTTTCACTGTTGCTGATTAATCTCTTCCCCTCTTCTTTATTGTTTGCCATTCTTATTTCTTTTCTTCTGTCTTCTTCTGTATTGCTCTAATACTAATTACTCATCATACACTGCCTTTTCTCCTTTCCATTCCTACCCTTGGTAAGTAATTTCTTACTACACACTGTACTATCCTTGTTTATTTATTTCTCACAAAGTTATTGGACTTGAAGGGGCAACTGTTTTAAATTGGCTAATGGTATTTTTCCATAACAGGTCTATGCATCAGTGGTGGCTGCTTCCACACTGATTGATGATGACTTACATGCCTGGTGTCCTGACCATGTATGTGGTCTGAGAGTCTAATCACTGAAATGTATACCACCAGTTCAAAAACTATACCTCAAAACTACTGTAGCTTAGTTTCATCTGAACATTGTAAATGTTTCAGCTAAATAATATGGTTGAAAAAATTTACAATAACATAATCCCAAATTCATAATTCCAATATGTAGAAATATGAGAAACATGAAAAATTAAGACAAAATGATTCTTTCCAAATTGCCAATTCCACAGCAATAGACTACAATTAAAGGGCTGTCTTTGAAATCCCAGATAGTGAATTAAAATGATTTTAAGAATGTGTAGTGAACAAATATAGGACAATCAAATAACATTGTGAATTGCATCTGACTACCATACATTAAAGCTGGATATCAACAACAAAGAAATGGCTGAAAGTAGATAAAAATCATGAAAACTAAACAACACAACTCAATTCTGCATGAAAATTGAGTCAACACAGAAACCAAAAGGAAAT
Organism: Uromys caudimaculatus; assembly: GCA_028551405.1. Classification (NCBI taxonomy): domain Eukaryota; kingdom Metazoa; phylum Chordata; class Mammalia; order Rodentia; family Muridae; genus Uromys; species Uromys caudimaculatus. Next base: position 29,012,801 of record CM052703.1, read on the forward strand.
TAAAAACTTTTTAGAATTGAATAAAAATGAAAACACAACATTCCAAGATCTATGGGGCACAATGAAGGCAGTGCTAAAAGGAAAGTTCATAGCACCAAGTACTTACATTAAAAAACATGGAGAAATCTCATATAAATAACTTAATGATACCCTTGAATGCTTTAGAAAACCAAGAAGAAACAATTCCAAAAAGAATTGATGGGAGAAATAATCAGAATAGAGTGAATAAAATAGAGATTTGGCTTTTTGAAGAAAATTAGCCAGACTGACAAACGTTAAGCCAAGCTAACTAAAAGAAAGAGAGATAGGATCCAAATGAATAAAACTAGAGAGGAAAAGGAGACATTACAACAGACACCAAGGAAATTAAAAGAATTTAAAGGACATATTTTAATTTTTTTAAAATATGTATTCTATTAAACTAGAAAATCTGAAAGAAATGGATGACTTATTTTATGTGTAACCAACAAAAGGTTAAAAAAAAGTAAACAATTTAATCCTACTCTTAACCCCTAGTGAAATGGAAGCAATAACCAACTGCCCCCCCACCAAAGCCCAGGACCAGACAAACTCAGCACAGAAGTCTATTGACTTTCAAAAATAATTAAAACCAATACTCTTCAAATTATTCTGCAAAGTAGAAACTAAAAGACTTTCAATTCTTTTTACAAAGCTAGTGTTGCTTTGATACTAAAACCAAAGACTCAAACAAAAAGTAAAGAATAGACTAATATCCCTTATGAACATAGATTCAAAAATTCTCAGCAAGATATCTGTAAACCAAATTTAAGCACATATCGAAAAGATTATCTACAATGAATGAGTTGGCTTCATGCCAAAAATGCAGGGCTGTTTCAATATAAATTAATATGTGTGATCTACCACACAAGAGACAGAAAACACACAAGCCTCTCTTTAGATGCAGAAAAAGTCTTTGACAAAATTCAATATCTCTTCGCAATAAAAGTTTCTCCTGGAGAGGTCAGGGATACATGGAACATACCTCAATATAACAAAGGCAATATACAATAAACCCAGAGCCAATATCAACCTAAATGGAAAGAAACTCAAAGCATTCCACTAAATCACTAAAATCAGGAACAGAACAAGGATATCCATTTTCTCCATACTTATTTAAAATAATATGCAATAAGACCACTGAAGGAGATAATTTGCAGCTGGTATGATATTATATATAAAAGACATAAATGATTCCACTAGGAAATATTCCTGCTGATAAACACCTTTAACAAAGTAGCAGGATACAAAATTTAAAATGAGAAATCACTAACCTTCCTATGTACCAAAGACAAATATACTAAGAAAGAAATTAGAGAATAATATCTTTTGTACTAATAATAATACCCCCCAAAATCTTAGGGTAACTGTAACCAAATAAATGAAATATCTGTATAACAAAATCTTAGGCTGCTGGTTTCCATCTGTGGCTGGAGACCTCTGCCTGGGCCACCAGGGGGCCATAGCCAACTAACGCCAGGAGAAAGCTACCCTCCCAGGAGCGTAGAAAAGCCATGAGTGGGGTTAAGGTGAGCACCACTGCTCACCGGACCCGCCCGGAACCCTCGGGACACACGGACTGAGGTAAAGTCGGGGACAGGAAACTTCTGAACCTTCCGGTTTCCATCTGTGGCTGGAGACCTCTGCCTCAACCACCAGGGGTCCATAGCCAACTAGCGTCAGGAGAAAGCTACCCTCCCAGGAGCATGGAAAAGCAGTGAGTGGGGTTAAGGTGAGTGACACTGCTCACCAGGACCAACAGAACCCTCAGGACACACGAACTGAGGTAAAGTTGGGGACAGAAGCTTTCCGGTTTCCATCTGTGCCTGGGGACCTCAGCCTGGGCTCCAGGGCTGCAGGAGAGAGCTGGTACCCCAGGAGTGCTGACACACCTTTAAGCACAGGCAAAACCACCACTTCTGCTCAAATTCACTGGATCAATAGGGACCATCAGAACACAGGAACTATGGGACAGCTGGGGACAAGATCCTTCTGGTTTCCATCTGCACCCCAGAGCTGACCCTGTGCCACAGCTCTCCAAACCCAAATACCTCTCAGAGAGAGCTGGTCTTCAAGGAGTATTGACACAGAAGACTGTAGGAGGGACAAGCCACAGACAGACAGAGTAAGACCAGCTAACATCAGAGTTAACAAGATGGCAAAAGGCAAGGGTAAGAACATAAGGAACAGAAACCAAGGCTACTTGGTACCATCAGAACCCAGCTCTCACACCACAGCATGCCCTGGATACCCCAACACACCAGAAAAGCAAGACTCAGATTTAAAATCAGTTCTCATGATGATGATAGAA
>CM052703.1:29015629-29035629 GCA_028551405.1 Uromys caudimaculatus
TAATACTACCTGAGGACCCAGCTATACCTCTCCTGGGCATATACCCAGAAGATGCTCCTGCATGGAATAAAGACACATGCTCTACTATATTCATAGCAGCCATATTTATAATAGCTAGAAGCTGGAAACAACCCAGATGTCCCTCAGCAGAGGAATCGATACAGAAAATGTGGAACATTTACACAATGGAGTACTACTCAGCTATTAAAAGCAATGACTTCATGAAATTTGCAGGCAAAAGGATGGAACTTGAAAATATCATCCTGAGCAAGGTAACTCAGTCACAAAAGAACGAACATGGTATGTACTCACTGATAAGCGGATATTAGCCCAAAATTCTGGAATACCCAAGTTTCACTTTACAGTAACCATTAGACTGAGAGTGAGGTCCCAGATGGAGGAGTTGGAGAAGGGACTAAAGGAGCTGAGGGAGTTTGCAGCCCCATGGAGGGAGCAACAGTGTCAACTGGCCTGACCTCCCATTCCTCCTGGAGGCTGGACCACCAACCAAAGAATACACATGGAGGGACCCATGGTTTGGACCACATATATGGCAGAGGAGGGCCTTGTTGGCCATCAGGGAGAGGAGAGACCCTTGGGCCTGAGGGTGTTAGAGGCCCCAGTAAAGGGGAATGTCAAGGTGGGAATACGGGAGTGGGTGAGCAGGTGGGTGGGAAGTGGAATACCCTCATAGAGGTGGGGGAGGAGTAGGGGACAGGGGGTTTCCAAAGAGGAGACCTGGAAAGGGGGAAACATTGGAAATGTAAATAAAGTATCAAAAAATAAAAATAAAAAAAATCTTAGACACTGAAGAAAGAAATTGAAGAAGACACCAGGAAATGGAAAGACCATCCATGTGCATTGGTTGGCAGGATTAGTATTGTGAAAATGGCCATCCTATTAAAAACAAACTACAGACTGCATGCATTGCTAATTAAAATTTCAACACAATTCTTTACAGAAACTGAAAAGATAATCTTAAATTTTATATGAATGCACAAAACATCCCTGTGTAGCTAAAATAAACCTGAACATTGCAGAACGCCTGGAGCTATTACTGTTCTAAAATTCAAGTTGTACTATAGACCAATAATAATAAATACAACATGATTCCCGAATAAAAACAGACATATTGACCAATGAAATAAAATTGTAGACCTGCATATCACATGATATGCTTACAAACACCTATTTTTGGCAAAGAATCAAGAAATGAACAGCGGTGAAAAATCAAATTCTTCAATAAATGCTGCTGGTCAGACCGTATGGCTGCATGTAGGAAAAGGAAAATGGATTCATCACACTGCATAAATACCAGCTCCAAATGGATGAGGGACCTCAGCAGGAGACCCAACTCCCCAAATCTATTAGAAGAGAAAGTAGGGAATTCACTTGAACTCTCAGGTACAAGAAAGGACTTTCTGAATAGGATCCCAATGGCAAAGACATTAAAATCCACAATTAACAAATGTGACCCAATGACACTAAAAACGCTACTGGACAGCATACAGTAGATCATATGAGAAGGAGGCAACCGATAAAATGGGATTTTTTTTTAACCAATTATACACCTGATAAGAGGGTTAGTATCTAGAATATACAAAGAAGTAAAAAGCAAAATAACAAACCAATAAAATAAACGAAACAACACCAAAACCCAAAAATACTGAACATCAAGGCAATAATTCAATTAAAAATGGGGAATAAAACTGAACAGAAGGCTCTCAAAAAAAAAAAAAAAAAAAAAACGAAGCAAAATGACCAAGAGACAAACAAAAATGTTCAACTTCCTTAGCAATCAAGAAAACGCAAATTGAAATTATTTAAGATTTCATCTTACCTCATTCATAATGCTCAAGATCAATAAAACTAATGACAGAAGACACTGGTGAAGATGTAGGGAAAATGGAACACTATTTATTGCTGGTGGGAGTGCCAACTGGTATAGCCACTGTAGAAATCAGTGTGGACCTTCCTCAAAAAGCTGAAAATAGATCTACTATAAGATCTAGCTATACCACTTTGGGCTTATACCCAAAGGCCTGTACATCTTACCACAGAGATACTTTCTTATCCATGTTCATTGCTGACCCATTCGCAATAATCAGAAATTGGAATCAGCCAAGATGTCTATCAACTGATGAACTGATATTGAAAATGTGTTACATTTATAGAATAGAGCATTATTTAGCCATCAATAGAGCTAGATAATCATTCTTGGTGAGATTACCCAGAGTCAGAAAAATAAACATCGCATAATTCCTCATATGTGGATATTAGCTTTTAAGCTTCAGATATGTGTGTTTCATTTAGAATATCCATGAAGGTTAGGTAGCTAGTAAGCTACCAGGAAGGAGGAAAGAATCTTCCAAGGATGAGGATGTAGTATATATTATCATTAAGAGATAAATGGAAAATTAGAACAGGAGAATTAAAAATAGTAGCGTTGGGATGGCTGAGAAAAAGGGGTAATATGTGGAGCAGTAACTAACACTAAAGGCCTTCTGAAAGGCCATATACAAATCTAATATTTCAAAAATTTCTTAAATATATAAAAGAATTTATATGAAGTTACCGTATATGGGGGGAGGTCAACACTCCAACTAGACATCATGTGCAACCAAATAAAACCTCCAGTCCCAGGAATGTGCTATCTCTTTAGAGTCATTGGCCTAAAGGTTCCCATAGAGCCCTCAAATTCTACAAGTTATTGCCAACGCTCTTGGTTGCTCTCTACAATTTGACAGTAAGACTCTATTACTGAAGACACCACATATTTATGGTACAGAACCTGGAGAAATATAGCTGTTACTCAAATAAAAGCTTCACCCCTCCTCGCTAGTGTTTATTGTATTATAACATGCTACACAGAAGATAGATGTGATCATCGGTCTCATCCAGCTTACAGACTCATTTCTGTCTGCACAATATTGGCATGACTGTTAGTGGAGTAGCTAACCATATTCGATTTGATTTAAGGCTGACCCCATCATATTTAACTTATATCTGTATCGTGGTTTGTATATGCTTGGCCCAGGGAGTGGCACTATTAGAAGGTGTGGCTTTGTTGGAGTAGGTATGTCACTGTGAGTGTGGGCTTTAAGACCCTGTCCTAGCTGCCTGGAAGCCAGTATTCCGCTAGCGGCCTTCAGATGAAGATGTAGAACTCTCAACTTCTCCTGCACCATGCCTGCCTGGATGCTGTCATGTTCCTGCCTTGGTGATAATGGGCTGAACCTCTGAACCTGTAAGCCAGCCCCAGTTAAAGGTCATCCTTATAAGAATTGCCTTGGTCTTGATGTCTGTTCACAGCAGTAAATCCCTAACAAAGACAATCTGATATTGTTAATAAGGGCAAGAACTTGAGACTGGGTGACAGTCTCAGGGGAAAACATAATACTATTATTCTGCCAAGTTACTATAACAACAAAGTAACTTCTAATGACATTGCTATACCCACAGATTAGTGCATCTCTCAACTCTCAGCAGAGAAGTTTCTTCTATAGTAGATGGTAATTTATACAGAGACCCACAACTGGGCAGCATGAAGAAAGTGAGAGACCTTAGAATGCTCAGTCCTAAATGGGATGTCTTTATTATACTACTTTCCTCAAGGCTCAAGGACCTATGTAGAAGAGGAGGAAGAAAGATTGTAAGGGTCAGAGGTGGTATTGGTGGTGTTGGTGGTGAGTGTATGTGTGTATGTATGTGTGTGTGTGCATGTGTGTATGTGTGCGTATGTGTGTATGTGTATGTAAGTATGTGTGTATATATATGTGTGTATGTGTGCGCATGTGTGTGTATGTGTGTGTGTATGTGTGTGTATGTGTGCGTATGTGTGTATGCGTGTGTGTGTATGTGTATGTAAGTATGTGTGTGTATATATATATGTGTATGTGTGCGCATGTGTGTGTATGTGTGCGTGTATGTGTGTGTATGTATGTGTGTGTGTGTAAGTATGTGTGATATATGTGTGTATGTGTGTGCATGTGTGTGTATGTGTGTATGTGCTTGCTTCCCTTATTTTATTTTCATTGGTGTGGAATTATTAATTTCCTGTGTTTTTCTTATGTGTGTTTAACTTCCTTGGGTTGGAGTTTTTCTTCCAGTATTTTTTGTAGGTCTGGATTTGTGGATAGATATTGTTTAAATTTGGTTTTGTCTTGGAATGTCTTGTTTCCTCCATCTGTGGTGATTGAGTTTTGCTGGTTATAGCAGTCTAGGTTGGCACTTGTGGTTTCTTAGAGGCTGTAAGATATCTGTCCAGGCTCTTCTAGATTTTAGAGTCTCTGTTGAGAAGTTAGGTGTAATTCTGATAGGTCGGCCTTTGTATGTTATTTGGCCTTTTTCTCTTGCAGCTTTTAATATTTTTCTTTGTTCTGTAGATTTTGTGGTTTGATTACTAGGTGGTGGGAGGAGTTTCTTTTCTGGTATAATCTAACTTGTGTTCTGTAAGCTTCTTGTGTGTTTATAGGCATCTATTTTTTTAGGTTGGGGAAATTGTCTTCTATAATTTTGTTGAACATATTTTCTGGGCCTTGGAGCTGGAATTCTTCACCTCCTTATATTTTTATTATTCATAAGTCAGGTCTTTTCATGGTATCCCAGATTTTCTGGATGTTTTGTGTCAGATATTTTTAGATTTAACATTTTCTTTGACTGATGTATCAATTTCTTCTATCATATCTTCTACTCTTGAGATTCTCTCTTCCATCTCTTGTACTCTGTTGGTAATGTTTGCATCTGTTGTTCCTGTTTTCTTTCTTAGGTTTTCTATTTCCAGGATTCCCTCAGGTTGTATTTTCTTTATTGCTTCTATTTCCACTTTCAGGTCTTGAACAGTTTTATTTATTTCCTTCACCTGTTTAATTGTATTTTTCTGTATTTCTTTAAGGGATTTATTAGTTTCCTCTTTAAAGACATCTACCTGTTTGATGATATTTGGGTTATTATTGTCTCTTTGTTCTTGAGGTAGAGGTCTTAATATGTAGTCTAGGCCAGCCTCCAACTCACCATCCTCCTACCTCAGCCTCTCCAGTGCTGGTATTGTAGACATGTGTTCAGTTTTTTAAAGAGAGATTAGAAGAAAGAAGAATGTCAGGAACTGTGATCCAGAGGGGAAAATAATTCTACAAAATATTGGAAAGTAGGAAAAAGTGAGGGAGTCTTAAAACAACAACAACAACAACAACAACATAGCAATAACAACAACAACAACAACAATAATAAATACTACTATTACTACAAAACTATTTAACACATTTATGGTAAATTTTATAACTTGCATAAACCAAAGTATAAAAATGTATGGCACAGTGAATAACTGAAAATATCACAAACTAACCAGTGCTGAACAAGCTCCAAAAGGAAACTCAGGAAACCTCAAGCCTTTGCAAAGCATTACTCTTCTACTCTAATCACAAGCTTGTGGTCTAAACTCTGAGATATCAACACTTCTGGAGAGAAGGTCTAGTAGGTCACCTGTAGACCACCTGCCTTCGCTTCATAGCTGCATGTGTGAGTTGGCTGCACTAGTCTCAAAGTTAAAAAACAAATCAAGAGGAAGAGGTCAGGCCAGTATGTTTTAGCAACTATTAACTAAGACTGTGATTTTAAGTAAACTGTAACTGATAATGACTCTGAGATAGACTCTGTCCTTGCTGAACCCCGAAAATTTCAGCTCAACTGAAACCTTCACTCAAGCTTTCAATTTTCAGTTAAAAATCTAGCTTTCAGTTGAATTTACTGATGCCCATTGGCTGGTTATCATAATATGCTTACTAGTCACTCTTTAATTGTACACACATTTAAGATGGAAAGTGTCTACTTAGGAGGTAATAACCAATAATTTCTAAAGGCTTTTAAATCCATGAGAAGGCCTTCAAAAGATCAGTGTTTCTAAAACACTGCCAACATTTTTCTTTATTCACGTTTGGTTAAAAATCAAATTTAAATATACAGATATCTCATAAGGTTCTGAAGATACAGTTAGAAGTTTTGTTTGTTTGTGTCAGGGTTTTTGTGTGTGTGTGTGTGTGTAGTTCTAGCTGTCCTGGAACTCACTTTGTAGATCCAACTTGCCTTGAACTCTGGGATTCACCTGCCTCTGCCTTCTGAGTACTTGAATTAAAGGCATGTGCCAGTACTACACGACACTATATATAAATAGGAGTGCATAGCCAGGGATTATAGTGAGACAGAATGTATTGTTAGAAACTGATTTAATACCTGGGATTGCTGAGAACAAGAATCAATCACAGATTAGGGATCATTGGTTGGCACATGGAAGCCTGAGAATGAGAAAAGGACCAGGGAGGGCAAGAGGATAAAATATTGACAAGCACCAAGAGGCTTAACTCAGGTCAAAACATGCATAGGGGCAGGGCAGTTCCCAGTGACATCAACTGAAAATAACCTTGGTGTTTAATAGTTTTGAGCATCACACAACTTCTGGAGTGTCTTGTCATTCACTGCCACAGAGGCTATCAAATGTTAAGTTCTAGGGCATCCTCGATACCAACAGAAGCTTCTCTTCCTCAGGGTGATTAAAGCTCAAGAGGTCTTGAGACCATGAAGACAGATTCCTAACCTATGTGGATGATAGTATAGTGGGTCTCTCTCACACTTGTAGGGCATGTGAAAGACATTCTCCATTTACAAAGTTAGTCACCTTAGGCAGAATAATCTCAGACAGTGTTTCAGCCCCAAAGACTGCACAGCTACACATGGCCATCAGAGGGCAATAACAATCAAAGAAGGAAAGCTACCAATATGGAGAAGACAGCTCTGGTAGACAGGAGGCACCTGTCTAATGCAGACTAAGCAATAGTCCAAACCACAGGAAAGGCAAGAACTCACAAGTTCCTGATCCATGCATTTATCTAACTGACAGTTTCTAATTTTTGAGGAATCAGGACTCAAACATTATCCTTTAATATATGATATTATTATAAATGCCAGATGAAGATTTAAAAAATTTATTAGTAAAGATATAATCAACTGAAAGAAGGTTTAGAAGAGAAATGGATTAAGTCAATCCATACTGGAGAGGAAAGATGGGAACATAGAAGAAGAAGTTAGCAAAGAATATGAGAAAAATTGGTAAAATGAAACACCCATGTCAGCAACACAGAAAGAAAAAACATAATTCAACAAGGAAATTGAGGTTTGGAAAAAACAGTCAGAGAGTATGTGAACCATACTGGGAAGCATTACCAGTAGACACAACCAAGCATAAAACAAAACCGACTAACCAAACCACCACCACCACCACCACCACCACCACCACCACCACCACCACCAAAAAACAACAACCAAAACCAACCAATCAAACCACCACCACCATCACCACCACCATCACCACCAAAACCAACAACCAAAACCAACCAACCAAACCACCACCACCACCACCACCACCAAAACCAACAACCAAATCAACCAACCAAACCACCACCACCACCACCACCACCACCACCACCACCAACAACAACAACAACAACAACAACAACAACAAACAACAACCAAAACCAATCAACCAACCAACCAAACCAACAAACAACAACAACAAACTGCACCGAAATCCAACCAACTAACCAACCAAAAAAATCCCCAAAACCCAAATTTGAAAGAGAAAGTCAAAGAAAAGCTTCATTCATGCATTAACAAGGAAAAGAAATATTAATTCTAGCACTCAAGAGGCAGAGGAAAGCAACTCTTTGAGTTTGAGGCCAGCCTAGCCTATATAGTGAGTTCTAGAACAACTGAAATGACATAGTGAGACTTTATCTCCTCAAAAAAGAAAAGAAATAAATAAGCATGACCACAACAAGAACTTTGAGATATGATCAAGAACTGAAATCTAAGAATCCATGAAATGGAAGAAGCTGAATTAAAAGCCAAAGGAAACCTAGTCAATGAAATTACAGCATAAACCCCCCAAATCTTGGTGAGGAAATAGACATCCAAACACAAGAGGTATTTAAAACCACAAGTAGACATGATGGAGAAAAACTTCTGTAGTCTGCAATATAGCCAACATGTCAGATGCACAAAACAAGTTCTATTAAAAGATGAAAGGGAAAATGTCAACTTTCTGTGACAGAAAACATCAGAATAGCATCAGCCTTCTCACTGGCAATGCTAAGAGACACATGATATATTTCAAGCCATGGAAGTAAATGATTGCTAAACAAGATTGTGACTCTGTTTTGGAATTGACAAAGAATCTTCTGATGTGTAATGTTCTTAACAAAGAGAGTCTTAATAAGAAGGAACCAGTAAAGAGTAAAATCTTAAGAGGAATAGTTGAATGAAGGGAAATCAGAAAGAACTCTGTTATATTCAATATAGCCAACCAGTAAATGCCTAATATTAATAGGGGAAATGTGAAGGACTAGCAGTAATCTATCCACCCAGAGAAAGTATAAGTAAGACCACAGGAGTTAGGTTCAGCTTTTAATAATAATAATGACAATAAATGGCCTCACCTCATCAGTAGAGAGACAGACTGCCTAACTGAATTAGAAAATTAACACGAACATCTCTCTGTGAAAAACACTCCCAGACGGAGAGTCAAAGGACAGAAAATAATTTACCAAGTGAATGGAAGCTGCAAACAAGTTGACATAGTATTCTGATTTCTGATAGAGAAGACTTCAAACAAAACTTAGAAGAAATAAGGAGAGCCATTTCATATGAAGGAAGGGAACATTGCATTTCCATTTTACCTCAGCCAGAATGGCTATCATTAAAAAGCAAAATGACAAGAAATGTTGAGGAGGATGGGAGAGACAGGAGCCCTTATAGACTGCTGATGGGAATATGAATTCATTTAAACACTATGGAAACCAGTCCAGAGCGCTCTCAGACAAGCTGCAAATGGAATTACCTCAAACCCAACTGCACCTCCTGCGAGTATATTCAGAGGAGTCTAAGACTCTGTATGACGAAGATTGCTGCACAACTATGTTGATTGTACCACTCCTCATAATTGGCACCTTAGAGGACAAGTCTAGGTATCTGTCAACAGATGAATAAATAAAGAAAATGTGATGGATATCCACAGTGTATTTTTTTTTAATCTAACCATAAAAGGAAAGACATTGTCAGTCCCAGGACAATGAGTAAAACTGAAACTTATTACATTAAGCTAAATAAGTTAGACGCAGGAGGATAAATATCACGTTTTCTCTTTAATGTGAATCCTATATTATACAGATACGTATATATATATATATATATATATATATATATATATATATATACACACACACATACACACATATAAAATAAATGTGGAAACAAAACTAGGGACAGAGGGGTAGTGGGGAGGCAGGAGAGCACCAATGTGCTAAAATACACGATGTACTTGGATATATATCTTTATGGAACTTATCACTATGTACAATGAATACATGTCAATAGTTTAAAAAAAAAGAATTATTTTGAAGGATACTAAATTCAACCTTAAACACTGTCTTGATATATTTAATTCTCTTGGATCATATATATATATGATATATATGATATATATATATACCTTTAAGTATATATATATATAAGGTGTATATATATATATATATATATATAAAAGAGAGAGAGAGAGAGAGAGATATTTTCTTTAGAGTGATGTTTATTACCCTTTTGCTTTGTTTAATTTTATAGGAGAGTCCAGTCAAATTTAATCCATGCCATTTTAACATTTTATTGCCATTCTCCCTTCTTTTGAGAAAAAAGTTATCCCCCCTTCTTCACAATTTATAGGGCTCTTTTACAACTTCTTGCTAAAAAGAAAAGTAAGTCAGTTTGCAATTAATTCCCTTATAGATAGCTTATGAAATTAGTGCTGACTCTCTTCCTTCCTTTACTGTGGTTTGTGAGGCCTTAAAGTGTAATTTAAGAGGTGAGATTATAAGCACTTCCTCATTTAGGAAGAAGCTAGAGGCGGAAGTCTCTTGGGAAATATAAAACCTTTAGAAGAATGGTCATTCGGTCGGCATTGCCCGGAGATGGAGGATCCTGTGTGAGTTTTCATCCTTCAGAATCCTCTGTGGTAGTTTGTTGGGTAATAAAGTCAGATACGACCTCATGAATACAGGTCAATATAAGTCATGAGGAATCTTCACAGAACACCATTTACTATTCCATGCTTACTGTTACTGAGGGGACCATTAGCCAACATGGCACCTTCTCAGTGGGAGACCAAAGATCAGTCTCACCAGAATGGAATCCATCATCAGTAAAAGGAAGACTCAGTGTTAATGGAAGGCACTGGGCTTTCAGACATGATATTGTGGTCATCTTACCCCAACTCAGCCATTCATGTTTTTTTCACTGTGTGCATTTCCTTTTACATATCCGCTAATTTTCTGGTCTTTTAACAGTTACATGTGTGTATCTTTGGGTAAGTCTTTGTTTGGGTTTTACCCCCATTACTTGTAAAACCTGGGTTATCAACAGCAATGATTTAATGATCTCTTTCAACTCATACCATCCTGTAACAAATTTTGGAAATGTGAAGAAAATAAGGACAGATAAGCAATAAAACAATATATACAACAACAAAAAAAAACCATAGACATTAATGATAGAAAAAAAAACCTCTTGATTTTTTTTGCTTGTTTTTTCACTTCAAAGCCAAATTAAGTTTTGAAAATTAGACTAACTTTACTGGTTTGGGTGATGATCTCTATGCTGTAAAACAAAAAACAGAAAAAGAATGATTTTATCCTGCTATTAGAAGGATAGATAGGCCCTTTACATCCTGCCATTAGTGTATCAGTGGGCTTTCCTGATCTATTTCTATCGCTCCCACTCACACCCTTCCTAGAGTCGAGCTAGTTAATCAATTCAGGTTTCTGCTCTGAGAGCTCAGGCTTGGGTGTAGAATTACAATGTACTTAGCACTCTGATAACTATTTAACCCACTTTAATCCATCACCCTTTAAAGATGGCAGTTACTTTCAGTTTCACCGAGTTAGCCTGAGGCTTAGTTGGAAGACTTTCCAAGATCAATCATTAACAGGCAGTGTAGCCTAATTGTTTCTCTCCCCAAGATCTTTCCCTTTGACCACTTCAGCCTCTCAGCATTGCCTTTCATCAGAAGAACAAGAGAAGTTGAAAGAAAACGAATCCATTTCTGACCTCATTGTTCCTTTTATTCATTTTGGTCAAAATGTTCATTGGGCATCTGCAACTTTGCAGGCAGTGTTCTGAAGAGGACCCATCAATCAATGAAGCTGACAAAATCTACCAGGGGGACTTGTGGGAGAGACATCATGGTAAATAAAAACAAAATATACTAGCAGCAAATGTCACAGGGGAAGAAAAAGGCAAAATCAGGCTGGAAGATTGCACACTACAGAGCTTGAAGGGGGGTTCCCATGAGAAAATTATATACACAAGAAGATAGGTTGGAAGAAGAGAGGAAGTAGAAAGAAACTCACTGTTGGCTGAAAGCAACAGGTCCACAGATGCTGCTGAAGTGAGGACTGGTAGAGTGGTCTAGGGTGCTGGCGTAGACATCCCCAAGTAGAGGAGTGGAAGGTAAATTTAAAGAGATGAAGGCATTGAGAAGAGGCTATAGGAGATAATAAAATTTTTGCCTGTACTTTAAGCAAGGTAAGAAGAGACTAGAACAATTTGTCAGAGAAGTGCAGGATCAGCTCTCTGTGTTGCCTGGAATTGGTAACTGTTGACTGTTTTTGTTTTTTTTTTTTCTTTTTTTTCTGGTGACAAGGAGTTAGAAATACATGTTCTACCTCTAATGTACTTTGAATTGCCACAGAGAAATATGCTCCTCCTTCTCCTTTTCTTTCTTCTTTAATATGTTGATATCATGCTGCATATAAAGTTCTGGCTATATCCTTCTGTAGTATAGCAATTATAATGCAAACATGTCAAATTTGGGGAAAGTATTGTTATTTTTAGCTTAGAAATAACCTGTAGTTTAAAAACCATTATACATTGCTTCACTTGAAAGCCAATGACCCTAAAATTTGTATCTGTAGCCCAGTGTTCTCTCTCCATAGGAATAAATACCTGGACTACATTAGCATTGAATTTCTCTACCTGGTTAACTCACAAATACCTTGAAATATACATCTACAATGGAAGGCTCTGCTACCTGCAACATCCCTGTTTAGGGGTATAATTTACCCTGGCAAATGTTGCTACCCCTTATTCAGTGTCTCAGATCAAATTTGAGGCGTTCTTACATAATTCTTCACCTTATCACTGTTGTTCCAGAAGCCATAAGATGAAATGACACAGCGATCGTAGTCTTCGCCAACGCCTGGAAGTCATCGGTAGAGCAAGGCATTGCTGTGGAAATACAGTTTCGTAAGCTTGGAGCTTTGGTTTTCCAAGTTCATGACATATCCCTTAATGGTCTTCATCAGTAGTAAAGAAGAAGCTAGGGTAAAGGCCCAGTGTCATGTTTTAGAGCTGTGAAGGACATTGCAGCTCAGGTCACCTTGGCAAAGTGCTATAGACCTTATAAATGACAGAACTTTCTTACAACCCTGGGATTTGAAAGAGCAGAGGTGATGCTGTAATCCATTTTATGAGGCATTAACCCATCCCCGAAGGCCCAATCACCTCCCCATTTCTATCACACCATGGCTAAGATCTCAACATATGAATTGAGAAGAGAGGGTAAAAAAAAAACCCTTCAGTTTGGGGAGGAGCAAAGCCGCCATCCATTTAATTCTTATAACTCATTACATTCAATCTTTATGCCTCTCTCCTAAGAGGATTCTCTCCATTATTCTCCACTTAAGTTGCAACTTGTAGTTTAGACTAAACGCTGGTGAACCCTTAGGTTAGGAGCTGTTAGAGTGTGTGACATAGGATCCGGGCTGGGGAGAGCAGATAAAAACAGAGGCGGTTCTTTTAGACAGGAACAATTCTGGGTCAGAGTTTTTGACTGTGGGATGGCAACCCCATCCCTCCACTTGATGTCCTGTCTTTCTACTGGAGGTGGACTCTACAAGGTCCCTCTCCCCACTGTTGGGCATTTCATCTAATGTCCCTCCCTTTGAGTCCTGAGAGTCTCTCATCTCCTAGGTCTCTGGTTCATTCTAGAGGGTCCCTCCACCTCCTATCTCCTGAGGTTGCCTGTTTCCATTCTTACTGCTAGCTCTCAGGGCTTCAGTCCTGTCCCCCCCCCCCCCCCCAATACTTAAAAGAACTGCAGGGACAAATATGGAGAAGAGCCTGAGGGAAAGGAGGTCCAGGGACAGGATCAAATTGGGATCCAGCTCCAGGGGAGGCTCCAAGGCCTGACACTATAACTGACGCTAAGGTGTGCTTACAGACAAGAGCCTAGCATGGCTGCCTGCCCTACCCGAGAGGTCCAACAAGAAGCTGAAAGAGTCAGATGCAGATACTTACACCCAACTAATGGACAGAAGCCAGGGACCGCTGTGGTTGAATTAGGGAAAAGCTGGAAGAAACTGAGGAGGAGGGTGACCCCATAGGAAGACTAGGAGATCTCTCAGACTCTAAGCGACCAACCAGGCAGCATATACCAGCTGATATGAGGCTGATATGATTGTGGCAGAGTTGATCAGATTGTTGATAAACATATATCCAAGTGACAAGCATGAAATTATCAAAAAGATGGTATCACTCGAGTTTCGCTAAAGCAGATAGGCTTTTCATAATACATTTGAAATAAGATCTAGCATTACAGCGGTTTGCCTATTCTCAGTGCTCTCGGTCTCAAAGGAAATGATTCTGACAGGGGAACTTTTCAAGTCTACCTAAGTGCTCGCCTTATTAGGTTATCTCTCCCATTGGTTCCTTCATTCTCAGATAAGGAAATGTTTGCTGAGCCACAGGAAGAACACGCTTGTACTTAGGAAAACACTAGCAGAGAGATCTAATGCAGCGACCGTTCAACTGGCTTTATACTTAGCTGCTAGGTTTGCAAATGTTTCCATTAATAAATACTATGTCATTTTTAGCAGAGATTAAATTTCCCATGCATTTTGTTACGCATGCCTTACCTCCTGTTTAGAGTAGATTTAGTGAGTTTTAACTTTAGTTTTTCCTTTTATGAATGTTGCCTGGATAGCAGCCACCAGAAGAGAACAAACTAACCAACATTCTCTGAGTAAGAAAAGATCTGGAGTCTGATAGAAAAAGAGGCTCCAAGACAGGCAGAGAACATCTGAGTTAAAATAATTAAAAACGGAACTGTACATTATAGAAACCCTGGTGGAAAAGGATGAAGTTATAGTCTGTTATTTTTTCTGAAATCCTTAATTAACAAGACCCTATCTCCCCAAAGACCAAAACAAAACCCCCAACCCCTCACCCATTTACCCACCCAATCAACAGAATAAACAAACAATCCAAGAAACATACCCTGGTTTGTCTCAATCAAATCGCTTATATGCCTGCCAGTGTCCTACAGTATTTTATGCATTTAACTTCACAACAAACCCAAATAGAATGTAGAATGATGGTTATAATTATTCAAATGAGACCTGAAGAATTGAACCTAAGTAGGCTCGGGATTTTTTCCCAACCCTCCACATTAAACAGGTTAAATGCTAAGGCAAAGCCTTGTGAGGCGTAGGTTAAAGGTATCTAGGAATAGTCAGGGAAGTGAATCCCCTCCCACCCCCACCCAGCTGCGCAGACTTGCGCACTGTCAGCATCTTCCAGCGTCTTATGAGATGGTTACATCCTTCTCAGCATTTTGAGAACAGAATGAGATTGTCTATCAGATGTGTATGAGGTGTAGTTAACTAGCAGGAAGTTCCACCATGCTTTCAGTGAGAACTAAGTTAGACAGCTTGGCATGCACTAGTTTAAAAAAAAATGCTCAGTGGTATTATCTTTTCAGGGCTAATAATAATAGTTATTAAAGATACCTCTCTGTCTGTCTGTCTGTCTCTCACTCTCTTCTTGCTCTCTCTTGTTCTCTCTCACTCATTCTCTTCTCTCTTCTCTCTTTCTCTCTTTTTCGTGTGTTTGTGTGTGTGTGTGTGTGTGTGTGTGTGTGTGTGTGTGTGTGTGTGTGTGTGTGTGTGTGTAAACCTTCCAGTGAATGAGGCTACCTTGCAAACCCTGACCCTTGGTCAGGACTATAATACACCATGTTCCCTTTGTGCTACACAGTCACCAACCACGGCTTCCATGTTTAAGAAAGATCTGATGCTGTCATTCCTAATTCACAAGCCCACATGTCAGTGTCACAGGCCTGTTTTGATCTTCGAAGCACCTCTTTCGGAGCCAGTCTCTGACTCTTTGCTTTACGGGAAGGAGACCTGGTGCCTGCATCAGATATTATTAACCTGAAGAGAAACACAGACCATGGAGTGACAGATGTGCCTTGTGACATAAGCATGCTGTGGCTTCTGAGAGCCTAACACAGACACTCTGAAGAGGACAACCCCATTGCCGTGGCTGACAGGCATGGCACACACAGGAAGGCAGCTGGACAAAGGCTTGGATCTGTTTGGAATTAGGAGAGCAGAAATACAGTACGATGATTGCACTGTGATTAAATCACTGAAAACAATTTATCAGCTCAATAACTTGTCACACCGTATGTCATGTAAATGAAACAGTAAAACAGATTTGCTCTATAACACACTCTGACGAAATGCAAACCAGATCTGACTGTTCCTTTTAAGAAACCTCTTGCTTTTATTACCTAGTTGTTTCCTAGTTGTACTGGTCATTCCTGACAAATTCACCTCTTTCCTTTAGGCCAGTATGTATTTGCTTTTTAGTTGTCTGAAATCTCACTTTAGAGAAGTGAACTTGGATACTCTACCCCACGAAGCTACCGTCCTTGCATCCTTAAACTTGGCTTGCTTCCCACTAATCATAGACGCTAGTCACCGAGGACATACAATGCACTGACCTAAATATCTTATGGGTAGTCCTATTTATCTTCACAGGAACTATAGTTGGTAACTTGCATTTTGTTTTATTTTTTAAAAATAGATTTAAAATATAAATAAAAACTGGTTTTAAAAAATAGATTTTCAAGTAGCTAGATTTTAACAATCCCCCTTTTATGGATGGAAAAAAATCACACTTGAGAAAAGATGAGATAAAATGTACCCAGAGCACACAAAATCCAAAGGAAAGATTAAGAATTTAATTTGGATTCAATTCAGTTAAAAAGTTTCTTCTTTTGCCCAACAGTATGAGAAATTTGGAGTAAGTAGCAGGCTCCAGTTGGTAGACTAAATACATAGGGTCTAGACTACACAAACCCTATAATTGTTAAAACTGAAATTCAACTCCCAAGCCACTGTATCAAACCAATAAAATGCAGTATGAAAACCCTATAGAAAAACTTGGAAGTGTGGAATTGAGTAGAGAAAGGATCTATAGATAAAAGGATCTATAGAGAAGTCTGTGCCTTAATATGGTCACCGTAGAAAGGGTTTTCAACTTAAAATAGCATCCATTTTGATACTTACAGAATGAGATGTAAATAGAAAATCATCAAGTCTTCAATCATTTTGTGATAACACACATGTATTGCCATTGGGCTGGTTACCTGTCTACTGTCAAGGTGCTGTATGGGCAAAGCATGGAATCTTTTCTTTTGACCCCATTATTCACTGGGACACAGTGCCAGTGCTATGTCATCAGGATCTTTCTTCCTCTGCCAGTTTCATCCCTGGTCTTTATCTGAGCTACACTGGACCTTTCAGTGGGGTTCTATTAATAGACTTCACTTATGGCTTTCCCTTGCTCAGACCTAATGCTCTTTTTCACCATCTGCTGAAACGTTACCATCAGAACTTCTGGATACCAGAGTCATCAGTTACTTTATTGAACCTGCAGACTTGATGGAATCTGTGTTCAGAGTGCTCTGTGTAAACACAAGGATTCATTTTATGCTCCAGCACGTCCTTGAAAACCATTGTTATTAGAAAGAACTGAAGAAAGACCTGAATAAGTCATACTTCTATTCCTTCTGACATAGTCATCCTTTGATGATGCACACATAACTTCTTGTACACACACACCCACACACACACCCACACACACACACACACCATAAGTTACTGAATGGTCATCTGTAAATTCACTTTTCACTTTCCTCTAGATATGAAATCCTAAATGTGAGCTCAGATTTTAATTTATCTCTGTACTTCCTGTCCTACAAAAGTAATATTTTTGTGTACGGTAAGTGGGTAAAATATTTACTGAATGAGAGAATGAATGAACTATATTATTTTTATTTCCTAGAAATTAAGTTGATTAGCATAACCACATAATTAACAGGTTTACTTTAAAGAATTAATCACTGAAAATAAGAGAAGAGAGACTCAAAAAGTTACTTAGGAGCTAGTTATAATCTCATAATTGTTCACGAATATGCTTTATACCCACTTACTATGTGGGTACAAGAATGAGTAAGATGCCTGTTCTCAAGTAGCTCCTAATCTTTAGAGGGCAATCAGCACATGCACAGATATTTATTTGTTAATGTAATGAGGGCAATACAGATGAGTTCAGCACAGGAGAGCAGAGAGTACAATTATGTAGGACTCTGTAATTCCACATACACAGCTCAATACATTGTACCAGTTAAATAATCGCCATCTTTCAGAGGCTGTAATCTCTGTGAGGTCAGTAGCTCTGTTGTACTTACTGCAGCTTCACAAATACCTAGCAGAAATCTGGCTATGTGATACTAAACAGTTTCCCCCAGTAAACAAATGATTGAATGGATGGATGGATGGGTGAATGAATGAATGAATGGCGCTGCTGTACCAATAGGTCTAGGAAGAATTTTACTGTAGGGAGAATGAACTCTGATGCCATACAGACACGATTTTAACTCTTGTCTCACTCCTCAGTGAGCAAACCAATGTTCTAACCCTGGACTTCACATCTGAGAAACAGAAATGACCTTATTACTTAACTCCTATGTGTATTGTGAGAATCAAGATAGAAAAAATGGAGAGTTGGGATATTACATAATGTGCAGAGGTTACTACATAGGTACGATTTTGTTATTTGTATTCTTTATTTCATCTTTTATTACTTATAATGTAAGCAGAAGGGGAAAGGAGCAATATTTCATCTTAGTGTGAGTCTGATAGTGTTTTATGTTTGTACACTTGAGGGTAAAAGAGATCTAGGTTTGCCCTTGAAAGGAATGGCCGACTTTACAGACTAGTCATTTTGATGGTAGGAGATTTAGGAAATTCAAAGGATGCACTGTCTTTATTTGAATTTTTTGAATGAGAAGTTAAACCGGTGATGAGTCTTAAAAGAAGATTTTATTACTTTGTTTGAGATACTTGTTTTGAAAACCAAGCTGATGGTCATCTCAAGATGGAAATATAAAGCATAATACTTATACTAGAAAATATGAATATCATTTATCTCAACTATTTTCCTTCCAGGGATTTATCTGAAGAAGCAATGAGTCCAGCACATGCTTGATCATCCCAGTGGTATTTAGAGTTGAATTAGAAATTCAAATATCAAACAATGAGACTTAGCTTACTGTATTAAGAGACAATGGAATACAGTGGGCAGATTACATATGATACAGAGACTATAAGGGAACTGGGTAGTATTTAATGTATTAGTAAGTAACTTTAAAATTGAACACACATTAAACACACATAAGAGTACATGTATAAATATTTGTGCTTTTATATGTATATGCAAAGAAGTAACAAAGTATGGTGACAATGCTCAGAGACTAAAGGTTAGATGAATTGTCCCCCATAATCTCAGGCATTTGAACACAGTCCTCAGTTGGTGGCTGTTTGGGGAAGTCTAGGAGAGGCAGTCTTGCTGGAGGCAGGATGTTACTGAGAGTGGGCTCCCAGGTTTCAAAATCTCACAAGGTTCCTCCTCCTCCCTCCCTTCCTCCCTCCCTCCTTCCCTCCCTCCCTCCCTCCCTCCCGCTGCCTTATACGTGTGGTTCAAGATGTGAACTCTTAGCTCATTGCTCCTGACACCCATTCTGCCATAATGTCTCTACCATGATGGCTTCAAACCCTCTGGAAGAGTAAGCAACAATGAACTCTTTCTTCTGTGAGTTACCTTGCTCATGGTGCTTTATCCCAGCAACTAATAGGAAGAACATGGTCATTCTCAATTGGATTTGAAGATGGAGAAAGGGGTCCTTAAAACATGGTTTAATAAGCCTCTAAAAGTCTGTTAGGGCAAGGAAACAAGATTTTTTTCCACCACAACATTGAGAAAGAAGACCACATTCACTTTTCATCTGTCAAAACTGCAACATAGAACATTTGACTTAATTTAATAAGTTTCATGAACAACATAGGTTATTGCTGTTGTCCTTGGTTGCGTTCCAGAATCTGAAGGTAAGACACTATTGCTGAAGCTACCACACACTTAAGACACAGGACTTGGGAACTGAGCTGGAATTGCCACAGAAGCCTTCTCCCGAGGCAGGCTCCTACATATCAGAAGGCACTATGCAAACTGCTAAGGAAGAGGGTCAATTGCTCGTCCTACCCAGTTGTAGAGCCTCTGAGCCACAACCGTGGTTGGACTGGCAGGATGCATTGGTACAAGAGCAATACTTTCATCCTGAGAGTAATCAACAGTCATGTAATTGGATGGATGGTCTGAATAGGAGGAAGCTCATGCCTGGTACCGAAATCAGCTAACTACTGAGGCCTGGAGTGACAATCATCACTAGAGTAAAACCCACAGCTTTTATTTGTCTAAACTAACATCTTTTCAAAACTCTATATAAATACTTACCTTTATGCGAATAGATTAAGTGTAAATTTTACCCCACATCAAAGAAGCTTTCTTTTTGCACAAAGAAGACTACAACAGAGATCTACAACTGCTCAAAATGCAGAGTAAATGACTATGGGTCCCCAACGCCAGTTGATCCATCTGCAGTGTAACCCCTATATGTAAGGCTCAGGGAGTGGATAGAGGGAACAAAGAGAGAATAAAGTCCAGAGCCCCAGGAAGCCTGCAGCTAGTGTTCTCTAGACAGGACAGGGCAAATGCATCCA
>CM052703.1:29040629-29042942 GCA_028551405.1 Uromys caudimaculatus
GATAACTCTATCATTGTTGGCTCAAAATCAGTTTTATTTGAAAATTTAGTATTTGCAGCCGAGGGGACTCTAGTTGATTGATAAATTTCTACTCGTTCATGTGATAGGACACAGCACTATGGTATAAATTTTCCCAGCTTTCTCCTGGATTGAGCAACATGCATATTACTTTATGTATATATTCTTTAAAATAGTGTTAGGGTTTAGTATCTTAAAAGAATGAAGCTATCCGACATACAGATTTAATAATTTAGAGAACTGATTTTAATAGTTTCAGACCATTTTGTGATATGAATACGTTACCATTTGCCCCTATTTTTACTATAGAAGTTGCATCCAGATTTTGTCACAACTAATAAGGTAGGAATCACTTTTATACAGAGATGTTTAAAAGGTTTGAGATTATAATGCAATCACAATTCTTCCTCCGAAGCCTCTCATATACGTTTCCCCGTTCTTTTTGCATTGTTATTGTGTGCATAAATGCATATGTATATTCATATATTCCTAATTATAACCTGCTCAGTCAGTATAATGTTACTTGTACGTATGTTTTCAGGGCTGACTACTTGGTATTAGATAACCAGTTGGTGTGCTCTTTCCTGGGGAAGACTATTTCTCCTGCTCTCAACATTCCATAGTTGCCCGCCATTCTTTGTGTAAGGTTGAGGTTTTCCCCACCCACTTTGGCTTCTCCATTGTCGTCCTTGTTCAGCTCAGAATTGGGCAGTCATGGTGGTCAGATTCTACGAGTGTAACTTCTTGCATTACTAGCACACACAATCTCACAGCAAACTCTCCAATCCTCCGGCTCTTACAATCCTTCCACTTCTTTCCCTGTTCCCTGAGCTTTAGATGACAGAGTGTTTTATAGATGTATCCACTAAGACTGGGCTCCACAACTGCGCATATTGACTGGTTGTAGTTTTCTGGAGTGGTTTCTATCCGTTGCAAAGAGAAGTTCCCTTGGTAAGGGGCGAAGACACTTACCTATGGTTATGATGACAGATGTTTAGGTTGTTGTTAGGGATTATGATGGTTTAGTAAAATAGTGGTGTAGAGTCTCCTCCAATACCCATGATTTCACTAGCACTGAGTAGTTAGATGGGTTTCTAGTACCAAGAGTAGTATTCCTCTTATCGAGTGGTCCTTAAGTCCAACTAGAGAACTGTTGGTTACTACCAGGGTATGCATGCCACTGCTGCACCCTTGGGGTTATTGTGTGATGCTGAGAGTTGCTGTGATTCATAGATGCCATAGCTGAGTAAGACTGTTGGTTACCTCCCTCCTTTAGAAACGTGCATGATACCTTATGGTACTATGAGATCCAATTCTTGTGGAGGAGGAATTTAATTCAGTTCCAGATGAGGGGTTTCTGAAATCTGTTTTCTGAAATGCATGATGTCTCCAGCCATAAGGACTTAACCTTTCACCTCTGGAGCAAACAAGGACAATAGCAAATGTCTTGGGAGTCTCTTGGAAAGTCCTGGCCACGAACTCAAAAGAGGGTTTGTCCTGACTGATGTTGGTGTTTTTGTTAGGTGGTCTTTGGCTCTTGGAGCTACCATTGTCATCCTAGGTGGGGAAAATTCATTAAAACTTACATGTATATTTATATATAGAATCATACATGTTACAAGACTTTTTTTTTTAAAGCAAAGTCATTTATTTATTTATTTATTATTTTTTTATTTTTTGATACTTTATTTACATTTCCAATGTTTCCCCTTTTCTGGGTCTCCTCTTTGGAAACCCCCTATCCCCTCCCCATCCCCACCTCTATGAGGGGATTCTACCTCCCACCTACCTGCCCACCCATCCCCATATTCCCACCTAACATTCCCCTTTACTGGGGCCTCTAACACCCTCAGGCCCAATGGCCTCTCCTCTCTCCCGGATGGCCATCAAGGTCATCCTCTGCCACATATGTGGTCCGAACCATGGGTCCATAGATGTGTATTCTTTGGTTGGTGGTCCAAACTCCAGGACGACCGGGGGGGTGTGAGGGGTCAGGCCCATTGATGCTCTTGCTCCCTCCATGGGGCTGCAAATTCCCTCAGCTCCTTCAGATCTTTCTCCAACTCCTCCATCTGGGACCTCACTCTCAGTCCAGCGGTTACTGTTAAGTGAAACTTGGGCATTCTGAACTTTTGGGCTAATATCCGCTTATCAGTGAGTACATACCATGTTCCTTCTTTTGTGACTGAGTTACCTTGCTCAGGATGATATTTTCAAGTTCCATCCATTTGCCTGCAAATTTCATGAAGTCATTGTTTTTAATAGCTGAGTAGTACTCCATTGTGTAAATGTACC
>CM052703.1:29043442-29070579 GCA_028551405.1 Uromys caudimaculatus
GGTTACTGTTAAGTGAAACTTGGGCATTCTGAACTTTTGGGCTAATATCCGCTTATCAGTGAGTACATACCATGTTCCTTCTTTTGTGACTGAGTTACCTTGCTCAGGATGATATTTTCAAGTTCCATCCATTTGCCTGCAAATTTCATGAAGTCATTGTTTTTAATAGCTGAGTAGTACTCCATTGTGTAAATGTACCACATTTTCTGTATCCATTCCTCTGATGAGGGACATCTGGGTTGTTTCCAGTTTCTGGCTATTATAAATATGGCTGCTATGAACATGGTGGAGCATGTGTCTTTATTACATGTTGGAGCATCTTCTGGGTATATGCCCAGGAGAGGTATAGCTGGGTCCTCAGGTGTTACAAGACTTTTAAAGGTACATAGTTAATGATATAATTCTTCATGGCTTTTCAGACACCTTTATTGTTAATTTACCTTCCTCCCTTCTTATACAGAAATTCTGTTTTTGAGGGGTGTTTTAATGGTTTATTTTGAACATCTTTTTAAAAACAAAGTAAAAGACAATCTGAGAAAAAAAATTGCAGAGATGATACTCATTCAATAATTATGGTGATTAAATCAGACAGGGATATGCGCTCTTCTGCAGCTCCAGAAGTGAGTTCTGTGGTCCTAAAGGTTCTTAGACTTCCAGAGTGGGGAGGAGATCATGGCAATTAAAGCTGCCTCGTAATCATGTAAATCTACAGTAGCAACCAAATGTTTCTCTTCTTCCCAAGAAATCAATTTCGATCTTCTAACTGTGCCTTATTTTTTAAAAGATACGATGCTATAAACTCAGTGGGATTTGGTGGTCTTTCCTTTGTGAGCACAGCAAGTCCCCATAATATGACAGACATGGCTGTCTGGTCCAGGCAGGCACGAGTGGGCAAGGACTGTAGATCTACCTTCTGTTTTGATGACTTTTCTGCATTAATCTTCTCATTTTCAACTATCTTCTCTACACTGTCTGTGAGCCCATACACAGAGAGAGGGTTTTCTGAAACTTGTGTCTGTCCCTCCAGCATCTGCTCTGACTCCACAGCGGACCCTGCAAACCACAATCAACTGGATGCCGGTTGGTGCCAATGCTGTCTGCTCCTCTATTCAGAAATTCTTAATCTGTTGCTTTTTGTTCTGGTGAGACATATTCCTATAGCTTGAATTACTTATCAATTATTCTTAAAACAAGCAGAGCTCTGGATACCCTACAGAAGAGCAGAAAGAAGAATAATTATAAGATCCAGAGGGGTCAAGGACATCAGGAAAACAGGGCCCACAAAATAAACTAAGCAGGGCTCATAGGGGCTCATGGAGAACAAAGTGGCAATCATAAAGCGTGCATCAGTCTGCACTAGGTCTTCTGCGTATATGTTGTAGTTTTTTAGTTTGGTTTTTCTAACAGTGGGAGTGGGGGTATCTCTGATTCTTTTGCCTGATTGTGGGACCCTTTTTCTCCTACTGGGTTGCCCCATCCAGTCTTGATGTGATGGTTTGTGCCTAGTCTTATTGTTATCTTGTTATGCTGTGTTTGGTTGATACCTGGGAGGCTTTCTCTTTTCTGGAGGGAAGTGGAGCAGTGGATCTGGGGGAGCGGGGAGATGGGGGAAAACTGGGAGGAGTGGAGAGAGGGGAGGCTGAGGACAGGATGTGCTATACAATAGAATTAAAAAAACAATCTCCAAACTTAAAAAAAAGTTAGACAATATACAACCTCCATGTCTATAGTAAGCTGAGTTATCTTAAAACTTTAATTGTTAAAAGTAATTAGGGAAGGCTTCAGATCAAGAGGTAATTGAATAAACAAACAACAAACAAATAAACTAGCAACAACAACAATGACAACAAACCCAGCCCTCCTGGACAAGATTGAAAAAGCCCTGAGTTCAGAAGTACAGCTGGAGGTAGAGCATCATAATTTCTTCCATTGGCAACTGTACTGACTAGTTTTGTGTGTCAACTTGACACAAGTTGAAGTTATCACAGAGAAAGGAATTTCAGCTGAGAAAATGCCTCCATGAGATCCAGAGGTAAGGCATTTTCTCAACTAGTGATCAAGGGGGGAGGGCCTCTTGTGAGTGGTACCATCTGTGGGCTGGTAGTCTTGGGTTCTATAAGAAAGCAAGCTGAGCAAGCCAGGGAAAGCAAGCAAGCCAGTAAGTGACATCCCTCCATGGCCTGTGCATCAGCTCCTGCTCCTTGCCCTGCTTGAGTTCCAGTCCTGACTTCCTTTTGTGATGAACAGCAGCATGGAGTGTAAGCTGAATAAACCCTTTCCTCCCCAACTTGCATCTTGGTCATGATGTTTGTGCAGGGATAGAAACCCTGACTAAGACAGCAACCTTTGTCGTCACCCAAGTGCTCAGCTTGCCCAACTGGTTCAGGAGGAGAATGTGGATGCAGAATAGGCAGAAACTTAGGGCTTCCCCTCGGAAACACCACCCTTCCCCACCATGTCTAGGAAATAAATTTACTGGCTGTGCCCAGTTACCAGTGGCTGGGCAAAAATGAGCTCCTCACCCCTTCAGATAAAGGTATTTTATTTAGCATACAGTTAGATGTTTTATTATTCACGAGAAAAGTGGCTCTGTAAATCAAAAATAGGTTAAACTCTAGAAAACTCGACTTTTGTTCTTATGAATCATTGAAGAGAATATAGTCCCAGTAAAATCTTGTTTAGGGCAGACAACTAATGAGACTTCAAGGCTCCAACGAGACAGCTTTGTAAGTGTCTAAATAAGTAGAAGGAGGTCATGAACTGAGCGTGTGAATCTTTTTCTATTATTATCCACGTACAATGCTGTGTGCTTGAGCTTACACGAATGTCTACTGCATAAAAGCTGTCATACTATGTCCCCATTTAGCACCGTCAGTCCCTCTTCTGTGTGGGATAAGGCTCAGGGACAGCAGCTAGGAGGGACAAGTGATTGAAGATAAATTCCTTTGGATATTTATCTTCTAACCGTGTCACAAGCCATTCATCCAATCTGTAGCGGATTCTCTCCTCAGAAAGTACAGACTCCTCAGGGTTTCAAAGTCATGGATCTTGAAGGTCTAAAAAAAATCGCAGGGACATTTATTTAAACTACCCCAAACATGGGAAAAGAGCATTTTGTGATTAGATTATTTGCACATTTTCAATTGTTGCCCTGAGCATTTCTCTTAACATACCTACATGAATATGAAATAAACTTGGCACGATATAGAAGATATAAATGGTAGATCACTTCCTGCTACCCTTCTCTTTGTCCAGGAGCACAGTCTTGATGACTTTTCCACAGACAGGCACGGATATTAATGTACACACATCACTCTTCCCACAAAGGTAGCCTGCGTGCAGTAAAGGGTCATGAGTTTTCTTGTTTTGCATTGTATCGTGTGATTCATAAAACACAATTCTCTGGATCAGCTAACTGCATTCTATTAAAACATCCTTTTATCAATAGTCACAAATTGAACCTGGGATTGTTTAAATTTACTTCTTAAGCTTCTAGTGAGAAGCTGGAAGCAGGTAAGTCACTAGGAACACAGACATGGCAAGACATTAAGTAATCCTTCCCTGGAAAACACCTCTGCCAACAATATCATCCTGCTGGGCACTTCCTCAGAGGTATTATTTCTGCATTTCACTATCCAGTTGTTATTATTTGGGAAATGGAGCTTATTCTCTGGATTCCTACAACAAAAGAAAATTACGGGTGTTTTTTCTCTCTACTGCAATCTTCTCCGATCCAGCTTCCACTAATTAAGCAGTCCTTTTGACCCTTGCCCTTTGAAGTTTCATTCATTACCTGGCTTCTGTAAGTCAACAAAAGGCAACATCTAAAGCCCCCAGTGTTGGACCATCACTTTGGGGACTGCTAATTGAATGTAATTACTTCGTTTTGTGCCAGAGTCCATCCTTGTAACATTACCTTGTAATAATTTAAACTGTCTGCATACTGTAGGGACTGCTTGACGCCAGTGTGGAGACGGTCGGGCAGCCACTCGGGCTGTGGAAGGAAAGTCAGAAGTGAGGAGACATTGTCATTTGGCTACCTACTCATTAGCTGCCCTCGATGGCTGGCTGTTGCTTTGAGTGGACAGGATGTGTAGTGACTGAATCTTGTCCCTAAAAATAGCTGTGAAAACAGGCATTTGGGGTGTACAGTAATTAGTTGCTCAGTTGATCGCAGATATTTTTATAGAACTTGGGGGAAAGATGAGGTATTTTTAAACCGTGACCTTGCTTGGCAACACCACATCCCCTGCCCCTCTCTCCTAGGGAGGGAAGAAGAGTTGAAACTAGATGGGTAAGAACAAAAGAAAAAGCCCTGCAAATTCAATCTCCCCTTCCTTGTCTCACTCAGGGAATTGGATGCTGCCGAAGAATGAAGCTCTGTCCTTTGCCATTTTCCCGATTCGACAGTTTTGCAGTCAGACTGCTTCCAACAGAAGTCATCACCCAGACCTTTCATCAGAGAGGAGGAAAATGCCAAGCTGAAGTGCTAATGAGCTTGACAAAGCACTCCGAGCCGCACAGGAAGCACCGTGCACGCGCAGGAAGCACCGTGCACGCGCAGGAAGCACCGTGCACGCGCAGGAAGCACCGTGCACGCGCAGGAAGCACCGTGCACGCCAGCATTGTGCCCCTTCTTGGATGATTAATCTTATGTTCAATTTAATCCCACTGGCCTTAATGACTGCCTGTGGACCAGGTAAATGAGGGCATCTTCCTCAAGTGTCGGGCGCCTCCTATTTGGTGCCAGTAGGTCTCTACCTCTAGAAGTTAGAGCTGACATGAGCCTTTTACTCTCAAATTACGTTCAAGGTTAGAAAGAAGACAAATAACTCAGAGAGAAGGATGAAGTACATGGCAGTAAGATAAAAGCACTTAAAAATGAACGAATATTTTGAGTAAAATTAAGTGTAAACTTTGATTTACCCAAAGAGTCTCTGATTTCTTCTTCACAATGATCACAAGAATAAGATGAATACCAGAGTATTCAGACATTTGTCCAGAATTCAGATTTTTCAGACATCTCTTCCTTATTGATTACATTTGTGTTTTGTATAAATGTTACAAAGAGCTGATAACAAATAAAACACACAGCAAAGCTTATAACAAGAAGAGACCTAGTTCGTCTGGACTGTACAGTGTGCTTCAGTTTGTAATCCTGCGACCATTACTTCCTCAGCAATATGTTTCTGACTTTATCTAATCCAGATAGCACTCTGTTCTGAGGTCGTGAAAGTGATGGTTTTCTTGCCCACGTGTCTCATTTTCCTCATTCATATCAGTGGTCAGTGTTTATTTTAGTTTTTTTTTTCTTTTACTCACGATACCATCATAACCTTTAGTACATTTATATTTTATTCTTATTCCATTAATTTTTTTAGACTGTCTCTCAGCTCTCACTTTGCCAAATGAGGATATATTCCTTGTTTTCTCTCTACTGGCATTACTTGTAAAATCTCAGGGTTTTTTTCCTTTTCCTTTTTTCTTTCAACTTGGTACTGCCTGGCAATGTGAAGTTCTGATTACATGTCTTCTTACAGACCATTAGAAAGTTGGAGATCAGTGTGACTTTTATATTATTGTGGCTATGTAATAATATAAAGTTGGTGAAGTGACATGCTAGTATCTTATTTTTATGCTTACAGTTTCATTTCCACCACTTGGGGACAGGTTGAGGGAGCCTGTTCATAGCACTAAAGCCACATGCCCTCAACTTTCTGCTTTATCAATTGCATAAAAATTAAACTTGTTTATCACCCAAGTTTTTTGCTTGAAGCAATTTCTTGTTCTTATGTTTCTAATATTCTTCATTTAATTCTTTCAGTATTCTGACCTCTACCCTGTAATTTCCTGCCCTGTCATCCATTGGTAAGTCTTATTCACCTTTTACCTTTATGGGATGAAACCTCTCCTCAGAAGCTACAGCCCGGGCTGAAAGGCTGACATCATGGCAAAGGGTTGCTAAGCTGGACATGCATCACACCCCCAGTCTTGGGTACCCATCACATCCTCGGCCTTGGAAACTTTGGCTCTTGAGTCAGATGAACTCTACTTTTTGCTTTTAGTTTAGTGAAACATATCAAGTTAAGTTCTTGGCAATAATCCTCTGATGTATAAAATTACCTAGTTCTTCTTTGTATGTTAAGAAAAAGGGCAGTGGTGGTGCACGCCTTTAATCCCAGCACTTGGGAGGCAGAGGCAGGTGGATTTCTGAGTTCGAGGCCAGCCTGGTCTATAGAGTGAGTTCCAGGACAGCCAGAGCTACACAGAGAAACCCTGTCTTGAAAAACAAACAAACAAAACAAACAAAAACATAAAAAAGAAAAAGAAAAAGGGATTCACTTTGTTTGAATGTGAGTTTGTTAGTAAAGAATCTAAGTTGAAATGATTTTATCTCAAAATGTACAATGTTTATTCCAGGTCTTCTAACAGCCTAGGAATCAAGAGAAGATTCTTCTAAAAATGCCCTTCTTCCCTCCTTCCTTCCTTCCTTCCTTCCTTCCTTCCTTCCTTCCTTCCTTCCTTCCTTCCTTCCTTTCTTCCTTTCTCTCTCTAAGTCTTATTGTGCTTCCCTGCTGACCCCAGGCTCCTAGGCTCAATGCTTCTTCAGCCGCCACCTTCTGAGTGGCCAGAGTTCCTGCCCTGTATCATTACCCCTTCTGACTCTTGTTCTTTCACGCTTGAGTTTTCTTATCTGAATTCATTTTTAGCCTAAGCATTCTGATTTTTATTTTGGAGATCCCAAACTAGTCTCTGTGTCACCTGAGCTGGGTCTGTATACTTTGGTATGAAGTCTTAATTTATCAAGTAGTCAACCTTTGAAGAAGCAGAACAGGAAAATTACCACTAATAAAATCGTCATACCCTGATAAGATAATCATACCCTAATAAAACCATCATACATTAACTGAAATTGTGTTTCTCTGGTGTCATTTTTTTCTGCAAAATATTTTAATGATTTAAAATTAAAACAACAGTAAGATGTGATAGACTAAAATGTAAGTATGTCTATAATTCTGAAAAATGAAAAAAATGTATAAGCAAATATGAGAGAAGAAATGATAGATAAAGCATAAAAACAAAAGCAAACAAACAGACAAAAATCAAAAATCCAAATACGATAGTAGGGCAGCTAGCTCAGTGGATAAGGACCAACGTGGCATAAGGCAGAATGTAGCTGATAAAGTGCTTGCTAGCACAGGGGCAACTGTCTGTAATTCCAGCACATGAGAGGTAGAGACAGGGCATTCCTGGAAAGAATCAGCTAGCTATACTTGTCAAATTAGTGAGTTCAAGGTTTGGTGAGTGACCTCACCTCAGTAAACACAGTGAAGAGCAATTTTGGCAAACATACAACACTCAATTCTGGTTTCCAATGAGTAGCTTGAACACTCGTGTGCTCATACATATGTAAACTCATACATGAGCATCACACACACACACGCACACACACACACAATGATATCAGAGAAACTTATGATTTGAAATATATAACCAAAATATTACAAGGCAATTGAAAAACAGAAAACTTTTTGCCAAGTAGTCATAGAAAGGGGCGAGATATTGTTATTGTGGTATTTCAAGAATGAAAAAGTAACAAAATGTACTACAAAAGCAAGAATTCTAAGGGGAATTCACAAAATAAAAAATGGAAATGTAAACAAGTATGGAAAGATATTTATTCTCCACAACATGCAAAGAAAGAGAACAAAAAAGTCTTCCATATTAAATTGTTAATACAAGATGAATTTGACGAGAAAGATGATGTTTAGTGGAAGTATATTGTGGCCAGTGGACATTTTTATTCACAGCTTGTGCCATTGGAAAGTTATAAAACAAGGGTGTAGCATTTGACTGACTAATATATAATAAAGGCAATGTAAATACCATGTTTGATTTAGCACATCTATTTCTAGAAATTTCTAGATTTCTAAAAATAGAAGTAAATGTCAAACAAGTATGCGAAGACACATGATTAAGAATATCCAACAACAGTAACTGTTACATTAACTGCTCCCAAAACACATGGCTGGCTTGGCCATAAGCCCTAGGGGAGGCCAAGAGAGACTCTCTTCATTTCTGCTAAATTGAAATAGTAAACTATACATTAGGTTCTTATCATATCTATACATTACCCATATCTCAGCCTTCATTAGAGAAACTGAGTTTTGCACTAAATGATGATTAATACAGAGACCCATAACTGGTTAATGCAGAAAATAAGAGACAATGGAGTTCTCAGGTTTAAATGAGATGGATGTATTCATTCCCTTCCATCCAAGGCTCGGTGATCATTGTGGAGAAGGCAGGGAATTTGTAAGAACCAGAGGTTCTTGTTTTAGTTACGGTTTTATTGCTGCAAAGAGACACTTTGATCATGGCAAGTCTTATGAAGAAAAACATTTATTTGGGGCTGTCTTACAGCTCAGAGAATAAGTCCATTATCACCATGGTGGGAATTATGGTGGCATAAAGGCAGACATGGTGCTGAAGAAAGAGCTGAGGGTTTTACATCTAGATCTGCAGGCAGCAGGAAGAAAGTGAGACACAGCAGGCCTGGGTTGAGCTTCTGAGACCCCAAAGTCAGCCCTAGTGACACACTTACTGCAACAATGCCACAGCTATTCCAACAAGGCCACACTTCCCAATAGTGCCAGTCCCTATAAGCCTATGAGCTATTTTTATTCAAAGTTCCACAGTACTGATGTTTTCAACTTAACTGTATTTGCTAGGTATGACAGCCCCATTGCACACATGAACTCATAGTGGCTGGGGCTGCATACACAAACAAGACCTGCACAAGATCAAGCTATCCCAAGCACAGATGGAGGTGGGCTCATGAAGTCCCATTCATAACCAAGGAGCTATTTGAGGGTAGATGACGTCTGAGGGATGGAGATCCAGTTTTCTTCAGGGATGTGGGTCCTGAGAGTCTACACATGCTTCATTAGATGGACTGTACACATGCATATACAAGCAGTACTCAGTGAACTTGGTGGGTTTTTAAAAAAGAGCACATGAAATGTGGAAAAATAGTAGTTGTGGGGTTAGGAGAGAAATGGGTGGAAAAGAGGTATGGATTTGTATGTGTACATGAAATTCTCAAATAAAAAAATCCAACAGTGATCTGTTCATAGTGAAATTGGAAATAACTTTATGGCCCAAAATAGAAATTAGACTAATGTCACATTCATGTAAGACTTACGTTGTAAGTGATTGTGATAATGAATTTTGATTATCAATTTTATTGGATTGAGGAGCATGTAAGAGATTAAGGACGTGCACTTCTGAGTGTCTATGAGTATGCTTTTAGAGCACTGACTGAGGGGGTCGGACACTCATCCTGGATGTGGGTGGCAAAGAGTCCTTTCCCCTCTCCTCCCTCTTTCCCCTCCTCCCCCTCCTCCTCTTCCTCTTCTTCCTCCTGTTGCTCAGCAGGGCTTTTCAACATAGTCTAAGCTGATTTTGAACTCTCTGACCTCTCCTTCATCCCTGCAAGTGCTAGAATGATGAGCACACCACATGCCAAGCAGTACACTTCCTCCCACTTCTTGTAGTACCGGGATTGAACTCAGAGCGTTGTGCCTGTATATAGAGAACTCTCTACCACTGGACTATGTCCCTACTCGAGTGTTGTGCCTGTATCTAGAGAGCTCTCTACCACTGGACTATATCCCTACTCCAGGTTTCCAATTTACCTCCATAGTTGAATAAACATACCCTCCCCCTTTTTTGTTCCAAAATATCAAATAGCACCATATGTTATTTAAACTTCTCTTAAAAAGGTCCAATGGGATAAAAAGTGGCAATTTTGGCTTTTAAATTTCTTTTATACTTTTGAAATTTTCTAAAATGAGTATTGTATTTTTAAACAAGAGAAAAAAAGTGATAACCGATTTCCCCAATATTTATTTGTGGGAGAGTATGTCGTGATAACCAGAAATCATAAAAATGTAGATTAACAATTGAAATAGCGTGGGGTGAACTTCCATTTTCTGTATTAAAGCTTTGACTCCTGAACTTACTTTCATGTAGATTAGAAGCACAAACCACTCAATCCTTACTTGAACAAAGTGCCAGCCACCTCTATCCTATCAGATGGTATTTTATAGGATATTGTAATAGTGTCCTTCCTTGCAAATTTGATACTGAGTATACCAAGCTTACACTAAATACATGTCTGAGGAACAGTCCATTAGGTCAGATGATGTGATTAAGCCATAGATCTTGCAGACACCGTGTAGGTGGAGCACTTATTCAGATAATTGGATTACTGTAAACAGTCCACTTTGCAGGAATGATCTGGATAATTGCTTCACCTCTGCATTTTACATAGCTCGGGGTTCTAGGTTTATTTTGCATCCTATAGACCACTTTCTTCGGTGATGAGCAATCAGGGAAAATCAGATTATCACTCTGTTTAACCTTCCTGTGCCTTGGGTAATTAAGTCAACAAATTAGCTGGAGGCTCCAATGCGGAAGGGGATTTGTAGACTGTGGTCAAGACAAGTATTTATGAATTTTCCCTCAAGCTACTTTTCTTGGGGACGCTTTGATAAGAAACATATGATGCCAATTATCATTAACTCTCTGTGGTTTGCATGTTTGGGAGTTTAAGGCTGATTTTAGAAGGTTGAGGACCCCTTCCCTTTCACTGTGTACCTGTCTACTCAGGCTTTCAAACAGGGTTTTGCCTTGTAGCCCAGGCTGACCTTACACACCATATCTTCTGCCTTCAGCAGGGCACGTGATGGCATGACAGGCGTCTGTCATTCAGACCTAGCAATTTTTTCTTTGTTTTTCTCCTTGTGGTGCTTGGGGTTGAACTCAAGACTTTACACATAAAAACCGAGTGCTTTAATCACTGAACTATATCCCCGAAACCATTTTTAAAAATTGGCCTGCATAATTGAATAAGCATACAATGTTCGCATTCAAAAGCCCAACAGTAACATTCCAAGAAAAAGCCCTCAATAGAATTAAGAGTGGCGTTTTCTGCATTGTGATTTTTTTTTGTTGTCTGAAATTTTCCTGTATTTTTCAAACTTTCTTCAATGAATAAATTTGCATTTGTTCCTCTTAAGTAAGTGGATACAATGAACCAATTTACATTCGGAAGCATGTAGAAAAAAACCCCAATAACCATTTTTCTTATTTTAATACTTGGGAGGGCAAAGTGTCTGTTGACAACTGGAAATAATCAAAATATAGATTTCCAGTTTTGAACTGGCAATGACAAGAGCAGGGCTCCACAGGTTGATCTATCTGACTTCAGGCTCAGAGCTATAAATTACAAACTCAGCTGATAAGGCCTGATCCTGGCTTCCAAGGTAGGGATACTTTCCCCTGCATATTACTGTTGTGTGACAGGATTTCCCTGGAGAGAAGCAACACACACATCTACTTACCCCAGGAAGGGAGCCATGACAGACCAAAGTAGTGATCACACCAATTTTTAAATACTAACAAGTGTATGGGTGAAGGTTATTATAAGGAGCAGGGATAACTCAAAAGTAGACACAAAACCAGCAAGCCCGCCCCCAAATGAGTGAAGACTCCCGAAAACCTACAAGCCAGAAGCTCTCTCCACAGCACACAGTTAGCTTCACAACCATTCTCTCCATAGATTGGTTGGTCAGAGTCTCTACCCCCTGCAACTGTTCACTCCCATTTATGTTGGCAGAGGCCTCAAGAATCTTCCAAGCTTCTATTCTTCCTGGATATGTGGCCTTTTGTTAACCTCCTGTTTACCACAGAAAGCTCATGATTCTTCCTGGATATGTGGCCTTTTGTTAACCTCCTGTTTACCACAGAAAGCTCATGATTGACTCCTTCCTTACAGGAAGGAATGTTTGAATTTGGAGGGTAAGTTGCAATTCCGAGGAATAAGCCATATAGCATCCCAGCCCGAGGAGAACCTTCTGCTTCCTGCGTTCTTCTGCTTCAAGTTTCTGGCCCCTCTGCTTCCCTCAACTCCTTCCCTGGACCTTCCCTCACCCCAGGGCTGGGGCAGGCCTAATTGCGACTCTCTGGCCTGTGTTCTCTGTTCTCAGGCCTCTACTGTAGCTCAGTTTTTAACAAGGTTTTCTACAAAATAGTACGCATCTGCCACCCTTTGAGTCATTTAGAGTGACTTAATGTGACTTCCCTTCTACTTAAATTAGTCTCACCAAACCCCATTACTGTGTTTGAAGCATGCGCTGTCTGTGGACTTGTGTGCGTGACTAACTGTCCATCAGGAAGCAGTTGCCGCTTCTCTGTGCCTGCCAGGGAGCTGTACCGCTGAAGTCTGGGCCTGCTACCTTCCTACCCTTGGTTGCCTATCTCCCCTCCCCCACCCCCATGTTTTCGTATATCTTTTCACTTCCTTTGTGGATTTCAAGAATTTCTCTTCTTTCTTTGATAGAGTCTAGTGTTTCTTATTCCTACTGTCTCCTTCATCAGGTTACAGGGATGCAGCCTGTAATTGCAATTTAAAACAAACAAACAAAATTACACATCAGTAAACATATCTCAGTAACAATTGTAAGTGGCTTCAGTTCATCAATTGAGACAGACAAACTGGCCAACTGGAATTTGGAGGGCAAATATATATTTGGATATATATAACGTAGAAGATAATATATCCTATAAAATACATAAAACCTTCATATATGTGTGTGTGTATATACATATATATATATATATATATATATATATATATATATATATATATCTCACAACTAAACCAAGCTTCTATGATACCCCCAAAATATACTTTCCTTGTGAGACACCCATCATAGGCCAATGAGTTAATGGATGGAAGAAACTTTATGAAGTAAAAGGAAGCTGAAAAGAGGCCAGTCTAACTATTCTTATAGCTAATAAAGTATACATCAAATTAAAATGAACTCAGAAGAGATAAATACAACCACTACCTTGTAATAAGGACAAAAATCAATCAAATGATGCAACAATTATAAAAACATGTTCATCAAATGTTCAGTCTCCCAATTCTATAAAATAAATGCCAGCGGACACAAAGGTGAGATCGTGCTGCTTTAGTAATGAGGATAATTTCACCACACCACTGTCACACAAATGAAAAGCTTCTCCAATGCAAATCTTGGAACTAAAAAATAATTCTGAAGATTCTAGACTACGGGGAGGCCTTCTATACTCACGGATCGGTGGAATTAACGTGTGAGACAGTTGCGTTGTGAAAGCATCCTACAAATCCACTGGAATCCTACGAAAATCCCAATTATATTTTTCTTTTCATGAAACTAGCAAAAACGGTCTTAAAACTCAATGGAAAACACAGAAGACATAGAATAACCAAAGCAAATGTAAACAGTTGTGAGCGCGCTGGAGGCCTCACAGAGTTCTAATGAAGAAAATGTTTCAAAACTCCCGGTGAACGCCATAGTGCACACTAGGTCTGCACATGTCAGGGGCATATCCCAAAAACAATCACCAAGAAAAGGAGACATTTGCTCTGATGGATTTTCAAGTCTACTCTGTCCACATGGGTTATATATAATAGAAGAAACTTTACTTCCACATTAAAGTCGTCTTCATATACATATATGAGGACGTATGTCCGTGCACGTATGTATGCACACATATGAAATCTAATCTTACTGTTATACCCTCTTATTTTATGTCATTCTATCATCATACATTCATTCTGGATCCCATGGAAACATCTTTAAAAGGTAAACTTTGGCTGCATTAGGTTTTGCTCGATCTGGATAGGTTATTACCAGTATAGTTTTGAGTAAAAAAATGTTTTCTCTTTTAATAGTTTAGAAAGTTTATATGCAAGGCAACCTATTTGTCATGCATTTGCCTCATTATGAGATAAAAATACATCTTCAGTATTTTATCTAGTGAAATGTATATCATGGTTATGTCTTATTATGCATTATCCAGTTTATTAATGAACTTTACATTTTTACTGATAACTGAGAATTCTGAATGTCATCATAGATCTGGAGAGTTGATACATCCTAGATCATCTAGACACCAGGAAGTTTGTATAACTAATTAACTCTACAAAGGTAGAAGAATGGTGAACAGGTAGACCGTCAGGACTCGAACTGCATGTTTAAAACCTAGACTTTTAATTATCTCAGAAAACTCTTTCCTGAAGTACGTCTGGTAACCACTATATCCTACTTTGTTAATTGACTATTACATAAGTCATGTGAAGAATTAGACTCACTGATTATACATAAAATACAAAGTAGCCAAAAACGATCCTAATTAATAATAAAGATAGAATTAAATGCTTTCTAAGAGAGAAATGAAAAAGCCAGATGAAGGTGAAACTTTTTAAATTCTCATGATTCCATCATCCATCAGGTGGATGGCAGCTTTACGGTCTGTATCATTAATGTTTGCAAGACAGAAGAATGTACCGCGATAGCTGGTCTCCATCTTTGCCCTTTCAAACTCGGTATTCTGCTAGTTCTTTTCATTAATACTTGTCTGGGTTTCTAGTTGTTTTCAGTAGAAGGTTCGGTCTGCTGCAATCCAGTCTGTCACTGTTGCAAACAAAGTCTGTATGTACTCTCAAAAACTCTTCCTACAATTTGCTTTGACAATCTTTACAGTGTCAGAAATGGAAAAGAACATTTCTCTATTTCAGGCATACTGCCAGAGTGTAGGTTGAACTATGTCCCAACAAAAAGGCAATATTAATGTTAGTGTCTTTTGGGTTGCATTAGATTGCTTTTGGGTTGTATCCATGGGAATCTTTCACATAGTGTTGGCGAACAATATTAAGCACAAATCAAAGAATCATATTCTGTATTATGAACACAGAAAGCCACAGGAAAAAGACCATTTGTAAAATGTGCAGGGGTATCAGACTGCCAACAGAATTACTTTGTACACTTAATATATTTAATATAATTAAATAATGTATCACTAAATATATTTTACTGTAAGTGTGTGTGTGTGTGTGTGTGTGTGTGTGTGTGTGTGTGACAGCCTCAGGTTTTATAATCATTTGATGAAATCAACAAAATACATTTTTCCTTCCTTCTTCCCTGACTACCACGTACAAATACAAACAAGAGTATCACACAATAAGACACGATGACACATGCCTATAATCCCAGCATTTGAGAGATGAGGCAGAAGGATTATAAATTGGAAGCCAGCCTGAGGCTAAAGATAATAAAAACCGCAGAGTTAAACCAGTTGTAAAACATTCAGAGACACCACGTTACATTGGTGAGCTGATTCAGCTAAGGATATGCGGTTTCTCATAGTGAGTTCTGTGTCTCGCACCTATGGTAGAGTCACTCTTTATCTTTCTTACGGACACTGGATGGATGCTATTCTATTAATTTGGAAAAGTCTGAAAAGTCCATGGACAGCGATATCGTTGGACACTACTTACATCTCTTTTCCAATAGCTACCTAGTTATCCTCTTTCCCTTAGTCCGTCTGTCAAGTTCTAATAGGACCTCTAAACATTACAAGCCTGTATCTTTTTTAAAAAATTGTTATTCTCTCATGTATCACATCCTGATGACAGTTTCCTCTCTCCTCCCTCCCATCCCACTCCCAGTCTCTCCCTGCCATCTCCACCTCCCCTCAGAAAAGAGCAGGCCTCCCAGGGACATTAACCAAACACAGCATAGAAAACTACAATGAGACCAGGACATACCATCACATCAAGGCTGGACTAGGCAACCCGGTAGGAAAGAGAAGTGTCCCAAAAGTGGACAAAAGAGTCAGGGATAGGCCCTGCTTCCACTGTTAGGATTCCCACAAGAACACCAAGCTACATAGCCATAGCATGTATACAGAGGACTTAGGCCAGACCCCTACAGAGCCTCTATCTTTTATTCTAAGTCTCATTTCAATATATTTTCAATATGAATTTCATTGTACAGAATTACAAAGCAAAATGTCATATGCATATATGTATATGTAAATAGTACAAATAGTGACATTGAAATTAAGCAAATAATGATATTTGATTAGTTGTTGTATTACAGAAGAAATATATAGTATTTATGACAAAAATAAGTATGCTTTTCCTGAAAAAAAATGAAATATTTACTCTAGAGAATTTTTGTGAGTGAGAACAAATAGGTAAAGTGATTGTCCTCAAAGGTACTTTTTAATAAACACGCTTAGTTTTGTTTTCAGGGTTTGGTTATGTACATTCATTTTGTATTTCCATACTTATAACATTATAAAAAGTCACCAGTAGATGGAGTAAATAATTTAAAAATCAAATTAATTTTGATCTATTTTACTTTTTAAGGTGTATAAGGATTTACCTATTTCTACAAAATACCTGTATTAAATTGGACCTATGTAACTTATTCAAGATCTATAACTATATAGATACTCAGAAAATATAAGAATAACTTTAAATACAAGTTTAAAATATCCAGACCTAAAATCTAATCCAATTTAAATCAGAACCATACGTATTACAGAAGGAATATGAATGTGAATAAAAGATACCTGTAAGTTTCTATTTTTCTTCTTCTTTAAAATAATTTAAAGTTAATGCATAACACTGTAGCACTTTTATTCATATGTGTTATTATACTTTGCTCTATTTATAATGATGGGTTTTAGGAAAAATCTTTGAAATTTCTCCAATCTTCACTATTTAGGTCTTTAAGATAGAAAAAGGGGGGGGGGGAGAAGAGGGAGAAGGAGGAGGAGGAGGAGAAATAATCAGAGGGTTAAGATGCAATAGAGCACATCTGGAAAGAGAAAATGTCATGACATAATGTAATCCACATAGAAAACATTGGGAGTCTTCACTAACCTCCATCTATGAGTAATTCACCATGCCTCCTCACTTCCTCTTGTGTGTCACCAGCAAACTGAGTAAATATATATAATAGTAAATAAAACAGTATAAAGAGTATAAAGTAAAATAGTATGTGTTGGTAATGATTGCAGTATGAAACATCATAGCATCCATTTAGTAACATACTGTAAGGTTTCTTACACTTGTAACTCACTTTCAGAGGCTTGAAAATTTGAGATCAC
The DNA here is from genome assembly GCA_028551405.1 of Uromys caudimaculatus. Taxonomy (NCBI): domain Eukaryota; kingdom Metazoa; phylum Chordata; class Mammalia; order Rodentia; family Muridae; genus Uromys; species Uromys caudimaculatus. The sequence continues at coordinate 29,060,456 of CM052703.1, forward strand.
AGGAAAAGAAACCCAGCACCTAAGGGGCAAATAGACTAATGGACTCTGTAACCCCAAGTCAAAAAGTATAAATATCCCTGTGACCACACTAAGATAACTGTGCTGGGATTCTGTTTTCACTCATATGCATATTTCTTTTTTATTAAAATGTTATTAGAACTGCATATATATGTTCTTTTATTCCCACTATCAAGATATCGATGCTGAATTCCTAGTTCATGCTAGGCCCCTTGCCAATCATGGCAAAGATTGAAATTAATTAATGGACTGGAGAGATGGCTCAGCAGTTAAGAGCACTGACTGCTCTTCCAGAGATCCTGAGTTCAATTCCCAGCAACCACATGGTGGCTCACAACCATCTGTAACAGGATCTGATGCCCTTTTCTTGTGTGTCTGAAGACAGCTATAGTGTACTTACATGTAATAAATAAATAAAATAAATCTTTAAAAAAAGAAATTAATTAAAATAGAATAGTAGAGGTCAATATCACGGGCACCACCCTCAAGATATTGGCTGCTGTCTCACACATCACCTGTTCTAAGAGAGGAAGAAAACAGATTCATCAGGGGAAATGGGGGTCACCAGATCACCAGAAAACAAGAGGAAAGGGAGAAGGTACAAGGTAGTCAGAACACAGGCTTGAGGATGACAAGGTATGAGCTCTGATTTCTAAGATTCCATCCAAAGGGCAAGATTTTATATTTTATAAGGCCAATCATTTTGCTGAAATTGGTTTGATCTTTCTTCCGTAATTACCACCTAATAATAAAATCCTTTTCCATACCAAAGCTTTGTCTCAACAATATTACAATGCCCACACTTAATGACGGACCACATTAAAGACTGGACCTGGCACAGATGATGGCAGAATTCATCATACAAGACTCTAAAGGGATAACTGTTAGGGAAAAGATCCAGGCAGTATAATGGCTATAAGCTTGGCTGAATTAAGCACAACTTTTGTTAAGAAAGACAGCAGTTTCTCTTTTTTTCTTTCTTCTTTATTGGTTATTTTATTTATTTACATTTCAATTGTTATCCCCTTTCCCAGTTTCCCCTCCACAAGCCTCCTATCCCCTCCTCCCTCCCCCTGCCTCTATTAGGGTGCTCCGTCACCCACCCACCCACTCCTGCCTCAGCACCCTAGCATTCCCCTATCCTGGGTCATCCAACCTCCACAGGACCAAGGGGCTCCCTTCTCAGTGATACCAGATAAGGCAATCCTCTGCTACATATTCAGCTGGAGCCATGGGTACCCCTGTGTACTCTTTGGTTGGTGGTTTAGCCCCTGGGAGCTTGGGGGGGTTTATTTTCTTTCTCCACATCCTCGCCAACATGTGCTGTCACCTGCGTTTTTGGTCTTATGTGTTCTGATTTGTGTAAGGTAGAATCTCAGGGTCGTTTTGATTTGCATTTCCCTGATCACTAAGGACTTTGAACATTTCTTTAGGTGCTTCTTGGCCATTCGAAATTCCTGTTGTGAATTCTCTGTTTAGTTCTATACACCATTTTTATTGGGTTGTTTGGTTTTTTTGGTGGTTAGCTTCTTGAGTTCTTTATATATTTTGGATATTAGCCTTCTATTGGATGTGGGGTTAGTGAAGATTTTTTTCCCAATATATAGGTTGCCACTCCTCCATTGCTGGTGGGATTGCAAACTACCACAATCACTCTGGAAATCAATCTGGAGGCTCCTCAGAAAATTGGAAATAGATCTACCTGAAGACCCAGCTATACCACTCTTGGGCATATACTCAAAAGATGCCCCATGATACATATGCTCCACTATGTTCATAACAGCCTTATCTGTGATAGCCAGAAGCTAGAAACAACCCAGATGTTCCTCAACCAAAGAATGGATACAGAAAATGTGGTTCATTTACACAATGGAGTACTATTCAGGACATCATGAATTCTGCAGGCAAATGGATGGAACTAGAAAATATTATCCTGAGTGTGGTAACTCAGACTCAAAAGGACATGCACGGTATGTACTCACTAATAAGTGGATATTAGCCAAAAAAGTACAGAATACCAAGAATATAATCCACAGAACTCAAGAAGGTTACCAAGCTAGCTGAAAGGCCCAAGTGAGGATGCTTCAGTCCCACTTGGGAGGGAGAAGAAAGCAATCACAGGAGGCAGAGGGAGGGAGAGTCCTGGCTGGAAGAGGGGAGGGGGAGGGGGATAAGATCAGTTATGGGGATAGGGGAGATAGGAGAGAAGCCTTGAGGGCCAGCAGAATGACTGGAAATATGCAACCTCAGTGGGTGGGAGGTGGGGGTACCAGAGACCTGGGAGGTGAGAGACTCAGGACTCAAAGGGAGGGACCTTAGATGAAATGCCCAACAGTGGGGAGTGGGAACTCATAGAGTGCACCTCCAGTAGAAAAACAGGGCATCAAGTGGAGGGATGAGATTGCCATCCCACAGTCAAAAACTCTGTCCCAGAATTGTTCCTGTCTGAAAGAACTGCAGGGACAAAAATGGAGATGAGACTGAGGGAAAGGAGGTCCAGTTACAGGTCCAACTTGGGATCCAGTTCATGGGGAGGCTCTGAGCCCTGACACTATTACTGATGCTGTGGTGTGCTTACAGACAGGAGCCTAGCATGGCTGCCCTCTGAGAGGCCTAACAAGCAGCTGACAGAGACAGATGCAGATACTCACACCCAGCCATTGGACTGAAGCCAGGGACCCCTGCAGTTGAATTAGGGAAAGGCTGGAAGAAGCTGAGGAGGAGGGCAACCCCATAGGAAGACCAGCAGTCTCAACTAACCCGAACCCCTGAGATCTCTCAGACACTGAGCCATCCACCAGGCAGCATACAGGGGCTGGTCCAAAGCCCTGACACATATCTAGCAGGGGACTATCTGGTCTGGCCTTAGTGAGAGAAGATGTATCTAACCCTGAGGAGACTTGAGGCCCCAGGGAGTGGGGAGGCCTGGCTGGGGCTGGGGACATCCTCTTGGAGAGAGGGGGAGGAGAAGTGGAATGAGGAATTGTGGGAGGGCAGACCAGGAGGGGGGCAACAACTGGATTGTAAAAAAAGTAAAAGTAATAATAAAATTAAAAATGTTTATTTTTACCTTCATATGTGTGTTTGTGTCTCTCTCTCTCTCTCTCTCTCTGTGTGTGTGTGTGTGTGTGTGTGTGTGTGTGTGTGTGTGTGTGTGTGTGAGACATTTGTGCTGGTAGCTGAAGAGATGAGAAGAGGAACATTAGATCTCCTGCAAGTGGAGATGAAGGAGGATGTGAGCCATCAGACATGGGTGCTGGGAACTGAACTCCCAGTTGTCTGGAAGAGCAGTGAGTGTTTTCAGCATAGAGCCATCTCTCCAGTCCCGGACATTTCTTCTTAATAGGTTAAGAAGAGTGAAATGTTTGGGCAAGAAAAAACTAGATGCATGGTAAGCATTCCCAAATAAATAAATGCTGTGTTCATTCTGATAAAATCTTATTGTTCTTCCAGGCACCAAACTTGAACTACACTGGTTTAAAATGGAAGGCTGTTTTATTTATTTATTTATTTTGCGTGTTCTCAAAACTGTTCTTCATTATAAGCCAGCCTTCTGAAGAGCTATGCTCTTTCATTCAACGTCTACAACAAAATAAATAACACTGCTTCCAAATAGTGTTTGCAAGAAACTGGTCGGAGGCTTGATCACATGCAGACCTCTTTGTTAGGATACAGTAAACCTTTGATTGTATCACTCCTATGTAAACATACATCTGCCAGCTGTCAGTTTGTCTGAGGAAATCAAGGTTGCCTTTCTTGGTGCGTTTCCTGCTCTGTTTCTCTGAAAGCACAATGTCCCCGCAGCGCCACACTCTGCTGCTCCAATCACTTTTCAATCTTCCAGTAAAAAAAAAAACATTACAAGGAATTTTTGTTTTTGTAATGATTAGGAAGGAATGCTGCTTTCTGGATTCTCACGGATAGCAGGAAACGCACGCACGGGCCGCAATTCTAATCACCAAACTAATTCCTTAAAAGCACCATTATTTTAACTACCATTCTCCTAAGAAATGACTACTTGCAGAAACCTCTACAGGAAATAACTGCCTGAAAAAATGTTAGCTAGGGAAATGGGCCATAAAGTTGTACCACGAGGTTGACTATACCTGAACGCTATTGTTTAGATTCTCAAACTGTCACTGTTCGTGGTATTAAATATTTGTAAAGAAATAACTCTGTCAAAATATGAACATTGTGACTCAGAAATCAACCATTTAGGCACAAGGCCAAGGTAGACAGTCTGCTAATTGCCTCCATTTCGAGACAAGGGGAAGTGGAGAGTGGAGTCTGTAATTCTGGCAATCCTCTTCCTACCAAGGACTCCCAGTGGTTGGTCAAAGGAAAGGAAGGCTTGTCTGCAAACCACTTTTAATTTTTGTTGTAGATACTCAGTTGGTTTACATGCTGATAGGTATTTGAAATTGTGGAACTAGGGCATTTGGTCATCCCCACCTCTTACTCTTAAATTTCATGCTTGGTGTTTTGTGCTGGAAGAAAAATCAAGGAAAGTATATTATCACTCAAGACCATCTCAGATGTATCACTCAAGACCATCTCAGATGTATGCAGACTCTGTACCAGACAACTCAGCTCTTATAGCTCACCTTTGGTACTTGTACGATCTCTGAGTCTGGACATTTTCTTCCCCAGAAAAATATCAGCCTTGAAAAAAAAACTCATTTTGACTTAAAGATACACATTTTATTTTGGGTTGATTTACCTTTGAATTTTGAATGATTTATGTAAGTATCAAGTAATTTTTATCTAGTGCTTCTTCTTTTCCTACATTAAATAAATAAATAAATAAATAAATAAAATCAATCCAGTTTATAATACCCACAAAACAGAGACCTATTAACTGGTCATACCTAATGCATACATTTGTAAGCATTAAGTAATAGCTCTTTTGTTTTGGTGTGTGGAGTACTAAAATCAATATTTCACACAACTTTTGCTACCCATGTAACTCCAGCTACCATAACAATAAACATAAAGTCTTAATGTCCACATATCGAGGGAGGAAAAGACACACAGTCATTCCTAGAGTTGAAAATAAAATAACTTAGCCAAAGGTCTGTGCACGGTCGTGGCTCTTACTAAGCGCTTACTGAAAGAGGGTTCTTCACAGCAGCAGTCAGTGTTTTAGAAAGGCTACTACTGAAGCACTGTAAACAGATGGACTTGATAATTAATCCTCGTTAATCTAAAATTCTTTGAAGCTAATTATAAAGATATTAAAACAAAATATTTAAGATAGGTATTTTTCATATTATTCCTTTAACCTCAGTCACAGACTGAATAAAGAAGACCCCAATCAACAGGGCGTAAACCCACCTAATAACAAAGAACAAATCCCCCTCACCCTTGGCATTGCGGAAGCGTAGAATAGGAACGCTATCAAGCCCCGAGGAACTTTTCTGCGCGCAGCTGACTCTCCTGAAGAGCATTTTCGTTGGCTTTTACATAGGCACCTTGGTAGGTCACTTTCCTATCCTATTTCTCCCTTCCTACTAACACCAGCAGACTTCTGACAAACAGGATACAAACGTGTACATAAACAAGTTCTCTAGAACTGGAGAAGGAAGTGGACAAACCCCCAAATGAGCAGCCTATGGCCAATTAAACCTTGAAGCGATTCAGAGGGAAAACCAGCTTACAGGACACATGTCTGTGCCTGCCTCCCCTCGGTGCTGCTTCTCATCATTTCCTCCTCTGGCCTTTACTCCCGCTCCTCTTTCTTTCTTTCTTTCTTTCTTTCTTTCTTTCTTTCTTTCTTTCTTTCTTTCTTTCTTTCTTTCTTTCTTCCTTCCTTCCTTCCTTCCTTCCTTCCTTCCTTCCTTCCTTTCTTTCCTCCTTCCTTCCTTCCTTCCTTCCTTCCTTCCTTCCTTCCTTCCTTCCTTCCTTCCTTCCTTCCTTTCCGGATTTATTGATTTATTTTATGTATATGAGTACATTGTCTCTCTCTTCAGACACACAAGAAAAGGGCATTGGATCCCATTACAGATGGTTGTGAGCCACCATGTGGTTGCTGGGAATTGAACTTGGGACCTCTGGAAGAGCAGCCAGTGCTCTCAACTGCTTGAGCCATCTCTCTATTGCTTCTTTTTAAATATTTAAAACTCTCATCTATTCTGCCCATCACAGCTCATTTTTGTAAAAGAGCTGTCTTCAGGCCACAGTGACTAAAAGTTTTGTGCTTGCCTTACATAAAGAAGATTGGAAACATATTTAATTATGAAAGAGAAAAAAGAACCTAAACCTCCCAGATGAATATAAGAAGATTTTTGCCACAACTTTTGTTTTACAGTACATTAGTTAAAAACCCTCTTTTACTCTTATAACTCACAGTTGCCTTTAATTATTTCCTGTGACCGAAACTGTGCACCACAATACACAAACACACACATCATCACCATTACTATCTACAAAAAAAAAAAAAATCCGTGAATGGGTTTTGTATTAGAATTATCTTCTGTGTGGACATGATAGATGTCCCAATGAAGATTAAATTATACAAAAGGGAGATATATTAGTCAATATAACCAAATCATAAGAAATACAGTGCCTGGAGGGAAAGAGAAAGTAACTGGATGGGAGAGACAGTCCACAGACTCAAATCTTTCTGATTCTGGTATCTAAAGACCAAGCACAGGGAATCCCATGTCACAGCCTGGCCACTGGAGCAAGACCCAAAGATGCTGTCTATTGCGTATGCAAAAAAGTGGTTATGTGTCATTCTGAGTGAGTCTCATTTATATTCACCAGCTTTTACTTGATAATATCAAGTGAGGAGCATTTGAGAATAAACTCCAGTACAAGTAAGCATAATACTTTGTGCACTTGAATTTTTTTTGTTTTCTTATAAAGTATAATAATTAATTAAATCCGACTTTCCTCTGGTCTCTTGCTTTATAAGCGTTAAAGGTTGGAGGGATCCTAATTACAACAACAGTGGGGAATTTCAATCCCTCACTCCCATTTTGAGACTTTCATCAAAACAAACAAACAAAAAAAATCGAAAAAAGAAATGTCAGAGTTAAGCTGCATCATAGAGTAAATGAATTTAACAGATATTTGTAGCATATCCCATCCAACAGATACTAAAATCACACTCTTCCCTGCATTCTTGGAAGCATTTTATAAAGTAGACCATGTTCTAGGCACAAAAATAAAGTTTATCAGGTACAGAAGAACTAAAATAATTTATTATATCTTATCAGATCATAGTGGAATAAAGCTAGAAATGAATAGCAATAGAATGTATATTACTATTGGGAAACAAAAAGATATACTCTTGAATAACAAATGGGAGATTGAAGAAACCAGGAAGGAGAATGTAAAACTCTAGAATCAAGGAAAAAGAAAAGTGCAGATTATCATGATCTTTGTGATTCAGTCAGAGAGTTCTAAGAGAAAAGCTTATGGCTTTGTGAGCTTACTTTGAAACAGCAGAGAAATCTCAGATAAATAACATTATAACTCAGATTCCTAGGAAAATAATAATAGTCCAAGCCCCAAAGTAGTAGGCAGCAAGACGTAGTGAAGATCAGAGATCTTGACTGAGACGGGTGACAGAGGATAATTTTTTAAAAGTTGGTTCTTTAAAAGGGATAACCACGAATGATACACTGTAGCCAAATTAACCAAATGAAAGACAGAGACAAAGAAGATTATCAGAGAATATTTGGAAAACTAACACTCCCAAACCTGGAAAATCTAGAGGAAATGGCTACATTCCTAGACATATATGACCTAAAAAAATTAGATCGAGAAGTTATAAACAACTTACACAGATTCATCCCAAGCAACGAGACTAAAGCAGTAACCAAAATTTACCCATAGATAAAAGTTAAGAGCTGGCAACCTCACTGCCACCTTCTACCAAACCATTTAGGAAGAGATGTCACCACTACTTCTGAAACAATTCTACAAAAATAGAAATGCAAGACGTAGCATTAAACTCAGCTCCACAAAGAATTTACAAAGGCCACACCAGCAAGGAGACAAGGTAAGAAGGAAAGGACAAGAGAAAGAAAGGAAAGCTCGATAGTCCACTTATCTGCAAGTACAGATTCTCAGTAAAATATCTGCTACCTGAGCTCAAGAATATGTTAATAAGTTCATACGCCAGGACCTAGCTAGTTTTGTCCTGTTAAAGCTTGGCTCAATTTATACAGAAGAGTAAATGTCAACCCATAAATAAATTTGTCAAGAATCACATGATTATCTCAATAGATGCAGTAAAGACCCTTGACAATGTTGATCTTCCTGTTAGGTAAAACCCCAAGAAAACTAAAAACAGAAGAACCATGTCACAACATAATAAAAGTTATTTATAACAAATCATTATATTAAATACAGAAAATTACCATCATTTCCCCTAAAATCAGTGAGACATGGGTGTCCAGCCACCCTTCTTACTCAATGTAGTCCTTGAAGTGTTAGCTAGAGTAGTCAGAAATAAAAATAAAGGATGAAAGAAAAGGTATACAAACAAGGAAAGGAAGAAATCAAAGAATCCTTATTTACATATGCCATTGTACTGTGTATACCAAAGGCCCTGGAGACTGCAGCAGAAAGCTCTTATGATTGAAACACTTTCACTAAAGCATCAGGATATAAATTAACAATAAAAATCAATAGCCTTTCTACTTGCTGGGAAAGAAACAAGGAGAAAAATCCTATTCTTAATGGCTTCAAAAATAAATTTCCAGGACTAAACCTAAACAAGATGGCGAAGGATGTCTACACTGAAAACTTCTGAGAGGCTCTGCCAGAACCTGACCTATACAGATGGGGATGCTCGCAGCCAACCATCAAACTGAACACGGGTCCCTAATGGAAGAGTTAGGGGAAGGACTGAAGGAGCTGAAGGGATTTGTGACCCCACAGGAAGAACACTATCAACCAACCAGACCCCCCAGAGCTCCCAGGGACTAAACCACCAACCAAAGAAACATGGAGGGACCCATGACTCCGGCCGCATATGTAGCAGAGGATGGCCTTATTTGGCATCAATGGGAGGAGAGGCCCTTGGTCCTGTAAAGGTTTGATGCCCCAGTGTAGAGGAATGCCAGGGTGGAGAGGCGGGAGTGGGTGGGGGAGCACCCTCATAGAAGCAGGAGGAGGGGGGATGGGAAAGGGGGTTTGCAGAGGGGAAACCAGAAAAGGGGATAACATTCGAAATGTAAATAAATAAAATAACCAATAAAAAAAGCCCTTCAAAATCTTAAGACACGAAATAAAGAAGTGTAGGACACAAGAAGATGACAAGATTTTCTGTGCTCATGAATTGGTATAATTACTATTGTAAAGACAGCTATATCATCAAATATAGTCTACAGATTCAACTTGATTCATATCAAAATCCCAGTGACATTCTTTACAGAATTAGAAAAAACATCTAAAAATCATATGAAACCATAAAAGACACCCGTTAGCTCAAGCAATTGTAAGCAGACAGACTAAAGCATGAGATCCTGGAATACCTGGTCTCAATGTGCATTACAGGGTTATAATAACAAAAATTATGATGCTGGCACCCAAAGAGATATGTAAACAATCTAATAGAATAGTAGACCCAGAAGTAGATTTATAGTTATAACCACTGAATTCACAATAAAGGTGTTGAAATGTACAGGAAAATCTTGGAATCACAAACTAAACAGAGACACAGTGAAACTAACAGAGGTAATGAACCAAATGGACTTAACAGATATCTACAGAACATTTCATACTAAATCAAAAGAATATACCTTCTTCTCAGCACCTCATGGTACCTTCTCCAAAATTGATCACATAATCGGTCACAAGACAAACCTCCATAGATACAAGATGATTGAAATAATCCCATGCCTCCTATCAGATCACTACAGTTTAAGACTGGTCTTCAATGGCAGCAATAATAACAGAAAGCCCACATACACATGGAAGCTGAACAATGCTCTACTTAGTGACAACTTGGTCAAGGAAGAAATAAAGAAAGAAATTAAAGATTTCCTTGAATTTAATGAAAATGAAAGCACAACATACCCAAACTTATGGGACACACTGAAAGCAGTGCTAAGAGGAAAACTCATAGCTTTGAGTGCTTCCAAAAAGAAACT
>CM052703.1:29071079-29081266 GCA_028551405.1 Uromys caudimaculatus
GGTGGAATTCCCTCCTTGAGGCGGGTTGGGGAGGGGATGGGGGCTATACAAAGAGGAGACTCAGAAAAGGGGAAACATTGGAAATGTATATAAAGTATCAAAAATAAAAAAGGAGGAAAAAAAAAAAAGAAATGTACAGGAAAGCAAGTCTCTAACAATTTGGTGCTGAGCAAACTGGATATCCACATGTAAAAGAATACAACTAAGTCCATATATCGCCCTGCACAAAAATCAACCCAAAATGGATAAAATAACTCCACAGAAAATCAGTAACTTTGAAACTGCTAAAGGAAACAAAGATATAGACAGAGACTTTCTGAAAAGAATTCCAATAGTACAGAGAGGCTTTCACTAGCGTGAAGAGATTTCCCAAGGAATGGGGGAAATCATCTTTGTCAACTTTCTACAAAACAACAGATTGATAATGAGAATAAAAAAGAGCTACAATAACATCATATGCCCCTCCAGTCCAATCTCTGAATGGGTAAAGAGCTAAATATGGAGCTCATCCAACGTCCTTAGCAAATCCATACGGAGGTACATAATTGAAACTGCGTTGTGATTCCATCTCAACCAAAGTCAGAACAGCAGCCACCAAGAGAACAATGACAGCAAATGCTGATGATTGGAAGCACAGAGGATCCCACATTTACTGCTGGCAGAAATGTAAACTGGTACAGCCATTATGACAGTCATTGTAGAGGTTTCTAGAAAACAAAACAAAACAAAACAAAAAACCCAAAACAAAACAAAGACCCTTCACCCTGCCCCAACTCCCAAATATAGACAATAGAACTATTATGGGATCCCGCCATTCCACTCCTGGTTATCTCTGAAAGTCTCTACAGGAGCACGCCCCAGAGATGCATGTGCATCTGTTTATTGCACATTATCCACAGTAGCTAAAAATGGATCCAGCCTAGATTTCTATCAGTAGATGAATGGAGAAAGAAAATTCAGTGCATACCCACAATGAAAAACTTTCAGCCATAAAGAAAAACGAAATAATGACATTTACAATGAAAAAAGCCAACCTCAGAAAGACAAATATATCATGTTTTTTCCTCCTACGTCAATTTTAGATTTAAATATGTGTTTGTGAACTTTTGTGGGCGTGTGTATACATGTGTGTATGTGTTTGTGTGAATTTGTGTGTGTGTGTATATATGTGTGTATGTTTATGTGTGTGTTCATGTAAGTATAATTATGTGTGTTTATGTGTGTATGTGTTTGTGTCTGTATTTGTGTGTATATCTGTGTTTATTTGTGTGTTTATGTATGTGTGTATTTATGTGTATGTGTGCCTGTGTGTGTTTATGTGTGTGTCTGTGTATGTGTTTATGTGTGTATGTGGTGTGTGTGTTTATGGTTTGTGTGTGTATAACCTCATGAAACTAGAAAGAAGAGCAGTGTTGTCTTTTTTTTTTTTTTTTTCGAGACAGGGTTTCTCTGTGTAGCCCTGGCTGTCCTGGAACTCACTCTGTAGACCAGGCTGGCCTCGAACTCAGAAATCCACCTGCCTCTGCCTCCCTAGTGCTGGGATTAAAGGCGTGCGCCACCACTGCCCGGCAGAAGAGCAGTGTTGTTAGGAAGAGACCTGAAAGGAGCAGGCCTGTGACTCGAGTAAAAATAGATCTCTCGTGAAATGAAAAGGGGAGTGTTATTTAGGAGAGTCTGAGAGGAGGAGACAGGCCAGGAGCAGAAGGGCAGAGGATTTGTGGCAGGACAATAAAGGCAGTGTATAATGACAATACATAGGAAAATGCCACAGTGAAGCTCAATACTTTGTTGGCTAAAAAATTAATAATAAAAATTTCATCTTTAATTATGAAAACCACGCTTGCACAGGCTGCTCTACACTGTGGAAGGCGATGGATTTCGGAAACTGAGCTCTCTTTGAATAAGTGGTTCTGTATTTCTAGCTCTGATCTTGGGTTGCCTTTTAGATTGCTTTAATTTTCACACTTATAAAGAAAGTCAAGAAATTTAAAATGCACACTAATTTCAGTCACATAGAGACGACGGATTTGTATTTCTGTAATCATGGTGAAGTCGGATCACAGCAGTGAACTGCGTAGTGTGGTTTTGCATGGTTTTAGAAGAAGTCAACAGTAAAGGATACTCAAAATTTATGAAAATCAAATCAGAAACTCATTGACTAAAACCAACCAAAGCTCACTGAGCACCAGAGGCGGTTGCTATGGTAATGTAACACAGCCGTGACTCGGCTCACCACAGGCAATTAGAAGTTTTCTTTAAGGGTAACATAGCTTTTCCTCATTTCACATTTGTATGCTACTTTCTGTTAACCATTATAAATGTGAAATCAGCAACACATTCTAGGGGCTTAGTAAATACTAGGTGGGAAGGCAGTGGTAGCATACTGGAAGAATCAGATGCAATTCATTTTAATTATTGTTGGGAGAGGGTAAAATAACCCTGGCAGGAATTTCCTGGGTGTAGATAGAGTACCATACTTCTAGATTTTTAATGACCATAGCACTATGGTTTCAAAACAGAATTAAATGTCTTACTCACACAATTGACAAATTATAAAATGATGTTCAGTGCCGTTATCAGGGAAGCAGTTTTATTTTTAACTTAAAAATGTTGTCCCATAAATTGTACTTTATGTTTGCCCTGATGACATACGATATACAACTTACCCAAATAAACTTCTTACTTGAAGACTGAAGGGTTATTTTTTTAAAAAGGGGGGTCTAGATATATTATGTAAACTTCTTCTTTAGTCTCTCAGAAGAGAGGAAGCAGATTGGGTGTTTATTTAAATTGCTAAATTACCTTTATAGCAACTTGAGGCCAAGGAGGTATTTATTTGCAAAGCTGTAATACAGCATCTTAGCAGGAAATCTTAAATAAGAGCGAAACCACTTCAGGACATTGGCTGGAATTTTGAACTACGAACATTAAGCAATCAGGAAGAAAATGACAGAGCATTATTTCATTCATACAGACTGTTCTATAAATAAGCAAGCATGAAGGACAGGAACAGTTTGCTCCTTGTCTTGGCGCTACATTTTCCTGGCAAAGAAGATAAATAGAAAGGCAATAGTTTGCTTCAAAAACAGTGATAAAGATGGTTTAAAACTTAAAAAAAAAAATAACTCATTAACGTGGAAGAGCTACCAAACTGGGAAGGGGTGGGTTAAGAAGAGACCCAGAGCACATTTCTTTCCTGAGCTGTTTTTAGTCTCTTAGTGCTGTGGAATTAGAGCAGCAAACTGAAATGATTTATGGAGTGAAGAATTCCTGCCCACCCAGTTCACAATCATGTGCAGTAACTACTGTTGCCTGCTATTTGCCGCAATATTTAGCTCAGATGTAGAAAAAACAAAACCAAACACCCCACTACATACAGAAGAATCAATTATAAAAAGAAACAGATTTCCTCACACTTCCCCTGTACTCTGTAAACAGATACACAAGAAATTAACAGATGTGATTTGTGTGCACATCCATCAGTGATCATCCTTCAATCGCATCCCTTGGCTTCTCTTTGTATTTTCCCCAAGGAGTTGAACTTGCTTTCACTTTTGAAGTACTTTACTGCTAACTTCTCTCTTCTTTTCTCCCTTGGACCCACCATGCCTTTGCCCCCTTTCCACAATTTTCACAGGAAATATGGCTTACCTGATAGCAAGTGATCATTAATCTATGTAAGTAAGTGCTTCTCAGAGGTGATTTTGTCAAATGGTTTTTTTCCTATATTATTAATTAATTAATTATGCATATGGCTAGTCATGGGAGTATAGAGTAATTAAAAACTCTAGCTAGTACTGTTGTACTGTTCTGTAAAGCTTAATAGAGGCTTACGGGGGTCCTGAAGTTGTACTAAAAGATAAACCAGTTAATTTGTGTGTGTGTGTGTGTGTGTTCATGTGTATGTATGTGTGTGTTCATGTGCGTGTATGTTTGTGTGTGTTTGTGTGTGTATGTGTGTGTGTTCATGTATGTGTGTGTGTTCATGTGTGTGTGGTCGTGTATGTGTGTTCTGTGTGTATGTGTGTGTTCATGTGTGTATGTGTGTTCGTGTGTATGTATGTGTCTATGTTCATGTGTATATGTGTATGTGTGTGTGTTCATGTGTATGTATGTGTGTGTGCATGTGTGTATATGTGTGTATATGTGTGTGTGCATGTGTATGTATGTTTGTAATCCAGAACAATAAGAACTGTTATAAAAAAATGAATTAAGTGGAAGGGAGTCAGATATGTTTCTCTGAAGACTCTCTTTTTATATTGGAAAATCATATTATAATTTATGATACAAAATGACTGTCATAGAGACTGGAAAGATGGCTCAGTAATTAAAAGCACTTGTTCTTGCAGAACACTGGAGTTTGGTTTCCAGTACCCACTATCTGTAACTCACAACTTCCTGTAATTCCAAGTCCAGAGGATCTGATGCCCTCTTCTGGACTCTGTGTGAGCCTGTACTTCATAAAGATCAAACGAATGAACAAACAAGCAAACAACAAACAAACAAACACAGACTATCATAAGATCATTTACAATCAACTGCCATCAGTTCAGAAGAATGACAAGGTAACTGAAATGGAAAATCAACGGAAATGGTGAGACTTGGCATGGTCTTAAAGGAAGAAAGATTGGTCTACGAAGAAATTGGTAGTTACGAACGTAGTTCAGTCTTCCTAAATTGATAATGGCTTCCCACATCCTCTGGGTATGCAGGCAGATACTAAGTTTTTTTTTTAAACAACAACAAGGATAAAAAAGCAAAACCAAGGCAGGTGATTTATAGCAACAGTAGAGCAGGGGAGAAGGAGAGCATACTTTCCTATCTATCATAGCCCAAGGAACTTTTCCAGAAGTAGCTAAGGCAATTTATGTCTAAATGTATTAAGAATATAGATAGTATTAAGGCCAATGAGTTTTAGAAAATGAGTGAGAACTGAGAAAAATACTTCCCAGTGCAGGAGGTGGCTATCAACTCTCCCAGCACAGGAAAACTGCATTGCTGTTCAAAGAGCTGAGACATTCGTGATGCTTTTAACAACTTTTGTTCACTGACTCCACTTTCTCTGTCCAAGACATACAGGCTTGATGAAGGAAACAGGCAGTTGGAGGTTGGAGTAGGGTACAGAGTTGGAAAATACTCAATACTTTCTCATCCTTTTCTTAGTCAAAAAGTATTTATAGATAACTATATCTCATTCTCAAAAAAATTCTTTTGAGCCCTTCACTGAATTCTAGTGTTCTATCAGCTGATAGCTGAGCATACCTGTTCACAAATCTAACGTTGATGATAGCTTATGGTGTCAGTGCAAGGCAGGGAATTAAAGTTTATGTGACCAGCTTCTGCATTAATTTGAAGTTAACATAATATAGTATACTTCTTTGTGTTATATTTTATCTTGTTTTGAAAACAGGATATTATTGTGTAAATTCAATCAATAGGATTGAATTTATGATTCTCCTATCTCAGCCTCCTCAGAATTGGTATTATGGTCTACTTTCATGTCTACATAGCATTATTTAAAAGATGATTCCATTAGATCACATTGGATACAATTCTCTCAAAGGCAGAATATAAGGTCTATCAAAAGGAAAAGGAAATACACACACACACACACACACACACACACACACAAACACGCACACACTCACATACATACATACAGACATGCATGTATGAGTACACATGTGAGCTTATTAAGAACCTTTCAGTTCCGGGGCTGAAGAGATGGCTCAGCAGTTAGGAGCACTGGCTTCTATTCTCATTTAACCCAGAGGACTCGTGTTAAATTCCCAGCACCATGTGGCAGTTTACAACTATCTGACTCTAGTCCCAGGTGATCCAACACCCTCTTCTGGCCTCCATGGTCAACACACACACACACACACACACACACACACACACACACACACACACACACACACATTGATGCAGATGAAACACACATATAATTGTAGGCTTAGATTTTTCAAAACCTACTTTAATAAGAGTTCTTAAATGCTTCAGCTTCCCTTCTAGCCCAAAACTCACCAGAGGTAGTGGGAAAAAAGGTTAATAGGAAACAGGGGTTGTGGGCCTGCTTAGAAATAATTCTTTGGGGCTATTCCAATCTTTGTTGTCAGCAGTCCAGTCCAGTAGCAAACTACTAAGCATGAATCAGCAATAACAGACCATTCTACTCGGCAATGACCACTCATGAATCAGCATCGGTAGTTTAATCCAGAAGAAACCTCAAGGCTCTGCCAATTGGCCTGGTTCCACAGAAGCAGCAAGAAGATGCTGGAATATCACAAGAAATTCCTTGTCAAGTTACTCTCTATGCTTGATGCAAGGCAAACCAATGCCAGAGCCATCATTGAAGACTAGTTTCTAAACATCACTCATCTTCTCACATGTCTGCTTCAGCAAAATATCCTCTTATCTGTGTCTGCTTCAGCAAAATATCCTTTCACCTGTCTGTCCCAGCAAAGCATTATATGACATAACTGAATTTCCAAAGAAACCAGAAATTAATGAAATTAATTAATAAATTAATGAAATTAAATTAATAAATTAATGAAATTAAATTCATATCATGAAATAAACATAAAAGAAAACAAAAACCAGTTTCAGTTGAAATTAATGAAAATCTTTACCTAGTCTTCTCCCTAGAGGACTAAGCTTAAATGATAGTATCTGGTCTCCAAGGTCCCTTGGTGAATGTGGGAGATCTGTAAGTGAAACAGCTCTCCTATTGACTTTGTTGTGGTTCTTTGATCTACCAGAATCATCATGGCACACCCCAAAGTTTCAGCTATATAGTGTAGGTAAGGATTGAATGCATATTGACAGTGAGCACAGTGTTCCCACAGAGGGGAGCCTCTACCTCTAATCATTAACTCTGTGAGCACAGTGTACTTGAAAGGCTTCAGTCTCACCCATTGACCCTATGAGTATAATATGCCCAGGAGGCTAGACCCACCACATGTCATATAGGTGAGGTTAGAATGTTCATGAGACTGGAGACGCCCATTGCCAAATGAGTACAGCATACTCTACTCCTCTCTATCACTCTGTGAGGTCAACAAGCTTACCAGGATCTGCCCAGATCCCATGTCTCCAGGTAATAACAACCGGGAACATCTTAAGCAGTATAAAAACTCACTCTGAAGGTATAAGTATGAGCTAAAATAATTGAAAACCTAAATCCAGCCAGTGACTTTGCTCCAGATGCACAAGTCCCAACACAAAACTACAGGTAGCATGAAGAACCAGGGAAACCCAGTTACTTCAAAAATTATGAATCCAGTAGTAATGGACTTTACCGAAAGTGAATTAGGCAAAGTCCCAGGGGAACTTGAAGAAGGATTGTAAATATGTTCAAAGAACTTGAAAAAGAAAATAAACACTCAAAAGAATCCCAAGAAGATATAAATGAACAGCTGACTAAAATATGTGAATTGGTGCATAAGATGCAAGGGAGATTTGATCTGGAGATAGAAATACTGGAGAAAAAGGAAACTGAAGTACCAAAAAATGAAAAACATAGTTAAGTCTAATTAAAAATAAAACGCTATGAAAAGCTCCATAGATAGAAGAGATCAAGAGAAAAGCAGAAGACAAAGAGGAAGAATTGGAACATTCCTATAAAGACGAAGTAAATTAATCAGAAGGTATGAGCTGGAATATTGAGATATTCAGAACACAATGAAAGACTAAATTTAAGAACTATGAGTGCAAATGTGAGAAATTTCAGAAGACCATCCCCTTTCCCAGATGAAGTGCTACAGGCAATTAAGGACTGATGAGAAAGAAAATATAAGTCTTTCCCGAGGATGAGTTCCTTACCAGATAGTCAATACCAACTGGTCAGCCACATGTCTATGGCTCTACAGTCCTTCCTCCAAGTCTTCCACAGACTTCCCCAAACTTCACCTAATGCTTAGCTGTGGGTCTGTGGGTCTGCTTCCTTCAGTTGCTGGGTGAAGCCTCTCTGATGACAGTTATGTGAGGTTCCTGTCTGCAAGTATAGCAGAATATCATCAACAGTAACAGGGGTGGGCTCCTTTTCTTAGCAATGGGTATCAAGCTGACCAGCAACTGGTTGGCCATTCCATCAATTTCTGCTCCATCTTTACCCCAGAAAATCTTGTAGGCAGGACAAATTGTAGGTTGAAGGTTTCAGTAAATGGTTGGTTTAGGCTCCATATTTGCCATTGTTAGGAGTTTTTTTTTTTCTTTCTTTCTTTTTTTGATACTTTATTTACATTTCCAATGTTTCCCCCTTTCTAGGTCTCCTCTTTGGAAACCACCTATCCCTTCCCCCTCCCCCACCTTTATGAGGGAATTCCACCTCCCACCCACCTGCCCACCCACTCCCATATTCCCACCTTGACATTCCCCTTTACTAGGGCCTCTCCTCCCCCTGATGGCCAACAAGGCCCTCCTCTGCCACATATGTGGTCCAAACCATGTGTCCCTCCATGTGTATTCTTTGGTTGGTGGTCCAGCCTCCAGGAGGACCCGGGGGAGGGGGAGTCAGGCAGTTGACACTGTTGCTCCCTCCATGGGGCTGCAGACTCCCTCAGCTCCTTCAGTCCCTTCTCCAACTCCTCCATCTGGGACCTCACACTCAGTCCAGAGGTTACTGTAAAGTGAAACTATTAGGAGTCTTAGTTAGGTCTACCCTCATAGATTCCCAAGAGTTACAATTGCCCTATGTTTCTAGCTCATCCCGGAGATTGCCACCCATTCCAGTTGTCTTCCTCATTGCTCTCTCCCTCCATCCTCCCCAACCTGATTCCTTTTGTTCCTGTCCCTACCTCCACTTTCACACTCACACATGTAAAGTAAATCATTCAATCATCTGATCTGTGTTTGTTTTCATCAAGTCGCTGTGCTGGAGAAAGACTGATGGACTATTTTCTTAACCACAGGGGAAAAAATGATGAAGAGCAATTAGTGACTATAAGAAAGAGCTGAAAGTATAAAAAGGAAAGAAATAAAATAAGAGAAGAAAGAAAAGGTAGAGGAAGAAGAAATGGAGGGGAAGAGAAATATTCCAGTATAGATATTTGTCCTGTACCTATGCTTTCTTTTCCTTTATAAAATGCATTAAATTATATGTACATTATAAAGAACTTGCACATAAAAAACACCAGGCAGCGAAATTAACCAGACCCAAAGTCCATACATCTCAATGAACTTCTATGTGGTTAGAAACACTTTATTTTCTGTATGTTATTTGTGCAGAGGCTTCATAGCTACATTAATTGTTTTTCTTCACCTAAAGGAAGAGATGAAGCTGAAGTGAGAGAAAGGTGGGGCATGTCACTCGGTGGGGTTTTAGTTTTCATTCCCCTGTTCTGAGAAACAGTACATTTTCAAAAGATATGGGGCAATAATTCACCCAATCCTACCTGTGCCATGGTCAGTACGGTGGGCAAAAGTTAAAGAGAAAACAGTAGCTAGATGCTCTTTTCTGTGGTCTTCTTAAGACCCTTCCCATACCGTCCTCTAGGTCCACAGATAGAATAAAGAACATTAGAACCACTAGATTTATTAGGAAGCTAAAAAATATGTTGCCTTGTTGGTCTAGGTAAAGGCTGGGTAAAGAGATGAGGATGGCTATGAAGACTAGGGTTAAGTATGTACATGAAGAGCTGTTTTCCTTGGAGCAATTATGTGCAGCCTTGTACCCAAGAGGGACATGGAAGTAGCTGAAAGTACGCAATCTGAGAGCCTTTGCTATTGGTTCAACAAGCACATAGTCATCTTTTTTTGTTGTAATGACAATGGAAGCTACTGTACTGTCAACTAGACATAAAATGAAAACTTCTCATCTGATGGGTAGAGGTGAAATGACTTGGAAAGATGTATGTTCCCCCTTCCTTTCCAGCTTCTAATACCCCGGTTACCTACCGACATTGTAGAATTTAAAGACAGGAATTGCAAACAAACTTTGGTGAAAGAGGAGTGGTTTCAATGATCTGAGGGAACTAGATTATAAGATTATTTCAAATTGATTGTGATTGGAGACTTAGCATTGATGATGCATGGACCCTGGTGGTCCTTATGAGCTAAACTTTTCACTAATATTTACCCAATAAACAGTGTTTGCAGACAAAGGTTAAAACTGTTTCTTTTCTTTTCTTTTCTTTTCTTTTCTTTTCTTTTCTTTTCTTTTCTTTTCTTTTCTTTTCTTTTCTTTT
>CM052703.1:29081366-29160307 GCA_028551405.1 Uromys caudimaculatus
TAAAAATATTTCTTAAAAAAGATGTACGTTGCTTATCAAAATTAAAAATGTTACCCCTGTCTTGGTCACAAGAACCAATGTCTCTGACATCTTTATTATAAGCATAAATATTCAAATGGAATTGTGCAGTTGTCTAGATTTTTCTTTATTTGCCACTTTGAGATTAGGCCTTTTTTGGCATTTAGTATTTTCTCATTTTGCTCATGTCCTCCAACCTTGTAGAACTTAAACATCACCAGAATCAGACCTCCTTGGATGCTTTTCCTTAGATCGCTAGTGATAAAAAATCGTCTTTTAAACACACTTCCACAGAGGCCACATGTGTACCATATATAGGCTTAATATAAATCATGAGGAGAGGCCTCCAGCATCCTATGCATAAAGTCTTGAGCTTAGTATGCTCCAGTAGGTTGTCTTTGATCTGAGGAAACCCACAATTGAATTAGCCAAGATTTCTTTTCTGTTTTCCCCTCTTTCT
This sequence comes from Uromys caudimaculatus, assembly GCA_028551405.1. Lineage (NCBI taxonomy): Eukaryota > Metazoa > Chordata > Mammalia > Rodentia > Muridae > Uromys > Uromys caudimaculatus. Next base: position 29,081,845 of record CM052703.1, read on the forward strand.
CGTGCCCTTCGTAGAGCTGTAGCTCAGAGAACTCTGGCCCTGGGGACAGAGCAGGAAGCTTTTGGCAGCTACTCTGATGCACTGTCTGTAAACAAGGGAACGTGAGCGAGATAGACAGTTCAGGGAAATGAAGCTTGTCCTGGTCCTGTGCTAAGGTGTCCTGTAAGAAATGTGGGCTTGTTTTTCACAGTAGTCACCCAATCTGTTTTTCTGGTTTTTTGGTTTTTTTTTCTAGATGGGAGAAGAAAAAGCTCATTAGAACCAAGTGATAGATTATATGATGCTGGGGATTTCTCTGTGCTACTCTCCTGCTTATATTTTCATTCTCTTGTTTGAGTTCTATCCCTAAATGAAATGATAGAACAGTGTCATGTGAAAGACATTCGTAACCTGACCCTTAGAGTTTGGACCTTCAAAGTTGTCAGGTGATTTCTACTCTGCTATGATCAAAATTCTGCAGGAAGGAACTAAGAAACCATTAGTCCAGGTGCCTGAAAGTCTTCAGTTGGGACTAACAAGGTCTGTAAATGCCTTGAACTTTAATATGAAGACAAATCGTATCTCGGCTTCTCTTGGGTAGCCATGTCCCTCATCAATAAGATTTTAATTTTATTTCTATATTTTATCTTATTTCCAAGAGGATTTAAAATTATCTTTATGATATATTGGCTGCTTTAAATTGATATTTTAGAAAGAAGGAAAGGCACTATTACTACAATAAATGAAGCTAAAATAAAAATTATATAATCATATAAAGAAGCTCTTCGGGACTAATTATATTACAGAGCAAGGAGGAATGGCCTAGCTAAATATGATCAGTCAAAGTTTCTAAATTCTTAGCAATTATTCAGAGGAAACAAAAGTAAAATAACTTAAGGGACCCTCAAGGCAGAAAAATTCTTAGCTCATGGGACAGTACTCAATAAACAGGCTGACACAGCTCCTGGTCAGTAGGACAATTATCTGTCACTGTTATCTTAGATCGATATTTTGGATCTCTCAAGCCTTTAATCCCAAACAAAGATTGGCTTGTGTAAAATATTCTCTCTGTTTATATCTTTACATTTATTGGGTTTGATAGAGAGATTGATGCTGAGTTTAATGACACTGAACTGTGAAGGTAGATTCTGTGTCTTAGGAGCCTTTCCGCACCATGTATTGGAATTGGCTGGTATGGAAATCTGGTATGGCGTTATTGGTACAGGGTGCCATAGGTCGCGTTAGTCCTTTTTGTCTAGAAGACTAATGTGGGAAAGCATGGGCAGTGGGGAACATTTCCCTTGGTGCTCATCACTTACTGCTTTGCTCACGTCTTTGACTAGACATGGCTTCCCATGAAACCTTCACCATCAGACCAGAGAACTGATGTCAGACAGTGAGTGAAAGGACAATTGCATCTCCACAGTCCTAGTGATTGGATATAGACCTGCAAACTATTGAAAGCATGAAAAGGAGTCGATGTCGAATCATTTAACAGCTCAGATTGTCAGTTGAATATGGTGGTTCTTGAACAACATAACTTGATAAAATAATGAACAGAAAAAGGAACTTTGGCTCTTTCAGGAGGTAATTATTTTTATTGGATATTTTATTCATTTACATTTCAAATGTTATCCTCTTTCACGGTTTCCCCTTCACAAACCCACGACCCACCTCTCTCCCCCTGCTTCTACAAGGGTGCTCCCCCGCCCACCCACTCCCACCTCACTGCCCTGGCATTCCCCTACAGTGGAGCATCAAGCATTCACAGGACCAATGACCTCTCCTCCCACTGATGCCCGACAAGGCCGTCCTCTGCTACGTATGCGGCTGGAGCCATGGGTCCCATGTGTACTGCTTGGTTGGTGGGTTAGTCCCTGGGAGCTCTGGATGAGGGGTCTGTTTGGTTGATATTGTTGTTCTTCCTATGGGATTGCAAACCCCTTCAGCTCCTTCAGTCCTTTCTCTAACTCTTTTATTGTGGTCACCGTGCTCAGTCCAATGGTTGGCTGTTAGCATTCGCCTCTGTATTTGTCTGGCTCTGGCAGAGCCTCTCAGGAGGTAATTCTTAATTCTGCTTCACTACCATGGGCTACACAAGTGGTAAACCTCACCCCCAAGAGAATAGAGCTTGAAGAGCGATAAATACTGGGAAAATACTGCCAAAGGCAGCCTTAAACAGTGCACTGAATCATGAGGATGCCATGTACCACCCTCCATATAATGACAGTAGCTTTTCCCCATGATACTCCCGAATAAAAACCTGTAACTTGAGTACATAAAGAAACACCAAGCTCGGATTGTGAGACATTCTATAGGATACCAGAAAACACTCAATGATATAAAGTCGCGAAACACAGAAAAACCAGCAAACTATATTATCTTTAATACTTCTTTTTAGATATAAATTATTTCTAAAGGACCCCTGAGATAGCTATTGGCAAATACCTCTGTGTTACATTCACATTGGACACAGAAAAACATTTTTAAGTTTAAGAAGGAAAACTAGCAGCAAAAGAAAGGGACTCTTCTTGTTAGGTATAAATGATATAAGAAATAAGATAAAGCCCATGAGGCATATCAGAGAAAAACAATCATTGGATCATAGAAAACAGGGGAATGACTTGTTGTAAGTCTGTATAAAGGTCAAGTGCTCCATATTCTATGATTTTTCAGAGACGAACATTCTTCGTATATTCCCTCCCCTGTAACATGACCCCCTCCCTAATATTAACCACAAATACCTAGCCCCATTATACACAGTCCTCAGAGGCTCCCAGAAGGAAGTTCAAAGGGGAGTTTTTTCACACCCAAATTATCCTGAGGTATTTTCCTTCTTTCTTCTTCTGGCATATTTATCTTGTTTTAATCACCTTGCCTCTTCTATGATTTTCTGCTATGTCAAACTAGGAAGCAATGTGAGGGAGCTGGTAGCCAGCTGTTTTCCATCCCAGCCGCAGAAACAGCAGAGGTTACAGCCAACTGAAGGAACTGCAGACAAGAGTCTGTAGGAAATCCTCTTTGCATGGTCTATCCTGCAAGCACAGGCACCGAAGGAAAAGGCATTCTGACTCTGGGTAGAATAGAATAGAATTAGAATAGGAAGATTAAGAAATTAAAAGAAGGAAATATTTCCTACAAGAATATAGATTCAGGACATTCATTTAATAACTAAACTCAATCCTCTCTGTAGTGAGAAATATTAATAAAGACTGGCACGTTCCTGTGCTCCGGCTGGCAATGGGTGGGCCACAGATCTCCCACCAGGAGATCTCACTCTCTCAGCCCGCCAACTCTCCGGAGCTGAGTCCCTTGGAGGATCCACACAATAACTGCCTGCCCCACGATTAACCATCTCAACACCCAATTACCCGGTAGAATTAAAACTCCTAAGCATATAGTTAACCAAACAGATTTATGTATCAATGATAACACAATTTACAAGATGCCAATATAATAATTTCAGAGCCAATTGATAATGATAAAAGCTGCCCACCTAGATTAGACAACTTATTCCAAACTTCTAACCTTTATGATAACATAACCATCAGTGGCGCTACGCCAATTCACGTCCGCTGCCATCTTCCTTCTCCTATCCTCTCTCCCAAGATGCTCTCCTGTGCAACTCTTAGCTCCACCTCCCTGTTCCCTGTCCAACCACAGGGCTCCTGTTGCCCTAATGTAATTGGACAGGGAAAATCCTGCAACACCTCTCTATGTAAAAAAAGAAAAAAAAGTCTGGAAATAAAGGTAAAGTTAAGGACTTTTTGGTTTTTTGCAGTATATGTGTATCTCAAATATGTAGAGCAGTGTGTTGGACAGCCAGAGAAATAGAGCTCCATTTAGCAAGATAAATGATATACATTTTCTATAGTGAGAAATTAAATGTTAATTCTGTAATAACAAATAGAATTCTGTTTCATGAGCTTAAAGACCTGATGGCACAAGTGCAAAGATGTTTCTCTATGGTCATTTCCAGGTTTGTTTTTTTTTTAATACTACTTCATTATTTTAAATTCTATTTTGAATATTTTTATTTATTCTTTGAGAATTTTATGCATATATATTACGTGTTATGAAGTTCCCCTAACATGCCCCGCTCCCAAGTGCATGTTTTATTTTTCTCCAATGCATCCAATTAGCATTGCTTATATGCATATGGGCTTGGAGCCATCCTCTGGAGCATGAGAAACTTACCAGTGACCACAACCCTAAAGAAAGATTGCTCTTCTCCCATCAGGTGCCATCCCCTGCCTTATGAGCCCCTCTACCATTCATCCTGGAGCTTTGATTGGCTTGATCTTTTGCAAGTCACCAGAGCTGCAATGAGGCTACGAACATTAGAGCTATGACATGTCCCGAAGACAGCATTTCACAGCACCCTTCCCACTGTGCAGCTCTGACTTACATTTTTGTAAGTCTTCATGAGAACTCTTTATCATCTATTCATTCCTAGAGCAAGGCAAAACTGCCATGGAAGAGATAAATACAAAACTGTGAGAAAAATCAAAAGTACCAAAATCAAGCTAGTCACACAAAACATTTATATTTCTTGGACTCTTTCCAAGTTGAAAAAAATATTTATTTTTTAAGAGTTACAAAGTGGAGCCTGGTGGGGATGTATCACGGTTACGAGCATGCTGCTTTTGCAGAGGGCTCAAGCTTGAGTCTCAGCTCCCAAGTCAGGCAGATCACTACTGCTTGGACTTCAGCTCCAGGAGTAACCCAACGTCTCTGGCCTGTGTAAGCACCTAGATTCCCCACATTCATACTCACTCTGCTGCAGAATAGAAATAAAATAAAATGTAAAGAAACTTAACAAAGTATTATTCATGAGATGTTTAGCATTTGGTAGACTTCTATTTACCACCCAAAGCCATTCTTTTTCAGCTATCCATAATGAAGATGGGTTTGGAGCAGTGCTTTACAGGATGTGGTTCTGTTTTGTCTTGTAGGTGAGCAGAAATATTAGAGTTCTATAACCATCAGCACACGGACCACACATCATATTTTGAATCTGTAGACTTGCTTTCTCAGGCTGACAGCATTTCAGACTCTGTTGGGGAGTTCTTACCTCTCTAACGAGGCCATCAGTGAACTAAAAAGTATGTGGAAAGTTGTGGATAGTGGTGTACTGGTGGGTATTTAATACTGTCCTCAGAAGAGAAAAAAATGTAGATGTGTGTATGTGTGTGCGTGTGTACATGTATCAGTTCATGATAATTTTTAAAAGTTAAAGATTATTTATGTGCATCTATGTGTGCACATGTATGAGTGTGAATATGTGTGTGTATGTGCCTCCAGAGACCAGAGATGAGGGCTAGAGTTATAAGAGGTTGTTAGCCATCTGGTGTGGATGGTGGGAGCCAAACTTGGGTCTTTTGAAAGGGCAGGAAGCACCCTTAACTTCTGGGCCATCTCTCCAGCACCAAGTAATAATTTTTCTGCTGTAAAGAATGTATATGATTTTGTGGATTGTTCTGAACTTGTATAGTCATAGACAACCTGTGGTTCTAGTTGAAAAATCCTTGTGGTCCATGGGTGTCTGAGCTGGGTAGGACTGTTCACTGCTTCTGTCTATTGGAAGTGTGTATAATACACTGTCGTATCATAAGAGCTAATCTTTAGGGAGGCGTCCCTGTCTAGTCCAGCTTGTGGCCTTGATATGAATGCGGACGACAAATTTTTATCAAGTACCTCATGACCTGCAGAAGTTGACCCGTGTTACTTGTACTATCTGCCAAAAGAGTCTTCTTTTATGCATCAGGATCCATTCAAGAAAGAACAGAACCTGAGATTTTTGAAGAGTTATTGGGGCCTGTGTTTTATTACCCCGAGTGTACTGGTTAGTTAGTTAGTTAGTTTGTTTATTTATTTATTTCTCATCTTGACACAAGCTGCAGTTATCTGGGAAGAGGAACCTCAGTTGAGAAAGTGCCTCCATCAGACTGCCTGCAGGCTTGTCTATTGGGTATCTCCATCAGACTGCCTGCAGGCTTGTCTATTGTGTATCTCCATCAGACTGCCTGCAGGCTTGTTTGTCTATTGGGTATTTTTTGATTAAAGATTGATATGGGACAACTTCACAACTAGTTTAGACTACAAAAATGTAATTTCACAATCTAAAGTAGTATAAAAATGTAGAATTTGATTGATCTCTAATTTGAAGTAAACTCCTAGCTTGAATTTGAAGCTACTCCTATTAAACTCAAATCTTTGTTTACAACTATGTTCATCAGTCTTTTTCCTTTGGTGAATTAACTGTATCTATTGCCAATTGTTTTTGTTGAGTCATCTTTCATTTTCTTAATTATTTTTGGAGTTTAAAATAATGTTATTTGGATAATAACCTTTTATGTGTTATTTTCGGTCTCAGAGTTTTCCCCCGATTCATTGCTTGCTTCTTGTCACATACATGTGCTTTATTTATTCAGTTCATTTGAATTACATCACCTTGTTTTTTGATAGCTTTTGGTTTTGTATTCTATCCATAAATAGACTCTGCTTACTCGTAGAATAAATGCATTTTGTAGGAGGTTCTTCTATTTAAAAAAAAATTGATACGGGAGTGCTCAGCCAACTGAAGATGGTGTCAACCCTGAGCAGGGGGTCCTGGGTGGTCTTAAAAAGCAGGCTGAGCAAGCCATGGTGAACAAGCTGGTAAGCAGCATTTCTCCATGGTCTCCGCTTCAGTTCCTGCCTCCAGTTTTGTGTGGTGTGAGTTCCTGCCCAGACTCTGCTTCATGATGGACCATAAGCTGAAATTAACCCTGTCTTTCTCTCCCGTGCTCTTCACGTGCTTACTTTATGAATCCCGACTTGGGATGACAAAGGAATAGAAAAAGAACACAGAAAAGCTGGAATGGGTGACTTGGGCTCTCTGATGAAGAATCTGCAATTTTTCCCTCACCTCCCAAGCTCAGTGTCTTTATTGTACACTGCAGCTGAACAAACAGAGGATTAGCTATCTCCATAGAAACAGTCGCCAGTCACTGTAGGGGAGGAGTCTTCAGGCCATGAACATCAAGGGCAGAGGAGAAGAGGGTTTGTGGTGGACATTTTCTGCACACACTGTCAACATTTGTACATGGACCTGAGGAAGGTTTTGCCATCCCTCTGAGCTTCACCCGGGAAAGCAGAGTCTCACCCAGGAAGGCTGTGCCTCACCCGGGAAGGCTGTGCCATGCTGGTGGAGCTGAAGTGTTGGAGTTCTGTGACATGGCTGTATCCATGTCAACAACACATGCCTTTTCTACTCAGTCCCCATGTTGCTTTTGGTCACAGACTTTATCACAGCAATAGTAAGCAAACTAGAATGCTGAGCAATGCAAAATTTAATTTTCCCTCAAAGATTCTGCTTCCTGAGAACTGATGATTACAGTGTAGTGGGTTAATTCCATGGTTTAAAAGTCAATTACGGGTGTCCTAACCTCCAGTAAGCAGCTTGGGCACACACACACACACACACACACACACACACACACACACACACACACAGAGAGAGAGAGAGAGAGAGAGAGAGAGAGAGAGAGAGAGAGAGAGAGAGAGATAGAGAGAGAGAGAGGAGTGCCAAAAATCTAGTCTATAGCTCACAGTAGAATAGCTATTGGACTTCCTGTATAGACCTACCAGAAATATAGTTTTAATATGTTTCTATAATTACAGGTTATTAAATAACTATATTAAACCTTAAACCTTCATAGTCCTTCTCCTCTTTCTATAATATTTTTGAGCAGTGCTGTGACTTCAGCGCAAGCTCTAGAGCATGGCAAACATATGCCCTGCCACTCAGCTGTACTCACAGCCTTGGTGGCAAATACAGGTTTAAATCGTTTTTGTTTAAAGAAACATGTTTACTTCACAATTTTATATCTTTTAAATTTCCAGAGAAAGCGCTGTCCTTTTTCTAATGGTCCGAAGAAATGAGCCCCGAATTTAACCCCGGATGCTCACAGTTTTTCACATATGCTACTGATTTAGTCCTTTCCTTTAGGCTCAAGAGGAAATGTATTTGCAATTAATAATTCAATTTATTTGTGTATGATTAAATAGATGCTAAGGATGCCACCTGTGTTACAAGAAAGTGAAGCTAAACCTTAAAACGGCTTTGTAATCACATGATAGCTCAGGCAGCTGCTCAGTATGTTTGAATATAAATGCTTTTCTCTAGGTCCCACAGAAATACTAAAACCAACTGTTATTTTCTTACCAATGCAATGCCTCCAAAATTGATTTAGAGTGCATATCTAGAGCCAGTAAGGTAGGTGAAGGCACTTGCTGCCAAAGCTTGATGAATTGAGTTCAATTCCCAGAATCCACATGGTAGAAAGAAAGAACTGACTCAAAAGCCAGGCATGATGGCACCCACCTTTAGTGCTTCCCAGGGAAGCAAAGGCAGGCAGATTCAGGCCGGTGATGCATCCTATAACCCTGTCTCCCCTCGAAAATCTGACTTGTGCAGATTGCCTTTCGATCTGCATGTACAGGCCATGACACACGATGGCACACACACACACACACACACATGCACATGCACACGCTTTCTCTCTCACACAGACGTGCCTGCGTGCACACACACAATTAAGTAACTAGATACATAAATAAACAAACAAATGTATAAATTCCTGTCATGGTGGTGTACATCTGTAATGCCAGCAATCTAGGGGTGCAGCTTCAGGGTAAAGAAGAGGAACTCAGGGCTATTCTCTGGCCACATAGAGAGCACAAGTCCAACCTAGGCCATGTAAACCTTTAATAGTAATGAAATAAAGTGCACCATTAATCCAATTTATAAAATGCAGAGACTCATCTAACGTGCTTACTTTTCAGAAGCCTACTTGGCTGTCTTATATTCTCAATTTATTTTTGAACATCTAATATGCTAGTATTCAATTTTTGCAAGCTATTACTTGTTGACAGTTTCACGTGTGTATATGTTTTAGTCATTCCCACCGATACTCTCTCTCACATCCTTCTTGTTCTTCCACCAAGGCTCTTTATCCCAAGAAACGCTCTACAGCTTTCATGTCTTCTTATTGTGCATGGGACACTGCGTTGAATGAGCATTGCTTGCATGGTGTGAGTTAGGAGCACTGATTACTTTTCAGGGTGCACCCACTGGCAAAAAGGATGCTCACTTCTCATTCCCTGCCAATAGTTCCTCATGAAGGGGTCAGGTCTCACCTCATTCCACCAGCTTGGGTCTAGAAAACTGACTTGGGTTAGTGAGGGACTGAAGAAAGGACCGATGTGTGTAGACACAGGTAGGAAAAAGCTAGGTTTGCATGGGTTGGTCACACTCTGATGGAGGGCCACCAACTGTTATAACAACCCAGACCCTCAGTGTGTTTATTAGGTACAGTGAGTGTGTGTGTGTGTGTGTGTGTGTGTGTGTGTGTTTGTGTGTGTGTGTGTGTAGGCATAGGAAAACAGTCTTAGGCTGTAAATATCTGGGAAGAGGAAGTCGTAGTTGCTAGTTTTTGCACGTACTGATCAGGTACTGGTAAACACATGCTTATATCAGAGGAAGGCTTTGCCATTTTGTGCCTAACCCATAGGGGGAAGGCGTTACCAAGTTTCCATGGTCCTGAGACATTGGTCCTCCACATGCTAAGTCTACATCAGCAGTACACATTGACTCGGGACTTAATCTGCTCTTTACAGATTCATTCAATGTTTCCTTGGCTCCCCATAGGGCCTCATGAGTCCTTTTCCCAGGCACGATGAAATGTTGTTGGGTCCAACCTTCTGCAACTTTTGTGGACATAATCACAGATGCAGTGGATTCTTGAGTGTAGTGACCACGTCATGTTCACAAGATATCATCTAAATCATGCTACCTCATTCCTCTGTCCTTACATTCTTTGCACCACGTGGATGGCTAAGGGTCTGAAGAAGCCAGAGGTGGACGTTGGATCCCTAAAATTGGAGTCACAAATGGTTGTGAGTTGCCATATGGGTGCTGAGAATTGAACCTAAGTCCTCTTTAAGAGCAGTCAGTATTATTAAACACAGATTATCTCTCCAGCCCTATTATTAATAGACCTATTTTTATAGGTCCATTATTGACATATGAAACGCTAATAGGGCAATATTAGTATTGGATGTATACAGTCATATGTATATAGAATTATATGAAAGTGATAAATGAAGCTTGTTTTGTTAACATCTGAAGTATTTTCACTTCTCAAAGACCTTAGTTTTGCTCAGTTGATCTCTCCTAGATATCACCCCATATAACTTTTGTTAGATTTCATACATACTTGAATGCTGGGATTAAATCCAAACCTCTTAGCTTCTTGCCTGCCTCGCTTCTCATGGTTCCTCTCTTTTATACATCTGCATTTACCCATCACTTCACATTCTCCAGAACTTCAAGTGTTTTAATCTCCAGATATTACTTACTTCCATCTAGCTCATTCTTGTCGGGACAGCAAATCTATTAATACTCTATCACAGTGGTACCTAAAAATCATTCATGCTACCTTCTAATGATTTCATAGTTAATTTTTATTTCTTCCTCTTGATACACATCCCAACTCCTTTCTAAAGCTCTTAAGGATTTATTTTGATAAAATCTTACTCTTCAGGGGCTGGAGAGGTGGCTCAGTATTTTAAAACACTGACTGCTCTTCCAGAGGTTCTGAGTTCAATTCCCAGCAACCACATAGTGGCTCACAACCATCTGTGATAGGATCCAATGCCCTCTTCTGTGTCTGAAGACAGCTATAGTGTACTCATATACGTAAAATAAATAAGTAAATCTTAAAAAAACCTACTCTGCCCAATGTTCATTCTAGAGATTATCACTAGAGGAAACCACAAACTTACTGAGCAGCTTAATTTCAGTGCATATAAACACCAAACTGCCTTTAAATGGTGTCCAGCAACCTATACTTTATTTTCCTGCTCTGACTGTCCTTAGATTCCTAGATAACTATTTTAAGTCTTCTGCTCTTGTACATTTGTAACTCCTTATTGCCCATTTTAACATTCAAGTCACACACACACACACACACACACACACACACACACACACACACACACACACACAAACACACACACACACATTTAAAAAGATACCTTCTACAAATTCCATATCTAAAATTACTCTTAGGTCTTATACATCACCACATATTCTGCCCTCTCTTCTGTTATCCCAGATAGGACAATAACTCACATCTTTACATAAGTCCGACCCCTTATCTGTACGTTAGGCCCCGTTTTTCCTTATTGGAGACATCTCTCTCGCCCTCTCCATATGGCTCCTGAATCCTTGTATCTCTCCCACTCACTTTCTGGCCCACTTCATTAAAACAACCAAGTTTCCTGTCCTTTACGCTTTGATAGAGTGCTTTGATCATTCATCTCATTAACTTTTTTTGATAGCTTAGTATTTAGATTATCATCTATTTTGGAGAAATGTACCTTCATTTTCCTTTTATTCAGATTTCAGTAAATTGTGTGAGTTATATGAAGATGCCCTACCAAAGGAGAAATAAACAAGGGGCTATAGTTTATAAAATCATTTCTTGGCTTTACCCTTGTATCACTATAGTGTGTCTGGGATGTAATATAAACATCTTAATACCATAAAACTGAGGAAGAGAGAGAAACAGCAATTTGATGAAGTGTTTCTGTGTGTGTCAAGGGCAATGCTAATAGACATCACTCTTTTCTTCAAGTTAATAAAGATATATCCTTTTATCTAAAGAACATCATAGAGGAGTAACAGGGATCCTGGGAGCAAGCTAAGCAGATTCCTCTAGAAAACACCGTAAGTTCATGCAGGCTAAGGGCATACAGCAATATCAAAACATGGTAAAGGACTTATGTCTTCTTTCCATTAATTAATTTATTCACTTCACATCCGGATTGCAGTACCCCCAGTATCTTCCTCACATAGCCTCTCCCTCCTCCCCCTCCCTCTTTTCCTCTGATGATGGGGAGGTCTCCCTGGGTACCAACCCACCTCGATGTATCAAGTCACCTCAGGACTAGGCATATCCTCTCCCACTGAGACCAGACAAGGTAGCTCAGTTAGGGGAACAAGATCCACAGGCAGGCTACAGAGTTAGGGACAAGCCCTGCTCCAGTTGTTGGGAGACCTGTATGAAGACAAAGCTGTACATTTGCTACATATTTATGATAGGCCTAGGTCTAGCCCGTGTATGCTCTTTGGTTGGTGGTTCCATCTCTGTGAGCCCCCAAGGGTCCAGATTAGTTGACTCTATAGGTTTTCTTGTGGAATCTCTATTCCCGCTGGGTCTCACAATCCTTTCCCCAACTCTTCCACAAGACTCCCTGAGCTCTGTCTAAGTCTAATGTTTGGCTGCATCTGTTCAGGTCAGGTGCTAGGCAGAGCCTCTCAGAGGACAGTTATGCTAGGCTCCTGTCTATAAGCATAACAGAGCATCATTGATAGTGTCAGGGATTTGGTGGTTTCTCAGAAAATTGGAAATAGTTCTACCTTAAGACCTAGTTATACCACTCCTGGGCATAAACCCAAAAGATGCTCCTCCACACCACAAGGACACTTGCTCAACTATGTTCATAGCAGCTTTATTCATAATAGCCAGAAACTGGAAACAACCCAGATGTTCTCACCTGAAGAATGGATAAATAAATGGTTCATTTATGCAATAGAATACTATTCAGCTATTAAAAACAAGGACAACATGGAAATTTCAGGTACATGGATGGAACTAAAAAATATCGTCCAGAGTGGGGTAACCTAGACCCAAAAGACATGCAAGGTATGTACTCACCTACAGGTGACAATCAGCCATTAAGCACCATGCTACAATCCACAGACCCAGATAAGCTATATAATAAGGAGGGCCCAAGAGAGGATGCTTTAATCTCACTCAGAAGGGGAAATAAAATAGTCATCTGGGGTAGATGGAGGGAGAAAAGTGGGTGAGAGAGGGGATAGGGAAGGGATGGGTGGGGAGGGGATCAGGTATAAGGAGAACCAGAGAGAAAGGACATGGAAATCAGGGTTGAGCAGTAGCTGTGTGTCGGGGGTCCACAGGGATAGGGGACGCTGACACATCTCTAGAACTTGCCAGAGACCTGGAGTAGGGAAGGCTCCAGGAAGTCTATGAGGGTGATTATAGCTGAGACTCCTCGCAGTGGGGGATATGGAGCCTTAAGTGGCCACCTCCTGTAATCAGGCAAGACTCGCAGTGGAGGGCTAAGGACACCAACTGACCCATAAAACCTGCCACCCAAAATTTGTTCTGCCTACAAGAAGTTCAGAAAACAGATGGGGTAGAGACTAAGGAACTGGCCAAGCAATGACTGACCCAGCTTGAGACCCAGCCCGTGGGCAAGGACTCCTTTCCAATCAGGGTCTCTTTAGTTACATTGCAAGTTTTTAAAGGTACTAAGGCAGACACATTATTTCCTGAAAAGTAATTTCTGTTCTTTGTATGGTATGGGCTGCCTTTCAACCTATATAAATATTAAGCTTCATAAACTCACTAATGCTGTCATAGACAACCTTTTATAGGTGATTTAAGAGGAATTGCCCAATATATGTTGGCTGAATTTCTAGAAGTGCATATGCATTTTTTCAGTATCTAAAACTACTGTGTGCTTTGCTGTTTTCTACATTTTCTTCCTAAAAGATAAATTTATCAGAAATGTGAGCTTAATACTGTAATAAGAAAAATTGGAGCTATGTAAAAGGGTAGATGCAGAACTCTTCCTTGTTCTATAGACTCAGCTAGATAGAATTATTCTTTGTTTAGTATCACTGAGAAATTAATGAAAACATTAGTACTGAAATGGCCTATGCTATTCACTAAACTGTAAAAAACATTAATCTTCCCCCCTCCTTGAAGAAACTCCAGCCTATTGCTGCTGCCTCTAGTTACCCCTGAAAGGGAAAGATAAGTCTCAGTAGCTGAAGATGCCATGTTATTCAGAAACAAGGGTCACCCAGAGGACCCTGATCTGGAACTGCCATGAATGCCTCCTCTTTCATGTCCAGTTTTCATGGTACCAGGAAGAGCCATGCAAGCTTCTAAAGGAGGGAGGCAAACAACAGTCACACCCAGTTGTGGTGCCTATGAACTGCATCAGTGACCAGCAGTACATGATAATCATAAGGGTACAATAGTGGCACACATACCTTGGCAGTAACTACTCTCTAATTGGACTTAAGATCTGTTCAAGAAGAGGGCTACCATGCCTGGTACTGGAAACCCAACTAACTACTCAGTGCGCTAGTGAAGTCATGGTCAAAGAAGGAGAATCTGTAACCTTTAAGTTACTAAACTAATCCCTAACAGCAATCTATAAATGCTTATCCTTCTGCCTGAGATAATTGTAGTCATCACACATCAAGAAAATTTTTTTTGCAATAGACAGAGGCTAGTACAGAAAAACTACAACCAATCAACATGCAGAGCTGTGGAGTCCAGTTCCGAGGGATTATCTACAAAGCATTCCTACATCTAAGGCTCAGAAAACACTGTGGAAAGGGGTTAGAGGGAGCAGAAAGATTGAAGGGCCAGAGGATCAGGGAGTTTGCTATGAGATTGTCTCTTAGTAACATTAGAAGCTACACCCTTAGAGTACCATCAACATGACCACTGAAATGTGGGCTGAATAAGGACACCAACTAACATGCCAAACTATGTGGGTAAAGCTCATACGGCCTCCACCCTACACAAAGAACTACAGGCAACTGGGAATGGACAAACGGGCCATCCCCCAGGAACAGCAGACCAATTAGTTGTCCAGTGCCAAGCAGTCAGCCCTGAAAACATACATACGGAACATTATATAACCGACAGGTTATACTTAGGAGTGTGTGCGTATGTACAAATGCATACAGGCATGCAATAACAATGAGAAAAGACGCCATGAATCTGAAGGAGAGTGGGGGAAAGAAGGGTATAATGGAGGTCTTGGAGGGAGGAAAGGGAAGGGAGAAATGTAATTAAAATATAATCCCAAAATATAAATAAACCTTTAAAATTTTTCTCTGACCTCATATCACAATCAGTCTGTCTATCTATTTATCTATCTGTCTATCTATAATCTATCATCTATGTGTGTGTGTATGTATGTGTCTATTTATCATATTTCTATCTTAACTCATCTGGATTCCATTTAACCTCACTTTATATTTTTGTCATTATTTTGCTCCAATAGCCAAACTGAATACTTCAAACAACTGGACTCCCTTTAGGGAGCGAATATGATTCTCTCTCTCTCTCTCTCTCTCTCTCTCTCTCTCTCTCTCTCTTCCCTTTATCTTTATGTTCTTCCTCTGAAAAATATCCCCAATTCATTTTCTTTAGTTACCTCTCATCTGTCACAGAAGTGCCAGTACAGTCCATAAATCTTTGCTCCCTAAAGACTGCATTAGGTCCTATCATGCCTACATTTGTTCTAACACATTGTAATTGTCCCCAAAATCTGTGAGCTCAGGGTTCTCTTGTTCACTACTGTAATCCTAGTACTTTCTATGAAACATCTCCTTACACAGTTCAGTCGTGGTTCTGAGTAGATCATATTTAGTGTTTTGTTTATGAATCTAATGCATGAAGAGATGAAGCCAACACATCCTGTGCCCTCAGACACCACAACCACAACTGTGTTATCAGCTCCTGATGAAAGAATATGTTATACTCCCCAACTTTTCAAGAAATCACTCCTTTTACCAAATCCACCCATGTTGTGCCCCTGTTTTCATGAGGAAGGGGAAAAGTGAAAGAATGTGTAAAATATTCAAAAGGCACAGATATAATTGCTTCAAAACTCTCAGAACTAGAGAATTTAAAAAGAGCTGATAGAACTAGAGAAAACATATTTAAAAAGAGCTGAGGAAACCGTGTTGAATGCATCACTTCATGGTTTAGAATAATGCAGTATTTAGCCAATAATAATGAGCAGATGGTGGAGAATTTTATCTCTATTGGGCATAGTTACCTTCAATCTAGAGGCTTCAGTTTTGAGTACCAAGCCCTAGGATCAATCTGGAAGACTTTTCAGAGATGCTTGCAGAATGTGGAGTCGATGAAAACTCGGTGATGCAGAAGGCCCTGAGTCCAGTTGTCTACTTTCATTTCCTAGTGCTACCACGCCAGATGATAGATGTTATAGATTACTTAAAATTAACCCCTGTGAAGCAATGCAGGCATTCTAGCAGGAGACTTCGAATCTTGAAGTTAATTACTCATTAAGTGAAGTTTAATTTTGTAATTAATGTTGCATGACCTTGTTTGAGAAGAGCCTCTACTCATTGCATAAAGAGAAGGCAGTGACTGAAGAAATGATTCCTCTCAGGTTGAGTTGGGTAAACCTGTGGTTTAATTGGAATTACAAGGGCAAGGGTGAGAAGTTACAGAAGTTATAGAAGCCTGGGCAACTCTGGGGTACCTGCATCATTAAGAGTTCCCCCATGTCCCAGCAATTGCTAATGACATGCAAATTCTTACAGGGGGCATGAAGTGGCTAGTGTGCTTCCTGCACCATGTGAATCTTTCCATACTCTGCTTCCTGAGCCACTTTATGAAGGCTGTGAGCACTTTGTCTTTTCTGGGAAAGATTCTTTCTAGTAAACCCTAACTTGTGAGAGTCTCACACTGCTAATCATAGGTACTCTGATTTCAAGATGGCAGCAGCAAGGTCATGCCCAGTGGATAGGGTCTCACAATAACTGGCACTACAATTCTTTCACGACAATATGCTTTTGTATTTATCAGATTAGGAACAACATATTAAGGTGACACAGGTAGCCTACTTCAATGACCCTCTCTATAAAATCTGGTACCAAATGCTAGAAAGAAAACTCAGCAGGTACAAAAACACCTTCCTGAGGTTGACTCAACTTTCTGACCCCACAGACCTTTGGAAAGAACCTTTGGGGCCAAATCACAGCACTAGATTGCTTTCTTCAATTCATAAAGTTATAAGAATGGCAGAATAATTAATGTGCCATGAAGTAATTTAACCTTTCATTGTCTCTATTGAACAAAAAATGAAAAACCTCTGTAGCTAAACATGTTTTAGAAGATTTTATGTGCTGTATGATTCTTAGTGTAGCACATTAGACAAAAATCTCAATGAAAAAGCTTCCTGCCATGTACAGTGACATAATGTAAGTGCAGCACTTCGGAGGCTGAGATGGGGGGATCACTGTAGGCTACTCAGCAAGAACCAACCAGGACTTCAGAGTGAAAACATTCTATCAAATACAAAAAGGAATGAGGTAAGGAAGAAAGAAAGACAAAAAGAAAAACAGGCAGATGGGCAGTTGAACAGACAGAGACAGAAAGACAGAAAGAAAAGGAAGGAAGCTTTTCTATGTTTTGTCTAGTGTAGTCTGGTCTTTTCCCTTTTCTACTGAACTCCCTCTTAGCATCCTTGTGGTGGAACACCACAGCTTATCATGAGGGCAATGTAGTTTTGGGTAAATGGACAGAGATGCATGCTTTTCTCAGACACAACCCCTAACCCTTACAGTGACCTGGTTTGTTACATGTAATGGACATGCTACACTTTGCCATTACATGTTTTTTCATGTAGCCTTGCCCAGTAGGCATTCTCAGTACCCTCTTCCTAGGAGCACAGCCTGCCCAGCGTTGCAGAATCTGCACATTTGTGTGTCCTTGCTTCCTGAAGCTCTAGTTGCTCCAAAGGTGAGAACAACTCAAAACAGGACAGATCGAGGTCGTTCCGTAAGATTAGAAAGAACTGTGTCCTCATTTTACAAAGGATGTGATAGCTGCGACTTTACACCAGTTGTTTTCCTCGTGCAAGAGGAGAGTCTGTGGAGCCATGACGGGGGAACAATAGCTTGTTAAGGTAAATTTCTGTCCTTTCCGAGAAATCCAAGTTTCAACGTATTCTGATACTATACAAACTAGAAGTCTGCTTCCCAGCTATATGATTCATAAATAATTTCAAATAAAATCATTTAAAGACCACCTGTGATTCACTAAGATCAGATTATCCATGTACAACTTTAGTTCATATCTTTTTGTATACATAATACAGTTCAAATGTCAGTTATATCTTTTGTAAATTATTTCTGTATTGCTCATAATTTTGCAATTAATAGGGGGGGTTACATTTTCAGGCTTAAAATCAGGCAAAGGCATCCCTTGATTCCAATCATTTTAAATTTGACTATACAGATTTGCTAGTCTTTGGCAGTTATTAAAACTTGTTATTGGAATCAACTCAGAAACAGCAAGGGGGAAAGCTATTTCCCAGTAGAAACTTCAGCCTGTTGGACTTGGTATGTGTTGGCTTGCTGGGAGTAAAGGCAGAATTCTTTGTTTGGGCTTCTGGAGAGCATTCTTCATTCGAGACACTGTACATGATAGAGAAGAAAGGAGTTCTTTTGTTGTGTGTGTCTTTCCTGCTTAGTGAAGGTCATCGTCAAAGATCTGGCCAACTGGACACAATGGTTCATGTAGGTCAATAGGTCAGTTTCCTGCAACAAAGATGAAAATGATGCTCTACCCGCCTGAGCCTCTTGAGCGCCTCTCTGATATCATTTAAGAAGACAAGTGGCAGAGTGCCATAGCATGTCTTGATGGCTGTGCCTAGAGATGTGTTTAGTGCCGGGGTTCCTTCCCACATGGCACCTCCTGCTGCAATTTATTGACACCAGATGTCCTTTGTATCAGTAAGACTTGTAGCAATGTCTATTTAAAGTTAAATTGAATAATTGAAGCCAGAGCATCATACTTTGAATGAAGTAAATCAAAGCACATCACAGTCATAAAAATGTAGACGAGGGAAAGCATGAATGAAAGAAATCCATTATAAAAAAGAAAGTCAGACCATTAGAGTCTGAAAGCACTGATTAAAATTTATCATCTCACACAGCCCTGATAGGAATCAATTGGTAACTGGTCAGGGTTCCGAGACCAGAATTAGCAAGCATGCCTTACTATATAAATTAGGCAGGCGTCTTTTGTCAGAATGACCTTCTTCATGAGAACTCATGCACGACAATTCTTCTCTTGAATGGCTTTGGGGATCAGATGCAAAACCTTTGGCTAATGATAAGAGACATGGGCCTGAAATCTAACCGTTTGACCAACATAATGCTTTCAGAGGTTTTAACAAATCAAGGCTTAACTAATGATTGATGGTGGAGAGTGGAGACATGTTTTAGAGTCTTATTTAAGAGAAAACGAAGACAGGAAGGGCTGTGTGATTAGAGAGGCTCAAAGCAGACTATGAGCCGTAAGCATTAATAAATGCGGATTTTAATAGGTAAAGATCTGGCAGCCCGCAGACAGAAAGAACTTGGACTGATTGAAAATAAATGAGAACTTTTAGTATTACTCCTAAATTGAATATCATAAATATGCCAGATAATAATACTAATTTAAAAGCACAGACCAAAGTAACTAAAGACTGAAATTAATGGGAGAGCAGGGCCAGATATTATTTTAAAGAAATTAGATGGTGTGTTCCATATATATATACATATACATATATATATATATATGTATATATATATGCATACACACCCATATATACACACATATATATGTATATATATAGTCAAGTACACAAATTCATCCTAAAGAATTTCCCTAGAGAGCTGCAGGGTTGTAGAAAAATCAGTATATAAATATTGATGAGTTATAGGAAAGTTATTTGGTTTTATCACAGTAAGATACAGCAAATAATAAAGCCCAAGCTTTTGATTAATAATGAGACATGACTATGATGATATAGAGGGTGAGAAAGGAGGATTTGATTCCATCTTAGTAGAAGAAAGACTCCTGGAAATAAACTGTTTGGCTAGAATACACATGCCTAATAAGTAATGTATTTGGTTGTGTCTAGATGTAGATAGTATGCCTAGGAGCCTCAAGCACTATAACAGAGGGAGCTAGCTTTATAAGCAGAGGCAGGAGGATTTTCTACAGCCTATGGCAGCTGGAGGGAAGACTTTAGGGGAGCCCAGGAGAAAAGGAAGCAATGTAGTGTTATAATGTAAGTGAAAGCGTAGCGCCAAGGGCAATGAAAGGTCTACCGCACAGGAATATGTAATCCTCGTTACAGTTTGTACAGTAAATCTTTCAAAAATTTAGAATTATGGTGCCTAATATACAAAGATACAATGCAGAATTCCTGTTAGTGACTACAAACATCTAGAAAAATAAAACATCCTTTTGATATTAATGCTCTTTGAGAAAAAGGGACCAATATGTTGGTGAATATGACAGAAATGTCCTTTCAGATAAACATAAATAACTATGTATGATTCATATATGTGTGTGTACATGAATGACAACTCATGAAAACATGAGATCATGCATTTGTCAATTGCTATAATACTGAACTTGCACACTGGCTAATGGCTACAAAGGGGATGCTTTGTTTTTTGTAGCTTCCGGGATCAATGTATCAATAATCTGAGAAACTGGGTGGTGATGTGAACATCATCCAATCTGTTCACAAAAATTGCTCCTACACCTTGCTTCCCATCCTTACAATGTTGATAAAATTTAAAGAGAGATTTTTTTTTTATTATCTCTAATGCTGTGTCTTTCTTTTATCTGCTTGGCTATAGAATTTTCTGTTACTGTTCAAATTAGGTGTACTCAGTTCATATTGGTTTCTTGGGATGTTGGGTATCTGATCAGCTCAGCTCAGTGATGACAACTTTTCTGGGATGCCACGACACCGACACAGACTGAGGCTACCATTGCCATCTTTTCACCATATGCTTGAAGTGTGTGTTGGCAAAAAAAAAAAAAATTAGTACACAGAAGCAGACAGTGCTTGGGGATTATGGAAATCTGTATCTTGCTATATATTTTGAGTCTAAAAGCAAGATGTGTTTATTATCTTCCTTCAGACTTTGGTACAAATTTGGACCAATAAATTCCATTTTTAGATGAAGGCTTTTTGGTGTGTGTGTGTGTGTGTGTGTGTGTGTGTGTGTGTGTGTGTGTGTGTGTGTACTCTTAACTGATGCAATAACAGCACTTTACATATGAAACAACACCAATAATAACAAAAACTGTCAAAATATTAATGTATAATGGCTATGACTTTTGGAAAGATGGAGTAAGATGATAAATTCTACATGACTCATAATTAGGATCTATTGACAGTTTTCAAACATGAATCTTTGATGAACTTATTTCAAGTTTGTATACATACTCAGAAATAAAAAAAAAACACAAGGGGGAATTCTAGTTTATAAGAAGTATAAAGTATAGCCAAAATGATTAGCAAAGAAATCCATGGGTAGCTTTTTTTTTTTTTTTTATGATTGGGCTTGAAATGTACTGACCACTTAAAAAAAACAATAAGTATAATTGTATAACAATTATATAGATGGAATTAGTCTAAATCCTTACACACATCTAATTATTTAATCTTCATAAACCTCTCAAGGTCATATTATTATTGTTCTTCATTTAAAAACTGAGCAGAAAAGTTTAAAATAACTTCTCTAAGAGTAGACAGCTGTGACATGAAAGGAAAGAAGGAAAAGTCTGCTCTAGGAATGATCTAGAAGTTCTTCATCTTACTAGTCTAACGGGAGAGGAAGGGCAGTTCGTCACATGGAATGACAAAATTTAATTTAGAAGTGAATTTAATCTGCACTTAAATCATCTAGGCCATAGGTTCTAAAAAGAAGGACATTGTTCAGTAAGGGAAGAAGGAATGTGTTTATGGGTGAAGATGTTTGTCTACAGCTGCTAAGAGCCACTGGGAACAGAACTGAAGAAGGAAAATTAGACTTCCCTTGTTTAAGCAGTAAAGATAAACCCCGAAGAGGTGAAGTATTAAAACTGTCCAAATTCAAGAGGTCGCTTCCTAGAAGCTTCCTAGAAGCCAGCTTGGGTTTGAATGAAGGCTATTTTCACAGAAGAAATGGAAGCTGTGACAAAAGGAAGGAAAGAAGAGAGGGAGACAGGAAGCAAAGAGCAAGGGTTGGAAACAGAGTCGAAGTTCTCGTAGAGAGAAATATAGAGAACAAAGGACGGTTTTAGTTGATGGAAGGAACTGGGTCTATGTTGGCTACCATTTCGCATTGTAGTGCCCAAGTGATTTTTTAAAAAGTATATTTAAGAAATTTAAGAAGAATAATTTTGAAGCTTTAGATGAAGCAGCTTAGGAGAGGTAAATACACAGAATTCTGGGTTTCTTATTCATTATTCTGAGATAATCAGTTTTAGATTTGCTCTTTGGGAAGGTCCAGCTGTAGATTCTAAGAGACCTGATCATTTTAATAGACCATGAAAGCTCAGAGGTAATAATATGTCTCCTCTTCAAATGACATCATTTCCATGTGTCTGATTTCTTCTGGAAGAACAGAGATCAGTACCTGCCATGTGCTGTGGTTTGCTCATTCAGCTCCAGGCGAGGTAGATAAATTATCATACTGGATATTCAGACATAACTAGTTACTTTACTTCTCTATTTGATAAACTTTCACAAGCTCTCAGACATTTTGCCACTCTAGAAATGTTCCCCCAATCTATCCCTTCTATGTCCATATGGAGAAGTCTGGGTAGATGAACCCATATACTCCCAGGTGAAATCCCTGTCCTCCAGTGTTACCTGAAATAATACTGACATTTTGATATTTCCATTTTTCTCAATGTTTTACAATGTTTCTAAAACTGATCAGGCTGCAGGAAGGAACAAAGGATAACATTTTCCATATTTTCTCTGTCAGCAGTATTTAGTAAACTACTGTGCAACAGAATAAACCTTCTGACAGGTATGTTGTCCACTTTGGTAGCCATTGTTAGACATATGTGACTCTTCAGCATGTGAAATGTGCCCAGTGCAACTGTATTTTAAGTGTGTTGGAAGTTCAACTCACCACGAGTTGGGTACCATATTAGTGAAGTTTAAATCCCAAACAGAGGTTACCCATCTGCTCTTTCCCAACTCACCAGAGGAATAAATTTAGGAGTTACAGGTATGGTTAATTAAAATTAAAACATTATACTATGACTTCTAACTGAATAAAATGTATGTGAGTGCACAAGAAGATAATTATTTAGAGAAGGTTAGAAATACATTCTAAAGATGTGTTTCTGGAAAAAAAAAACACCCTACACATTTAGGTAGTAAATTATAGGCTCTCAGTGTATGTGAATCTGCACGACAGACATGGATGATAGAGTTCGCTTGCTTTTATAGTTGTATCTTGGGTTTTAAGCATTTTGGTTTCAAGATGCCAAATGAACACAAAATATCATCAATAGAAATGAGAAGTCACTGAAATAAAACAGAGATGTTTCTATTGGTTCTGTAAAGAACATGCATCTTATTGGATGCTGTTTGCTATGTATTGGTGATGTAGAAGTAATTGGTTGGACATGTGAAGGAACGTCGCAGGAAGGGGGAGCTCAGGCCATGCTCCCATGTAGAACAGCGAATAGACATTGAGCATCGCCTCATTCAGTCACAGGCCACGTGGGATGTTTTCCACCTCAGTTTCTGTCCATATAACCACTTTTTTTTATTCTTTTTTTCACCTGCTCTTTGGCTCACCCCTCCTTCCATAGGCTGTCTTCATTTCTTGATCATGCATGATCTTACCACATGGTCTACAACCCAACTCCAAAATAAACACTTAGAATGTCTTTGCTTCAAATCTTCTTCTTCATAGGTTCGACTTTAGCCAAATGTCTCAAAGGACAAGGCAGACAAACTACTGCTATAGTACTTCCCCACATTAGTTTTGATAATATGGTTAAGCAGATGTGAATGAAAATGTAGGGTCACTTACACTACTTTCTTTCTCTATATCAGAAAACTCGAATTCAGAGAAGTGAATGAATATACAACATAGCAATGTTTGTAGGAGAAAGTGCTTTTTTTTTGTACAAAAACATTCCATGTCCACTTTCAGGCTCACTATCAATATTCAGTACCAAGACATTATAGTAGACAGGAAGTAAATGTATTCTGAGACATACCATGAGTTTTGGTGGGGTCTCTGCTTAAGACTAAACTCACACAGAAACTCTTCAGACAATTCGGTCTATGGGTTTATATGCGTATGCACATATGTATTTGTATATATACATTTGTGACTGTATGTGTGTTATGAGATTGGCTATGATTTAAGTATGGAAGGAATTAGGTCCTTGTTTATGTTCTTTCTGTACATTTCTGCTTTAAGTAGCTAATCTTAAAAAACTGAAATCACATTGTTATTCAAGTACAGAGATTTCTAAAGGTAGATTTGAGGTCAAGAGCATTGACATTAACTAAATCCCTCTGGATTTGTTTGTTCTTGAAACAGTGGGAATGGTTGGTCAAACACAATGTGAATTTTATTAAATCATGTTGATTTTTTATAAAATTGTGGATGGTATAAAGGGCACTGCCTAAAAATTCAGTCTTTGAGTATGCAGACATACAGCAGGATCTGAGTTTCTCTGAATAGCCCATGGAGGATTACTGACAGAAAAGTAGAGAATAACCATGTAGGCAAAGCCTAGAGTTAAGTTGCACTGCTTTTTAAAAGTCTAATAACTGAAATTCAGTTTACTGCTGGAGAGTTTCATATATTTACATAATGAATTATAGCTGTTTTCACTTAGAGAAGCAGAAATGATCTTTTAAAAGGTGTGGGTGCGAGGGGCTGGGAAATGGCTTAGCAGTTCAAAGCACTTGCTACTGTTGAAGATCTCACTCTGTTCCCAGCACCCGTGTGGTGGGGCACAGCTGCAACTCCAGTTTCAGGGAGTCCGATGCCCTCTTCTTCTCTCTGAGGGTACCAGGTACATATGTGGTATACATACATCTATTCAGAGTAAAATTCATATACATAAAATAAAAATTGACTACAAAAAGTAAGCTATGCCATCAAAGATGGGAGAGGCTTCTTATATTGTGTCTTAGTCAGGGTTTCTATTCCTGCACAAACATCATGACCAAGAAGCACGTTGGGGAGGAAAGGGTTTATTTGGCTTACACTTCCAATTGCTGTTCATCATGAAAGGAAGTTAGGACTGGAACTCAGGCAGGTCAAAGAGCGGGAGCTGATGCAGAGGCCATGGAGGAATGCTGCTTACTGGCTTGCTTGCTTTTCCTGGCTTGCTTCATTGGCTTTCTTATAGAGCCCAAGACTACCAGCCCACAGATGGTACCACCTACAAGGTACCCTCCGCCCTTGATCACTAATTGAGAAAATGGCTTGCAGCTGGATCTCATGGAGGCATTTTCTCAACTGAAACTCCTTTCTCTCTGATAACTCCAGCTTGTGTCAAGTTGACACGCAAAACCGGCCAGTACACATTGTTATGATTACTCTTCTGATGAGAAAAGACAACAGTAAGATCCAAATGAGAGGAGGGTCAGCATGAGCAAAGGAAAGAAGGGCTGTATACACAATGAAAAGAGTACTATTTCAACAGCAGTAACTTTTAAAATGGTCCCTTGACTGAACAGGTACAAGAAGGTATCCCTAGGATCTACTTACTGTTTTGTCTGGTTTATAGTTAGATAGAAATACAGAGTTACAGAAAAGCCCAAATCTCTATGGTTCCTCCTCAAAATCCATGTTATGTGGAAAGAAGAGTACTTTCATCCAATCAGCTATAGAGGAAAAGGAAGAGGAGAGGAAGAGGATGAGAGGAAGTGTTCTCAGGAGCCTGGCCGGGACGGAGGGTCGATGGTAGTATTGCCGTCTGAGGAGAAATCTAGAATGAGTTCTGTGCCTTAGGTTGTTTCCATGTCAGGACACCTGTTTTCTCCTGAGGTTCATCCTAAGGCTGAGGTACACACTGAGGAGAGAGGAAAAGAATGAGAAGAAGATCATAGAGAGGAATTGTTACTCTTGAGTCCTAGAGCATGGAGTTAGGTGGTCCTGGCATGAGCTTCGCTGAGATAGATGGCCATGAATCCTGGGCAGTTTTCACATCTCCTTCTGTAACTTTTTCCCAGCAGGCCTTGGATGTTTGTAAGCAGGTGTGGAAACAGGAGATGGATTGGTAATTTTAGGGTTCAAGACAACTCTCCTACAGCACAATGAAAAAGAAAAAGCAAAGTTCTTTTAAAAACCAGCCAGTAAACGTTTTTCTATAAAGAGCTTTGTTTGTTTTCTACAAAGGAGAAGAGAAAACTCCGTCACTTTCCAAAAATGGCACCGTAATGACTGTGGCTTGATATATAAATAGGCATGAAATGGTTAAATTGGGCCAGGCAACACCAGCTGCTGTAACTAAGAAGATTTCTAATCTTGAAGAAGGAAAATGTAAGAAAGTCCAAGCAGGCCTTTCTAGTCACAGAGAAAAATCTTCCAAACAAGAGCCAGACACGATATTGTATACAGCCCAGAAGCCCAAATATTCCCTTCATGGGTAGATGAACCCCACAGCATGTTAGGGCATTTGATGACAGAGGTGGTTGTAGATCAAAAGTCAAAACTTCTCTACCATTTTATTTGGTATTACTCTCTTCTTTTTCTATGTGTGCTTTCTGGAAACAGCCTCAATGGGGCATAAATAAAGAAAAGTGCATTAACTAAAAACAGATTCTGTGATTGAGCTTGGACCTAGAATTACATAGACTCATTCTGGTACACCTTTTTGTATATTAAAACAAGTCATGGGTTTCTAAATCTTAATTACAGCCTACAGTACAACAGACAGACCTCCCAGGATTATTTGAGAAGTAGCTTGTGATGTTACGCAATATTCCTGTAGGTAGAGGTGCAGCGTGCTTGCATGTTCTTGTTTGCTTGTAGGTAACCTAAGTTCCTTCTGTCAAAGCTCAAATCAGACTTCCTTTGTAGGGTCCCAGGTCACCTGCATGGGCATCCAGTGGCTCTTTGCTAGAAGCGTAGATCTCTTGATTTAACCCAGAGAACAGTATATCTGAGGTGGAGCCCTGGAATTTACTTGTAAGCACAAGCCCCAATTATCAGATCCATTTAGGAAGTGAGGATTTAGGTTTGCGTTGTCATCAGCTGTGCTATTGACTTTCAAAAGCACTCTTCATCAAATCCCTACTTTTACAGGGTTCTTATTACCCTGCACATTTACACTACAGTCCTTCTTTATATTATCTTTCTTTGGTTGTTTTTAATTCTTTCTTGGATATATGAAAATTTTTGAAAATAAAATTTGCTAAAAACAAAGAAATAAAACTGAAAGTGCAAATGCTTCTTCCAGTGAAAACCCATACAATGTGTATTGATTACTCATTGCTATAACACAAGCAGAAGTTCTTACCTTGAGGAGGTGTGTACTTTACTTCACAGTTAGGGGTACAGTCCATCATGATGGGGGGGGGGCTAAATGGCAGGAACAGGAAGCAGTTGGTCTATACCCGGAAGGCAGAGGGAGTTGGGAGTTGGAACTCTGCTTTTTCGTTTGTATTTAGTCTGAGAGATCAGTCTTGGCTGGCACCTCCCACATTCAGGATGGGTCCTCTCATTTCTGTAAAACCTCAGAAAATTTTCTCCTAGTCACACCCAGAGATTTGACTCGAGATGATTCTAAGTCAAGGCTGACCATAACAGCATGAAAATACCAGTAAAGGCAAAAATGTAAATTTTCTGCACTTAAAAATCTCCTGATGTACTTTGTAATAACAAAATAAATAAATGAATGTTGACATATCTTCAATAGAAGAATAAAAACAATTCAATTAACAAAAAACTCACAGAAATTACCCCTTTGATGTACCTGTAACAATGCCTTTGGCATTCCATGATAAAGTGTGGTTGTCTAAGATTCTTGTCATTAAAGAGGGATATTTAAAACTTAAAAATTTAAGTACTACAAAATATACTTTACATTAACATTGGATTTCATTTTAAATAATAAAAATTTAGATATAATCCAATCTCTTTTTGGGGTACAAATACATTCTTCAATTATCTTTGGATTTTGAATTTTTGTTTCATAAATTTTCTGATAATTTGGAATTTAGTCAACATATGAGAATAAAAATAAAAAATTGTTAAAATTATTGTGGAATTAATTACTCATAGGTCTCGGTTTCTGAACCTCTAAAGTAGAACTGAACAGGCTACATTTATAGTCCTCCCTAAGGGGAAAACTCTATTCACTCAGCTATTGTCTGTTTGGCCTGCACACATGAGCATGCTCGATCTCTCTCTCTCTCTCTCTCTCTCTCTCTCTCTCTCTCTCTCTCTCTCTCTCACACACACACACACACACACACACACACACACACACACACTATAACCCTGCAAGATAGAAAGACTCTGCACATGTACAAAGACATGAAAGATAGTCCCCATTAAATTTATCTGTGTATATTAAAATTCTTGCCTCCTGTCAGTAATAAGATGGATGTTGCTTTTCCTTCCGCTGACTCTGGTCAAATGCTAAACTAAGCTAAAAGAGAAAATAATTTATTCCATAGGAGGAACGACTTGCTTTCAAATGTGTATTTTAATTGCCTTTACATTTTGTTTAATTAGGGTGAGGAGTGCACGCTGGAGAGCTCTGTATGGTACTGATTACCATTTGGAATGCAGTTTCCCGATTGAAGTCGTAATAACTACAAGTCAACAGAACTTGTATCAATGACTGCAGCCAGGCAGGAGCCACCGCTCCGATGTTATGTCTCTTGTCACTAGCATGTGCCATTGTGAGCCAGGCTGCAGCGCAAGGCCTGTCTGCTTCCTCACAATAGCTCTTGCTCCCAAGGGAATGGAAAGGCAGACAGCCGCTTTTCTCTTGCCTTCAACAGACACTCATAGGGTCTGTTACTTATTATCCCTGGAAGAAAGGACACAGGTTTCCACAAGCAACTTGAGCTTGTATCAGTTCCGAGATCAGAGAAGATGAGTTAGGTCCTTAAGCCCCTTCTGCGAGGCAAACTTTATTGTCAGTGTTGCTGATAAGAGTTAAGATGCAGTGACTTTAACTACATCCATTTTTACTAATGTCTTTGTAGGAGTTGATTACATCTCCTGCAGGGAGGAATGGAGGCTTTAGTAGGGGGTGGGAGACACACACACACACACACACACACACACACACACACACACACATACAGAGAGAGAGAGAGAGAGAGAGAGAGACAGAGAGAGAGAGACAGAGAGAGAGAGAGAGAGATACAGAGAGACAGAGATGAGACAAACAAAGACACATACAGATACACACACACACACACACACACACACTCACACACACACACAAAGAGTTTCATGAATCTTACAGTTACAATTTGAGAAAAGTACCCTATGGTGTCCACTTACAGCCCACTGGATTGACATTTACCATAGCAGACATTCTTATTTGCCACATCCAGTTGGTCTTATGAAGTTATTCACATTTTAAAAATCTTTTACTCACTTTCTCTTTTAAATAATAATTAAAAACACCTCATGTGGCCTAAAAAGGAGTTTTGGATGAGAGTCAAAAAAAGCTGGTGTCGAACCCTGGCAGTGTCCGGGGTGAGTGTAAGGCCTTAGCACGATGACTCAGTAACTCTGCACCCTGGTTCCCTTAACTCTAATATAGGACATTCAATATGAATACCTCAGAAGTTTCTGAAAGGAAGTCGACTCAGTTCTCAGATACAATGAACTGTTTTCTTCACTTGGTCTGACGTAACTGTAAGTTTCAAACATTTTAAATTAATACAGATTTATTTAGGCAAGCTAGAAGCCCCTCAATTTACTTACACTTTCCAACCAAGTATCTGTGCATCTAAAGAGCAAAACTGTATTTCAGCAGGGCCACCTAGGAGCAAGAATAAAAACCAGCTGTAGCGTAATACTCTCAAGGACCGGCCTTAGTAAGAGTTCTGAATGTGTCTGTTCATGATGAAAACCAAAGGGAAAAATGCAATGTTATATTTCCCTTTCATTGGATGGAAACTAATAATACATAGAATAAAATAAAGGCACCAACCCCAAGGCTTTCTTCTTTTTTAACTAGAGCATCTGGGTGGACATTGTGGAGCCACCAAACTGAATTCTGCAAATCCGTTAGGAGAGTGCTCATTTCGTCCTGAGTGATCGAACACCAAGTAGAAAAGTGATTGAGAACAGAGACATTCACTCACTGATGGTCCTTGGGCAGAATCCCATGCTGATTTCACTTCTGAAGCACCAGTCCAGAATCGATCCTAGTTTAGGCTCTGCTAATGGTGTGTTTATTGTCTGGAAGCAACCCCAGATTGTATTTTTCTCTTAACTGTTTAAAACCCAAACAAACATTGGCTTCAGTTTTATAAAGCAAGATTTAGATTCCTGCGGAGCCAAGTGGGCTGATAAGAACATCGCTGAAGTTCTCCCTGGAGATACTGAGATTTTAACACCACTATTACCTGGTTGGATTATGGAGCTTCTTGTAGACAGACAGAATCTTGCCATCCCAAAGAAACTCACCACGGTGCTGTGTTCAGCCCTCACACATATACTTAAAGCCTGGCCCTGTATTTTTCTCCCACTTGAAACAAAAATGTCCCTCTTTTGCCTATGTTTGTCTCAAACGTGGTTCTTTGGGACAGTAATAAACACTCAGCACATATTCATGTTCCTTTCCTGTCATTAGAAAGCACTTGGGCTCACACAGTCATGAAGCAGCCATCCTTATGTTTATTACCTAATTGTTCTTTCCACGTTGCTTACAATCAAGAGGCTAAATCATCCCATCCTCCAAATTCTAAGCAGGCTGAGAAGTAGATCCAAGAGTTGGTAGGGAGTACAGATACTATATATTTCCTAGAGGCAAGGTTGAGATGAAAAAAAAATGCGGCTTGACTCCAACAAAGTTGAATATCTTTGTCCTCTAAGCCAAAATTGCCAGTTATAGGTAGAAATGTATAGTGTGTCAGTTTATGTGGGGAGAAATAAATCAGTTGTTTGTAGAATGCTTTCCTGTGTATATTATCAGACATACAGGTAAACCTTACAGAAATGTACCCTTAATTACTGTATTCTAATTACTCAAACAGAATTACCTAATTAAAAAAATTAATTATATTTTATTTTACCCTGGCTCAGACAGAGTAATTTTCTTATTGTTTTACACCATCATAGGAGGTATTTAAAGAACTACTCGGCACAAATATAAGGGATATTTAGTAATTATTGATGGCATTTGTGTGAGAAAGTGAGAAGCATATTCACTACCCACAGGGCTGTTCCCAGGTTCACAGCTCTAAGAAACAGTCCAGGGGTAAACGTAGAGGGGGGACTGTAAGCAGGACCATGGGACTAAAGCTGTTTCAGGTTTGTGTTACGGCTTTATGGATGCACGCCAAGTGTTCAAGCATCTTAAAAAAAATAACAACAAAACAAAACAAAACAAAACAAAAAAACCCCACGAGATTTCCTTGTAGACAAAAAAATAATTAAGAAAGTCTTTGAAGAATGGTAGAAGTTGGCATTCACCCACCATCACAACACAATCCCAGGATGCCCTGGGAAGCCACCACAGTTTTACATTAAAACTCAGAAAGAATGTTTTTTTTAAAAAAAACACCCTGTGTGTTATAAGCTCACGTGCATAGAGATTTTGACTTTAAGGCTGTTGCGTGATTGTTTGGTCTTTTCCAACAACTACCTATTATAATAGAGGGGGCAGGCAAACACTAAAAGTGCTCCTGGTATCTGTTCTCTAGTAATGGAGTCTACCATTTAAGCTGGACATACATCAGTCTAAATAGTGGCCATAGTTAGTTCCTTCCTAAAGGAATAGTCATGTGTCTATGTTCTTACTAATGTAGTGTGACAACTTCAGGGAAGTGTCATTAAAAGACGTGTTCTAACTATTTGCCTTCCTGCTTAACATTTTATTTGCTGGAACATTGTATTTCTTACATTCTATCTGTCTTGCCCACGATAAGACCTATTAATCAAAGTTCACATAAGAAAATGTCATGTGATAAGTGCAACAGTGGACATAGCTGTCATCAACGATCTGAGAATCGCTCTGCCTGAACTTTTATATGAAAAGAACACATTTCATATTTGAGCCATTTTGTGTGTGTGTGTGTGTGTGTGTGTGTGTGTGTACGTGTTTGTTTTCTGCACACTACACAAAAAGGCTAATTATAACTAGGTAGAGATTAGGAGAGAGCATTCACAATTCCTACTCAAGGGAAGATTTTTGTGTTTGTTTTTAAGGACTGAAAATGTGAGGAGTTTTTGTAGAACATAATGCAAATTATTAAGTTACCATCAGGACACAAATAACAATCCATAATCAAATTCTTTATTTTTTCTGAAACAGTCACACTGTGTGGCCATGGCTGTCCTGGGACTCTCTTTGTAGACCAGACTGGCCTCAAAGTCACAAAATTCTGTCTGTTTCTACCACCCATGCACTAGGATTAAAGGTATGTACTACCATGCCAGGCCCAGATTTGTTGACTTTTTTTTTTTTTTTTTAACTAAGCAAGACAAATAAAAGTAGAAAGAGATTCTCAGTTCAAGTAAGAACTTCTTAATAAATCAGTATGGGGTGGTAAAGTTTTGGCATCAAATGAGTACAAAATTTCTATTGATTTTCATAAATTTTGTGACTTTTGTAAGAAAGGCTCATGGGTCTCCATTAACTCTTCTTAGTGGATATGGAGCTAAGGTGTAAGTAATTAGGAGATTCTCTTAAAACTGCATAATAATTTAGGCATTAGGTATCTGGGCTATCTAGTCTCTTGTTTTTGGTTATTAAAGGCATGTTGAGTATGGGTTCGATCTCACGGAGTGGGTCTCAATCAAATCAGATATTTATTGGAAACTCCCACAAGCCTTGAGCCACCATTGCCTTAGCATGTCTTTCAGATGGGACACCATTGTAGATCAAAAGGTTTGTGGCTGGGTTGGTGTTTATATTTCTCCTTTGGTAGCCTGGAGAATTACTTCCTGTATTAAAGATACTAGCACATGGGGCTGAAGGCTCTATTAGGCTCCAACTTGACTTCTCCATGATCAATGAGTTAGGAGGGTGTTGTCTTCAGCCATGGGGCCTTGATGTCAGTATGTGCAGAGCAGTCTATAGTCTTGGCAGCAGCCTGAATTATTTGGGGGTTCCCTTGGGACCCCTTTGGACAACAACTTGATTAGATGTAAACGAATCCCAGAACTGGAAGTTTCATTTGGTGACAAGAGATGGCCAGTTGGGGCTCTGTATCTTCCATTACTTAGTAATTTCATTTAGATTGTTAAGGCACTTTTTTCTAATCAAAGGTATGTATACTTGTGTTGCTACAGAGCCAGAGTATAAATAAGAAACATATGTCTATGCCAAGACTTGCAGATGAGTGTCCATAATACTTTATTTTAATATCTTAAAATTAAGCCCAAATATTTATCAACAGGTAAATCAATATCCGAAATGTGGTATATCCATATAATGGAACACTATTCAGTAATGGAAAGGGATGAGCTCTACCTACTCTCTAGTGGATAGCTCTAATCATTGTGCTGAATGGAAAAAAAAAATGGCAGGACAAAGCACATACTGTCTCATTCCGAGTATGTCAAAGTCTGTGAGAGCAAATTCATTATACTAGCACAAAGCAGATCAGTGCTCATTGTGGGAAAGGAACAAAGAAAGAAGGGATGATAATGGAATTGTCCAGGTTTGTTTTGTGAATGATGGATGCTCAACCTGTTGATTACAAAGAGATAATCTAAAATTTATCAAGTGATATATTATCTGTATGTACAGTTAATTAACGGCATCTCCGTAACACCTAGATATTGTATATTAATGTCATAAAACATTATAATGCATCCATTAAGATTGAATCATTCAAAGATAAAAGATCTGGGCCCTCAAATTTGTATTTACAGTGGGTTAAGTCTCACACTCTGGTTTTTTACTCTTCTCTGGTTAGTAAGGATGGTTAATGCTGACATTCTGTCCTGGTAGTCATGTGACTGATACAATACACCCAACATCTGTACCACAGCGCTGATTCTAGGATTCCTGTGATTTTATTTCAGTTATTGAATAGTTACCATCTTTATCTTCTTCCTGTCCTTATTGCTAAGAATTTAAAGTACTTATACTTAAGGGAACAAAGATAAAGTTGTAGTCTCTGTGCTACTGTATTGTAGTGTTCTGGGACATAAGGAGTGTGCACCTTCCCAAATCAATATTCATGCTTTTGTCTTAGCACTTCTCCATAACATCACCAGAAATAAACATATACATTATGCCTTTCTTTGTCTTATTTATTCAAGCCTTATCTAAGTTGCCAAAATGCCAGGACTTAACTTTTACGGTTTAATAATATTCAATAATTCATATATATCACATGTTCATGTCAATAGATTCTATTTCTTGGCTATTCTGGGAATACCGCCATTATAAACATGGGCTTGTAGGTATGTCCTCGATATGTTAACTCATTTTCTCTGACTATATGGCAATAGTGGAGTAGCTGGCCGTGTTAGTTCTAATTTTAGAGTTTGAAAGGGCCGGCCACACCATTTTCCATAACAGCTCTACCAATTTCCAGTCTCATCAACAAGAATTTCCTTTTCTCTGCATGATCACCAATTTTTTTTTATTATAAACTCTCAAATAGTCTCTTTAAAGTATCGAGCATGACAGTGCATTCATGTAGTTCTGCAAGCACTACGGGCACGTCACACTCTGCTTTAAACATGTAGCAAGAGAAAATATTTTTTTTTAAATCATTTTTTCATCTAAATAAAAATATTAACTCTAAATTGATAAGCAGACATATGTATCTGAACAGTTATATAATTAACATATCAACTATCCACTCTAAAAATTAAATGCAGAAAAGTCAAGAAGTATGCACAATTTTTAAGTGTGGTACAAGTTCTATTCAATTTTTAGGATATTTCTTCAAAAGGCAATGATTCTTGTGTTTACTGTATAATGACTCACCGCAGTGGGCAGATCATTAGGCCTTATATTTCTTTCCAATCTGGCAAGGACAAAGACCCATCCTTTTAAAAAATTATCACTTCATTTATCACTGTTTATTTTCCTGGTTGGAACCAGAAGGATGGTTGAATAAACAAACTCTCCTAGCCCATCTCCGCCTTTTTTCAAGAAGCTATCTCAAATGGCTACTCACAAGGAAACTCAACTCCATTTCACTGGTTAAGCATGTCACTCTTCCAGGCAAGTCTCATGCCCTAGCTGTAGATGGCCAACACAAAACAAAGACAACGGCACTGCTGGAGCTTTTGTTTGTTTGTTTCCTAATGCTTTGTTTGGACATTTAAAAAACACTATAGGGCTGAATGCACACATATTACATTATGGTTTCTAATTTTGTGTTTTTATGGGGTTTGTGTGTATGTTATACATGTGCCTC
Organism: Uromys caudimaculatus; assembly: GCA_028551405.1. Lineage (NCBI taxonomy): Eukaryota > Metazoa > Chordata > Mammalia > Rodentia > Muridae > Uromys > Uromys caudimaculatus. Next base: position 29,117,086 of record CM052703.1, read on the forward strand.
TGCTTGTGCTACTGTCTTTTCATTTTTGTTTGTTTTATTCTTTTATTTATTTATTTATTTATTTATTTATTTATTTATTTTGCCTGTTTGATAGAGAAAAAGAAGGTATGGAGTTGGATAAGTGGGGAAGTGGAAGGTGGGAGATGGGGAGGTGGGGAGGAGGGAGGAGGGGAGAGGGAAGGAGGAAGGGGGAGGGGGAGCAGCAATGGGGGGGAGAGGAGAGGGGGGGAATACAGGAGGAGATGAGGGAAGGGAAAGTGTGACCAGAGCAATCCTATGAAAAAGTCATTTTCAGTAAGAAAGAAGTCGCAGGGAAGTGGTGGCACATGCCTTTAATCCCAGCACTTGGGAGGCAGAGGCAGGTGGATTTCTGAGTTCAAGGCCAGCCTGGTCTACAGAGTGAGTTCCAGGACAGCCAGGGCTACACAGAGAAACCCTGTCTCGAAAAACCAAAAAAAAAAAAAAAAAAAGAAGTTACTACAACCATTGATATAAACCACACAAACCTTCTTAAACTGTTTGCTTTTCTGCATATAGCACCACTGAGATAATTATTTTTCCAACTTTATCATGTACTTACACTTCTATGAAGAATTGGGCTTTTAAAAAACATATACATGTTCAGACTCCTTAAATATATACTAAAATTAACAGTGTTCTTGAAAGAGCCAGAAGCAAAACTCTAGTGACGTGGGTATTCTGAGCATTACAGGGACTTGATGTCATCAGGACGAGGCCTGCTTCGATATCAGAACATATGACGACCAATCGAGTTATGGAAGCAAGTTATCCCAGAGTCATGTCTCAGAGGATGCTCATCCAACACAAGAATCCCACCTGCGTGCGAAGTATCCTTAGCCATGAACTTGAAGCCAATACTCTTCCATTACCATTATTGCTTCTCCACAAATGTAATTGCCATGTTTTGTTTGAATACTCCATAAGGCAAATGGACACAATTGAGTTTGGAAATCTTTTGTTAATGTGTATTTCTGAGACAAGGGTTGCAGATGAATGGACGCACTTTGAGGGATTCATAGTTGTAACTGTATAACGTGCTCTTTCCTTTATCCATACAGTTCTGTTCAAGTCCCATTTAGAAGTTCTGTGTGATGGTGAGAGTGTACAGTTTTTAAATGTTAACATCTGCGTGTCAAAGGTCATAAGAGAGACCAGGCTGCTGTGGTGATTCCTAAGAAGTGCTGATAGAAAGAAGTTGATTGTAGAAACTGTGAGAGTTACTTTGGTGAAACCCAACGATTTCCCCCATTGCCAGTTTATTTTTTATTATTTTTTCTCCCTTCTAAAATGTGCAAAGATTATTTCAAAACGCCATGCCAACAATCTTGTATGAAATTCTTGCCCTGTTTTCTCTGCCTAGATTTAATTTTTTATTAGTTTTATATACAAGCAAAGGTGATAGGTACAGACTGGAAAACTGATTTTAACTTAAGATCCAAACAACAGGGACCATGAACTATGAAAAGATTCAAAAGCATCTTATTAAAATAAAACCGACGTTGGAATGAAGCTAAGTTTTTGCTTATTTTAGATATTTATGTAATTAATGTTTTCAGTATACACCCTTTCCACAAGACTGTGTAATGATTTTAAGCAATGTCATTATTTTAGAACATAAAATGCTTCTTGACAAATAACGGCAAGAGTGCTAAGAACAATAGTAAAAGCAAGTACAATGCCTAACATTTACTGGAAAAAAATTCCATCTTTCAGCTACCACTGAAAACAGTTGTACATACATTAATTAATATGTTTAATATTCACAATTATATGATTAGTAAGCATAGTTATTATTCCTATTTTACACTTTAAAAGCAACTTATAAGCAAAGAAACCAGGATCTCAGGTGAGCAAAGTGTAATGATTCAAGAGAATCAATTAACACACTGCTTTTAGAAGTCCATGCTACTTGCTGAAATGACGGTCTAAGTATGGGTAAGTTCTTCGTCTCATATTAGTAGTAAAGTCATTCTCCACTTAAATGGGCTAGGTAGGAACTCAGCTGTGTAATCCACAGTTTTCTCTCCACAGGGAAGCAGAGATTCAGGAAGGTTAAGTCCCTCAAAGAAAGCCACAGACAGGTCTTGTCTGTTCAGAGACTAAGCTTTCAAAGAGGACAATTTCTGCCTTTTAGATAATCCCTCTTCCACTGCCTAAATACAAAGCAACCATAATCGTTTGACTTGGTAGCCGCTCTGGGATACCAGGTCACTGGAAATAGATAACTTTCAAGTTTACCACAGACACATACTTCGTCATATCCATATTGCTCGTGTTTTTTAACACCAGAAATCAAAACCAAGATGTTTCGATTGCTATTCGAGTGCTTTTCCCACCTCAGTATCTCTGGCCCAGTTATCAGTATTTAACTACTGCTGTGAATAGGGTGCTGCTCTACCCCAAATTAATTTTCGGAGGTCATTAATACCTAACATTAGCTAAATGTCAACATTCCTTCATGCCAACAGGAAGTGATGGGGGAGAGAAAACATTACCTCCCCATTTCACTGGTAACATTCAAAGGAAAAGTAGAAAAACTTCGGGCACAAGAACAAGATTCCGAAATGCTGACTGTCTTAGAAAGTTTTGTCAGCCTCAGCCAGAGAAACTGGCGTTGACCATTTTTTCTTGCTGCAGCTAGTACTTACTCCCTTGAGTTTTGAATATTCAAAATCACCTCTTTTAGTTGTATTTTCCATACCCTGTAGAACTTTCTGACACCAGGTGGCGATAGAGAGTCACCACTACTTGGGTTTGGGCGAGGGTGGGGTGGAGGTGGGTCCTTTATTACCCTAAGAAACAAAACAAACAATCTCCTCAAAAACAAAACAAAACAAAGACAAAAACAGAAGAAAAAAAACCTATTGAATTAGTTGTGTTCCATGAAAAAGAAGCATTAAAAAGAGACTATTTGGAGGGCGGGAGACAGCCCCACAAAACCCTCTATCTTTTCTAACCAAGCCTCTGCAGCACCAGCACTAAGAGCGACTGCCATTTCTAGACACCCAAAGATGGTCTGTGTACGTTTTTAACCCAACTTCACATTAGACTCACTTAGAGGCCTCTATCCGTGTCCAGCCCCTTCTAGTCAAAATAAGATGGATTTTCTTGAACTTTGGGGCCCGATATTTGTATATATTTCAAAATTTCAGATGTCACATTTAAGCAGGGTGAGACTTGCTATACTTTAAAGTGTTTTTAATGAGACTGCTGACTTTGGAAAGGATTTTCACCAAGTTTAGAGTCTGCCTACGACTCAATAATTTATAGCAATAAATTTTTATTATATAACTATAACTCAGGACCTCCTACTCTTGGCAAAGATTATGAACAGAAGGTCAATATGTTCATTTATTTCGAGAAATTCTTAACTGGGCAACTCTGATTAGAGAATGAAATGCCCTATAACATACTTATTTATTTAATTATTCATTCACCATTTAGAAGCAACCAAAACGGAAAACTGAAATCTAGATATACTTTTAGATGATTCACGCAGGAATTTAACACAGAATGATAAATAATCTACAGAGACTGTAGAATCAACGGAAGCTTGATTTGAAGGTGTCTTGTTGCTCAGGGTTTTTATAAACCAAAGTAGTCCCCATCAGTCAGCTAAGACCCTCCTTTTTGTTTAAAGTTAAACGCTGACTTATTAAAACTTTTGATTTTCTATTTTTCTTGATTATGAACATAGGCTCCACCTGTGATGGAGTAAGGGCGATAAAAGCTTGAGGGGGAGGCAGAGAGAAGAAAACATCAGCATTAAAAAGAGACTGGAGGTGCGTGAAATCAGGTGGGACGCGTGGCCTGATAAAGAGCAGTTTGAGGCCTCTATGACGAATCAGCAGAGAGGAGACTCTCAGGCCAGGGAGAAGAGTGAGCGCTGAGGACCTGAGAGAAGTGGCCTCCTGTGCCCAAGCTGTTGGCCAATGGTGGATAAGCTCTGAACCCATGCAACAGGCTTAAAGTGAAGCGAAATATACATCCAAAAGGATTTTAAGAGGCACTGAGAAGAAAGGCTAGTTAGAGGAAGGCAAGATCCAAGAGTGCATGCTGCCTGTTTCTGGGGACTGCCCCATCCTAAAGGGGCTCCTAGAGTCCAGGCAAGGTTGCCCAGTAAGCTTGATGCTGTTAGGAATACCATACCAGCTCTGGAATCTGATTGGCCAGGGACCCACTTTAGCTCTGACACCACTGAGCTGTGTACTTTGGAATAAATTTGCTGTAACTATGGAGCATCTCTTTTTCCATCTGTAAAATGGGAAAATAATCATTTCTGTGGCACAGGGCTCCTTTAGCAGTGAAAAATTGAGGACTGGGGAGATGGCTCCACAGTGAAGAGCACTCCTATGAAATCCTCCCCTAGAGGATTTGTGTTCTGATCCCTATGTTCAAATCAGGTGGCTCACAACTTCTCCTAACTCTAGATCCAGGGCCTGGCCATGGACATCTCCACTCAAGTACGCACACAAGCACACACACATGGGCATGCACGCACACACATACATACACCATAAAAACAAAAACAATTTTTTTTTAAATGAGTAGAGGTAAATCATTGTAGTTCTCTGAGTATGGCTTTGTGGATTCTCAGCAGCCGCCTCAGCTGGGAGCTGCTGATGTTCTGGACTCTGGAGGTGGGGTCCAGAATTCAGCGTTTCGAGGAAGCATTCCAGGTTTTTCTGATATGCACTAGACTTTGAAAACTCCTAATGTAGAAGGTAAATCTTGAATAAAGGAAAAGTCCGTTCTCATAGACTGGACTTGTTATAGAAAGAGAACCAGGGAACCAGAGCTTGGCAAGGCACACGGGCCCCATCACTGAACTCACCCAGGGTAAGTGGGAGAGTACATATGATGTCAGCAATTAGAAATCAGTTACCGGACAGTTAAATCTCCGGGATGCTTTTATCCCTACGCTGTGGGTCCAGATCCTGATGAGCTAAGCTGGGAGTAAATACTGTGCTGGGCACATTCCCATCTAACTCTATTTATCCCTCGGGGGAGAGGGGGAACAAACAAACAAACAAACTGAAGATGACTTAATGACTTCTCAAGCAATGGCCATCAGAGAGAGGGCACTTCCCTTGTTTGCACTTGTCGTGATAAGTTCTCTATTTGTTTGAGTTAAGTAGAAACAGGTTTTTCTTTAATGTTCCCCTTCTCTATCTGGCTACAATACCCAAAACAGCTATGTCTTTATTTTCCTGGCCAAAGTTCCTGGTTCAGTACAACACACTAATCTTAAACACTTCTTAGGGCACATCAACCCCATCTCCGCTGAATCGCTCCTTATCTGCTACTTAGTATGGCCAATCACTTTTGCTCAGGCTGGCTCATATCCCAATTGGATTAGAAGCCACCTAAGATCCAAGAATCTGCATCTGCCTTCATTTCTCCTGTCTATTGTGTGTCTGAAATTGTCTTCACAGTCCCAAACTCATCCCAGGAAATGCTCTACATGGTGATATTACATGGTTTAACCATATAAGAATGCACATTTTTTCACCCATTAGAGTGCTATAATTACCTCACTGTTAACCAGACCACCTACCATTTTGTATGTGTCTCTTTGCTAGCTGGCTCTAGAATGTAAAGGCGGTCACAGGCACATTTTACCATACATCTAAATAGTATCCAGATGCATCTTAAGCTTAGCTTTAATATATGGATCTGTACCATCTCTTTTTAAACCAGTGCTGTAATGATAAAAAGGTCTAAAACAGCTATGTGTTCTATAAATGATGTGCGCAATTCACAAAGTTAGTCTTCAGACAATGGGTTAACCATTTTAAAGACAACATATCACATCCTTTGAACTTGGGCATAAAGCATAACATTTGGAAGTGAGTATTTTTATAAAGGGGGTCTCTAGAAAATGAAAGTATTTGCCAGCCTAATTATTAACACATTCCTGCCCTCTTCTCTTTGCATTAACAGATTTGCTGAGGGCCAGAGGACTGTATTGTATTGAGTAGAGTCACATGTTTAAAATGGAAACAGTTGGAGTGAGAGAGGAGGGAGAACCTCAGGAGTGAGGTGAAGTTAGGGGACCCTCCTCTGGACCTTATGCCACGTGACTGTTGGCTCATGCCTGAAAATGAGGAAGCATTGTGACCTTGTTCATTTATGAGTCACCCAAACTGAATTGAAATTGTAAGATTAGGTGAGAGGGCTCTAAGCTAACAGATCTACAGCCTTTTCTGTTGATGTAGAAAGACAGACATATGTACAGAAACAATGCCAGACTGCTAACAATAAGGATTTCAAAATATACATCTTTTGTGGTGTGTATTTTTTAGATCTTTTTGTAATTTACCAACTGGCAAAGCTTATGCCATTTATTTGACACTTAAGCTCCCAAAATTTATTCTTCTCTGACAATAAACAAAAACCAATAACATTTTATGAGGGTTTTTTTTAAATATAGCTAATCTTCATCACTTTTGCTAAATAACAAACTCTTGTTCGTTTTTTCACATTATAAATAAATATAATCCTTGACTAAGAGTTTCCCTAACATGGAGGCTTATGGTGGGAGGGTTTTATCTCCTTGGTTGTTTTTTTTTTTTTTTTTTTTAATGTGCAAACATTTTTTGATCTTACAAACTTTCTTTCTACATTATTCACATCAATTATGAAAATATTTCTAAATAAATAAAATTGTTCTCCATCTGATTTTTTCCCTTAATGGATTCTTCTTCAACTCTTCCCCAGTTTTTGCAGCCTTAAAAACCTTCACTTTTCTCTGAAGTCTCTTCATCTGCAACACATAGTTATCTACACTGGCTAAATAGAATTTTGAAATATAATCCAGAACTAGTTAATATTTTTGTGATTCTTCTGCTGAATAAAACCAAAGAAGCCAAATAGCCAGTGTTGCTATCAATTTTAATCTAGTCAGCAAAAAGGAGATGGCGCCAAATTTGCCAGTGCATTGCCTCCCTGTAGACATGATGGTTTGTAAGGAAGTCACACAGTCTTTCTTGACACCTTATCGATTTCCTCTAACCAAAATTCTTCAGGGTTTTAAATTGGACAGTTAAAGTAAAAATGCTGTTTAAAAAAAATACAGAAGTGGAGGCGTCGGAAAGGTAGATGGACAGACCAGATGTCTGAATTCTACCTCAGGAAGACACCAGGGATTTAGAAAACCCTGACCTAGTGAGTTAGTCATCTCTTTAAAGTTAGCATGTAGCTTTGTGAAGATGCGTACTAATCCAAAACTAGAATAATAAAGAAAAACACACGCATGCAGATGTCTCTGATTGGGATAAAAGCTAAATTGAGGGAAAAAGGAACCACATCTAAATGGTCAACTTGGACTTTTTACACACTTGGTAATTAAGAACTGCAGAAACAACAACTTCCTCCTCTTCCCCTTGCTCTTCCCCTTCCTGTTCCCCTTCCTCTTCCTCCTTTTTTTCTTCCTCCTTCTCCTTCTCTTCTTCTTTTTCTTCTTCTCCTGCTCCTTCTTCTTCTCCTTCTTATTCTTTCTCTTCTTCCCCTTCCTCCTCCGCCTCCTCCTCTTTTCTTCCTACTCCTTCTCCTTCTCCTCCTTCTTTGGTCAAAGGCTTGTATGATCCTAAGTCTTTTCAGTCCTGAAACCCACTTCAAGAGTGAAGAAGAGATTGTTCCTGTGTAGGCCACCCATAATTGATACCAAGTATTCAGTAAAGATGGAACCTTTTGTCACAAGGTTCTTGCCAACTGCTTGCTTGGATTTCTCAGGGCTTCCAGTTGTCTGGAAGAGCCTTCCTCAGTGAATGCTACCTGAGGTTTTACTATGGAGAATTAGTAGGTCTATGTGCCTTTTGGTGGCTCCCTTTGAGCTCTGCTGTGCTCAGTATTAAGTTTCCATTTTAACCAATTTCTGTTGTCATGGTTTCTTCCTGGCTTTGGACCTCTTTTGATCCTAGGTATCTATCTCTGTTTGTTGCCATCCAGTTCATTTCTGGCACTTCAGCTACAATGGCAAGCATTTTAGATTTCCTTCTTCCTCAATTTATATGAAACTAAGTGTCTTCCTACCATTCCACAATGGTATATGTTTTAATTTCCTCTGACTTTGGTATTCAGTGTGTTCTGTGCTCCAGTAGTTTGCACCTCAACTGGGGAACTCACAAGTTGCTACCTCCAGATCTTTAAAATCAGAATCTGTTTTGTAAACAAACATATGCAGTCACATTCAATGTTGAGCAGCACTGCTTTTGAACATGTGATAATATATGCCCGAAAGCTCTGAGGAGACTATCATCTCCCGAGGAGACACGTTTCCAAACTGTAAAATTAACGTCACATCTCCACAGATTCCACTTAAAAGAATGTAATACATGCTCTGACCAGCCTCAGTTGTTAGCATCCTCTCATGTGATCTTCTTAAAGACAAGTTGAAGTAAATATGGTGTCATGTAAGTATTATTCTATACTAGAGTAGGACTATTATTCAAGTACCTAAACAGCTATTCATCTCACATGATTTCAAGTTCCGTTGCACCGAAGACATCTTAGCTTGATTCTCCTTAACAACAAACACCCTAGCACTTAGGAACCTCACAGTACAGCATTCAGGGACTAGACGGTTGGACCAGACTCAGGTTGATGGGGCTGAGGGATGGGATGCCTTTCTCTCCAGTCTTCTTTATTCCACATTATTTTTCATTGAAACCTTAATGACCAATCTGCTGCAAATATGCCATGCCATGTGCTGGAAATCTCATCTCTGTCTGATATGCATGTATTTACTTTCTTTCTTTAAGAATATTTTAAGTGTGTTGAAATCTAAACTATTCACCATTTTTAAACCTTTAAAAGTATCTTAGAGAAGCTGAAGATATGGCTCAGTGGTTAAGTATTGAGATACTTCCTGCACAGGGCCCAAGTCACATGGTGGCTCATGACTTAACCTGTATAATTCCAGCTTTAGAGAATCCCCTGCCTCCGTCTCCTGTGGACACCTGCACTCACATGCACATCCTATTCCCCCAACACACATACATGAGTAAAAACAATGAAACAGATCTGTTAAAAAATTGGAAGAGATGAAGTTATTTCTTTTAAAAGAGGTATCCCTGATCACTGTAGTACCATTTTAATCCTCTGAACTTGCATCCAGTAAAAGAGGTCCATTATGTGGACTTAACAAGCAATATTGGCATGGAATTTTAAGAGTCAAACTCAAAAATAGAAGGCTGTGTTCTCACAGGGGAAAGTGCAGTCACAAACTCTATGATGACATTTAGCCCTGTGGAAATACGAGTGTTCTCTAGCGTTCCAGCACTTAGACATCAATTCATGGTGGTCTCAAGCTATGTTTTTGTTCTGGCACATTAAACAGAATGAAGACATATGTCTAAATTTAAGACATCCTTTTAATGCTCTGTGCACGAGAGCCAGCTGAGAAATTTGAACTATTTCAAAGCACTAGAAAAGGAATCGTAGACACATCCTTTGTTTGGGCATATATTTTTAATTATCCTGCCTTTTAATATTCTTCTCCATTTGAGGATAATCAGACAAAATGGATCCTGCTGGGTATTGTCATGCTTAATAAACGTAAGACTGAACATCTGCAAATATGGCGACAGTGTGGCGCGTAGGACGCACCAGTGACCAGGCTGCATTCTGATGTAATTATAACACCACATGGAGCTGCAAGAATGTAATTCCCTGTTTACATTAGTTCTAGCACTTGGAATAAACTCTTTTTCAGTTAGGTGCTAAGCAATTTCTACCGGGTAAGCATGCAGACTGATGGAGTATTAAATGTGCAGTGGAGATAGTGGTGAGGGCAGATAGATGAAAGACTGTAAACTATCAGGGCTGAAGGCTATTGCCTGAGGTGAATTCAGTCAAGCACTGGCTGTGTGATCCTGAGCAGGTCCTAGCTTCAGCAACCCCCCACACAGCTCTTATAAAGCTTGGGAAGCATAATAATACACATGGCATCTTCTACCCTTTATCGTCACTTCTCCACATTCTCTTAACCTATGTAAGTATGTACTGTCCATTTTACCATTACCAAAAAGCAATTAGGAAACACTAATTGAAGTATATGGCCCCGAGTTGTTAAATCTCACCTATTGGGGCCCATGTACAAAGGGGGCAGTGGCTAGGTGGTGTCAGAAAATTGATGACACTTGGGAGTCTCAGATAATGAAAACCAGATTCTTCGCTGTCAGAAACGTGAGGTATAAAAGCAGAGAGGAGGAGTGAGAATAAATTCTGTGGCATTGGAATAAAATTCAAGGCATTGTCGGATGTGCAGCATTTAATAGACAAGACATACATACATACATACATACATACATACATACAAACTAAAAATGTAGACAAACATTGGGAATCCCTTCACACATGTATGTGTTATATACATATAATTATTTAATATATAACTACGTGTTTGTTTCTCATCTATTATATCTACCATATTTGTATATACATATCTAACATCTATGTATTATTTTCTGTCTTGAGATCCTGAAAAATTCTGAGAACAGCATAATTATGACCACATACTCACCTAGTATCCAGGTCTCAGTTTCCACACATCACTCTCTAATAAAAAGAAACTAGAGTGCACTAGAAAAACAGCCACCCGAAGCCCATATTAGGAAGAGAATAGGATGATGCCATAACTTTCTTCCTTCCTTCCTTCCTTCCTTCCTTCCTTCCTTCCTTCCTTCCTTCCTTCCTCCCTTCCTTTCTTCCTGTCTGTCTGTCTGTCTGTCTGTCTGTCTGTGTTTTCTTCTTTCCTTTCTTTCTTTATTTTTATTTTTGAGAAAGGGCCTCACTGTGTATCCAAACTGACCTTGAACTAGTGAGCCTTTGTTCTAAGCCTCCCAGGTACTAGGATTGTGGATTAGTAACCATCCTGATCCTAGAACTTAATGTTGTACCAGTCAGTAAGGATAGACCCAGAGAAAATTATCTACTCAAAGAGCAGAGAGGCTAAATTCGATGCCCTTGAACATCAAAATAAGATGAGACAGTAGAAAATGAGAATACACTCGAACCTGTGAGTCCTCAGGGATATCTATAAAAGGATGGGTGTTTGATGCTCTGTAACACACACACACACACACACACACACACACACACACACACACACACACACATACACACACACACACACAGAGAGAGAGAGAGAGAGAGAGAGAGAGAGAGAGAGAGAGAGAGAGAGAATAAAACAGGAAAGAAAGAAAAGAAATAGAATTGGCTGGGAAGATACTTCAATTGGGAAGGTGCTTGCTGTCCACACACGAAGAGTGGAGGCATCCCCAGCACCCACACTGGGAGCCAGATGTGAGGGCAGCCACTTGTGTTTCCAGTGCTGGGGAATCATAAGCAGCAGGATCCTGGAGCTGCTGTCCAGCCAGCCTAGCCTAATCAGAGATCCAGGTCACTGAGAGTCCTTGTCTGATGAAAACAAGGTGCTGGGCCCCTCAGAAACAACACCTTCTGGCTTCCACATGTGTGCATGCACACATGCACATGATTTCACACACACACAAACAGCAGCAGCAACAACAACAACAACAAGAAGAGCAACAAGAAATAGCTTTTCCTTTCTGATTCCTTGTCCTCTCGAGAGCTTTGGCTTACCCTTGCTGCCATCTGTCCTTCCCGCGGTCCTACTGTGGTGGTGTGCAATTTGCTCTCCTGGGCCTTTAGTGGGACCTGCCTGTTTCTACGTCACCTGCAGTATCGCACATGTTCCTTAAGCACCGAAGGGAACATCTAGTGCTAACTGTTCAATGCTTCAAGATTTTTCTCATTTCATCTTCTGGGTCCTGTAGCCTTGTTCTCTAATGTCAGGGATTTTGTGTTGTCAGATTAGCCTTCTTTCACTGTTAACAATGCTTGCTAGTTTTCAGAGACTAGAGTCTTCCTACCAACGACATAACTGGTCACAATCAAAACAGAAGGTCACAAACATTCTGCAGATTTTTGTGTAAAAAGATTCCTTTGGAATCCGCTAGAATTAGTGGAAATATTGTGTTGCTATGGAGGTGGATAGACCTTAAAGTTGTTCACAAAGAGTGAGAGGAAGGGAGTGACTCGGAGAGTGATTCTCTGGCTAGAATCTAACTCTTGCCAAGGTCTCCGCCAACAGTGCTAAGAAAAGGGAACACAGAAGGCTCAGCAAAAGCCACCAGCTTGCAAATTACAATGCCTTACAGGCAGCAGAGACAGTAATTGCTTTTTTGATATCATAGAACTTGCTCATAAGTCTTACAAATTATTGATTAATTTTATGGGTTTCGCTTTAAGATTCATTATAAATTTGAAATGAACCCCACCAGGCTTTACCATCCCTAACGTCTCACCCTTTTCCCTTGGTCTTCCTGCCCGACTCCATCCTCATGGTTTTTTATGACTGACTAAACTGGACTTTTCCGTTTGTTCCTAACCTGCATAGACAAAGGGCAGCACCTCTCAGCCATATGTGGAGAACCCACTTATCCCAGGACTGTATTTAAGCAGCTTCTCAGCTCCTAAAGGGATGCTATTTGTTTGGTAGAAATCATGGTGACTTAATAATGAGGATCAATTTGACTCACCAAAAGTAGATTATTATTATTATTATTATTATTATTATTATTTCTTCTTCTTCCTCCTCCTCTTATTATTATAATTATTAAATGAAATGTGGGTTCCTTTCTCCTTTTCAACTTTCCAAGATGAAATAAGAAAATCAGTTTTAGATTGCAAATATTGAGCCAGACAACATCCTATTTGATCTAAAATTGCAGTCAGCTATGAGAAGAAAATAATGTTCCTTTCCCCAATGACATGTCTCCCACATTTCATTTCAAAATGTTAATCTCAGAAAGCTGTGGGGAGCAAGCTCACACACACCGGTCATCCACACTGTAAATTATCAACTTCAAAGCTGGTCAGATGAAAGGTACAGGCAGAGAGGATATTGTGCTTTATCCAACCATACAGTGTTAAACCAGAAAAGGCATTCTACTGGATTCTTATGGGACTTATTAACTAAATGCTGTTTGTCTTCCTTTCCTGGCTAACTAACCTACTCAGAGTAAGTAATGAGCTCAGAGGAAATAAAACAAATACTGAGCTCTTTCCAATCCTTCCAACAGCTCTGCCACCCACTAGTCCTTTGAAAGCTGTGTTCTTAATTCTGTTTGACCTACGGTTCCAAATGAGCTAAGTAAAAGAGTACAGGAGACAGTGTAGAGAGAGCAAAGAAGGTTTCTTTGTTTTCCATGTGCAACCAGAAAAGTTCTCAGAGGCAGGTCACTCGGTCCATTGCATGAGTTTAAGATTCTAGTTAAAAAAGAACTTCTACTTTCTGGCTCTCAATCTGTTGCTTGTCCGAAAGGTGTATATTTGGCTGAAAAGCATTTGCTCTTAGACATCTAAGACATTAAATGCCCAGTCATCCTGTCTACTTCCTAAGACAGAGACACCAAGAAGATAAGCTCATGTACTACTTCCCGCAAGGTCATCTTGCAGAAAGGATCAAATTCAGTGTCACTTACTAATCACATAACAATTCTCAGTTATCAGGAACATATTTTTAATTTAAAAAGTGTCAGCAAATAATGACTCATACAAATGAACAACCCTTCAGTTTATCATAGAGAATCGTAATGAGTATAAAACACCTATGGCAATCAAGAATTCTGGAGTGATAGGGCTGGAGAGCTGGCTGAGCCGTTAAGAGTACTTGCTGCTCTTGCCGAGGATGTGGGTTAGGTTCTCAGCATCCATATCTGGCAGTTCCCACCCACCCATAACTCCAGTTCCAATGATCTGATGATGCCCTCTTCTGGCCTCTACGGGCACCCATGTACTCTTGGACACCCCCCCCTCCCACACACACACACACATAAAGAATCATAAAAGGAACAGGCAGTAGAAATTAGGGAAGGAATGGAGAAAAGATGGGATAGCTAAACACAACAGATGACTACAGTGTGAGCTGTCGACTTTCTAAGAAAAGGCAGTCTGAGCATGGGAAGGGCCAGAAGTCACTGAGTATCTTGCAAGCTTCCTATATCCCAAGGCGCTTCGATCAATGCCCATTTAAATGGGCAACAGAGAAATCCAGCTGTGCTATTGCTACTATGAAGCAATGGCGAATTGATGCCTACTATAAACTGATGAGTTTTTCAGAACTGGAAATTAATTTGGATCATTGGCTTCCATGTAAGGGAATTCCTTAACTTTCAAAAGTTCCCATGTTGTAAAGTGTCAGAGTTATTTATGTAAATACTGTAGAACTTAGTAACTCATTACTTTATTTTTCTGTAGATTTACATAATAGTAATGGAATAGAAAATATTAAAGCTTTTTTATTTATGGCACATATTAGAATATCATGCATGCATCTTTGGATGTTCTGAAATGGCATTGTAAAATAGACAATCTATTACAATATTTTTCCTGTAGCAATAAAGTGTACACATGAAAATATATTTAAACTTTAAAATAAAATTAAACATTGAAAGATCAAGTTTATTTAAGTTTTCTACATATACGTCTTTCTAACTGTGATCTGAGTCCAAAGGGGAAAAATATTTAAAAATCTTAAGCATTAAGATACCCAATAGTAATTAAGAAACAGAAAAGGCTAATAGTGGCTTTTATTAGGGCATAAGATGGTGGATTTTTAGCATTTTAAATTACTTTCCATTTTCTTTACATCAAGCATACATTACATGTATTATTTAAAATAGCCTGTGTGTCTTTGTGTGTGTGTGTGTGTGTGTGTGTGTGTGTGTATGTGTGATGTATCTATGTATGTATGCTCATGTGTTGATTTGGGTAGGCATACACATGTGTGTACATACATATGGAAACCAGACTCACCAGGTGTCAATCATTTTCCACTTTATTTGAGACTAGGTCTCTAACTGAACATGGAGTGCATGATGCAACTAGCCTGTCTGTCAGGCCAGTCCTACGGACCAGCATGTCTCTTTCACAGCTGGGACGATATAAGCTAATCGGAGCACCTAGGTTTTATATGGGTGCTAAAGATCCTAATTCAGGCCCTCATGCATATGTGGCAAGTACTCTACTAATTGAGCTGTCTTCCCAGTCCCAAAATGACAAATTTTAAAATAAAAAACAACTCTTTTTTCCTTCATTCAGACATGGATATAAAAGGAGCAAAGATGGAAGCTACATTCATTATTTTAAAATATTTTTTGTGTGTAAGTATGCATATATTAATTGTGTATACCTGTCCTCTCCTCCTCTCTGGAGGTCTTCCTGTCTCTCTCCTTCCCCTCTCTTTCTCTCTCTCTGTACATTCACGTGTGTGAGTGTGGGTGTGTCTATGCCATGCTATGTATGCAGTGAGAAGACAACCTCCAGTGTCAGTCTTTGCTTATGCCTTATTTGACACACGGCAACTTTGCTGTTTGCTGCTATATATTCTAAGCTAGCTGGCCCATGGACTTCTGGGGATTGCCCTGTCTGCCTCTTATCTTGCCTTAAACTCACTGGGATTATAGATGCAGGCTACTAAGTCAGCTTTACATGGGTTCTGTGGATTTGAATTCAGGTCTTCACCCACGTTCAGCAAGCACCCACTGAATTATCTCCCCAGTCCTGGAATAATAATTCTAACAGAGACACTAACTATAGCTTAACAATCTATATGCATAAAATTACACATTATAAGGCTGAGAAGGGCAGCTTCCTAGATCGCTGAACCCAGGTGTAAGGCATTCAAATGAATTGCTAAAATCAGACAGTACATATTTTGTATCATGTCACCATCATGTACGTCCGTCCACCCTGGAAGTTTGTTTGCTTGTCTATGGTTAATACTGAATAGCTCAGTTCACACTACATGCCTGCCCGCCTCTGTCCTAAGCACTTTACAAATATTAACTTGTGTACACCAACCCCGTGGAGTAGATAGCATTATCTTCATCGCCTTTGACACAAAGGATGCTGGGAATACACAAGCCTGCTCGAGGTCCTACAGCCGGTGATAATCGAGAGCTCACGCAAACTGAGTTCCAGGTCTGTTTGACCCGTGCATTGAGGGATACACTTACTCATCTCCTGGAGGCTGTGTTAGCAGCAAAGAGTTCCTCTTTTTTTTGCTGCTGGGTAATCCACAAGACGGATGATGAAAACACTCCATAAAGACTGAAGGCAACAGAATTGTTTCTTCCGGAGATTGCTTTGCTTATGTACTCCCTGATCATTAAGACCCCATTTGGCAACCTCATCCCACCCCAAGCTTTAGTCAATGTTTGTCCCTTTAACAGTGAAGAAAAAGGAGCTTCGCGAAAAACACTGAAGGCAGAACTGAGCATGTCCTGTTCAGCAGACTGTTTGCCCAAGGGTAATTTCTTTGGCCTCTCCCATTGTTTGCTGGTTAAACTGTGGCTTACAACATTTCAGGGAGCAAAGACAAAATGTGCTACTCATGCTATGGTAGAACTTTCCATTTTAAGGAAGCAGATTCCAGTGGGAGCGAGGCTGCCTAGAAGCAAAGCCCTTCTTATGAGGTTAATATAAAACACAAAAACAAAAACACGCTCTGGAGCATGACCCTTTCATGGTGCACGTGCATTGCATCTGGGCTGCTGTACAATGTGGGCCCCTGGCAGAGGCTCCGTCCACACATGAAAAGCAGGAGAGAGACAGAGAGAGACTCTAAGAATAAGAAGGCGGGCAAAACTAATATACTCTCTCTTCCCACTTGAACTGTAGTAAAATGCACACAACATGAATTTGTCACTTTAACCATTTTCAGTATGTAATTCGGGGACAATAAATAGGTTCATGTTGTACAGCACTGCCTCTCTTTGCCTGTGGAAGTTTCATCATCCCACACCCAGAAAGGGACAGATACCCTTTCTTGTCTCCCTTCACCCTAGGCAGCCAGCGGACCACTTTCCATCACTGAGTTTTGCTCTTCAAGGTGCTGCATCTAAATGGAATGTCATTTTGTAACTCACTTATTTCACACAGCTTAATACCATCAAGTTCATTTGTAATGTAGCATGTGTAATATTTTCCTCCCCATAAGGTGTATCATATATAAACATAATGTGTAACAAATGATTCCTCTAGTTATCAATCGGTCAACTCTTGGATTTCTTCCTATTGCAAAGCATAGTGCAATAAGCATGGATATGTGACTATCTCCTCAGATCTCTACACTTGCTTCTCGGAGGGGGATGTCCCCCAAAGTAGACTTGCTAGGCCATACAATAATTATATATGCACCACACGCACGCACACACACACACACATTCATATTATTTCCTACAGACCAATAGGTTTTAAACAAACTCAGGTCTTCAGTTTCTCCTTCCTTCACTTCCTCACAAAGGCTAACTGTCCAGGAAGTGCTGTTGGTTCTTAACCATGTGATTGACAACGGTGCCAGCTGTCACCTTATTCCAACCCGGCTTTTAGTCTTCCTAATTCCTCTTACCTCATTAAGGCCCAGTTCCCAAGATTCTGAGGAACTTGCACAGTCACAGAACTTGAATCACAACTGAAATGATGGTCTCAAGGTTTCAGGACAGGCTCAAGCAGGAGTTGCTTGTAATACAACCGGGTGACATGAATCAGGAGGAGAGACTAGCCTCATTTAGATGACACTGATTATTGTGTGATACTTATCATATATTATCAAAGGTTATCATATACATTACATGTATATCATGGTGTGTTCATACCTCACAGCATCCTAGGAAATTTCATGAACTACATTCTAGGGAAATCTGTGCCTCGTTCTCCTTTGGGGCCAACAGAGCCTAAATGAGGCACTTCTTTTATTTTACATATTTAGTGATAAAGGTTATTTCCCAACTGTAGAAGGAAAGCTAGTATGCCTTGTTTTAAGAAATGCAAATGTAGTCATGAGAAAACGAGTTAACCTACGTACCACCTAGAGAATTAAAAATAAGGTTTATTAGGCTACAGCTTAGCAGTAGAGGTTTGATGTTGTAGTGGTGGTGGTTTTGTTTTGTTTTGTTTTTTGACAGGGTTTCATTCAGTAGCCCTGGCTTGCTTGTAGCTAGCTCACTAGCTACACCAGGTTGGCCTGGAACTCACATAGATCCTCCTCCCACTACCACCTAGGTGAGCATTAGAATTCTTTGGCATGTTGTCACGTTCTGAGTGTAAGGCCCAGCACTGAAAATCAAAACAACAACAGAAATACAACAAAAAATGAAGAAAGAAAGAGAAAAAGCTGGAGTCAAATGAAAGGAACTGATATTAAAATGCTACTTGAGGTTATTCCTCCCACTGCTGCTTGACCCAGGTAAGGTCTTGCTAAAACAGAGTTTTAGTTGCTGAGGGTGGCCTAGAACTTTCCAAGTAGCCCTATCTGATCTTGAACTAACAATCTTCTTGCCTCAACCTTCCAAGTACTGGGATTACAGGCATGTATCACCATTTCTAGCAGCAATTAATTTTTACACAAGTATGAGTCATTTGATTTTTATGATTCTAAACTGGATGCTAATTTGTATATCAATATTATATATCCATAAATGTGTGTGTGTGTTAGTTTAGAACATTCCGTTGGTAGATACAAAGGGTGAAGCTAAAAAGAAATGTGGGGAATCCTAATGTTCTAACACATCCACGCATTGCTGGAGACCGGGGTCAGTGAGTCCTGGTGCCTTCTCATCCTCATGACCACTGAGAGGACATCAGGGTGACGGGTTGGAACCAGAGCAGACATCAGAGGCAATGCAAAGAATGACAGACATGAGTAAAGCCATGGCAGGCACCCAACATCTTCAGCAGGCTCTCCCATCTATTAACTGATGACATGTAAGAATGGGAGGGGGACATCAACCCGCCCCCAAAACCTTCAACCCAAAATCTGTCCTGCCTACAAGATTAACAGGGATAAAGATGGGACAGAAATTGAGGGGATGGCGAGCCAATGACCTGCCCAACTTGAAACATACCCCATGTGAGATAGGCAGTCCCTGACACTATTAATGATGCTCTGCTATTCGTGTAGACAGGAGTGTAGCATAACTCTCTCCTGAAAGGCTTCATCCAGCAGCTAACGGAAACAGATGCAGAGAGCCACAGCCAAACACCAGGTGATACTCCGGTAGTCTTGTAGGAGAGTGGGGGATAGAATTGACTGAGCTGGAGAGGTCAAGGACACCACAAGACTTATAAAGTCAACTAACCTGGGCCCATGGGGGCTCACAGAGACTGAACTACCAACCAAAGAGCATGCAGGGGCTGGACCTAGGCCGCCTACACGTTTGTACCAGATGTGAAGCTTGGTCTTCATGTGAGTCCCAGAACAATCTGAGTGAAGACTGTCTCTGACTCTGTTGCCTGCCCTTGGATTCCCTTCCCCTAACTGGACTTTTTAGTTGGCCTCAGTGAGAGAAGATGTGCTGAGGCCTAGAGTGACCGGATGTCCCAAGGGTGGGGTGGTACCTGAGCCAGGGGTGCCCCTTCTCTGAGAAGGGGAGGGGATAATGGTGGGAGGGAGTTTTAAGGGCTGAACTAGGAGGGGAGGAGGGACAACAGAGGGGGTCGATTAGAATGTAAAGTGAATGGATAGATATATAGATAGATAGACAGACAGATAGACAGAAAAGAAATGTACTAATGGGAAATGCACTGGGTACAGGGTAATGAATAAAAAAAAAAAAAAAAAAACCTTGAAACTATAGGATTACAAATCACTGTGTTTACTCCCAAGGTCTTAAAAATTCGAGAAGAGACAGACCCAGAAATCAAAATTGTTTTACAAATTAAAATAATGCAAAAGCTGAGTGCTCACCAAGATCTCTAGAACATTCTGTGGACATGAAGAAGAAAAAGAAGAAGGAAGAGGAGGGGGAGGGAGAAGAGGAGGAGGAAGAGAAGAAGAAGGAGGAGAAGGACAAGGACAAGGACAAGGAAGAGGTAAGAATACAGAAGAAACAGGTTCAGAGGAAACTTGTTGATGTGGAACGACTATTGATGGCCTGAGCATTATATGGAAAGATTCCTGTTTGGAGAAGACAAACGCTTTCTTTTCCTGGACCGAGGAGTGCAGGAGTCCAGTCTAGAACCTGGAGCCCTCTGTTTTTCTAATTAGACCAGGCCGATGTCGGAACAGTGGACAGCTGAGTGGGCTACCTAGGAAAGGCTGTGAGCGCAGTAGCAATCACAGAGCAGTGAAGGTCCTCATGGTGCCGTCAAGCTAGAAAGGCCATGATGCCAGCAGCTGATGCTCTGCTGGGGCCTGGCCTCTTCATAGCTGGCTGACATCCTTCTCCAGCTGGCTATTTCCTGGGCTGTGGCAGACTACTCCCTTCACATCCCTTAGGAGCTGCGGTTTGGCACTTTGCAAGAACCCCACTGCCCAAAGCTCCCTCTGGGCTTGTTTCCAGAGAGCAACGGCCTGACTTTTCCACTACTGACTGAATTTACCCACAGAGCCAGGCACAGGCAGCTTTTTTTAGATGGCCAAAGCAAATTGGCATGAATGACTTAGAGTCGTGCAGTCATAATCAGATCTGGTGTCTGGGACACTGAAGAACGCCAAGTGCAGCCTACGGTAAGCTGCTGAGAGGTTTTCTACCGCATCAGAGACTGCTGGTTTACGATATGGAAGCGTCTGAACATTGAAGGCAAGCTCTCCTTATACATGGTGTCTGGTTGTGGCCAGAAGGAGTTGTCAAACTGAACTTATTAAACAAATTTTCCCCCTAAGAGCCAAGGAAGTGACTCTGATTCTTTATACCCTGATGGCGTACAAAGCAGAGAGCTGCAAACTGTGGCCGCCCGGCAAGCCCAACACATCGTGCCTGCCGTTTTCATTCAGCCTCTAAGCTCAGCACCGTTTCTTCACTTTTTAGATAGTTGAAAAGAATCAAAAGAATATTTTGTGACACATGGAAATGATATGAAATTCAAATTTCAATAGCCATGGATAAAGTTTTATTGGAACGCCGCCACACCCATTCACTTACACACTGTCTCTGCTTACAAGCTTCAGATGCAGAGCTAAGCCATTGCAGCTGAGACTCTATGGCCTGCAAAGTCTGTGGTATTTACTATCTCACCCTTTACAAGCGGCTGCTTTTCTAACTCCTGTGCTAAATCGGTGGCCAATGGGAGCAAGGGAAGAAACGAGAAGTGGGAGGGAGCTTTAAAAATGAGACCTTTTTTTTTCTATCCTTGCATGTTTAAGTGCTGTGGTGGTCTCTGTAAGACTTTCTTCATCATTATTGCTTATGATACTTCTGTCTTGTCAAACACATACACACACACACACACACACACACACGCACGCACGCACACACACACGAACGCACGCATGCACGCATTCTCAGAGCTCAGAACTCAGCAATGTACTTGTGATCCACTAAAGCGTCACACTTGAAGAAAGAAGGGAGAGAAATAAATTGCATGATGGACCCTGAAGGATTAATCAAAATAATTTTATTGGATGTATTTGATATATACAGATGATAACATGCCAGCAGGCAAGTCAGTGCAATATTCTAATTACAGACACTGCTATCACAATTCAGGCGAGTTTGTATGGTCAAACTATATCGTATGGACCCTTTAAAAAGGTGTGGCTTGAACTGGCCACTTAAAATGAAGGCAGTAGCTTTGGGTTAAATAGTACATAAGAATGGCTTCAGAAACCACTAGCCCATCATCTGGAGTCCACGGGAAGCATGTTCCTGTGTGGACACACCTGTAATATACAGACAGTAATCTGAAAGCTAGCAGCAGCGAAGTAAGACCCAAGAGCATTTAAGAATTGGAGAAGGGTTGGGAAGCGTTTCCAAAGAGACCCAGGTCTTACACACTTCCTTCTTTAGTTTGAGAATCCTCTTGATTTCTCCTTGTGGGACCTGATGTCAGGCAGCTTTGCTCCCCACTCACCCAGCTGCACGTAGAAGAGAGATGTCCATCCTGCCAAAGCATTTGGAGGGAAGTAGGGAGTGTCCTGTTCTGCTTCTCACTGATGCCTGTTTTAGTCCGCCAATGCTGTGACATACTTGGTGCACCCTGACTGACAATGAGATCTCTCTGCTGTACTTTTTCAACTCGGAGGCTTCAGCTTCTCAGTCGAGGCTGCCTGGAATCCCCTTCACCAATTCCTGACTGCTTCTGGATGTCACTGAGCCACAAGCCCCATGATGATGGAGGGCGGGGGCAGCTCAAGACTTCTTGCTAACTTGACTGCTGTACTCTTGGCTCTTCTCAAATAGAGTTTACAGCTTCCTTCTGACCACTGGGGTTCCAAGAACTTCTGCTCCTTTTTTTTTTTTTTTTTTTTTTCCTTCACTAGTTTTAAACTAGGACAAAGGTAAAGTGCTGGCATCCTTTGGAGGAAACTTGGCTTTTCTCTGATGCCATTTCTTACCAGACATCACCTTGAGATGTGTTGGTATTAACAGTTCTTCTCTCACTGTTAAGAGTGTGTGAGCAGAATGGGTTGTGTGGACCTTCCCTGGACATTCAGTACATTAATCTTATTTGGAGACTATTTAATTTTCATATTAATCTTGAGAGCTTCCAAAGTCCCACTCCTTGCTATTTTTATTAAGGCAATTCAACTCAGAACACATGGGGAAACACTAATATTTTTGACTGGAATGTTGTTTTGTCTTGATCTGAAAGTTCATTGAGCTGCCAAACTTGACAACATAAAACAAAGCAAGTTGAAATTGGGGAGAGAAAGAATTAATTTTCTCTAAGTTATCTATTCATTTTTCTATTGAAGATAAATTGCTGGGTTATGAGTCCTGTTTTGGGGACTGGAGCTGATTCTATGGGGAGTGAAAAGGACAGAGCTCTTTCAAAAGAAAAGCGCTGAAGAACTGTTTGCCCTTAATATTAAATATTTGAATATTTAGATTCAAAAGAGTACTATAGCTTGAAGAAGCACACCTTTTCCAAGTTCTAGAGTGAACGCTGAGCCTTAGACATGCATGCAAAGACAATAAGACACCCTGAAACTTTCAAGGCACGGAGAACACAAGAAATATTGTGCTTAAATAATTTTTATAGATATGGCTGAGGCCATAATTAAGGTTGACCCTCTACTTGCTTAAGTGTCATCTTTCCTAACGTTAGAAGATTATCAATCTAGTATTTGGGCTCATGAGAAAAAAATTCTCACCGATTTATAAACATTATTTTCAGAAGTGTTATTATAAGTTAATGTAATTAATAAGAGTGATAAATAATGATGTCTTTCCCAAGTACATATTTTTCTTTGTACGTATTCTTTGTAGCTGTTGCTTTGTTTGCCTTTACAATATCCATGTAAAGCATAAAATGATCAATATTGTTATCTTCATTTTAGGGTAACAATATCATACCTGTCTATAATGCCCCACAGTAGTTCGCAGTACCATGTGATGGACGTAAACCAACCTGGTGGGACTTTCTTCAGTTCGCCTACAGATGAACTAAAATTCAGGCAGTTGGAGTGTCTGTGTTCTGTGATCAAGAAATGGGGATCTCTCAGGTCAGCCAGCAACTGCTATAGACAGACCAGAGAAATAATTTTGTATATCACATGAAGTTAACTCCAAATTCTTGGTATTTTACTTTTCCTGAATTATATTTTCCATGATGTGAGTTTGTCAAATGCCGTGAAGGACCTCCAAGACTTTAGGTGTTAGGACCAGCGTTATGTTTCATTCCAAATTCCAGCTATGTTGCTCCATGTAGGGAGGTTTCTCTCTCTCTCTCTCTCTCTCTCTCTCTCTCTCTCTCTCTCTCTCTCTCTCTCTCTCTCTCTCTCTCTTCCTCCCTCCCCCTTTCTCTCTGTCTCTCTCCCTCTCTCTCTCTCCCTGCTCTGGTTTTTAATCTTTAAAGACTTGCTAAAATGATGCTATTAAATAAAGAAGACATATTGAATCATCTCTTTGTCCTGACGATCTTCATGGGGGCAAATAAATATTTCTGTGTAGGTATTTGCACCCTGAAGACCCACAGGTGGTTGTCAGGAAGTGTCCACAAATTACAGGCAATGAATTCTCAGTAACCACAAGTAAGAGACATTATAAAAATGCAAGGCACATAAAATAACTTTAATATGCTTGTGTGTTCTGGATTTCTACCAGGTGGCTACAGTGAGACCATTTCCTTGCCTTTATATATACAAAGAAATTTTATATACATAAAGATGCTTTCCACAAGCTGTGTAGGATAAATATTATCCATAATTACTTGATTTCATTCAATTTTTAACGGTGGCCATATGAGCAAAGATAATTTCAGTATTTCTAACGCTTTAAGATATCTGAACAAAGGTCTTTTTGAAAGACTTCTGATTTTAATAAAAGAAAAAAAATGAAAAAAAACCACCATTGAGTGAGCACTGGTACATATTTTATTTTGTGAGGCATGAATGTGTAATTTCTAAAAATTATTTTTTTTAATTTGAAAAATTCTTAGAATTTTATAGGAACCCACAGAATTTCCCATTATCTTTGGGGGAACTTTGAATCTGGCTTGGTGGAAATGCGAGTCGGACCGGTACAGAATTCTGGAGAGTTCTAAGAAGAGCTGGAGAAAGACAGAAACCAAACATTTGCTTTTCCCCACTAAGAAGGTTTGTCTTCCTTCTTTTACCTAATAAAAATCAAGTACATCTTTGAAGGCTTACTTCAAAATCTTCCAAGCCAGGCTGTAGTCCTCTTCTCTAATCCACCCTTTGCTCAGCCCTATTGTCTCTGTATCTAAGGTTTGTAGCCTTCATCTCTCTTCTCTGCCCCCATTTACAATCCTCTCTCTTAAGCTTTTATCACATTTTGATGAGATTTTTATCAACACTGTCCTAACTTTTCCTTGTCTGACTGTTTCTCTACCAATCCCATTTGCAAACAGCTGCAGTTTAATCTTCTTTAAGAGCCATCTCAAATCGCTCCTTTTTGTTAATTTTTTGCCATTGGCTGCTCCTATGTACCAAGGAAAATAATCATTGAATCTTGCATTTTTCAGTCTTCTCTGATCCTTCATCAACAGTCTTTCATCCAACAGAACAGGGCAATACTGGTATCTGTATAATGTTTGTCTTTAAGCAGGCCTTATCCGTTCCCCCAGCTTCCTCTCTCTCAGCCAGATCTTAGACAATTTTCAAAGACCAGTATGAATGCCAACCTTGGGGATACCTTTTAAGAATTCCTGTTTAAATGTATCTTTTCTGCTCTGATACTCACTGTTCTTAGATGCAAAACTTACTGTGTACGTGTAATACCATCAACAATATGCTCTTGATTAAATTGCTTGAGGTTTATTTCTTGTCTGTTTATGTGATACTGAACAAAGACTAATTCTTGGTTTTTTTAAAAATATAAGTCGAGAAGGACTAAGAGTACCAATCCAACACAGTTGTAGTGAGTAGAATATATTAGAATATAAAGTAAGTACCAGTAAACAATAGATATTGCTATGCACCTCGTTTCTCCCCTAAAACAAATCTGTGTGGGATTTTAGGCTGTTTGTTATCCTGTCTCAACCCAGGTCAGGGCACATGCTAGTGTTTAACCTATGTTTGTCAACGAACCTATATTTCTGAGGTTCCTTTCCATATTTTGGATAACTTTAGATGGTTCCCTGGGACCATACTTTACTCTTGACTCAATGCATCAAACTTCCTTATACAAATAGTTTCCATTACCAGAAAGGTGGGAAGAGTGATCCTTGCTTTTTCATTTAATTAAATGATTAGAAGCATCTGTGATGAGAAGAAATAGGAGTCGAGGCACAGAGCAGGTGCAGGAAACTTTCATGTCAGAATTTCCTGTACCTTATCTGAGCTGGGGATGCAACTCAGTGGTAGAACAAGTGCCTTGAGTACACATGACTTTAGGTTCTCTTGCATCTCCACTACTCCAAGCCAACTAAATAATGGGCACTTCTTAACTAAGAGATTATGAACCAAGAGATCACATTTGTACTTTACTAGGACCCATTTTGAGGAGCCTATTTGTCTGTAACTAAACTGTGCGTCTTTAAGGAAATAAGGTGCTAACTCTAAATTGAGCGTTGGAATTTCTTAAAAGGGAGTGCTGTGGAGTTACAGAGACAGCATTTATACACATGCACATGTTAACTTACAAAGACTTCATTTTGGACTAAAATACTAGTATTTGTCTTTCATGTAAAAACTTGCATGTTTCCATGAGAAAAAGAAAACATTTCTTAGCTTACCCTTCAGCTAAGGTTACTAACAATCACAAATACTGTGGTAGAAAAACAACTACCATTTGCTATGTATGTAACAACGTGATCACTATTCTAATTCAAAATAAGCTTCCGGGTGGGTATCATTATTATTTTTATATTGGACGAATGAAATGGAGGCTCAGGGTAGTTCATCGGTTTGAATCACAAGTCATGTTTTCAATAAACAGAGAAGGCGAGAGTCAAATCTCCTGCCCTTTTTTTAGTCACCAGAATGCTTCATATGGATTTAGTTTATAAATTTGGTGTATAAGGTTTTAGAAGTTTTGCCTATAAAGCATATTATGGCTACAAAAGTTTAAAATCTGTTCTTCCCTGGGTTCTTTGGTCCAGCTTTTTAGTCTCCTGCCATGTGCTAAAAACATAGAGATTAGAAGGAACCTCTGAGAGCCTTACCCTGAAGATGACTTCCACTCAGCCCAAGCACATATTTCTTAATGTTAGGCCCCTTTCTCTTCCTTCAAAATAAAGTCTCAGGGGCTGGAGAGATGGCTCAGAGGTTAAGAGCACTGGCTGCTCTTCCAGAGGTCCTGAGTTCAATTCCCAGCAACCACATGGTGGCTCACAACCATCTGCAATGGGATCTGATGCCCTCTTCTGGTATGTACTCATATATGGAAAATAAATAAATAAATCTTTAAAAAAAAAAAAAAAAAGGTCTCAGAATGGTTAGTCTAGATAGGGACCTCCTGGCCTTAGACAAAGAGGGAAGAAATAGGCATATTCCACACGGGCCCCCTTGATTGGCTCTCTGCTCCTCATCAAAAGGTGACTTCATCCTCTAACGAATCACAGATGTCATGAAAACATTCTCAGTAGCCAGGAGGTGGAATTACTCATGTCTACCAATGGAAAGATGGGTAAACAACTGACAGTGTACACATGTAATGGAAAGCTGCTCAGCCTTACAAAAGGATGAACCAATGTGATAACATGGATAAGCCAGCCCGGAAGGCACGCTTATGACGTAGGCCTGGCATAAGAAAGATAAACACGGTCTGATTCCACTTACAGCAAGTATCTGGGAGACTTGGATACTTAAGGCCAGAAAATAAAATGGAGGTTATCAGAAGCAGAATGGCAAAAGGAGAGCTGTTTTATTAACAGATTTAGATGTCAATGTCCAAAAGTAATGATTTGTTGTAAGACAATATGAATATATTTAATAGTATTGAGCTGCAATCTTAAAAATGGCAGACAGTAAAAATGTTATGTACAGTTTACCACACATACTAAGGACAATGGGAAACATGACTTTGGTGAATTACCAGTGCTTCAGTATATAAGAGACGAGATCATTTGAAAAATATGCTAATTCCCAACTCTAAATGATCCCTACCTTACTTTGGCACCAGAAAATACTACACAAGCTGCCAAAGGAGGGAAGCAATTAAACAGTCATTCCCAGCTGCAACACTGATGAACCATGATAATTACCAGCAGAGCAAGATAGGTATCAAGGTGCCATAGTGGTACTCACATGCTGGTGGCAACCAACAGCTGTCTAATTAGACTTAAGGCCCACTCAACAGGAGGAAAACCATGCCTGGTACTGGAAACCTAGCCAGCTTCCTGGAGCTAGGAAGGTCATGGATCTTAGAAAAGAAACTACTATCACCACTTCTCAGTAGTAGATTCTTTACCACACTCCTTCCTATGTTCTAAATCTTATTCTGATACCCACAGGTAAGTGTGGTGACCACTCCTCACCAACAAAGCCTCTAACAAGTGGAGACAATCACAGCAAACCATAACTGGATTCACTAAAAAGAACAGATTGTAAGGAACCCATCACCATGGATGCATCTATGTTATAGCTTCTGCATGTATGGTTCACAGAACGTCTTGGAAGACGAGTTGGAAAGATTGTAAGAGCTGGAAGTCTGCTATGAA
The DNA here is from genome assembly GCA_028551405.1 of Uromys caudimaculatus. Taxonomy (NCBI): domain Eukaryota; kingdom Metazoa; phylum Chordata; class Mammalia; order Rodentia; family Muridae; genus Uromys; species Uromys caudimaculatus. The sequence goes on from CM052703.1 coordinate 29,145,202, forward strand.
ACAGTCTCTCCTAGAAATGGCTGCTTCAACAAGACCAGAGCAATAGCATGATAATGTGGAAGGGGGAAAAATTAGTAGGGTTGTACTCTTAGACAAAGACCTATAAGAAGCTGGTGAGTGCTGGAAGAGGGAGAATTAGCCAATATGTATGAATCCCCATATTGATTGTCCAATGCAGCATAGCCTTGAAGTCATATACACACTACTACCAAAATCAGACTCAGCAGAATATGTGTGTGCGTGTGTGTGTGTGTGTGTGTGTGTGTGTGTGTGTGTGTATAAAATAATAATATAGAAAGGGAGACTTTCAAGAGTGAGAAGTGGACATGGGAAATTTTTGTTTCATTTTTTTGTTCTTGTTTTCGAGATGGGGTTTCACTATGTAGCCCTGACTCTCCTGGAACTCACTCTGTAGACCGGGCTGGCCCTGAACTCACAAAGATATGCCTGTCTCTGCCTCCTGAGTGCTGGGATTGATTAAAGGCATGTGCCACCACCTCCCAGTTATATAATTTTATTTCAGTTAAAAACATATTTTTAAAAACACAGCTACACATGACGATGTCCAGATTTTTAATCTTCATAGTTGACCTCTCCATTATAAGCTATATATAATGTATAGTTATAAATAAGTTGTATATTTTTATAAATGTATAACCAGTTCCATTATTATTGTTTGCCCTGTGGTATCTGAAAGGTATCCCAGATGAAAGAGTTCCTAAGATTTTCCCTTTCCTTCCTGATCATCCTCTTTTTTTAGTAAATACCTTTACCACACTCATGTAACAAAAACAATCTAGCATCTGTCCAAGAACCTGCCCGGAACCTTCTCTCAGACCACTCAGTCCATCAGCATATTCTTGAATGACTGACTACTGTAGGTAGAGAAAAGCACGGAGAGTTGAGAAGATACACACCAAGTGATATGAACAGCCCGGCTCTAAAGCAACCGTATTATAAAGTTAGCTGCCAAGCAAACCTTGGACTCACCTACTCTGCCCACCTCTGCTAATGTCCTCAGCCCCACCCTCCTGCATTTTACCGGGACTACTCTCCTTTCTAACTGTCGCTTTCCCTTATATTTTCAACTTCAAATCCACCCCTCCAATGGATTTCTATAAGGTAAGAAGATCATCTCAAGGCACAATCGGACTTCACCATTCCCCGACTTTAGGTGTTCCTTACTGCCTTCATTGGTATTTTGACATTTATTGTTACTCACTTATTATGTCCTTGGTGTTATCCTCATTGTTGGAGAGACACCAGCAAACAAGATGGACAAAAGTTCCTGTCAAATGTAACTTGCATTTTAATAAGGGAAATACAAGCGATTAAAGAAACGATGAGAAAGAAGGGGCATTGTGTAGCATGTTGTATAGGGACAAATACACAGCGGGCCAGGGGGATTCGGGAAAACTGGAATTGTGACTTTAGGTAGTCTGGTCAAGAAAGGCCTTGCTGAGGAGGTATCTCTTGAGTAAAGGCCTGAAGAAGGCTAGGAAGCATGCAGGAAGAGTTTAGAGAATGCTTGCATCCCAGGATAAAGAGCAGGTGCAGAGTTAAAACAAGAGGCAAAGTGAATGGCGGAGGTGAGGTTCAAAGATGGAGTTAGAAATGACAGACGTATGGTATGCAGGATCTCATAGACGGAGTGTGCTCCTGGATGAAGACGAGATGGCCTCTGCCTTGGGTGTGAAGGATCATGGGTCACTGGAGCACAACGAGGGCCGTGTGCAGCAAACCAACTCTTCTGTGACTCCTTCGGTGAGACAGTAAGAATCAAACTAGCAGCCTATGGTTGCCATTCTAACAAGAGGAAATGTGAAGGGAAAAGAGGGATTAAGGAATACACCAGAAACCTGGGTTTGAATGGATTTCATTTGGGAATCACATCAGTTATGGAAGAAAACAGCAGGTGGCCAGATGTTTAAGTATAGAGTTCAAATGAAAGGTAGCAGCTACAGATGCGATTCTGGGACTGTCTCAGACACATCTGTCATTGGAGGTCATGGGAGAGCCTTGATTCCATCTGTTCGCAGTCAATCATGTCCCCAGTGTGACCTGGGTCACTTTCTTCTCAAGTCCTCAAGCCCAGGTTGAATCAGCTTTGTTTCGCTCTTTCTAGTGAGTTGATACTTTGTTGTCAGTTGTTCTATGTCTAGAAGGGACTCAGGATTGGTTCTGTCTCTGTTGTTTCTTTTCAACGACCATTTCAATGAAACCATTCCATTTCCATCCACCTACTGATTGGAAGCAACTTTGTCCTTCTTACTTTTCAAGCTTTTTGATATTTAAATGAGCAGTTTACTATTCACCTTCTTATGCAGGAGCAGTCTACTTTTGCTCTATAAGAGAAGAAACTAGTCATCCAATTGGTATTTACTGAGTGAGATAATTAATCTGTACCTCAGAAACCAGTCAAATTATCATAAAACGTGCCCCAAAGCCAAATACAGGTAAATAACTCCATCTTGAGGGATTGAATGGCAAAATTCTGAGACATTCCATTTGATGATGTCAGAAAGTATTCTAAGCAATTTTCTATTTGCATGATACTAAAAGTCTGGACCATATTTAGTGTCCCGTCAAGGCATAGTTCATGCATAACCTTTCCCTCTGTCCTCAGTTACTATCATATATTCTCCTGAGAATTTTGCTGTTTGTCCTGTGATACCTTTCAGAGTCTCGGGTATCAGTAAAGGTAACCCTCATAATTATACAGATCTACCAGATGGTAAATATATCTTGAGTGTTCATTGAAATGATGCTAAATTAAATCATTCAAAATCACCCTGTGAGAATGGCTGGTAAGCCTGGGTGTGGTCGTGCATGAATATAATCCCAGTGCTTGGCCCCTGAATGGCAGAAGCAGGAGGATCACGCCAAGCTTAAGATTAGATGACATAGTGAGTTCTAGGTCAGTCAGGGCTCCATAGGGAGATCCTGTCACAAGCAAACATTTATACAAACAAACAAAACAACAGTAGTGGTTGCTGAATAGTCATCTTTTTTCTGTCTCATTTCCTTCCATATTTCTCTGGCTTTCTTTAAAGAAGTCAACATAGCAATACTTATCATTGCAATCTCTCTCTCCTCTTTTCTTTCTTAAACCTCTCTGATGAAACTCAGGGAGTCAGTAGACATGGGGTCTGGGCCAGCTTCGCCTTGGTAATTTGGTGGGCCCTTTCATCTCCTTTCAACAGTCTTATGCTCATTGTTTGTTACTGCTAAAGCAGTAAAGGCTGTTTGTCTTCACCGCAAAACCAAGGCCAGGAAACTTTGAAGTGTTTTCTGTTGCTTAATGTCACCTACTGTTCCTGTCAGCAAACTGAGATAACCCTGATGGACTGAGGTGTCTGGTCTAATTCCTTTATTGACACACAGTCCTGTCTTCAAACACCAGTGTAAATGAATAAGTACTGAGTTAGCAATGTGTCAGTAATAGGCTGCCAGATAAATGCCATTGTTTATATACTGATCCCTGTTCCTTAAGGCCCAAGCAGCTCAAAAATCTTACAAATTAGCACCTCACTGAGATCAAAGAATTGTCTCTTCTTTCTGCACTTACCTACTTGGAGGGTCAAGCAAGCAAATGAAGTTAAGCTGCCTCTCTCCAGTGCAAATCTTTCTTTGGAGGAAGAACAAATGGGAGCTCTGCACTGACACACAAAGACATGCCAGAGAAGAAAGCAGGGGTACCCTCAGTAGGTTCTTTGGTTATTTCACCATTTTATCCTCATTACGAATCTTATATTGAAAGATCAATAATGGAGCCATGTTCACTTTTAGCAATCGATCTTTGAGATCAAATGAAACAGAGATCAAGTGATTTTTGAATCAGTAGGTTTCATAGGACCTACAAGCTTAAGCAGAAAGCATGAAAAAGATTCATTTTTGAAGGAGTTAAAAATTAAGACATTGAAAATCAGCCTTATTGGTATATCCTAAGGGAAGTCATGGTTAGTCTCCAGACATTTAATAGGCTGGGGACATTGCTTTTACATTTCACTTTTCACTGCGTAGAGGGGGCTGTTCTCAAGCACATTCCAACTCTGTTAGGTTATAAGAATCACTCATAGTCCACCCTCTCAGAGGAGAAGGGGGGTCAGAAATTGGGGGAGAGACTTACTTTGTGAAGTGGGCACGGAGAGTGGGAGGGACAGCAGTAGGGATTTAGAGGGAATGAATGAATGAATGAATGAATGAATAAATAAATGGAAAAAATTCATTGTTTAATTTGAAGACATTGGTAGATAGCAGAATTTATTTACTTGATATCATCAACTTTATGCTATTTAGTATTCCTGTATTTCATATTAATCATATAAAATTGAAATAAAAAAATTAAGAATCTAAGCTTGTTATGGCTCCTTACAACATTTAAGAAGGGGCTCTTTCTTGGTGCCAGATTTTGTCTTTTAGGTGAATAAAGCAAATCCTTAAAATTCTAGTGGTATAGTGGTTGATATTGTCTTAGTTGAAGCTTTGGTTTCTATCAGTGAGTAGTTGAAAGAAATAGATATCAGCAAGGTATTTATTTCAGGTAGAAGCAGAACACTGGACATCTTTTCCTGACATGTGTGTCCAAACTACACTTATTGATGTTACTGTTTTTATTTTAATGTTTTACATTTACTTGATTTATTTTGGATTTGTTTGTTCATCCGTTCACTCATTTGTTGTGTGTGTGTGAAGGCCATAGGACAATTTTTGGGAGTTGGTTCTCTTCTCTCACCCTACAGGTTCTGTTCTTCATGATTGGAGGGAAACACCTTTATCCTCTGAACTATCTCACCGGTCCCACATCATGGTTTGTAAAGATTTTAAAGATACTCTTCACACCAAAGTTCACAAGAAATAAATTTGACCTATAAAGCAAGTTTGAATATAATTTATTTAATTTTCATGATAAATTTCTTCTAGAAAAAAATCCTAGCATTTTTGGGACCAACCAAGGCTAGAGTAAGACCATCTCCTGGGACCCTGGAACCCCCAGGTTTTTGAAATGCCAACCATACCTTGTGAAATCTACCAATACCAAGAGAACTCCAGCACAACTCTGAAAATAATCTTAGAACAAGTGGGTTTCTTTCTATGTCTCTAAGCTTGTTCAAATATTTTATTACAAGTATCTTCCTTGTGAACAAACAGCTAGTGTCAAAGTTAAATAGAAGGAAAATGTAGAAAATTTACACTAGTAAGAGTTAATTAAATGCCTGGGGACATGAACTTATGAACGTAGTAAACACTTTTGCTCAATTGATCAAGAAGGTTATCTAACAGCTAGACGGGAATATCTGAATAACCATCTTGATGGTTTCGTGTATTAGTGAGAGAAGTCGGCATAATGTACTTGAAAGAGCAACCTGTGTGGAGGTGCTGCTTTTGTTCTACATTGCTAAGTCATTTTATTAATAAAACCTCAATTTTCTCCTGCCTAATACATGTAACAACGCACATCCTTTTATACTACAGTTACTGTAAAAATCCATGGTCGTGCCTCTGTTGGTAGAACTTGGTTTTAGAGGATGGTGACTGTGTCAATAGAGTTTAAACACCTGTGAGGTAGATAGCAGTTCCCACAAAGAACTCACAACTGATTAAAGTCTAGAGCAGTGGTTCTCAATGTGTGGGCTGCAGCCCCTTTGACAAACCTCTATCTCCAAAGATATTCACGATTTATAACAATAGTGAAATTACAGTTATGAAGTAGCAACAGAAATAATTCTGTGACTGTGGGGTCAACACAACATGAGGAACTGTATTAAAGGGTCACAGCATTAGGGAAGGTCGAGAGAACAAGTGTCTGGGAGTGCTCAACCATGAATGGGTTATCTATATTACACATGTTCCCTGGAGAGTGCTCAGCCAAGAATGACATCGATATTACACATATGCCCCAAGGCTCAGGAAACATTGCAAAAGATAAAAGAGAAAGATTGTAAGAGCCAATGATCAGGAAAATGGGAGTGCAACTTGTCTCCTAGATACCACATCAAGAACTAGACATACCTATAGTTACTGTACAAGACCTGCTTAAGATCAAGGCAGCTGACATTCTAGTATTGGGAAGGAAGAGGTTCATGAGCCTCCACCTTCAGCTTAGATGATGTTGAAAGTTGATAGAGGCTAAGGAAGAGAGAGTCAGACATTTTTAGAGGTGTAGTTCATGGTGAGCTGTCCATGCCCTATACCCTTGAGTGTGTGGGTAGCACAAATTGAACTTAGTGGCCTTAAAACATGGACAGGAGATACAGCATTGGACAGGAATAGATGGTAGAGATAGATGCAAGTGGAGTTGGGGGAAGGAGACTGAGGGAGATAAAAATGATTAAAATACATTGTTGAGAACTAGAAAGACGGCTCAGCAGTCAAGAGAAGTGGCTGTTACTCCAGAGCCTCCTGTTCAGTTCCCAGCACCCACACAGTGGCTCATGATGGTCTGTAACTCCACTTCCAGGAATTTGACACCTTCTTCTGGCCTCCATGAGCACCAGGGATCCATGTGATGCCTAGCACCATGCATACAAGCAAAATACCCATACACATAAAATGAAATAAATATTTAAAAATACACCATGTAGACATATGACATTCTCAAAGAATTCATAAATATTGCATTAAAAAACAAAAAAGATCTGCTAGCCATTAAATTATGTTAATGAGTCTCAATAACCAAAACAGCACCTACATTTCTGGGCTGAATAAACACAAAGTTTTTTGAGCATGGAGGGGCCATTTCCTTTTCCTGCTGAGTGCTTTCTTAGCTCACTGAAAGAGAGATTACATTGCTTAAGCAATTCTTAAGCCTGGGCTCTGGTCAGCAGCATGCAGATGGATTCAAAGGCATATGCATGGAAGGCTTCAGAGAATTTTCCTGTAAGAGTTCGTTTTGGTTCAGGTTTCAGGCAGTTAGATGTCAAACACCACAAACCCAGACCCTTAATCTTTTGCCCCAACCCAGTAATAATGTTTTTGAGGCTAATAAGCCACAAAGTGGATCTTTTATCCTTCCTCTTTTAGAGACTACTAAGAAAATGCAAAGTTCTTGTGCTTTCTTGTTATATTTACTTTTGATCTTTGAAAGAAAAAAGCATACGGAGCATTCCAACTTTGGTATATGACAATGTTCGTTTCTCTTCTCTGGGAGATGGATGAAGAAGATGCAGGTGAAACCTTTGATGCAGTCCCATAAGTGAGCAACCTGAACGCTGACTACAGTGCATACCTAGCCCTGGAGTGGCCACAATAGAAGAATGAGAACGGGGTGGGTGAGTGCTCAGTCTTTCTGGAAATCCACAAGGCACCTGTTGTGAAAGCCTGTACCAAAGTGTTGGTCACCAAAACTCCTGTTGATTTTTGTTACTGTTTTGAACAAATAAAAACCTGGCAGATCCATGGTCCCATGGATTATTTATAGAAATGTTGGCATTTGAAATCTTCTTCTGCTAACATAGACACAAAACGCCAGTTGGTTTCTCAGAGTAAAGGAAACCAGTGTTCACAGTTGCTACATCCCAGAATCTATGACGTCATTGTCTTTCATTTTGTGCAAGTTTTATACTTAGTTGACCTTAGTTGACTGTTTTGGGAATAATAAAGATTTATTATCTTTACTATCATGGATTTTTGGCTTTAACTCTACAGTAAAAAAACTGCATTAAAATTCATGTTATTCTTTCTTCATTTTGGAAAAAAAATAATTTAAACATGCCATTCTTTAAGAAATCATTTCTGAAGTTGAAAGTATAAAAATTAAAATAAATTTTAGACTAAATTTTTTTTTTTTAAAAAATGTGTTTCTTGTAAATACTGAAGGGTCGTTAAAGAAAATTCAGAAAGGATGCTTTGCGAGTATTCTCTCAAGATCTTCCTACCACTGTTGACAAAAAGAAAGGAGCCCGGAGAATCAATGCAGGAGGTAAGGCTTTTCTCCAGCCAGACAATAAAAGTTATCCCTTAACAAGTTAGGTAAACAGCCCTTTGTCCAATCTCCTTCCTGATTGATTCATTTCTGTTCTGTTTTATTCCCCAAACAAGAGTGGACCCCCCCTACAGCCTGCCGGCTTAGCTAGCAGCCCACAGAGGAGAGCAGACCTTGGAATTCAAACGATTACATTCCTGTGGGCGGGTCTAAAGAGCCATGAGCTCTGTCCCCGCACAGTCCCTCTCTGTGCTGGCCTCTGTCCAGAGTGGTAGAAACTGAAAAGAGAGCATGTTTGACCTACCTCACAACTTCAGAAGCCACCCGTTATCCCTTCCAATGACCCTTCCACCCCGCCATGTTCTGATGCGCACACTGAATACGTTCTAATTTTACCATCCTGTTTACTTCCTGTATAATTTTAAATAGTTTTTTCACATAAAAGTTTTAGCAAATAATACATTCTCTTACATTTATACTATACATTTATACAAAAGCTAGGGAATTTATTAAAAAAATTAGGAAAATCAGAACATCGATGCTCTGTTGTCTAGTAAATATTTATGCATCTGTGTATTTATGCATAAACCTCTTTTGAAAATAAAAATTGAGATGGTTACCAGAAAATTTGTATATGCATATATATTCAATTTTTATACATACAAAAATTTATATTTTTGTGCATATTTTGTATATAATTTATACACACACATTTACATATATATATACTTATACACACACACACATATGTGTGTGTGTGTGTGTGTGTGTGTGTGTGTGTGTGTGTGTATGAAACCAATGGAAGAAATACAGGGCAATGAGAAATCTACATTATAAAAAATATAAAATATATAAAAAGAAATATAAATATACTAGAGCAAGTTGCTGCCTACAATGTTGGTCCTAGAGTCCTACTAGGTTTCAACACATGGGAGGCAATTTTAAAAGCAATTACCCTAATACTTGAGACAAGTAGTTGAAAACTCACAATTATACATAGAGTATCCATCTTGCTAGTCACAAATTACACTGCATGGAGAGCAAGTATGGTTATTTCTGTTCCTATAACACATGAGGGATTTTCCTAATACTTCATCATGAAATAGATATGATGGGGCAAGTGGTTGTCAGGAATCAAGCATTTGAAGACAAATCTGCCACAGACACATTTGGCAATATTGCAGGGTTTGAGGGGCATGAGTCAGGGGATAGAGAGGAGACTTGTGTTATATCTCCTAGGATGACACTTTGGGATGTGTAGAAGGCAGAGTTCAGTAGTCTTAGCAACAGGACTCACTTTCATAGGCTGCGTAGTGTTACAAAAGACTGAACACCCACTATGCACAAACCTGATAGGTGAAAAGTGGTGCTCTGCAAAGGTATGTTGACATTTTGACATGGACGTTTATATAAGGGGCATCCTAGGAATAGAGTGAGTTAGGCAGAGGACTGAACGGGCAGTATACAATGGAAGCAAAAGCATCGTTACTCATGGATTAATTAAATAATAGTTACAGAAAAATAAATATAAATAAAGAGTATAAAAACACTTATTAGTGTTTTTGGAGATAACTTTCTATTAGTACTTAGTTTTATTTTTCATTTAAATATATATTGACATATCTTTGCACTATATATCTTTGTAAAGTCAAATAATTCGAAAATAACTTTTTTGTGTGTTATGACAGACATTTGGAAATCAATTGGCAGTATTTGGATAGCAAACACCAGCAAATATAAAAACCAAATATAAAAGCTTTTCACAAACATTCTTTCTTCCTTTGAAGAGTGAGAGCAAGGACTCTTATCTTGTCTAGTAGATCGACCGTAAGATGTCGGCTCCCGCATGGTGCAGGCATGAGAAGTATGTCTGAGACTCCCGCATGGCGCAGGCATGACTGAGACAACGATTTCTGAACTGAGATAAAGTGGCTCATCTTATCATTCTGAGATAAAACTGAGAAAAAGAAAATCTTCTGGCTGATGACTTGAGTCCTTATGGCCTGTTAAAAATGAAATAAGTATTTATTTTAGTAGGAATACTTGTTAAATAGTTCTGCCATATTTTCCTTCAATTTGTACAAAAAAAAAAAATACTAGATTTTCTTTCAGGAGAAGTAAAAAACAAACAAACAAACAAACAAAAAAACCCAACCACATATATACATCCTTTTATGTTAGGTTTTGTTGTGTTGTTGTTCAGTTTGACACAAGCTAGGGTCATCTGGGAAGAGGGAACTTTAACAGAGAAAGTACTTCCACCAGGTTGACTGTACTCAAGTGTGTAGGGCATTTTCTTAATTAATGATTGATGTGTTTGAGGGGGCAGCCCACTGTGGCTAGTGCCACCCCTTGGCAAGTGGTCCTGACTGTGAGCCTGAGGCAAGCCAGCAAGGAGTGTTTCTCATAGTCCCTGTTTCAATTCCTGCTTCCCAGGTTCTGGTCTTAGTTCCTGCCCTGCTTCCCTCGGTGATAGACTATAAAGAATATGCTGAAAATAAAATAAAATAAAATAAAATAAAATAAAATAAAATAAAATAAAATAAAATAAAATAAAATAAAATAAAATAAAATAAAATAAAATAAAAACAACACTCCCCCCAAAAACCTTTCTCAAGTTGATTTTGGTTATGGTGATAATCAAAACAATAGAAAGTGAACTTACAGTCTTTAAAACTTGTGAGAGGCTGAGAGATATAAGCCCTTAACAGCTTTTTAATATGTGAACGGTTTCTTTTATGAAATAAGTTAGAATAGGCAAAAGCCAAACACACCAACAAAAACAAACAAACAGAACAAAACAACATTCTAAACTTAAATAAACAAACAAACAACAACACCCCCAGACCAATGACCCAGCTGTTTGATCAAATTCAGAATTTAGGACTTTGTTCATCTCCCCAAATGTTATTCCACTCATCTGTCAATACACATTTATGAAAAAAACCCAAAACTGCAAATGATCACAGAGTTCTTTAGAGGACACTGGTGTGGCTCTTTACTGATAGTTGGGTCACTGGTATTCAACATGCTTTATTTTTATTGCTAGTATCAGGAGGTTTATTTATTAATTCAATATATGTTCAATAAGTATAGTGCTATGAATCAGAGGAAGAGAGATCTAGCCCCTATCTTTGAAAGCATACACATTGGCACACAAGGATGAAATTGAACAAGGTATGTATTCTGCAGAGTGGAAACTGGAGCAGAAGAGAAAGAGGAAGCTGTTGAAGACACCAGTAAAGCAAACATTTTAATTTATGTTTAGACCATAGAAGCAATCACAGGAAATTTCCATCTGGCCCTGGAGATTTTAGCTCTGCCCTTTCCCTCCCGGTATTACTTATTTGCATAGAAAACAAAATCAAAAAAAAAAAAAAAAAAAAAAAAAAAAAGAGACAGGATAGAAGAAAATAAACAAATCCGCTAGAAACTTCCATTAGGCGGTTTGAAAACACATAGGGTTCTATTGTGTTTGTAGTTTAAGGACTGATGTGGAAATAGAGACTTCTCAGCAGGGTCAGCTGCCATTATCATACTTCACTGCATAATGCTGTGGTTTGCTGGTGTTGTTGTTGTTGGTTGGTTGGTTGATTAGTTAGTTTTGGTTGTTGTTGTTGGTTGGTTAGTTTGTTTTTGTTGTTAGTGGTGGTTGGTTGGTTGGTTGGTTAGTTTTTGTTGTTGTTGGTTGGTTGGTTAGTTTGTTTTTGTTGTTGTTGTTGGTTGGTTGGTTAGGGTTTTTTGTTGTTGTTTGTTTGTTTGGTTGGTTAGTTTGTTTTTGTTGTTGTTGGTTGGTTGGTTAGGGTTTTTTGTTGTTGTTGTTTGGTTGGTTGGTTAGTTTGTTTTTGTTGTTGTTGTTGATTGGTTGGTTAATTTTTGTTGTTGTTGGTTGTTTGGTTAGTTTGTTTTTGTTGTTGGTGGTGGTTGGTTGGTTAGGGTTTTTTGTTGTTGTTGGTTGGTTAGTTTTTGTTGTTGTTGGTTGGTTGGTTGGTTAGTTTGTTTTTGTTGTTATTGGTTGTTGTTTGGTTAGTTTGTTTTTGTTGTTGGTGGTGGTTGATTGGTTGTTTGGTTAGTTTGTTTTTGTTATTGGTGGTGGTTGGGTTAGTTGGATGTTGTTGCTGCTGCTGCCACCTGTTTTTGTTGCCTCATTTTGGGGAAAGCCAGAACTCCAGGAGGGCTAATAGTTGACATTTATACAAAGACCAAGCACCCCTTGCTTCTTTTCTTTTCTGTTCATTTAAATTCAATGTGGTTTCTAATAGTTATGATCTGTGCACTGGCTATGTGACCTTAAAGTACCGTGATGGTCCCTTTGTCTGTTCCAACTTAAGAAACGGATGCTGCTTTTATCTCTTCTTCAGATAAAGAAATTAAGATATGAAGAAAAGAAATAACATGCCCCAGGTTATGGAGTTACTCAGACAAGACAACCTCAAAGCCAAATAGCTCAAGGGCAGAACCTTCCACTGCCTGCTTAGTGGCTGATGTCATCCAGGGCATCTTTAAAGGCCCCTTCACTGTGACTGTAATCTATTTTTTCTTAAAGAAGGGAGAAACGATTCTTGGGAATTTAAATCCTTTGCTTAGGACAATTTTTATGTCTTTTTATGTTGAACCAACTTATCAGAAGACATTAAATAAATGTCAAATTGCAGTAAATAACACCCAACTGGTCCCAGTCAATATGTGAACTCAGAAGCAGCCACTCAGCCACAGTGACAGGGTCTATGATCCGTGTTTTGGTTGTTTGTTTGTTTTTATTTTTTAGTTAAAAAAATACTTGACATTCATGTAACCCCTGCTACAACTTTTTGTGCATCTACTTCAGCCAGGAGTCTTCCAAGTATAATACACGCAGAAATATATTTTTTTGTGCTCACTTACACATGTGCTCACCCTTCATATTAGGTCATCTACTGCCCGACAACAAGTAGCTGGCACTGTTGGTTTATGAGTTTGGACCCAAAAGTGCCATTTATTACTCTGAAATAACAAAAGCATGTCAGTCTTGGGCTGATATTGATCAAAATGGTTCTTTCAAGAGTTTATTGCTGTGCCACCCATTGTATCTGAACTGTTACATAGATACCAAACTACTTAACATGAGAAAAATAAACTGGTTTTGAGAAAGATGCTTGATTAGAAGCTGCCTCTATGTGTGGGCTGGGGAAGAAGAGGCAGTCTGAGGAAGAATAGGGCTGGTCACAAGGGGGAGAATGGCAGAGTAGCAGAATCGCACACAGGAAGAGTCAGGACCGCTGAGCATACCAGAAAAGAACGATGAAGACGAGTCAAATAAAAGAAGGAAGTGGAGCAAAGCTCCAAATCCTCTGTGGGAGGAGAAGCCAGGAGCAGCCCAGAAGGGCTGAAGAGCGGCATGGGAGCCCAAAGCGGGGTTCTCCCTGAACACCCTGGAGTGACTAACCTCAAGTACCTCCACTGTCACTGCCAGCTGGAGTGACAAGGAAGTCTGCTGGACATGGCACAGATTCCCAGATGGCTGCAAGTGTCTTCAGGTGAGAATTATAGGGACCGGTAACTGCGCATCCAGGGTCTAGGCGTGATGCGTGCACCAGTGGAAATGTTGTTACGTACAAGGTATCTTTATGCTCCCATCCTTGCTGGAGTTCAGGTCATCCCCACATAAACACCTACCACTGCCAGGAACTATGGGATCATTATTTCATTCATAGCTAACAGCTCACAAACACTTTTATTCATGTAGAGAAGGAAATGAATATACAGCCATAGGTCAAAAAGATTTAAAGAGATTTCTAATAAGGTAAAGACACCTATCAGAAGCAAGCCTTCTCTATAACTGCGCTTGGACTTTACTCTGTCCCCATTAGACAGACAGACAGACAGACACACATACACACATGTTTGTTCATATAATCTAACTTTACAACTCCTGGGACTGTACCCTCAAAGGAGCTTGGTCGACATAGTACTACAAGGAATCTACATATCTATGTTCATTGCAGCCTTATTAACAATAGTCAGCTTCAGGTCAAGGATGCTGATACCCCCAGAAGCTCTTTTGTTGTTAAGGATAGCTTTTGCTATCCTGGGTTTTTTGTTGTTCCAAATGAATTTGAGAATTGCTCTTTCTAAGTCTATGAAGAATTTAAAACTGCATGGTATTGGTACAGTGACAGGCAGGTAGATCAATGGAATAAAATTGAGGACCCAGAAATGAACCCACACACATATGGTCACTTGATTTTCGACAAAGGAGCTAAAACCACTCAGTGGAAAAAAGACAGCATTTTCAACAAATGGTGCTGGTTCAACTGGCGGTCTACATGTAGAAGAATGCAAATTGATCCATTTCTATCTCCTTGTACAAAGCTCAAGTCCAAGTGGATCAAGGACCTCCATGTAAAACCAGATACACTGAATCTAATAGAAGAGAAAGTGGGGAAAACTCTCGAACACCTGAGTATGGGGGAAAAGTTCCTGAACAGAACACCAGTGGCTTATACTCTAAGATCAAGAATAGACAAATGGGACCTCATGAAATTGCAAAGCTTCTGTAAAGCAAAGGACACTGTCAATAGGACAAAATGGCAACCAACAGATTGGGAAAAGTCTTAACCAATCCTATGTCCAATAGAGGGCTAATAGCCAATATATATAAAGAATTCAAGAAGTTAGACTCCAAAAAACCAAATAACCCCATCAAAAAATAGGGAATAGAGCTAAACAGAGAATTCTCAACTGAGGGAATTCGCAGGGCTGAGAAGCACCTAAAGAAATGTTCAACATCCTTAGTCATCAGGGAAATGCAAATCAAAACAAGTCTGAGATTCCACCTCACACCAGTCAGAATGGCCAAGATCAAAAACTCAGGTGACAGCAGATGCTGGTGAGGATGTGGAGAAAGAGGAACACTCCTCCATTGTTGGTGGGATTGCAAGCTGGTGCAACTACTCTGGAAATCAGTTTGACGGACCCTCAGAAAAATGGACATAATACTACCTGAGGACCCAGCTATACCTCTCCTGGGCATATCCAGAAGATGCTCCAACATGTAATAAAGACACATGCTCCACTATGTTCATAGCAGCCATATTTATAATAGCCAGAAGCTGGAAACAACCCAGATGTCCCTCATCAGAGGAATGGATACAGAAAATGTGGTACATCTACACAATGGAGTACTACTCAGCTATTAAAAAC
>CM052703.1:29160407-29212830 GCA_028551405.1 Uromys caudimaculatus
AGGTCCCAGATGGAGGAGTTGGAGAAAGGTCTGAAAGAGCTGAGGGAGTTTGCAGCCCCATGGAGGGAGCAACAGCATCAACGGGCCTGACCCCTCCCCCCATTGTCTTGGAGTTTGGACCACCAACCAAATAATGCACATCTATGGACCCATGGTTTGGACCACCTATGTGGCAGAGGATGGCCTCGTTGGCCATCAGGGAGAGAGGAGAGACCCTTTGGCCTGAGGGTGTTAGAGGCCCCAGTAAAGGGGAATGTCAAGGTGGGAATATGGGAATGGGTGGGCAGGTGGGTGGGAGGTGGAATTCCCCCATAGAGGTGGGGAGGGGGAGGAGATAGGGGGTTTCCAAAGAGGAGACCTAGAAAAGGGGAAACATTGGAAATGTAAATAAAGTATCAAAAATAATAAAATAAATAAATAAATAAAATCCCAGAGATTAAAATAAAATAAAATAAAATAAAATAAAATAAAGTATCCTTCTTGATCTCTTAAAAAAAAAACAAAAACAATAGTCAGGTTATGGGATCAGCATAGGGGATCTGTCATCAGATGAATAAATAAAAGATAAGTGATATATATGCACAACAAGAATTATGTGTGAATTATGTATGGAATCAGATGTCATCATATAACAGGAAATAGACCAAACACAATGTGTGTATATATATACACATATATCTGCTTATTATTTATTTATTTACCCTATCCATTGAAAAGTTTAAAAGCATGGACAGATCAACATAAATGAACACTCATTTGCTCAAATATTGATTTCTAACATCCTTAGAGAAATGGCTGATTCCAAATGTGTTGGAATAGGGAAGTGCAAGATAAACCTATAATAACCTATCCTGGTCATTTTCGAAAGGCGTCAAAAATAATGGCCGCATGTCATAAGAACCCTGGAGTTGTTTGCAGGACTTCCTATTGACCATATATGGTGTTATATGAGTATTGAAATGATGATAGAAGAACACCGAGAAAAATCGAGGAGACAATCTTCATAAAAGTAAATTAAAAATATAATGCGGGATAAGAGAAATGATTAGGGAGAGAATATCAGACAACCAAATGGAAAGTTATCAGCTGACGTTCATCACGATTCTATCTGAATCGGGGTAACTCTCTGATGTGCTTGCCAGGTTCACAAAAATGAATTAATGGTGATGCTTTGGTGGGAAAATAAGTTACAGCAGACGTTAATTGGATTTGAAAAAGGAAAGTTAATGTCGTTAGTGGTGTGAAGGGAGCACTGTGTGCCCTGTGATGGGTCCCACAATGAAGGTAGACGCATTTCCTTTGCTATTCCTGCCAAAAATACACAGCTCATGTTATGTGGTAAAGAAAATCACACAAAGCACATATGATATATAATGGAAGTATAGTATTTTAAAAACAGTCAGTGAGATGGAAAAACAAAGAATACAAGAAAATTTCCCTTGATTTATCAGTGCTAAAAAGAAGTGCAATTAAGTACACTGTGTTTTTCTAGACTGAACATGAACAAAAAATCCAAGAAATGCTATTAGTTGCATTGGCTAAATTTGAATGAGATTGATAGAGTAATATCTGTTTTAAAATTTATTTTTTAATTAAAAATTTCATGCAATATGTTTTCATCATGAAGTGGAAATTTCTGGTTTTGTTGGAAACTCAGTTATGATATATGATGTTTTGTTGGAGCAGACACAGATGAAAGGATGTTTTGCTGAAGCAGACACATGAGAGGACACATGATGTTTAGAGAGAGTATAAATATGACCCCACAGACAGCGGGAGAATGCTCGGGCATTGGCTCACCTTGCTCTGACCACTAATCTTCACTGACAATGCTCTGGCGTTGGTTGGTCTTGCAACACGTTGTTGATCTTTGCTTTTGGTAACTCACCAAAGAACATCTCCTGATATTTCAGTGGCTTTTTGCCACTTCCATGGACTCAGCAGATTGGTGGAGCCTCTCTTTTTTTCTGGATGGAACTGCCGTTGTTGATGCGTGAGCAGTGATTCCCAAGTGCACTAGACTGGAGCTTCTGATTTGTGTTGGTGTTTTGCGAGTGAACTGCTGATATCCTGACAATGAAGACTGGAATAGCCCAAAGAACTAATTCTAAACAGATCCACAACCCCTGTTTCCTATTCACCTTTCTTTTCTACTCTCTCTGGTGGGTGGGGGGCTAGGAGGGAGGTTGAAGTGTTTAAGAACCGTTGTTAAAGTAGGTTTTGAAAAATCTAAAGCCTACATAAATAATCCTATTATTTTCTCACCGCAACGCCTTTCAAATCCTCTCTACCACCATACTCACCCAACTTCGTTTTCTCTGTTGTTCTCAAAAGAGAAAGAAAAAAGAAAACCAAAACAAAGAAAGAGAGAGAGAGAGAGAGAGAGAGAGAGAGAGAGAAAGAAAGGAAGAAAACACTAATAAGATAATACTAAAACAGAAAAAAAGTCTCCTCACCCCCCATGTTTTGCATTTTCCAACTACTTCTGGGCCTGAGGCCTGCCATGGGGTGTGGCTGATAGACACGGGTGACACGCCTTTGGAGAAAGCTGATTTTCCCAGAACATATCAATATAAATAGCTCTTGCTTAGGGGTGGGACTTTGTGTCCACTTTTCTTTCTGTGTGCTTTTCTTGATTTGGATGTTATTTGCATGTATGTTTTGGGACACATACCTAAAATTTGCTCTCTAAATGGCTGTAACTTTTGCATGGGGGAGGGGTGGTGAAATCATTCCAATTCAAAGAAAGGCACAGAGTTAGAACACAATTCTCATCAACATGGTAACAGGATGAAGAAAAGAAAGGAAGACATCTGCATGTCAATGAAGAGGACATTTTAAAATCTCAATTTCCACTTTTGGTTATAGTTACACTATGCCACTTACTACAGTAGATATAATCCCAATACTTATTCCCCAAACAACTCAACTTAAGGCAAAACAGAAACAGCATGCTGGTTTAACTTCAATGTTTGTAAAGTTTTCCTCAGCAAATTAAAATTTCCCATAGACACGGCATGCTCAGTCAGGACCACCTATATGCAGCTCAAAAAGACAAACTGTAGGCACAAATGTCCCTACAGTAAACGATAAACACATGGATCTACCAAGGGGTATTTTCATAATGCTGTAACTCTAGACTTCTTCATGGATTGAGAAAAATATCTTTTTGAAATATCTCTGGAACTGTTTAACAATGAAAACGAGTGGGCTTGTGGGAAGCATTTATGGAATGCTGGCCGTGAAAGACACAGCGAGGCATCATCGTAAATTTGCTTCTGAATTCGTCCTCATAATGTACGTTAATCCATTAGCAGTCACCTTCTGCATCTTAAAGGATATTGCCGCCTTCTACTCTCGGTTCATATTTACTTCCAGTTGCTAATTTTCCACTCATTGTTAAAGGCAAAGGAAATCCAGCAGTAAATCTTTCTTTGAGTCTATACGCTTCTCTATCTACTTATATTTAGTTTTGTTTGACGTTATCAATACTTCATAGTCACTTTAAATTGACTAAACCTCAGGGGTTATAGAGTTAATATCATGCTAGAGGCTACAACTGTCACATGCTCTCATACTTGTGCCTGTTGATGCTCCGCTTGTCATTTGTCATTTCATGAAATTTATCCTTTGTTTGATTGGCGAGAATGCTCTCATGGATTTCTTAACCAAAACTTAATTAAGGAATATTTAGAATTATCACTGAGGCTTCACAGGAACAAAAAGCTCTACTTATGCAACTATCCGAATTAAACTGAGACAGCTCCCTTTTAAACAGGGGTTTGAGAAAGTTGGAGAACGTTTCACCTCCTGTCTTTTATTTATGTTATCATTATGCATATCTTATCAGTGTGATGGATACTTATTTATTCTGTTTGTTGGAACGACTCCCCGTCTTAGTGTTACACCCTACCTTACTGGCACCGGACATGAATAAAGTAGTTTAGCACACTGTATATTGTACCCTACTACACTCACATTTAATTGACTCAGTAGTGGCTTCTATGTCATCGAGGCCATTGGGCTAGAGAATGACTCTACCTTTGAGACTTCTGAAGGAGGCGGGGAAAGTCTTCTGAAATCTTTCTAGATAAAATTGAAATCCCAGGAGTTCATCACTAGAACTTGGCAGTCTCAGTTAAGCCATAGGAAGGGCTAGATGCAGCTTGAAACAGCCTAATTTAAGGCAAACCCAGAACATCTTACCAAACTAGGAGCTGGCAGAGCAGAATAAAGATTAACCAGCGAGCAGTAGCATTGAGTGGCTAACACAAGCCACCATGAAGCTTTCTTTCCTCTAGACTTCTGCTTGTGGCAGGCAGCATGATGGAATTGAATTGTCTGCCACTTGTAACTAATGTCCTAGACTCAGTCATTTATTCAGTTTTGCCGGTGATGCCTGTAGGGCCAACAGCAGCATTTTTCCATGATGTAAGAGACAACTCAGAGATGGCTGTTTTCTGTTTCATGTCTACATTGTAACAATGTTCTGCCCTCTTTCCTTAAATTCTGACAGCTAATGAGTATGTGCCACCCACTTTCGCTTCAGCCTTAAAGACCTTCACAAAGGGAACTGTGTGTTGAGTTACATGAAATTTTTTTGTTAGGTTGTCTTATTAAGTAGATTAGTGATATTCCATGATCTATTTAAAGCACTTTTCCTGAGCTGACCAATTTAATCCCACTAACCTTATTTTACAAGCTGCTTCCCCCATCTATTTTATTTGTATGCTACACCTACAATGAACTGCTCAAGGATTGGGTAATTTATAAAATCTATCACTCAGAGCAGGAGATTAAAGAACTGACTGGTGTTTGGTCTGGTGAGACTGCCCCTTGTTGGTTTCTTATAAAGCACAAAGCAGAAGCCAGGGCAGTTCCCCTTCGATTGCTTGAAGCCTCATTCGCACATTTGCATGGACTTCAATGCTAGAATAAAAGGGAGGAGTAGTCAGCTGCCAATGGCCTTCTGCTTAACATCACCCCAGTTGCAACGTCTCAATTTTGTGATTTTTCCATCACACAGGTCGAGAAATTGAGACATAAAAGAGTTGATAAGTCATGCAAGGTCACAAAGATGAGAATAGAAATCAAAGCAAGACGGGTAAAATCTCTCTCTCTCTCTCTCTCTCTCTCTCTCTCTCTGTGTGTGTGTGTGTGTATGTGTGTGTGTGTGTGTTTGTGTGTGTATGTAGTGCAGTGCAGGTGTGCACATGCTACAATGCAAATATGAAGGTCAGAAGATCAGGGTCACTGTTTGCTTTCCGTCTGTTGAATCAGGGCCTCTCTTGTTTCTGCCGCACTGTTTTCTCTAGCTTACCTGTCCTACAATGCTCTTGGTGATTCTCTTGACTCTATATCTCATTTTACCATTGGAGTGCTGGGGTTACAGATGTGGCCAGTACATTTGGATTCAGCTTTTTATTTTGTTTTGTTTTTTTTATGTAAACTGGGGTAGGAAGAGTTCAAATTTGGGTTAGCAAGCTTGCCCAGCAAGTGATTTTAGCCACTAAAGCCATCTTAAATCCGCCCTAGTAATGATTTCTTTAAATGGCCACAGGTTACTTTTGCTCAAAACACTCAAACATTTCCTAAGACAATAATTGCAACAACATTTAATTGTCCCTGGAGACTATAAAGACAAATGATCAGAGATCATACTAGCGTGGTTCATCACCGTCTTCTCAACCATCGATACAATGTTACCTTCTCATTAGGGCTGAATGAGTCTTTATTAAATGAAAAAGAAGAGAAAGGCCCAATGAAACAAAGAAAAGAGAAAGGAAAGAAAATGAAGAGGAGATGATAATATCTCAGAGAGGAAATGCAGGGCAAATAATCAGGGAAAACTACTTCAATTATGTCTTTGACTTTTCTGCTCAGTTCTAACAGGCTAAATTTGCCAGATAAATGTATATGTGTTTCTATCTTAAAGAGTGAGGGAAATTAAAAGACTCATAGTAACAACATAAACATATGCTTATTGTAAAAATCTACACCAAAAGCTGCAGAAGCTAAAGGTGGATAAGTTCCCCAGAAACATGTGAGCTATAAAAAAATATACCAACAAGATACAGAAAAAGATATATAACAAGTGTCTTAGTCAGGGTTTCTATTCCTGCACAAACATCATGACCAAGATGCAAGTTGGGGAGGAAAGGGTTTATTGAGCTTACACTTCCATGCTGCTGTTCATCACCAAAGGAAGTCAGGACTGGAACTCAAGCAGGTAAGGAAGCAGGAACTGATGCAGAGGCCATGGAGGGATGTAACTTGCTGGCTGGCTTGCTTGTTTCTCCTGGCTTGCTCAGCTGGCTTTCTTATAGAACCCAAGACTACCAGCCCACAGATGGTACCACTCACAAGGGGCCCTCCCCCCTTGATCACTAATTGAGAAAATGCCTTACCACTGGATCTTATGGAGGCATTTTCTCAACTGAAACTCCTTTCTCTGTGATAACTTCAGCTTGTGTCAAGTTGACACAAAACCAGCCAGTACAAGTTAAGGAGCAGAGGCAGTAATAAAAAGGTTCTCCTCAAAATAAAAGCCAGGACTGGATGGATTTACTGCCAAATTGTACCAAATCTCATTCTATAAGAGAGAGTAGGAAAGAACTCATTCTATGAACCCAATTGAATTAGTCAGGGTTCTCTAGGAGTCATAGGACTTATGGAATGTCTATATATTAAAGAATTTACTGTAATGACTTACAGTCTGTAGTTCAACTAACCCAACAATAGGCAGGTGTGAATGGAAAGTCCAAAAATCTAGTAGTTGCTCAGTTCCATAAGGCTAGTTGTTTCAGCTGGTCTTCTGTAGAAGCTGGAATCCTGAAGAAGTAGGTTGCAACAGATGTTCTGGCAAGTAAGTGTAAGCAAGTGAAGAAGAGTGAGTCTTTCTTCTTAAATGTCCTTTATAGGCCTCCAGCAGAAGGTGTGGCCCAGATTGTATCACCACACCTAGATCTAGAATTTGCTTTGTCCCAGGCTGACCTTGAACTCAGAGATCTGCTTGCCTCAGTCTCCTGGGATTTAAGGCACATACTACCTTGCCTGGATCTAAGTTTTTCATGGCCACTATACCTCAAGACCTCCATATCAAGATCCAGGTCAGAAACCTGTGTCTTCCAGCCTCAAGATCTGGATCACAGGGTGCCCTCCATTTCTAAATTGTAGTTCATTCCAGATGTAGTAAGTGGACAACCAAGAATAGCCATCACACCAATATTAAACTGAAAATAAAATCAGATAAAGACACATACATTAAAGATTATAGACCAACTGTCCTGATAAACATAAGCAAACACAAAAAAGTCTCAATAGAATAATTATAACACAAATTCAAGAACACATTAATGTCATAATTGACAACCAAGTTAACTGTATTCCAAGAATAAAACTTGGTTTATTCTAATGTAAACCAATAAATACAATAAAACATAAAAAGACAAGGACAGAGATCACGTGGTCATCCTAATAGATGTAGAAAAGATCTTTGATAAAGTTCCACATCCATTCATGATAAGTCATGAAGAAACTACAAATAGAAATACTATGCTTCAACATAATGAAGACTACATATGACAAACTCATAGCCAACACGATAATAAATGAGAAAAACAGAACATTTTTACTAAAATCATGAATGAGCCCAACTAGTGTCCTAGAGGTTCTGCCATTAAACACATGACACTCGCTCCTCCAGCAATTAGTAACCATTGACAGTCACTGAGTCCCCAGGGAGGGGTCCAGGAGCCTCCTTTATCCTGTGGGATGCTGAGAGGCCCACTCTAGTGCAGGCGGCCATGACTGCCGGCTACCACATCTGGGTGGCAGCATTTCATGGTATACCCCACATCCTCCAGCTCTCAAATCTTTCTTGCTCCCTCTTCTGTGATGTTCCCTAGGTGTTGGGAGAGGGATATACAGGTTTGTTGTTTTTTTTTAATTCATAATAAATAAAATATTTTTTTCATAGCAAGAAGAAAAAGCAAAATGAAGTCAACCAAGTATCTGCTCACTCACACTGGGTAATGGATTTGAGTCGAGATCTTTAGAACTCGAATTTCACATGCCAAAAAGTCATCTAACAAGGAAATGGGCCATGAACTGAATATGTGTATCCAGATGGGAGTACATATGGGTCTAGAAATTAGAGAAGGGCCTATGTGATTAGAAAAAAAAAATAGAGGCTTTAACAAGAGAATAAGGAAGACAGTGTAACCAAACAGAAGGGGATTCTGGGACAAAAGTGTACAGTGGGGAAGTGGACAGTCAGACAGGTAGGAGAATAAGATGCAAGAGAATCAATCAAACTGAAATACATATGGAAAATATACTATATGGAAACTTATTGTTCTGTAAACTAATTTCCAAAAAAAATTTAGAAGAAAATACAAATGGTCAATAAGTATTTTTAAAGTGTTATCCTAGAAATGCAAATTAAAATTGCTTTGAGATTCCATCTTCAGCTTAGGTAGAATGGTTATCATCAAGGAAACCATGGAGGAATGCTGGTTAGGATGTGGGAAAGAGACCCAGTACGCACTGCTCATGGAGTGTAGCCTGGGGTGGTCACTGAGTAAATCAGGGTGGTGACTCCTCAAATAGAACTCCCATATAAGCCATGTAAACTAGCCCTGGGTGGGTGCACAGCCAGAGGACGCAGCACAGACACACGCATGCAGTCATACTTACTGCTGCACCACTTACAACAGCTAAGAAACTGAGCAAGACTGGATGCTCATAACAGATAAATGGACAAAGAAATACAGTGTATACACAATGCATTTTTTTATCTATAAGGATGAAATGATTCTGAAATACCAGATTATGGCATTTGTGGAGAAGTGGATAGAAGAAGAAATCTATATGTTAAGTAAAGTAAGCCAGACTCAGACAAGTCTCTCTCCTTCTCCCTCCCTCCCCCTCCCTCTCTTCCCCTCCCCACCCTCTCTTCCTCTCTTCCCTTTCTCTGTCTCTCCCTCTTTCAGTCCTTCTCTGTCTCCTCTCTGTCTCTCTATCTCTCTGTCTTCCTGTTTGTTTCTCTCTGTTTCTTTGCTTCTTTCTCTGTCTCTGCTTCTCTCTGTGTCTGTCTGTGTTTCTGTGTCTGTGTCTCTGTGTCTGTCTGTGTCTGTCTGTGTCTCTCTTTGTCTTTCTGTCTTTCCTCTCTCTATCTCTGTCTCTCTGCCTTTCTGTCTCTTTTTCTGTCTGTCACTCTCTCGATCTCTCTGTCTCTCTTTCTCTCTCTGTGTCTCTGTCTCTGTCTCTCGTGTGTGTGTGTGTGTGTGTGTGTGTGTGTGTGTGTGTGTGTGTGTGTGTGTATGGAAGTAAAAAGGACACTGTGAGAGAGGAAGGAGAGATCTTCAGGAGGATTTGGAAAGGGAGAGTGAGGAGGGACTGTTTGGAGTGGAAGGTGGTGAGCAGGAGCCTGGGGTTACTCGAGGTAGTAGGAGAAAGGAGTGACTTGCCTTAGAATAAATACAATGGCATATATGCATGAGAACAGCAGAACAAAAGCAATTACTTTACATAGTAACTTTAAAAATAACACAGTAAGTGAATACATCTAAAATGAAGCTAATAACCAATACAAGCCCATCTTTACGCTTACAGGAATAAAATTACAAGGGTGAATTTAAGTAAACAGACTGCTGGAGCTTTAAGGATTTAGAATAGAGAACAAAACTCTCCCCAGAGGCTGGCAGTAAATCAGAGAGAGAGAGAGAGAGAGAGGGAGGGAGGGAGAGAGAGAGAGAGAGAGAAACAGAGACAGACAGAGAGCAAGAGAGAAACAGAGACAGACAGAAAGAGACAGAGAGGAGAGACAGAAAGACAAAGAGACACACACACAGACACACACAGAGACACACACACACACAGAGAGAGAGAGAAAGAGAGAGAGAGAGAGAGACAAAGAGAGAGAGAGAGAGAGAGAGAGAGAGAGAGAGAGTCACCAGTCACCTCCCGTTGCCACACACTTGTAACCTTCTTGTGAGTGGGTTGTGGCACTTCATGGACTCTGGCCTTAGCTCTCTTCAGAAGGCAGCACTCCAGTCTCCAGAAGCAGGTTCCTGGTCCTCCCAAGGTGCATCTGAGGCAAGACCCACCCACACACTCACTGGGATTTTAAGACTCAGCTCTTTGGGGTGGATGATGGCTGCTTTTAGTCACTGCTTCCTCACACAGGCTTACTCCATCAAGGCAGCTAGTCGAGGAGCCATCTTCTTTTCAGCTCATATGGAAAGGACAGCCCCTCCATATATTTATTAGTTAAAGGCAAGGCACTATGTCTATTTCACACAAAATGCAAGGGATTTTCTTACAGTAATGAATTGCAGGAGGTAGAGATCATTGTAGAAATCAGAATAAGCTTTTCTATTTCTATAGGTTAAAAAAAAGTTTTTAAAGTATATAACCTATTCATAATTATATATTTTGTCTCAGGACTATATACATATAAAGTCAGTATATACATATTTATATAATTACATGAAATATATATATATACACATATATATGTATATATTTATAAGGTCCTTTTACATTCCACGAAAGTAGCCCAAATCATAAACCAGAAAGGTAAAAATAAAATAGCTATTTTTTAACTAAAATGAATGTATGTAATAACGTTTTATTTTTTAACTGCAAGATATAAGATGTCACTTATGTAGGCCTTCTAAGGGGGTGTTTAATAAATACTAAAACAAGGAATATCATTCAGTTTGTAAGAAGTTATAATTATGAACTGATAGAAAGTAAAAATATAGCTTTGGTTAAGGACAACTAGAACAAGTCTAATTTGCAAGGCTGAAAGTCAAAGAACAAATCACTGTAGGAACTACCACTTAATCCACCCGCCCACATCCCGCCCACCCGAACCCTAGTCTTCAAGGAGCGATGGTCTTCCAGGGCAAAGCGTGTGTGTCTCTGAACCACTTCCTGCATGTTTGGCCGCAGCAGGAAGGGCTCGGGAGTATTTCCTGGAACCATGATTTATAAGTGTTTCACTGAATATTCAAAATGGGACATTCAAAGAGAGACTCTAGGGGGAAAATGTCCCTTTTAGAAATAGATGGATGGTATGGGTATCTTATGCTTTTAATCGGCCTGAGGTTTCATGCGGCTTTATTTGCCAGCAAGGCCTATTTTACTTTAAAACATAACAAAACAATTGAATGTCAAATTAAAGGCGGAGAAAGCTGCCAGAACACCCACTGTGAACTACAGATTTTTTTTTTTTAGAGCCACTTAAAGTAGGCTTTGCTTGTGATTCAGGTCGCTGCATGGGGGGGGGGGAAGGGGGGGAAGGAGCACCATGTGGGGTCTCACCAGGAAGTCACCCGAAATGCATGGTTTTTTTTTTTTTTTTTTTTTTTTTTGACTCCCTCTAATTTTGTAGACAGAGGAAAGCAGCTTGAAGGGCAATGGCAGAGTCAAGCAGAAGTAGAGAAACAAAACTAAACAAAACAAAAACTACCCAGCCTGAGAGGCACATGGCGAGACTTCTGATTCGACTGACTTATCTCATTCCTGAAGAACCTCCAGACTCCAGGGCACAATGGCAGGACATCCAGACACTTGTATTTTCCTAAAAATCTAAATTTCTGAAAGTACCAAGGCTTGTTTACCAGGATTTCATCATGATCTGAATGTTAACTCCTTGTGTGGAACTGTGTCTGTGTAGAATTGACCTCAAATGTATGGGAGATCAAGAGGTGGGTCTTACAATCAATCTATAGGGTCGGGGCAAAGAAGCAGCTAGTGTAGCATCTCTAAACCATCATCCTTTGGTCAAAATGACAGAAGAGTTATATCTTACACGTGACCAGACTAGTTTTAAAACCGTAACTAGCAACTGTCTATAAAATAAGAAATGTCTTCATGGCCTAGCATAACTTAAACACCTCAGTTTAGGAGAACAGGGGCAGAGTAAATAGGTATAGCATGTATACCTGCTTATACAGAGATGCAAATGGTCCTGGAAGCAGTCCAGCTATGAACTTGATAG
The DNA here is from genome assembly GCA_028551405.1 of Uromys caudimaculatus. Classification (NCBI taxonomy): domain Eukaryota; kingdom Metazoa; phylum Chordata; class Mammalia; order Rodentia; family Muridae; genus Uromys; species Uromys caudimaculatus. The sequence goes on from CM052703.1 coordinate 29,172,418, forward strand.
GAATAATTTCTACACACTACATGGCCCAAAGCTACACAACATTTTCAGAGAGAATCTCATGACTTTGGGTGTGGCCTGCTATTATGTGTAGGAGTGTTTTGCTACATGCATGTACAATCACTAGGTGAATGTGTCCCGTGTCCTGTGGAGGTCAGAGGCATTGGGTCCCGTCAAACTGGAGGATGGGATGGTTGTGAGCAGCCCTGTGGATGAGTGCAGGGAACTGAACTCTCCAAGGTCAACAAGCTCATCTCTCTTGTCCCTTGGGTTCTCCTTTTTCTAAGCTGTGCATTTCATTTTATGAGACTGAAGTTTGAGCTCTGAAAAGACTACCATTTGAGTTCCAGAGCCCTCCTAAGCTAAGCTTTTGGAGACGGACTTGTAGGACAATGATTAGAACAAGACAATGATGACAATCCTAAATCCATTTTCCAACTTGACTTGTTCTCAAATGCCAGTCAAAATCTTTGCCATTCTTATACCATATCCTATACATCATTATCCTATACATACATACATACATACATACATACATACATACATACATCCTGTATCTGTACACCATTCAGGTCACAAAGAGCAATGACATCCAAAGCCTTAGTTCACTGATGCAGAAGAGAGTACAGCTATGCCCTAAGTTATTATTCCTATTTTCCAAATGTAATGGATGTATACTGCTCAGATATTGTTAAATATCTGCTGGGGAAGAAGACAGAAATAAGAATTTTCTTCATTGGAGTGACACCATAACCCAGGGCAGGTTTCATGCTCGGGGCTAGTTGGCTAGTGCAAAACAAACTCCATTTTTCCTCCCTTTATTTTGGTTTAGTTTTTGTTGTTGTTTTGCTTTTGTTTGTTTTGTTTTGAGAAGGAAACATGATGCTGGGTGGGTAGTGAGGTGGTAAGGCTCTTGTTAAAATTGGGGGGGGCTGCAATATGATCAAAATCTATTGTATGAAAACAATTTTAAATTTTAAAATAAAAAAATGAATGAACCAAAACAATTCTGGCTTCTAGAGAGAAAAATGGAAGAACAACAAAAAAAGGACATTCCTCAGTGCTATAATTTGGACCTTTGACATCCTCAGAATACCCCTGCGTTGACTACCAAGATGGTTGAAATTTGAAGAAGTTGTCATCAGAGGTATGCATGCCTTGGATGAAGTTAGAGAATTAAGCATGTGCCCCTGAAGGAAATGGGGGCACCAGGCTCTCTCCCTCCTTGCTCTAATCCTTGGCGGCCACTCCATGAGCAGGTCCTTCACCATTCACTCCAGTGGTGATCTAGCACATGCCTAAGAGGCCACGGACAAACCCTCATTTTCTATGTCGATTGTCTCAGGTACTCTTCATGATGGTGGAAAGCCATCATATTCCATACTGCAAAAGAAGCGTTGATCCGATGCAAATTTAGAGACAGGATTGAAGAAATTGACATTTGAGCAGTTAAGTTGCTTACCCAGTAATTAGGTCAGAAAGGCCAGGACTAGAACCCAGCTCCTGAATTCTGATGTGGTTATGTTCCACATTCTGTAATTTCATTTGTTCTGAATTTTGTTACAAAACTTTCAAGTTTCAATATTTAATGAATGAACATCGAAGTAATTTTGTATTGAGGCTCAGAGATTAAAGCTTACTAATGAGTGAAAATAATTCAGTATTTGTTGGATTCGATGTATACTTGAAATATAATTATGCAAAAGAAGACAATATATTCACAAAATACAATAGATACTAATTTCTAAATGAGGACATATTGAAGCTATCAGTTATACATCTACAAAACTTAGTTCTGAGACTAAAACACTAAGTTAAACTAACTGTATCCCTGAGATAAAATTTCATGTACAATTGATCCTTGAACTACACAGGAATGAACTGCGTGGTCCACTTATACAGGAATTTGGCTTTTGAAGCTTTGTACAGATTTGGAAAAGTTTACAGATGACTGCAAAATTCAGAAATAGTTTAAAAGTTAAAGAAAACATTTCTTAAATACATAAAATACGTATAGAAATAGTATATTTTGTCACATATCAATACAAAATAAAGCCTTACCTAGTATAAAAATTTTAAATTTGTACAAATGTAGACAATACACAGCACCATATATGGTAGAGAGAAAAAACACAGCCATAACATTTTTCATAACTATCAAATTAACTATAGTACATGCTGTGTCTGTGATGATTTTGTAGGCACTAAGTATTGCTGATGTTATTTCAGGGTTATATTATCCGAAAACACTCTGTAATGCTAATCATGTCCCAAGCGATTGCTTTCTTTCAAAAATAATTCTTACCACAGTAAAAAGTCTGTATTTCTAGGGCTAAGGGTATAGCTTAGCTGGTAGAATCCTTGTTAGCAGGCACTGTTGATCCCCATAAGCTGTGTTAGATGTGGTGGCACGGCCAGTAATCTTAGTACTTGAAAGGTAAGGGCAGGAGGGTCAGAAGTTCAAGGTCACCTTTGCCTGCATAATGAGTTTGAGGCCAAGCTGCTATATAAGACTCCTACCTAAAGTGTAAAAAATGAATTCTCCTTGTATTTTTCTCCCTGTATATAATACACTTAATGTACATAATATGTGTCTACTAGTAAGGCTTTCAGTCACCAGCAGTTACTAGAGTTAAGTTTTGGGGCAATAAAAGATTAGCCCCATATTGCTTAACAGGCAACTATTATTTTAGGATTTATTTGTATTATGTGAATATGTGTGTGTACACATACGAATACATGTACAGAAGAGAGTGTTGGATCTCTTGGAGCTGGAGTTACAGGCGGTTGAGCAGCTCAATATAGATGTTGGAAATGAACTCAGGTTCTCTGCAAGAGCAGAACTTTCTTCATAGCTGAGTCATCTCTCCATGTCTGGGATATAAATATAATCACGTAACCTTTTGTTACAAAGGATCCACTAGGACCAGTTTAAATGTGCCACAATTCTCTCAAGCCAATCTTACAAAAAATATTAAGGGTTATCTTCAAAAGTAAGAGAATACTTTTCCTAAATAATCATCAAAAAATACAACAAAAGTAAGATTGGGGTTTTTTTTTTTTGAGTGTTGAGACAACCTGATAACAATTTCACATAGCAAATTTAAATACATTGTCTCCTTAATATTGATATTCATGTAAATATGAATAAAACCAATAAAAGGAATACCTAGAAGCATAATTAAAATCCCATTATTGCACAATTTAAAATCCTATTGTTGATTTTTCAATGATAACTACTGATTGAATGGCCTGCTCCCTTTTATTAATGATCAATGTATGTTGGTGACCTTGTTGTATTTGAATTCCCCAATATATGTTTGAATTTAGTAGACTATTCTTTCTGTAACTTAGTCAAAACTTTCCAATAATGTTACATACCAAGGGATTATTCAAACAAGCCATCAATTCAGCTCTTACTGGATACACATGAGTTCTGTAAAGTGAAGAGTGTTTAGAGAAGTATTTCTCAGATTAACTTTGAAATTATTGATGACAAAGTATTAATGCACAAGGCATTCTTCTTATTTTTATTGTTTTCTTCAAACTCTCTCAGTAGATTGCTAAGAATAATTGATCTCAATTATCTGAGCCGGAGTTAACCTCCCTTTATGCCCCGCTCACATTTTAAACATATTGAGGCTTATGATGAACCAGGGTAGACCGGCCTTGCCACAGAAGCTAGAAGGTTGGAGAGGTGAGTGATGTTCTTTCAATCTGGTGGCTGTTCTGAGGAGCTAGAAGTTTGGTGGCAATTGGTGTCATTTGCTGGCAGTTGCCAACCAACTGTGCATTGTCTTGTGGAGAGTGACAGTTCAGGGCAGTGGGAGGAGCGATTTATACATAAAGCAAAGTCTTATAGCCCCAGATGATCAAAGCCTCAGGCACACAGGTGAGAACTGTTCACTTAGAGGGTCATCTATGGAAGTCATCAAGGGGACTTACAAAGCTTGCTAATTCTATTTGAGATTCAACACTAACCCAGAAAAAAATATAGAAACTAAAAAGGGGGGCCTGTTAAGAGAAAGTGTCCCATTTGGCTTCTTTCTGAAGCCGGTTTCAGCACTGTGGTCACACTGCCTGATGAGACAGGCCCAATACTCTGCTCTTCAAGAGAGAATACATTCCTAAGCAGGATGGAGATGATAATTCCAAAAGGAAATCTGGAAATCATGTGTCTGATTGCTTAACAAGATTCCAAAATATGGCAGGAGGAATTTCCATAAAGAATGTGGCATAGACTAAGATGAGAGTGAGAAATCAAATTCTGTAGCAGTTCTGGACACAGTAAAGGCAGAGAAGAAAGTAGTTTGATCTGAGATTCACCAAAACACAAAAAAAAATCTACAAGGAAGAAATTTGATATCACTCTCATAGAAATTACAAAAAAAGAGACTCTTATGAAACATTTGTTGAACGAATGAATGAATGAAAGATTAAGAAACCCAATTCCAGGTTCTAAGAAGCCTGGTATTCATCTAAGAAGACCAACAGGCTGGGATGGGGGCGGGGTTGTCAGTGATGCATACTGGCTATGCTGTTTCTGAGGCACATATCCAAGATATGCTAACTCACTGCTGCTGTCCACTCTTGGTTCATCTGGGAAACAGTTCCTCCAGTAGAAGCCAGGAAGAAAATCAAAGGAATAGCTATAGAGTTTCTAGTAATGCATAAAACATATACCAAATTCAAACAGGAATTATAAAATATGCAGATATGTATATTCTCAGAGCCTCATGTACCAGTGGACAGTTCCTAGAAAACTAAAGTGAATTTATTATTCATAACACAGGGTAAAAAGTACTGATTAATGATTCTTTTGGATAAAATATTAAAATTTATGTAAGATGTAGGTATTATTGAATAAGAACAGAATATATTGGGGATAAGGGATTAGATTGTAAATAAGACTTAACTTAGTCCTAAGATATATAAAATAATGTTTTCTAACACCAATAAGAAATTAATAAGTATTTGCTAAATAAGCAAGTGAGGAAGAAATAAAACAATTGAGACTCAGAAAATGTAGACAACACAGTTAGAAAGAAATAGATTTAGATGAATAAAAACTCAAAACATTGTGAAAAAAGTTTTAAGTTAAAAAAAATTTGACGAAAGTGAAATGTAATTAAGTCCTAGAGATAAAACGGGACTATTAAACATTTGACATTAAAATATATGAAAGAATTCAAAGGAAAATGAAATGCATTTTAAAGTATAGGATAATTATAAATTAAGAATTAAACAAAGGACAGAAAAACATAGCTAGTCACAGACAAGTCATGCAGGTCCACAGGGAATTTCTAGGGACAGTCGAACTTCCTGGACTAACTGTTTCCAGCTGAGGCAGCTGGCATTCATTCTTCCATGGCGAGGAACAAAGGAGGGGGATCCATGTGCTATCCTTATGTGAGTCACCTTATGCTGGGACATGAAATCTCATATCTCATCCACCATATCTCCCTGCTTTCCCCATCCTTAGGAAGCACTCTAGAGAGCTGGAGGTAGCCTGCACTTCTACCTGCAGGTAGATGCAAAACAGGGTGAGCAATCACCCCCATCCTATCTGCCATCTGTCACGGCTATACCAGAATGTGGTCCTCAGATCCCTAAAGTGCTAATACATACTGCCCAGAGTTCATGACCAAGGCAAGTGAAACATGAAGAAAACCATTGACAAAAAGAAACACTGCAATGACATATGCTATATGTGCACAGGCAGAACTGGAAAAAACATCCCACCGTAAGCGGAGATTCCAACTGAAGATACTAAACTAAAACCAGAGAGGGGGAGGGGGAGGAAGGGGGGAGGAGGAGAAAAGGGAAGAGGAGAAGGAGGAAGAGGAGGAGAAGGAGAACAACATACCTGATATAAATGGAAAGATCAGGGCTAGGGAGATAGCTAAGCAGTTAAGAGCATTTGCTACTCTTGCAGAGGACTTGTGCTTGGTTCCCAGCACCCACATGGCTAATCAGGCATCACTGCTTCTTACTCTACTTCCGGCAAATCTTGCGCTCTATCTGGTGTACAAGACACAGATGTGGCATGCATATCTACAAGCAGCAAACACTCATGTATACAAATACTCTGTTAGAAAGAAGGAAATAGAAGGATATGTGGTCTCCAGCCACTACATCAGTGACAGGCCCCACAGTTGCCACCCTGGAAGGCAGAAGTCTATCTCTGCAGTAGTTTGAGGCTGAGAAGAGTCTTCAGATTTTGCTCATTCTGTGAGGTCAGTTGGCTAGTCATTTGGAATATCTGTCCTTCTAGGGACCCAGTCACACTAAAAGCCCAACCAGAACACCGATGGCCCTAATTTTAGACAGGAGCCTAACAGCCTTCCTCACTCCAATCTACAGACTTGAGATTTGAAGGCAGAAACAGATGGAACACTTCATTTCCTGTATTTCTGGTGTTTCGGCTGCCTGAACTGTTCCTTGGTCTCCAAGGGCTAACTACCAATGGGAAACTGTGCTTCCCCTGGTTGTATCACCCATTCTGCTGGTCAGTAACTCTGTAGTCTTTCAATCTGGCCTTCATTCTCCCTCATATAAGTCATGGAGTGCCCTGGCTTTTCACTCCCACTGGTGCCACTGAGGATTAAATCCTCTTTATTAAATTTTGGAATATTTAAGACTATTTCAAAACCAACAGCAGCCAGGGAGAGTGAAAGACTAATGGATTAAAAACCCTGGGGAGGAAAAAAAAACATTCCACAAACTCAGCCCCTGAAAAGTCTCCAATGTCCAAGAATTCTTATTTTAGATGTTTTTTGTATGTGTGTATATGAGTGTTTTGCTTTCATATGTGCCCGTGTTCCACATACAGACCTGGTGCCTTCAGAAACCAGAAGAGAACATCCAATTCCTCGGAACTGGAGTTATGGATAGTTGTGAGTCACCATGAGGGTGTTGGAAACTGAACGCATAATAAGTGTTCTTAACCACTGATCCATCTCTCCAACCCCAAAGTTGAGCAAGTTTGTTTTAAAGCTAAATGAGAAAGATTGATCATCCCATAGGAGAATGGAAGGGTGAGAAAAAGGAATATAGACAGCTGATTATAAAAATAGTTTTTAAAAAACCAGCAAAATTTTAACCTGTGAGTTTCAAAAAGGAGGATGTATTAGGGTTCTCTAGGATCATAGAACTTCTGGAATGAATCTCTCTCTCTCTCTCTCTCTCTCTCTCTCTCTCTCTCTCTCCTCTCTTTCTCTCTGCGCGCGCGCGTGTGTGTGTGTGTGTGTGTGTGTGTGTGTGTGTGTGAAGGGAATTTATTGGGATGACTTACAGGCTACAGTTCAACTAATTCAACAATGGCCTGCTGTTAATGGAAAGTCCAAGAATATAATAGTTGCTCAGTCCCATGAGGTTGGGTACCTCCGCTGGTCTTCTGGATAAGCTGGAATCCAGGAAGAGGTAGGCTTCAATGCCGGTGAAGAAACAGATGTGCTGGCAAAGTAAGGGCAAGCAGGCTAAGGATGAATGAATCCTTCCTTCTTCCACCGTCCTTATTTTGGCTTCCAGCAGAAGGTATGGTCCAGATTAAAGGTGTGCCTCAAAATCTGGATTAAAGGTGTGTGTCATTTCACTTCACGGTCTGAATCAAAACCCTGTGTCTTTTAGCCTCAAAATCTGTATCAAAGGCACATTGTCTTCCTGCCTTAAGATCCAGGGCTCAGGTGTGCCCTCCATTTCTGGACTGTAGTTCATTCCAGATATAGTTCAGTTCATAACCAAGACCATCCATCACAAAAGGACAACTCAAGTTTAGAATCTTTACAGTGCAAACCTGTCTGCAAAGGAAGAAACTAGGGGGCACCTAAGCAAAGAAGCTTACTATAAGTTCATAAACAAAAAGACAGACAAAGTTTAAGAAATAGAATACTCAAAATCATGAACGCTGGCGAGTGATGGCTAGATTTCTCCTAAACTTGACAGTAAAATTAAATTACAAGAAAAAATAGTGGAGGATTATGCCTCTTGTAGGGAGAAGCCACTCTGAGAGCTTGTAGGGGGAATTGCTGACTTGAACTCCTTTCAGGAAATCATGTTTGGAACAAGCTTACAAATTACACCAGTAGTAATCTGGTAAGGTCTTTACACTCTAGGGAAAAGAATGTATTAACGGAAGGCGATGATTGGCAAACACAGAGCCTACAATTTAAAGATGTGCACATAATTAATGTTCGGTGCACACACATGATGTTCGCTGCATCCTTACCATGGCCTCACTGGATTTCATTGCTCAGATCCAAGCACCAAGCCTTCTTCTTCCCTCATGGAGATGTTCCCGCCTATGTCCCTTAATGTTTGTGTTCAGCCATATCACCAAACTTACTTTTCCCTTGAAGTTTCAAATGTTATGGTTTACTGTGTGTAGAAATTTTTATTACATAGGGCTGGGGAGATGGCTAAGTCATCAGGAGCAATTGCTACTCTTGCACAGGAACAGAAAATGACAAGTAATTCCATTTTTAGGGGACCTGACACCCTCTTCTATCCTTTGCTGGGACTTGCTCATATTTGTACACACACACACAAACACACACACACACACAGAGAGAGAGAGAGAGAGAGAGAGAGAGAGAGAGAGAGAGAGAGAGAGAGAGAGAGAGAGAGAGAGAGAGAGAGAGAGAGAGAGAGAGAGAGAGAGAGAGAGAAACACACACTGACAAACTAAAAATGCAAGAGGTTTTATTGCACTCAACTGACCAGGCTGCAAGTCCTCACTCTATTACCAACTCTGTGTCTTGGTGGAAATTTCCTCAACTGAGCTAAAAAGGTTCTGATGGGCAAATGAATGAGTGACATTTCAGGTGATTGTGGTTTGCCTGTGATTATGATGAGGGCAGAAGCACGTTGCAGACAAGGCTAGTTGCTGTGTAATTTTGTACATGCTTGCTTGGGCAGCTGTCCCAAATTTTGTATATTAGAACAAAAGTTTCTACGAATTATCATAACTAAAAGTAAATATTCTAAGTTAAGCCGGCTTCTGAGTCATGCAGCTTCTGTCATGGGAATTTTACCTTTAGAAGGTTACTCACCACAGGAGCCGGCGGCTTAGGAACGGGCGAGGAAATGTGCCCTAGCGGTCTTATGGCCTCGGCCATCAGCGTCGGGTTTCTCTTTCCATGATGGCCATAGGAAGACCTCACTTTCGTAACATGAGCCTACTGATACTTTCTGTAAAGATGCTTTTCGTTAAAGATTCTCTCGCGGGGGATGTGGTTGGGAGCTGGGAGGCAAGGTGCCGGAGTCCTTGCTCTCCAGTGCGCTTAGCTGTGTGACCTTGGGCAAGTCACCCAACCTCTCGGTGCTTCAGTCTCCCTCTTGTAATATCTGCCTCACCGGGTTGTTGTGGGGATTAATTAGAGAGGAAGTCCGTAAAGCACTTAAAAGGTTCTTGAAGAAGGCGCTTTATAATACAAAATAATATCTATTAAATTTGGCTTATTTGTGCTTGTTGTTTTTTTGTTTTTTTTTTAAATGAATGTGTGAAACCATGGTAAAAGCTATACTGCACCACGCAGACATTAAGGCTTCAATTTCTGTAATTCTGTGAGCTGGGGAGTTATTGCTTTAAGGAATTTTTTTTCCCCTCTAAATTTCTAATGTCTAATGAAGTAGCAGAGAAATTATTTCTCTTGTAATGAGCAAGCCCCACAACACACGGGGACTTTGGTAAACCCAAGTTAATTGAACAGTGGTTGGACAACTGCTTTGACAAAGTGCTTTTGTGACCATTACTAAAGAGACATACCTGAAGCAAAGGTCGGTCTTCTCCAAAGCTCCATCTTCCCTGAAAGCGGGCGAAGATGCTGAAATAGATGGCTGTCTTAGATGGAAGGACCACAGATTCTCAATTCACTGTTTCACTGATTTCCCCCCTCTGCAACTGCTGAACAGAATGGTTCTGACGAAGCTATTCCACATCGTGAGAAACTTCATGTTGCAAGAGCGTGACATTCTGACCCCCTCACACACTTTGATCCTTGTTCATTGGCCCCTTTGATCCCTGAACGGTATATACAAGGTTCACTAACCAGTACTTTCCTTCATTTTTTTGGTTCTTGGTCTGGTAAGTGCTTACATTGAGATCACTGACTGGAATAGGTGAATATGTAGGATGGAGCTCCTTTTCCACTGGTGCTTGTGTGTGTTTAAAGACAGAAAAGACAAGAGGGCCTTCTAACTGTATTTTTGTTAAGATCAGAGTTAAGCAACAAAGTACATATCACTGTGGGTATGATGGTAAATTCTTTTTCTCCTCAAGACAAATCGATAGAGTGGAAATACTGAATTTAGTTTCACTCTTTCTGAAACCACACAAAGTGGATATAAATCTTTTCATTTCATATGCCAGGAGAGAAATATTACCGAGGTAGCTTCATGCCACCTCATCCAAATACTAAGGGTCTCCTGCTGATAGAGAGTCTAAGTACTTTGGCAGACAATTCACTTAGCACTGGCAGAAGACCCAAGTAGAGACAAGAAATTAATAACAAATGATAGATGAAGACTAGCAGCAATTGACTGTCATACCCAGTTTGAACCTGTGAGCTACAATAATAAGTAACATGTTATCTGGTAATACAGGTCTACTGGGGAGATAGTGGCACAGGTGGTCTGGGAGTAACCAACCACTTTTGGATTGGATTTAGGGCCCATTCCTCAAGACTGAACACATGCCTGGTGCTATTAACTAAGACAAAACAAAAACATAAACAAAAACCTTGGCTTCTTAGTCATGGGCCCTAGGGGAAACCCTATCACTATTATTCTGCTAAATGGAAATAATAATGAATATCCCCATAAGTTCTCATCTTTATAACGATAGATTAGTGCTTTTCCCAACCCCATCAGAGAAGCTTCTCTTTCAGAAGGTGGTGATTAATACAGAAACCCACAACCAGCCAACATAGAGACAATACGAGACTAGGCTGCTCAGCTCTAAATGGAATATCTGTGTCCCACACCTTTCCCACAAGGTTTGGATAGTCATGGAAGATGATGTGGAAAGAGTCTAAAGAGTCAGAAGTGCGCAGCAGCACAATATTGGCAGGTATGATACAGTACAGTTTCCCATATGAATTCACAGTGGTTAGGATTGTATGCACAAGACTTGCAGAAAACCAAGCAAGCCAAAATCCCAGTATGGATTCCGAAGTGGCTCATGAAGTCCTGTCCCTGGCTTGGAAACTACTGGTAAGCCATGGCTGTTGGGGGAGGTAGAGTCAGTTTTCTTCAGGGATGTGGGCCCTGAGAGGCTACAGGCTTGAGTAGATGGTCCCATAACCATTCACACACAGGCAGCACTAACTAGCCTCAGGGAGGGCTTTGTTTGTTTTTAAGGCAGAACACAAGAATTTAGAAGGGGAAAGTGATGCTGGGAATAGAGAGGAAGAAGAGAGGAGGGAATGAGGGGTGGACTTGATCAAAACACACAGAACATAAAGTTTATGAAAGGATGCCAAAAATATTCAGAGTAGTGTCCAGAAAGGGGGGAGTCAGTGAGAGCTGCATAATTAGGAAGAGTTGGGTCAGAAGTATTCCAGAAAGGATGAGCCATATGCCAAGTGCTAGTGATGGAAATGTGGGAACAGCAAGTCCTGGGCAAGTCATCCAAAGTAACTAAGGAGTTAGGAAAAAGTTGGTGTACTCCTCAAAAGTAAATAACCCCTAGTTTGGTATGGCTAGTTCGGGTTGTGAATTTTGTTTTATTTCGTTATGAGCTACTTTTAGCAAAATAAGCAATTTATTTCAAGCATTGGTAGTTGCAGTATTATTATGTCTGATAATGAACCCATTATTATTTGACTGTCAAAATGTATTAAATAAAACAGCTTGTGCCCTTTTCTCTTCTGCTCTCATTTCCTTTTCTGTGTGAATTTGAAATTTCAGTAACAGTAATACAGGCAAACATGAGAGGAAGGCTGTCAGGATGCGTCAGAAGTTTTTGTACCATGCTTCCTCTTTATGAACACGTAAAAGATCAATTTAGGGCTGAATATGGTAAGGTACAGTCATGATTCCTGCACACAGGCAAGAGAATTGGGCATCTGAGGCCAGCTGAAGCTACAACATGAAAAATACATACAAAATCAAAACAACAAACAAGCAAAACACTCCCACAAAACCACTACCGCCCAAAGCAACAAAACTAAGACTCAATCACTGTTATTCACGAATCTCTTATCCTGTGATAATTTTTACATTTATTTATTCTTATTTTTGTGTGTATATGTGAGTGCCCACATGTACAGATATGCACTTATGTCTATTTCTGATGCCCATAGAGTCCAGAAGAGGGTATCAGATCTGCTGGAATGGAGTTACAGACCATTGTGAGCCAGCATGTGGGTCCCCTGGGTCCTCTGCAAAAGCAGTGTGTACGCATGCTCAGTGAGCCAGCCCTCCATCCCTCTCCTCCAATTGTTTGAGGGTAAGGGGAAATGAAAGCAGATTTGAGCAGCACTGGATTATTCTACAGGATATGCTGTTTTCTACATGGCATCAGATCCTCTATTCGTCAGATGAAACTGGCAGGTGACAGACAATGGAGTCAGTGATACTGCCCACCCATTTCTCGAGTGGCCCAAGCACTTATGCCTTTATTAAAGGAAAAAGAAAACCAAATCCCATAGTTCCATGTGAAGTATTGAGGTAAAATCACCTTTGTACTTTGATAGAACCATTGGATCATACAGTCGTATTTCGGGATGTGTGGTGGAGACACTGTAGACTTCTCTTGGAAATTGCAACAATATTCAGCTGAGCAGACCAAGACTCGCATGCTCGTGGTTTCTTGGCACTTCCTCTCTAATGGAATCATAGGTTTCCCACCCCATCCTTCCCACTGGACTAAGTTTTTCTCTTTTGTTAAACAAGAGTTGTAGCTCCCAGACTCTGTTTGACTTTGGATTCCGTGATGTCCTCCTTTATGAATCTCAAGGAGAAATCCAAGCCTACAAGGCAGATGGCTGCATTCTAATTTCAGTTCATGAAGAACCACACTAAGCGGGCCTCCTGTGGTTCTAATGGTAAGTGCTACATGGCGGAGCAAGTTAGAACCCTGTTTGTTTGCCACTGGAGGTAAAAATACATCTGGAGGTCTCAGCCAAGTTCCTGTGGATCTCTGTCCACATCCCGAAAATACCACACATACTTGGCAAGAATGAGAGATATGGCCAAATAAGGCCAAAATCTTGAATTGCTAGAGTGTTTCGAGTAAAGAACAACACGCGAGGGAGAGCTGCCATGCGCACGTGTGTTATGCTAGCATCCTAAAGCTTTTGCATCTTCCCGTTTATTTTCACATCATGCAACCCAAACTGTAAAATTACAAAAGTGTATTTTATCCTTAGTGATTTAATATAGTAAACTAACCACAACCCAACCATTCATCTACGCATTGCCTTAACTAAAAATTTATTATAAGCTACAAAAGGGACCCACAGCTAGAACTTCCCTATTTCTTCCAAAGGGTATTTCTATTTGTTTTCTCCACTATAGTTTATAGTTGTCATGGAGGGCCTGTTTTCCTTTCTGAAGCAGGCTTGAATGAGATGCTTGCTTTTCTTGCTGGTTGGGTTCTTTTGGAGAGACGGGCGTATTTTTGGAAGCAGTGAATACAATTTTAGCATATTGGTTGAAACAGAGTGAATGCTGCAGTCGAGACATATGATTTTAAATGTTTAAATAGGCACTGGGGAGACATCTCAGTGCTGGAGTACTTACCTGCTACTTGGGAGGCCCTAGATTTGCTCCTGAAATTCCAGGGACACTGAGACAAGAGGAGCAATGCAAGATGGGTAATTTAGCAAACCCCTGTGTTGAATGCTTTAAATATGAAAAAGCGTTCTAGAGCCACAGCTCTGAGAGAGTGCTTGCATATTATGCTCTAGGCCCTAGGTTCAATCTCCAGTGCCACAAATACACACAACTCTAGTATATTTATATGAACCATGTACTGTCTGAAAAGCATTTTTATGTTGAAATATTATATAACCATATATTTATGTTTGTACATATTTTATAGATTATATAATTCATGTTTATAGATAAGTATGTATTATATATTAACACAAAACAACATATATAAATCATATATATTATACAGAATATTTCAATATATTTGCATGTATGTTCATGTGTTACATGTATGGTTTTTAGATATAAAAATGTATGAATAATTCAATACATATATTTTACTGACTAGTGCACTATTTATATAAATATATTAGTAAATATGCAATATAAACTCAAGCAAACAATTATTGTGAAGACTAAATGAATATTTTTATTTTCTGAAATTTACTTAATTGTTCTATTTTCTTATTAAAGTATTTGAAAACCAAATGCTTGATTCAGACTTATTTTAGCTAGCATGCACTGGTCCAGGCTGGCATTTTGGGGCGGCAAGGAATTATTTGATGATTTTGATGAAGGAGAGAATGAAGTGAGTTAACAAGAGAAAATCCTGCTCCTGTCTAACCAAGAGTTTAAGATAAGAAAACGTCTTTTGCTGTAGAGTTTCTGAAGCAGGAAACACCAGTACTCAAGAGGTGAAGGATGGGCTAGGCCACTGCTAGACCAATTTGGGGACTTCTAGACTTCTACAGGAAGTCTCTCCCTCCTACCTCTCCCCTCAAACTGCTGCTTACAGGGAGCACAGCACTACTAATTGCAGAGAAGACAAGGCTACAAGACTAGCACCTGAGTGCTAGTGAAAATGTTTGTGATGAGGGCAGATAAATCAGGCCTAGACTCTGTGTGAGTGTGTGTGTGTGTGTGTGTGTGTGTGTGTGTGTGTGTGTGTGTGTGTGTGCGTGTGTACTAAAATGACTCTGAAATATACTATAAGATGATTTCTCCATTTTAGGAAAGCAACGACTCCTAATTACATTTTGGAGTTAGGAGCAAATGATGTAACTATAGTTAATTATATTTTTCTGTTTATAAAATGGATATAATGTCAATGTATCTCAGAAAGTCTTTGGGAACTATAAATTATTTGTGGAATAATTATGAACTATTATGCAAATATAAAATACAATACAAATGCTTACTAATATTCTGTTGTTTGACATGCCACTCAACATACTGAGTCCTCACCAAAAAAATCCCTGCTTAGCTAGGACTAATTCTTTGGGAAATTATGCATTACCACACATTCTGTTGACAAGTGGCCTGACCATCCTCTTTACATGCATTCTGGGGTTTCGAGACACATTCCTCCAGAAGCATTTGGCCACAGGGACAGAACAGACAGAGTTGTAATCTTTCCTCCTCCTCCTCCTCCTCCTCCTCCTCCTCCTCCTCCTCCTCCTCCTCCTCCTCCTCCTCCTGTTCCTCCTTCTCCTCCTCTTCCTCCTCCCCCTGCTCCTCCTGCTCCTCTTTGCTACCATAATATCTGGCCAGCCATGGTAGTTACTCCTTCATTGTTATTGGAAGTCTGTTTTGCCAGAGAATGTAGCCAGGCTGGCCTTCAAATCCTATAGCTTCCAGCTTCCGGCTCTGGAGTTGGTAGCATCACAGGCAGTGTCACATGGCTGCTGTACTGGCAGAGGCTCCTGTCTGGGTCAGGTTTTCTCCTATCTCCTCTTTGTCACTGGTAGTTTCTCTATGCTTCTTTCTCTTCTTCCCAGTCTCATCCCATTCTTCTCATAGATTGACTAAAGAAATTCGAACTTCAAAGTCTACACATTGCTTTCAAAGACAACAGAGAAATAACCCTGCCATTAACTTGATAGTAGATTACATTAGGGTTCTAGGCTCTGGGTTCTGATGTTGAGCTTGCCTCTTTCTAGTCAATGGAGATGAAAGTACAGAATAAAGGTATTTTATGCATGAAGAAAACTCATACCGCCAAGATGTTAGTCCAGGGTGAACATAGTCTACTATCCTATGACAAAAAAAATATTTAGCAACTAATTAGAAGAAAATAGTAGAAAATAGGTGGGGAGACACCATCTGACATCAATTTATTTATATAGTCATCAAGTAAATGAGTCCCTATACACCAGGAATGTAGGTCTCAAGTTACCTTATCAATTAAAGAAAGGAAAATTCTCCAGAGTACAGTTGAGGCAGGATTATCTATGAAATAGGCAGATACATGTTGATCTTTCAATGATGACTATATAAAGTAGTTAAACTGTATCTTTGGTGTTTCTTTGTATGAGACAAAGTTTTATTGTGTAATCCTGCCTAGCTTCAAATTCTCTTTGTAATTTAGACTGGCCTCGTTATGGTGGCAATTCTAATTTCCTACTTCTGTGTCCTGAGTGCTGAGATGACAGACAGGCTTGCACCATCGTGCTCAGCTTCCATTACATTTTCAAGAGAACATTATTCTGAAACAACTTCAGACTGAGAAAAATTGCACAAGCAAAATAGAAATTTTCAGTAATTTCATTCATACATATATATGTACATATTACATACTTAGTCTTTATATTGTAGTGATTTCATTAATGTATTTGCAGCTCTAATCTGTTTTATATAGTTACATAAGTAATTGGCATATATACACATTTTAAGAAAGTATTTATAGAATATTTGATACCTTAGTTTTATATTCCGTTGCTTGTTTTTTAATTAGTATAGACAGTAGTGGGTTTCCTTTCAGCATTTTCATGCACACTCTCTTTAGGGTCACCTCCTTCCCAGTTCCTTCCCCATCCCCTTGCCATTCCCAGAGTCCCCTTTGCACTCTCATGTCACATATACTTTATTACCTTCCCATCTCCTTTATTTAAAATAACTCTTTACCTCCCTCATGGTCCCCTTTGAAGTTCATGGACTATACCCATTCTCACACCCACATAAATACACAAATATAAAAATTAAACGCTTGGATTTGCTTATGGGAGGGAACATGTGATATTTATCTTACTGAGTCTGGCTATCTCACTTAAGATAATAAATTCCAATCCCACTAATTTTCCTGTAAATCCCATTTTTCTTTAACGCTGAATAAAATTGCATTGTATGCATGCACCACATTTTCACCATTCATTAGTCTGCTGATGACCATCTGGGCTGGTTCCACTTCCTTGATATAGTGAATAGAGTGGCAGCTATAAATGTATGTGTATCTTTGTGGTACGATATAGTTATTTGGGTATATGCCTAGCAGCGGTTGTGTTGTGTGTGCACATGTGTGTGCATGCGTGTGTGTGTGTGTGTGTGTGTGTGTGTGTGTGTGTGCAAGCGTGCTCACCCATATATACACAAGTAATGACTAGCGTTTGATGTAGGGTATCTTTCTCTATCTTTAGCCATCTTAGTTTTGGGACAGCTCCACAGAACCTGGAGCTGACCATTTTGTCTTGATTGGCTGGCCAGCAAGCCATGGGGATTCGCCTCTCTCTGCCCATCACCATGCTGTATGACAGTCATGTGCCATCTCTCCCAGAACTTTCCATGGGTGCTGTAGATCTGAACTGGGTCTTCATGCTTGCACTGAGATGTCTCCTTAGCCTCCTAGGCCTGCATCTTGAAGGGCTGTTCTCTGTATGTTTTCTGTCGGTGGTTTTAGCACTCCAGGTTGTAAACTAAAGGGTGTGCTTGATTTTGAGTTTATTTTTGTGCGAGGCGAGAGCAGTGGAGCTAATTTTGTTCTCGACTGTTGGATACATGGGTGACCAGCACCATTTATTGACTGGGCTACCTCTTCCCAGTGGTTTCTTGTTACTTCCTCATAAGAAGATTCACATCGTCCTGCCTGGGTGTCATTTTTGGAGCCATTCTATATACTACGTCCCTGAACCATTCACTGGGGATATTTGCTTTAATACTCTAGCCAGAGTAAAGTTTTCCATCCATTTTATAGTTATCATTACTCAGAACTATTAAAAAACACTGACTCTGGACTTTAAGTCCATGCAATTCTGTAAAGTCTTGATTTCTTTATTTCTTCCCTAACCAAGTTATCATTGAGCAGAGAGTTGTTCAATCATTTTCCTTTAGACTCAGTATAACAATTCGTGCACCAAATCAACCAACCATCTAACCAACCATTCAAACAAATAACCAATAATCAAACAATAAACAAAATAAAACAATAAAAACTCACCATGAAGATAAAGAAAAGCAGCAACTTCCCAAATTCACTACATCCTCTACAATGATAGATTAATATTCTGCAAAAAACAAAATCAGAAAGCCCACATACTCATGGAAACTGAACAACTCTCTGCTCAATGATAACTTGGTCAGGGAAGAAATAAAGAAAGAAATCAAGACTTTATAGAATTCAATGAAAATGAAGGCACAGCATACCCAAACTTATAGAACACAATGAAAGCAGTGTTAAGAGGAAAAAATCATAGCACTAAGTACCTTCATAAAGAAATTGGAGAGATCCCATACAAGCAACTTAACAGCACATCTGAAAGCTCTAGAACAGAAAGAAGCAAACCCACCCAAGAGGAGTAGACAGCAGGAAAGAGTCAAACTTGGGGCTGAAATCAACCAGTTAGAAACTAGAGAATAATACAAAGAATCAACAAAATCAAGAGCTGGTTCTTTGAGAAAATCAACAAAATAGATAAACCCTTAGCCAGACTAACCAGAGGGCACAGAGATAGTATCCAAATTAACAAAATCAGAAATGAAAAAGGAGACATATCAAATGAAACTGAGAAAATTCAAAAAGTCATCAGAACTTACTACCAAAGCCTATACTCAACAAACCTGGAAAATCTAGATGAAATGGATGTTTTTCTAGACAGATACTATGTGCCAAAGTTAAATCAAGATCAGGTAGACTATCTAAACAGTCCCATAACCCCTAAGGAGTTAGAAATAGTCCCTCCCATCCAAAACAAACAAACAAACAAACAAAAAATGCCCAGGGCTAGATGGTTTTAGTACAGAATTCTATTAGACCTTCAAAGAAGACCTAATACCAATACTACTCAAACTATTCCACAAAATAGAAATCAGATCTTCAGGCTTGGCATCAGACGTCTTTACAAATTACGCCATCTCACTGTGTCCTCCTGTACAATCTTTTTATTTAGCTTCAAGCTGGTTTCATGATTTCATTGAAACCAAGAGCTTTCGTGGGCTTGGATATGATCTATCACAGTTTCCTTGCCCACAAGAGAAACTTCCTTGATTTTATTGAGCTGGTTACACTTCCTGTGCACCAAAGGACCTCACTGCAGTTCTTCTGAGCTGAACATCCCCAGTGGCATCGCCAACAAAGGGATTACAGTCTTTTCAGCAGGTTTCCTCCTGGGTGGAGGCAGGATGGGGAGAGATGTGTTACCGGGAGAAAAGCCCTGCCTTGAAAATGTGGTCTTCGGTGACTAGTAACTGGGCATGGACACACTGCTGATATACAAAAGCTAAAGCAGAATCTGCAAAACAACCAGTTTCTAAAGCTAACCGAATCTGACAATTTACTTCCTAAAACTGGGAAAAGTGCAATTCTAGCAATCATTCAGTCGGCCTCACACGAAAGAGCAAAACAGAAAGTCTGTCTAGAGGGCGCCTTAGAAAAGAGCCATAAGTCTTATGTACATGTATTTGTTCTACACCCAAATAAACTCATATTAATAGAATTAACACTGCTAGTAGAATAGAGTAGTGAAGGCGGCTGGCTCAGGTTATTGCTTTAGATCATCTCCCCTGCCTGGCTCACAATGCAGTGTTTGCAAAACACACCCTTGTGTACCATGCAAACCCCATGCTTATTGCTTTCCATTTATTTCTGTTTTATAAATGCATATTCTGTGTAGCGGTAGAGGGAAATATATCCAGCCCAACCTGCTAAAAACCAACTGTCACTATTGTACTTTAAAGTGCTTGACCATAGACTCCTTAAAGCTCCTTTAAAATGTGGAAATGTAGGCTCAGAGAAGGCTAAAACTGCTAGGCTGATGAATTTGCAATTCAAAAAAAAAAAAAGGGCAAAGTCAAGATGTGTCAGATTTAACAAAGCTGATGCTGGGGGTCCAATTTCGGAGATAAAAGAGGAAAGGCAGGCAATCCACTTCACTCCAGCCCAGCAATGAAAGTCTTGTGGTTTCTACTGCTTCATCAGGTACTACAAAGTACTTTGCTTCCAGGAAATCTGTGTGTGCGTGGTGTATGTGTGCGTGGGGTGTGTGTGTGTGTGTGTGTGTGTGTGTGTGTGTGTGTGTGTGTATTCTGAATAATGTAATGAGGAAGGTTTGTTTATGATAAAGGGAATCTAAAAACCTCATGCTTGGTGCTAACAACCAGTAACAAGTGACCACAAACATAAATATTCAAAAGCAACTTAAGCGGAAGTCAACAAGTGGGGAATTTGCATTACGTATGTGACACAATCTGTGCTACCCTTTGTCAGCTTATTTTTCCTTAGTGGTTTTAATGTACATTCAGACTAGCCTAGTAATTTCCATTTTTAGTCATGTCTTAATATCTTAAGATACTGAACAACATCAAAATACGTAAAACTAAGTGATTCATTAGATTTTTCATACCCTCTCCCAGTTTAAAAAAAAAGAATTATCTTCACAGATCTCCTTATTCAATTAAAAAGCTAGACATATCTATGAGTCGCTTAGACAATTTTTATTGTCAAAGGAAGGCTTTATGAAAGTTATCATTAAAATTGTGGGCCTAAGTGCACTCCGTCCATTTGACAAAATGAGCCCCATGTTAAGACAAGAGAACAAAATGTCCAAAGTTTGCTTCCCTAGAGACAGTCTAGGAAGCATATGGAAAAGCTGTAAAAAGACCCTGATTGCTTTGGTGGACAGACTGACTTTGAAGATTTCACTGATTTTTTTTTTTTTTTTTTTTTTCTAACCTGTAAGCTACTCATGGCACAAGAGAGCAAGTTTACGGTGCAAGCCACAATGGAGAAACCTCAACCAGCTCAGATGTGTGGTCCCGATAATTCCCTTCAACACTCAGATAATTGCCTAAAGCTTCTTTAAGCTATGGAGAGAGTTTACTCCCTTCTTCACCTCATCTCTTCCTTTCTTTCCCCTATAATCCTCCCCTCCCAGCTCTGATCTTTTGTCTGTCTCCAAATCAACCTATTTAAGTCTCCCTCTGTTATCCTAAATTTCCACCTCACTTTTGAAAAGACCTGCCCTCCCTGGCAAATCCCCGATGCTTCCTCATCAAGTGCTCACTTAAGCTGTTAGGATTTTCAAGAGGGAAGGGAGTGGGGGTGGGTGGGTTCTTGGCTCTATGGAGAGGTTAAGGTATTTCTAGAAAAAAATATCCCCTGAGCATAGATTCTAAAGAAAAATTGTGGTTTCAAACGTGACTACTTGGAGCAAGCTGTAGTAACTGGCCAAGGGTAATACTTCTAATCATCTGTAACTCTAAGACTTTCCCCTTGTGTCTGTCTTAAAATACCCAACTGAATAACTGGGTAACATTCACAATTCAAAATCAAATACAATGCTCCTCACATTTAGGTTCTGAAATATGTTACAGTTAATTTCAGGAAAGCAAAACCCTTTGATCTTTGTTCTAACTAAAAACCAAGTCCATGGGAAGCAGAAGATAAGCTATGGCCCTTCTGGTGAATGTAAATGCATTTTCATCTGACCGGAAAACCCCCTCTTGATAAAAAGGGAGTTGGAATGTCCCCCTAAGAACTGGTGATTTGTGTGTGTGCGTGTGTGCGTGTGTGTGTGTGTGTGTGTGTGTGTGTGTGTGTGTGTGTGTTCTTGGGGTTTGGGTTTAGAAAATACATATCTGACTGTCAACAAATAGTTTACCATTAAACCCATAGGGAAGATTCATTTATGTGTGGTATCATTCATTAAAAACCCAGAGAGTAAAACTCAGCTAAACACAAATCAAACCTACTGTTCAAAACTATTAAGCTCCATCATGGAGTTATAAGGTATATTCAGAAGTAATTATAACGCAAGGTAGGAAATGGTGGTCATCCCGGAGACAGATTGAGAACCGTGGACACACATGGGAGGACTGGTCACAGATAACAGAATGGAAGGCTCCTGCAGAGCTTGCGTGAAAGTGGAATTGTGCGTGCATGGGAAGGATTGAAACAAACATGAGGGCAGCATGCTGTCAAACCACGTTATGTGTTTTTACCTGGAAATCATGGTCTGCGCTAGAAATCAAGTGTTTAACTGATACACAGAGCGCTACGGAGAGTGAAAGACAATACTGTGTGCAGTCCGGATGGATCCCTGGACTTATGGGTGGGAGAGCCCTTAGAGCAGGCTACACTTCGACTAAATTCCGTAGACACTGTGAAAACGCCCAACCCTTGTGAGATGCCATGAATTTTCAAATTGTTTCCAACCAATGGATTTAAGGATTATTTATTTAACAAGTAATGTTGGGGCAGTGGGACACCCAGCATAAAACAGATGAATAAACCCTTTATTTTTCCATATGCAAAAAAATCAGTTCACGGCAATAATGAATACATTGGAAGGGAATACAATTTTAAAGTCTCCAGGAGAAAAAAAAATGTATAACTCTATTAATCAAATAATTCTTAAACACCATTCGTGATAAGTAAAATTTTTCATTGGAAAATAAAATGATCTAACAACGTAAACACTTAAAATGTATTGTTAAAGGTAAAATAAAAAGACAAATTGTAGAATGAGAAAGAATATTTGCAAAGCCATAATAATAATTTGCTTGTACAACTCAATAAGGCCTATTATACCTAATTTTTCTAAAAAGAAATGATTGGAATAGACATTTTATATACTAATGGCTAGCAAATCCAAGAAAAGGCTTGTTCTCATTAGTCATTAGGGAAAACCTGACTGGATACAGCACCATAGTAAAATGACTGTTATTGAAAAACAATAACAATGTTGATCGGGATGTGAACTAGAGCTTAGTCTCTCTCTCTCTCTCTCTCTCTCTCTCTCTCTCTCTCTCTCTCTCTCTCTCATATATCCCACTGAGTTGCTCATGTGCACATGGGTGTGGGGCTGACTGCTAGGGGCTGGATAACCTGTGTAGATCTAATTAGCGCATCTACAATACAACCCTATGCGAAAGGTTCAGGGAACACTGAAGAGAAAGAGATGGGAAGACTGTAAGAGCCAGAGGACCAGGAGTTCTGCTGTGAGATAATGTCTTCTAGACATGACATGGAGCTGCACCCATGAAATCTCAACCATGTAGTTGCCTAAGCAAGGCTTGCACAATGGTAATACCAGTCCGCATACTAAGGGGGATGAGGAAACTCACAATTTCCCACCCCTAGATATAGCAGGGGCTTTTATAACATTGCTAGAGGGTATAGAAAATATTGTAACCATGTTGGAAGTCTGGCAGTACTCAGATATTTAAATATGTTACCACAAGATCTAGCAATTACACTTCTTGGTATATTCCCAATAAAAAATTAAAATACATGTCTACACCAAAACTTGTTTCACAGTAGTATAACTCATGACAGACCTAAACTGAAAATAGCCCAAAATGTTCATTAACTTTAAGATGAATTTCAAAATGTGAGGGTTGCAGAGAATAGAACATTAACATGCAGAGAATGGAACATTAAACTCAATACCTTCTACAAAGGACTAAATTTCAAAATAATATGATAAATAAAAGACACCAAGCTGAATGACTATAAAATAAAGGGAATAATACAACTTATACTAAGTGTGCAAAACAATCAAATCTATCAACACAGCATCAGTATTAATGCTTAGTATGAGAGAAATCAAACACATTTATTTCTGGGAAGTCTTTATCATGTGTGTGACAGCACAGTAATAAAGCAAATAATAATAAATAAATAAGGCTTAAAACCATGGATCCATATGCTTCTGAATAAAGGTCTGTGCTCAGAATATTAGCCCAAACAAATATCTAGTTTAGCTACCTTTTCTGCAGCAGGGGTAGCATGGAGAGACACAAGCCATTCAAAAGGACAGGGGATGAGGTAGGAAGGGGCCAAGGAATAGACACTGCAACCTAAACCTAGGAGCTCAGTGTCAAGACAGGATAACGCTACTGCTACAGAAGCAAACGGGGATGAAAGAAACACCACCATGTTTTTAGCTGTGTAATTATGAAGTAGACAGAACTTGAGAAAGAACTAAACTAAGAGAATAAATGACCTGGACTTCCCATAATTAGTACATTCTGGGCATACAGGATTATATGGTCTAATAGGATATGCTGCCGCTCGCTAGGTTATTTCAGGTCAACAGAGTGGAAGCAACAATGTAACAAGAAGAATCAAGTACTTGTTTCCCTACCAAAGAGAAGACTGACACTGTGGTAACACTATTAGCTAACTTCTTAGGATACCATGTGTCTGGATGGAATCTCTGTGATATAGCAAGTTTAGACAGAAGTGGTGTGAGGATTTCCCCAGAGTTTGCTAATAAAACACATTTCCCAGTAGCCCCTTCTTTACTGTCCTGGGGAGATGAGACTGTCTCCTCTTCATTCAATTTGCTTACCTTGTAAGGAAAGCAAAGCATTCATTTGGATTTGGGCTAAATGACAAGATGCTGTCAGAGACTTGTGTTTAGCATCAAAGTGGAGAGGAACGCCCAGTCACAGTTCTTTCCTGACAGTCTTTCTAGGCCATTGTCATCTCTCCTGTTATCACCACCCCCCACCCCCTCTTGCTTGTTCAGCCATCACCCATTTGTCCACTCCAACTCTTATTCCATTTGTCTTTTGCACACTTCCCTGTCTGGCTGAGTGCTCCCACTCATGTCTTCAGCAAACACTGGATGAGTCTGGCAAGTAGCTGGTGCCACTCTGTAGACTAGGAAGGCAGGGCTAAACAACAAAGGAAAGTTCCAACCCTGCAGGGAGCTTGCTAAATATTAACTCAAAGGATCCAAGGCAAAAGTGATGGGCTGGCTTCTTTATTGTGCCATCTAAGCACATCCACAGCATTCTCTCTTCTGATAGCTATGTGAATGGATACTATGTATCGTAGGGAAAAGGGTGTCATCTGGGTGAGCAGGGTTTACAGTATCAGAGTTGGGAATTTAGCTTTGTAACTGAGTTGGGAATAGTAGAAGAACATACTCTCTTTTCGGAGAGGATCGTTCTGAACATGGCTTGCTCAGTTAATAGCAATAGTGCAGATATGAGAACTGTATTACTAGCAAAACTACATTCACTAGCTTCTGTGGGGGTAAGAAATATTTGGGGAACATTTTTCTTTTTGCTTTTTTTGGTTTTGTCATATGATTTCAGTGAAATAGATGCATATTGTAGAGCTCTGACAATAATAACACAAAGAAATAAATATGAATCCCATACTCTAAAGAGCTGGAGTTGACTCCTATATCTGCCATTGATTTTACAACCTTGCACAAGACAGTGACAGCTCTGGGCCCCTGTTTCTATATCTGGAAAACTTACATAATAATGTTTATCTTCTATGAATGCTCATGGTTTCAAACACATAAGGCATTTTATAAACTTTTAAACACTGGGCATAACCATTCATCAAATATATGTGATAAATATCTTCCTGTCTAGCCCTTTCTTATTCACAACAACAAAAGGAAGGGAAATAAAACATTTTCTAATTTTTCTAGACTCAAGTCTTGGCTGCATTCTAACTTTCTCAAGATTTGTATTTTTTTTACTATTTTTATGTGTGTGGGTGTTTAGTCTACACATATGTCTGTATACCATGTGTGTGCCTGGTGCCCACACAGGGAGGTCAGAAGAGGACACTGAATTCTCCGGAACTGGAGCTGCAGACAGCTTTGAATGCTGGGCACTGAACCCAGGCCTTCTAGGAGAGAAGCGCTCACCCTGCTGAGCCCCGCCTCTTCATCGCCATTCAGTCCAGTTTCTCACTATTTCTATCAATGAACATTTATGTCAGTCATGTCGCATGGCCCCATCTCTTAAATCTGATACAAGGTTTGTTTGACTTAAAACATAATTTTCACTTTATCCCTTTTTATATCTTTCAAATTACAAAAGGAATATGTATTTGTTATGGAATGTGAATACACAATCCAAAGAAGAATAAATACAGACTAAACTTTGACATCCCACCTCTTTGACTCATGACCCTTGGGGTATAACCAGAGATGTGTGTTTCTTGTGGAGATATCCTTTTTTTCTGAAAAGAAAACACTTTGTTTATCTCTTTTTTAAATTTAACATTTAATAATATTTGGTATAAATGTATCTTTCCCCTCTTTCCTTCCAGGATTATCTCTTGCTCTTATCAATAGCTAGGTGTGTGTGTGTGTGTGTGTGTGTGTGCTTGAGATTCATTAAAGGTTATTACTAACCTCAAGAAATAGCTAGGGTATTTGGTACATACATACATTGATAGACACACACACACACACACACACACAGACACACACACTCACACACACAAACATGTGGAGCAACTGAGGAAGCCCACCAGTGTCCACCTCCACACCCAAATTCTCTCTTTCTTCCTATTAAAAGGCAAGTCATATAATCTATGTATTACAAATGTCAAAATGAAAATAAAAGCATTTTTGTAATTCCTATAGAGATTTATTGACATCACATTACTGTGCTTAAGAATGGTCAGATTTATAATTGAAGGGGAAAGAGGATAAGGGAAGGATTTCAGAGATCTTGAGAACTGAGGAGATCTTCTGAACTTCCTAAATTACTGCTAGCCTTCCTCATTCTCCACCCTTTGCCGCTCCCAGGACTTTGTCACTTCCCTTCCATCTGGGGGACTCTAGATCTGTCTTTTCAGACACCTTAAATTCTTCACTGACTTCTTTCAAAAATGTCTTTATCTTACACCTTACCTTTTGCTACTACATTTAAGAGAATAATTAATACAAACTAGTTGAAAGTAGTAAATGAAAAAAGAAATCCTTTTAAATATAGTTAAGAAGTAATCCAAATGTCATTGTCTCATAGTCGGAAACCAAGGGTATTGTTCCAGGTGATCGAAAACCATCTTTGAGCTAGGAACCATACTGAGGGGTCTAAGCAGCTCCCCCTCCCCTAGGAGATAATGGAATCCATACAAAGAGGCTTATCTCACTGAAAACCATGAAAGAAGTGAGCAGTTTAGGAATAAAAGGTTATCAACCAGAGACAAAGTGACCTGGTGGGAAAGTCAGTCATTTGAAAGATCTGTGTGCAGCTCCTCAAGCCGTGAAGTGTACAATGCTCCCTAGCCGGACAGTTGTTACATACAGTTAATATTATGTACTGTAAGTGACTGGTAGGCCACTGGCAATCAAGAACTATAAGCAAAATTAAAATAGAATATATTCAGATACTAATATGAGGTTCTAAAATATTCAACAGCCTTCTCTCGGAATGAAGAACATTAAGACATCTGAACACCTTGGTCACTGCCTCGTGGAAGGACACAACACAGACATTTGACCTTCATTTGGAAGGAAAAACCCATTATAAGATGCTTTATATTTAGTGGAAATTCCAGGCACAAAGGTAGTTCTGGTAGTATAACGTTGACTCAGGGAAAGAGAAATCAAAGAGTTGAAAAGAAAGGAGATCAGTAAGAAGATGCCTAATCAGCCTAGGGGCTTTGGCAAAGAGACCAAAGAGGAGATAGCGTTAAAAGACTGTTGGGTAAGAAGAAAATGGATTCCGTGAGTCCCTAGATAAGAGGAAGAAAGGGGCAGCATGCGTCTGCAAGATGGATGAGAGCATCTCGTCGTTTTCAGTCTGAAGGAGAGGCAGCAGCTTTGTCCAAAGGACACTAAGCTGAGTTACTGGAGTTTTCCTTTTTCCTCTGTAAGTAATAAAAATAATCCCAGAGAATTCTGGACAACTAGGAAGCAACCCTAGGCCCAGTGCTAGATCTAGGTTTATGAGACATTTACACCAAACCTATAGCTTTTATGAAAAGCAATATAAAAATCAATTGATCTGTTAACAGGATTGATTACTAGGGTTTTGTTCTAGTGCTTCACTCTGTATTTAATTATCATCTCCTGTGGATTTTATTGTTTTTCCATCACACAGAGCCTTGGCATGCAATGGACAGGGCATAGAATTATGCATATTTTCTGACTAGATATTTGTCTTATTTTTGTGTGTTCATTTTTCTTAGAATGGTCCTCACATCTGTACAGAATGATTAGGGGGTAGTGTGTGTGGGGAAATAAACAAAAAAGTAAAAACGGATGAAATTCAATGTAAAAGCTGAAGATTTGCCTTAAAGTCCAGAGTGAAAACTTTATTCATTACTTTGGTAGGATAAAAGTATCATCTCATATATAAAGAACTGTTACTGGGAAAGAAATAATAGACTTCTTTGACAATACAAGAGTAAAAGATTCATGTGTGGAGATCAGCCAGACAAGGATTAAAATCAGGAATGTAGGGCACAAAATACATCAACGAATCTGTTTAGTCACCACCAGTAAAACAGACATGAAAATAGATTTTAGCTGCTTATTCAAGCCAAGGGCAGCGTATTTTTGGAAAACAGAATTGGGTAGAAAGAGGTTAGATGTAGTGAAAATAGCCCTTAAATATAAAAGCCCACGGCCAACCCTGGTTTCAGTCTTAGTCAAGCTCTCCCATTATCTCCGAATCCTCCTTAGGGTCTTGCTACAAATTCTTTTCTGCTTTCTTCTATATTCAAAACAACGATCAAAGGGCAGGTTAGCCCAGCTGTCTGTACTGTGCACATTCTTCGAGGAGATGAAGATAGAGGCACAGGCCATGAAGAAGATGGAAATGCTTGATTTACGGGAAAGATCTCTGAAAGTCTGGGACGGTTTCTGTCCTGTACAGGGCGGGAGGAGAAACCGGCTGCCTTTATCTTGCTCTACTATTTGAAAGATACGGAGTCCATTCCTCCCCTTAAGAATTCAAGCAATGCTCCAGCAAGGCAAATTCCTACTGATTTGATCTTTATCTGAGACATACCAGGCCTGGAGGCCCAAACTCTACCTATAATTAGGTGAGTCACCTTGGACAATTCTAGACCTTTCTCAGGAACAGCCTCTGCCCCATAAAGATGAGAGAGAGAGAGCAATACTACTGCCTCCTTAGCTTTGTGGGTGCTGGGATCTTCCTTGAGACACAGAAATTGACAACGTGACTGGTATAAAATAGCCCAGGTTAGAAGCTAGCAGATTCTCTGGCTTGTACTCTCATTAATTTTTACCCAGACCTGAACAGCTGTGAGATCCCTACAGGAATTTGCAGATTCTCACTGAGTACAAAATTGAGTAATCCTAAATAAAAGGTCAAAGTTCAGATCTCATTAACTAACCATCATTGAGCAAAAGTAACACATCCTTAAATGTAGAAGGATTAAACCGAAGTAAAATCACATTGATTGGGTAAAGGAAAAACAAACCTTGTTTTTTTTTGTTTATTGGTTTGTTTCTGTTTTTTTTTTGTTTTGTTTTAAATATATAATATTGTATTGTTTTCTCAAGAGGCTTTTCCCTGCTGGGCTTCTGTTTTTCTTCAACTGGTGTAATGAGCTGCCTTCTGTCCAATCCTGAAGTTCCTCAGCCTTCTCTTCAAACGCTTGTTACCTGACTTTTTTCAAGGAGAGATACAGCCTGCTAACTCTGAAGTACAGAGTGCTTGCCCGTCAGGTCCTGGTGACCAACCAGCCCCGTTTCTCAGCAGTTACACACTCCAGATTTCTTCCCAGCCTTTATTGACTGGATTATCTGCTGAGTCCCTTTATACATTTCAGACACACTAGTCTTTGTCTGGGTCTTTCCTGTGGTTCCCTCCTTTCTCATTGTGCCTCTCCCTCCTCTGGGCTGCCTTTCCTCACAGTCTTCTAGAGTCCCGGCTGAATCACACAGTTCCTCTGAAGCCTCTGGGTTTGATTTTTGTCCTGTGAATGCTGTGTCCCTGTCCAACCTTGTTGCTCCAGGCATCCTGCTGAATAACAAGAAAGACAATGTCTTAAAAATAATGTTAAGGGTTGCTGGAGTGAAACTGAGGTTTCAGGAATGGTGCATGAAGTTTTTTCTTTTTTTTTAATATCCCTTTAAGAAAATCCTCCAGAGCAGTGGTTCTCACCCTGCTGTGACACACGTTGCGGTGACCCCTAACCATAAAATCTTTTTTGTTGCTACTTCATAACTGTAACTTTGCTACTGTTATGAATCATAAAGTAAATATTTTTGGAGATAAGACTTTTGACAAAGGGGTTGTGACCCACAGGTGGGCAGCCATTGCTCTAAAGAAGTCACTATATTATTAAATCTATTAATGAAAGGCAGGGATTTATTATTTTTTAACTTATATGTGTGTTTTTTTATAGTGGCAGAGATTTAACCCAGTACTTCATATGTGTTGAGCTAGGGTTCAACAACCCTAGAGCCTAGATAAGGACCTTTAAATTACATGCAGAAAGAAAGAAGAGTTGAATTCCGTTATATTAAATTTTATTACATTTTTGTAAAAATATTTAATTAGAACACATTTAAAATGAATTATTGAAGAATTTACCAAAATATATTACAACCAAAATCTGCCTTAACTTTCAAGAATGCTGAGGAATAATGAATGCCTCTTAGAGGAAATGTTTAGTCTTTAAATGAACTAAGGAGACAGGAAGAAAAGATACCGGATAGAATTGCTACAGAGAACACCATTTTACTCAGAAACCAGAGATGAAAGTGTTAGGGACAAATGGGAAGAAAGAGCATCCAGGTAAATCATTCACTGGACTTTCTCTAGCTCCTTGTAGACTCATTCTGAAACCAGGGGGAGTCTGCTTCTGTTTGATTCCCCAGTTCCCCTTCCCATTTAGTCTGCCTAGTGTTTGGAACGAAGGCTGTAGGCACTGCAGAATGGCATGGTCTCAGAGCCAACTTAGCTGAGGAATGTGCTCCCTTCTAAGGGCTGTTTCATTCGCCATATTCACACCAAATTCTGAAACACGGGGTCACTCAGGTCCAACTTTGCTAATCAGAGCCACTCTTTCTGCTGCTCAGTCTCCCGCTTGCTTAATACAGAAGATGTCAGAGATCAAAACCGGCCCAGGGCATCACCATCTATTTCCTCAACTTCTGTCAGCCAGCATAGCATGAGTTAGACAACCAAAACATTTGCACTGTTATTTGTGTCTACTATGTTTAGTGTGGGGACATAAATTTTAGTAGTTTAGCCCTCAAGTTTTTTAAAACAGAAACCAAGTAAATATTGAAGCCAGTTAGCATCGTGTTGACAGTTGGCAAGCGGAGGGTACTTATTTTCTGCTCTGATTTTTGGATGTACTTGTTTCTAGGGTAGATTCATGGTAACCGTCCGTCCTTTCTTGGCTATGTGTGTAGAAAAGCCTCTAAAACTAGACAGGTAGTCATTCTTAGTACACTAGAAGATGCCTAACTACTGGTGAGCGTAAATTTCTCAAGTGATGATTTTTTTTCTAGTCTCTACATCTAAGTTAACAATTACTGAGCCTTGTTTAATTACTTATTTTAGTTCATATTTCATTTCGAGTTTGTGATTGTAATCCTAATGTCTATGCCATTTCTGGACTGAGCACTATAAATTTTGTTACATTTGTCATCATCATAACTTGCCAAGGTATCTTTTCTCCCCTTTTCTCATTGCACAGCCAGACTGTGAGTCTGTGAAGCCTGGGTACTTGTCAGTGGTGGTCCCATAGCAAGTGAATTGAGGTTTATTTAGACCAAAGCCTTTATGTAATTTACACCAAAGAAATTAAAATGACAGGTGTAATGTGGAACTATCACTTTGCTTATGGGAAATGGGTAGATCTATAGAAGATTTGTATTTGTGGAATAAGGGAATGGTGGGCTGTGAAATATACATTTTTTTGAGCAGAGGGAATAAGTGGGGAAGACTCCAAAGGCCCTCTAGAACACTACTTGCCAACTTTGATTAAAATGATAAAGTATATTTGACAAATACTGAGGCAAGAATTTAAAAGTCGAGCTGAAGCTTGGAACTGGGGCTGCAGCTCAGAGGGCAAAGTGCTTAGCATACAAATGTGACTTTTTTTTTTTTTTTCTTTTTAAATCAAAAACTGGGTTTCAATTCCCAGAACTCAGGTAAAGCAAGAATAACAGTAGTGAACGTATATGTCATCCCAGCACAGGTAAGGTGAGATAGGAAGTTTAAACAAGAGAATCCCCAGAAGGGTGTAGGCCAGCTAACTTGGCAGGTCAGTATTGAATAACAAAAGTGGAAAGCAAGGACCAACACTAGAAGTTGTCCTTTGATCTCCACATATACTCTGTGGCTCAAGTACAGCCACACTCACTTGTACGCACACACTCACAGGCACACACGCATGCACATACATGTCTCATATACCTGCATACATACATACTCTCTCTCTCTTTCTCTCTCTCTCTCTCTCTCTCTCTCTCTCTCTCTCTCTCTCTCACACACACACACACACACACACACACAACTTTTAAAAGTCTAGTTAAAGTCACATAGTCCTGTCGGTATGGACTGCATCAGTGTACAAAGAAGGTAGAAACAATTCAAAGGATTGTAAGGATTTTGTAATCATATCAGAGAGAGTGGGGTTTAGATTAGAGCCAAAATGGAATGACTAATAAAAAATGAGGACATGAAATTTAAAATGTGGGTGTGGTGGGATTATACTACGAAAATAGAATGATGAAAAGTGAAATAATATCTGATACCCTGCCTTGGGTAGGGTTTTACTGCTGTGAACAGACACCATGACCAAGGCAAGTCTTACAAAGGACATTTAATTGGGGCTGCTTACAGGTTCAGAGGTTCAGTCCATTATTATCAAGATGGGAGCATGGTAACATCTAGACAGGCATGGTACAGGAGGAGCTGAGAGTTCTACATCTTCATCTGAAGGCTGCTAGTAGAAGACTGACTTCCAGGCTGTTAGGGTGAGGGTCTTAAGCTCACACCCACGATGACACACTTACTCCAATAAGACCATACCTCCTAATAGTGCCACTCCCTGGGCCAAGCATATACAAACTATCACACACCCCATCTGCCAAGCTCTGAACATCCTAGATGTTGTAGACAGGACAAGTGGATAAACCACAGCTATGCAGCTTCCTAATGGACTCTGTTTAACTCCGCTTATGTGAGTGTAGTACTGAGCAAGAATAAAGGCACTAACTTCATCCTTTAGTGGATCATATTTGGTTGAAATGAAGCTAGGAGGTGACCTGGAGGGAGAGGCAGTTCATCTGCTCTTAAAAACAAACAAACAAAAAAACACCCTAAGGTGTTCTACAAGTATCTTTTATTTGTTTGTTTGTTTGTTTTTGAGACAGGGTTTCTTTGTGTAGCCCTGGCTGTCCTTGGACTAACTGTAGACCAGCTTGGCCTTGAACTCAGAGATCTGTTAGTCTCTGTCTCCTGAGTGCTGGGATTAAAGGCGTGAGCCACCAATCTGTTACAAGTGTCTTCTAAAACTAGATATTTTTCTGTTTGCCTATGGAAATATTAAAAAACCCTACAATTTAGCTTCTAGATTAATATATTTGCTCTCTCTCTGTTTAATAGATGATGACATAAGTAACATGGAGCCCTTGAGTAAAATAAGAACTGAACTAGCAGGGTAGAGACGGAACCATCAAACGATCCACCCAAGGGACTACAACCATGTCTCTTTCCACCTGTGCTCTATTTACCTTCTGGAATAAGTTTTTCTCTAAAGCTTGCTGCTTGGTCACTGTTCTTTAAACGGCTCTGTTTTTCAACCCAGGTTTGCTCATCAATCCCAGAAGATGGAGAATTTCTAACTCCAACTTTGCTCTTCAAAGTTCATAATCTAGAACCACTGAGAAGATGAGGGAGGAAAATATGTCTGGGTAGGAGCCTTAAATACGAACACAAAGGCTCAAAGAGGGAAAGTCACAGAGCTAAACCCAAAACTTCTTCCTGGTAAGCGGAACGGAAGACAATCAGCCCAAGGGTTTCCTTCTTACTGTGCCACCCCACTACTGCAATGCACTTCGCCTCCCTAGACAGTTTGCAGGCCTGAAGGCAAAGCTGAGTACCACAAAGCTCTTGAGCTTGAAAGAGCTTAGCCTGATACATAAGCAAGCAGGCTATTATACTATTGCAACATAAATGCATACACGACACTAATGTAAAACGTAGGACTCGGTGGCCAGTTTTAAAGGACTATAAATTCTTTGACACTGGAAGGTATCCCTTCTCTGACTTTTTGTCTTGGCTGGACTCTGACCACTTTGAATATAGTAAGGATCAATCTTATCATTCTGAGTTATGATCCTTGGAAACCTATGGTGCAGTGTAGGAAATCTTACCTTACCGTGTGGCCTTACCGTATGGACCCAAAGGAGAGGTCTTGTAATTATATGAACAGAGGGGTCCACCTGGCCCTGTCTTTTGCCTTCATCAGTGGGCGAGCTTGGAAATCAAATTATTAGACCCTTAAAGCAAGTGTTAAATTAGAGGAGCAGTTAGTTGTTTGAAATTTTCTCTGTACCTTAAATTCCTATGCAACAAACTATAACTAAATTAACTTAGTAGACTAAGACCTAAGGATACGCGTATAAACATCAGTCAGATATGAGCCAAGCACAAGCTTATGAGTTAGCCAGTTACCGGCATCCAATGGAATAGACCATGCACAGATAATGTAACAACTTAGCAACAGCCAATCAGATACTTACTTTGCTTTGCTCCCATGTTCGTTTAGAAAAGTTTGCTAATCAGAACAAGTGCGGTAACTAATTTCCTGTTACCAGAGGAAGCCCTCACTCATGGAGAAGCCTGAGTATAGTGTCCAATGGTGGAGGGAGGGATGACTTCCTCAGCTAGTGGGAGGAGTCTCTTCAGGCGGATGGAGCAGTAAGAGGGAAGACAGAGACACCAGTGTTGATGCAAGGTTTGTCTCAGAACTTTGGGAACTAAATGAGAATTTGGGGATTAGACTGGAAATGGAGCACACCCCAGCTCCTAATCACTTTCAAGTAGCTTATAGATATTGAGGGAGAAAATTGAAGTGAAAACTCACTGAGAAGGTGACACCAGTGCTCTAAAGAAAACAACATACGGCAGTAGGAACAAAGATTAAGAGGTAATTTAAAACCCTGACTCCATGAGCAGTGGATTGGCTGGATAAAGAAAAAAAATCAAGAAAGAATATTGATTAAATCTTAATTTTTAGATTTGGTGACTGGGTGCTCATGGTTGAAAAATAAAGAAATCAGAATTTCCATTTGGAAACATATTTTTAATTAATGTCAAACATTTTATTTTATGTGTATTGATATCTTTTTTTGCATGTATGGATGTGCACCATGCATGTGCTTGGTGTCCGTGCATGCCAGAAGTGGCATGCTGGAACTGGGGTCACAGATGGCTGTGAGCCATCATGTGGGTGCTGGGAATTGAACCCAGGTCTTCTGGAAGAGCAGCCAGTGCCCTTCATCTCTGAGCCATCTCCCCAGCCTCCAGAAAGTTGTATTTCAAATTCAATATTAGCTGTGCCTTGTTGGAAATCTGCTGGATATAAAAAATTCTTAAGTTTAAGCATGATTTTAGGGGGCTTCCTCTATTCATATTATAGATACTATCAATATGTATACATGTTAAAAAACCTATCTACCCACAGAAAGATATTAAAAACTTAGTAAGTACATGTTGAAAATAGCAAAATGCGAAGATATTCCAAATAAAACAGCAACGTGAAAGTAGAGGAAGCAAGCAAGATTGACACTCTGGCAGTGCTAACACATAAAGGGCAGGCAGAGAGAAGGATGTGAGGGGATCCAGCCAGTCAAACATGCCGTGAAGACCATGTTCAGAACCGGTCTACTCATTTCAGTCGCTCAAAACTCTGTTCACAGACCCCACCCAGTAATCTAGATTTTATTTCAGTGTCCTTGTGATTTGACTGCTAATAATATCTAAGTGTTATGTGAATTCAAATAACTATGAATTTAGGTCTGGGGGTAGCAAGCTATAAATATATATAATTGCCCTGTTTTATACATGTGTATTTATTCTATATTATTCACTCGAACGTTTGCTTTTAAAAATAGCCTTTCACCACCATATCAAATGATCCATTGCTTATTTTCAACTCACTATCAAAAGCCAAATGGAACACAAAGGGTCAAAATAGTTTTCATTTTATAAAACAAGGGCATATCTAAAGCTATATAACTCGGGTTAAAATTTATCAGATTGATAAATACGTAATTGACAATTTTTTATGAATTAAGTGGAGACTAAGAAAAGTGGAAATACATTTTCTTTTGTTAAGAACTATAGTAATGTCAGAACTTCAGAGGTGGGACCAGGAGGAGTTCAAGGCTGGCATCAGCTACCTTGTGAAACTAAAAACAAAGCAAATATACTAAAAACACCAAGGAACCACTTGTTTCTGTCATTGTCAATATGAAGGATTTTGATGGAAATGCCATTTCTAATGTGTCAGTCTGCTGTCATCTCCTAGCTCGGGGAGTATTCAACTATTTTGAGAGGAGAAAATTCTGACATGACTTGCGATTCTCTATTTTTTATATATATATTAGAGTAGAAATATGTTTATTTTTGCTCACTTTTCTAGAGATCAGGATTTGAAAACAAGAACTCCATTATTTCTTATTTTTCTCCCAGACCTTAAATCTGTAAACGGAACACGGTCAATTCCCACTTGCGGAATAACCACAAGGCAATTGGAAGTTAAATTGTTGAGCAGCCCTCATCTAATTGAAGTCTCTCCGGTTTAACTATTTTATTTTTAGCACCTGGAGCAGTCTGTAGCTTTTCTAGCCTGTAATCATGTTTATTTAAGAGCAGTGCAGTCTTTAGCAAGAAAATACAGACCTACCGGAACTGTCCCACTGAATAGGAGAAAATAGGAAGAGACCTGCAGGCTTAGGGTGCTGCTTACCCTCCATTTCCTTCAGGCCCAAACACTCCAGCTTGCGTTCCAAGGCCTCTCTAAAAGCCTCCCCTCTCCCAGAGTGCAACAGATATGTGTACCTACCCAAGCTGAAGGAGGCATGCCAACAGCCTGAAAGTTCAAGCAACCTAAGGAGCTGGAAGGCAGGAACGTTGAGAGATGTAAGGAAGGACTGGCTTGTGAGGTTTCCAGCGAAGCAAAGACTCTACCAGGGCCATGTGTGTGACATTTGGGATTAAGAGTCGGTGGAAGTGAAACCTTTGCTTTACAGAGACAATCCATAACAGTTAATTGGGGCCAAAGGATCAGCAGTGATTGATAAGAGAGGGTGAACTCCTCTGTGAAGTATTTCCTTAGGGTTGGCACACAGGGGCTGCCGTGGAGGGCCCGGCTGGAAGCAGATCTCGGTCATGTGAAGTTTCCCACATGGCACTAGTTTTGAAGGCGTGAAGAGGTCATAGGAATCAGTGAGGTTTGGCAGTGCAAGAGTCCAGAAGAGGCCGTCGGACAAACTGTGGGTACATTTTCTTGTCTGCTAATTGATGGGGGGGGGGGGGGAGCCGAGCTCACTATTGGTTGTGCCTCTCCTGGGAGAGGTTCCTGGGTAGTGTAAGAAAGCTGCGTGGGCAGAAACAGGAAGCAAGTCAGAAAGCAGTGGTTCCTCTTGGGTTTTTGCTTTAATTCATGCTTCTGGGTTCCTGCCTGGGTTTCTGTTCTGACTTCTCTCCATGACTGCCGACAGCAGCAAAGTGTAAATAAAAGGAACCCTTTCCTCTTCCAAGTCATTTTGATCAGTGTTTTTATTACAGTGACAGACCCAACTAGGAGACATTTGTACTTTAGTAATCAGTTTTGAAATCTCAAACAAAACAAAAAACAAAAAACAAACAAACAAACAAACAAACAAAAACCAAATGTTAATGACAAACCTGGATTCTGGTGTCTCTTAGACATATGATCACAGAGAAGTTGTCCTGTGATCCCCCTTGTCAGGCCACTAACAGTAGCTCAGACTTTATTGGCCATGCCCATAGACCCCGTTAGCAGATTTCCCGCCCTATTCCTCTCTTCTCTCTCTCTCTCTCTCTCTCTCTCTCTCTCTCTCTCTCTCTCTCTGCCTGTGTATGTATGTTTGTGCATGAATGTGACTGTGCACACCTGTGGTGCCTGAACCCAGCATACATGTAGTGATCAGAAGACAATTTAACTTCTTCCCTTCCACCATGCAACTTTTGAGAATCAACTGTAGGTCGTTGCTTGAAAGACTGTTGGTAATATGATGTTACTTATCTCACAGGCTACTTATTAATCATTAAGCAGAAAAGAATATTCTTACAATGTAAAGATCTAGTAGTAGCCATCATGTTAACCAATTAATCAAAATTCTCATCAGTAATGCAACAAACCAATATTGCATGTCTGCTAACATAACAAAATAGAAAGTCACAATGGCATAGTATACATGTGAAAAATATTTAATCATAAATTATCACATGACAACTATCCGATGAATTTAAAAGGTTAGGTAGGCATGATGGTATTTGTTCTGTAATGCAGAATTTCAGAGATAGAGGAAGGAGGGCGAGCAGTTTAAGTTACCCTCACTTCTATGGCGGGTTTGAAGTCATCCTGGGATACACAAGACTGTTTCAATCCATCCTCTCCTCAGATTTAACAACAGTTTCAAACTCTTTAAACATCAATACATGAAAATATAAATAAGGCTGTTTTTGTTTGTCAAAGAGACAAGAGTCATGGCGACCAAGTGCAATTTATACTTTGATACTAGGTCCAAAATTAAAGGTGAAAAATAGGAACCTGTGTGGTGGGAGAGAGTCGAGCTGTAGAAATGGAATATAGCTTTCACATTACTATGTATCTAAGTTAAGTTTATTATGTTTAACAATATTAGTATGGCTATAGAAAAAACATGTTCTGATCCTTAGGAAATATCTGCCAAAATAACTTGGGAGAATTGCCGGATATCTGCAATTTAGTTTGAAACACTTTAAGCAACTTCTACCTAGGAGGCAGTGATGTGGTTCCTGTTTGTCCTTTGAGATTGAATTTTCGAGGATGATGTTCATTGTACTGTGTTCTTTTAATATTTTCAAAAAAAAAAAAAAAAGAAAATCCTAGTTGAGGTCGATATTTTCAAATAAACAAAATTTGGAATCATCATCAGTATGTTAAAATTTGCTTAAAATATACACTCATAAAGCTACAAGGGGAGAGATTAACCTTTTAAGATTAACCATTTTAAGATCACTTAATATTTAGTAAGCATTTATTAAATACTGTGTTCCAGAACTACCACTACTTCATGAATGGGCTACTAGGGAGGTACCATTATTCTGACTGTAGTGATAAGGTACATGAAGCTTAGGGTTTAAGCCACTTGGTAAGGGTCCAAAGCTAATCTTTTAGATTCCACTCCGGAATCTACAAATCTTATCTACTTGATTTAGTCAAGGTTCAAAGTCTGAATTCTGGACTTAGGTATTTGTGTCTACCTTTGACCAGTTGCAGATTTGAGAAAAGTCACATAAAGGCAGCACAGTTTGAGTATCTGTGTGATTATCGTATAGAGTGAAATCCATTGAAAAGTCTTAGAATGGTAGCTGGCATGAATCAAAGGCTGCATATACATCCCTGACAAGTCTCAGGCTCGCTCTTTTCATGTGTGTTTTCTCATTCTTTTCCCCCTATTAATTCTCAATCGATGCCCACCCCTCCCTCACACAGTTCCTCTCCCCAAAAACCTCCTTCTCCTCTGAGAGGGGAGAGGCCTCCCCTCGGGTATTCCCCCACCCCTTCCCCAGCACATCAAGTCTCTGCAGGGCTAGGCATATCCTCTCCCACTGAAGCCAAAGTATCCCAGTTAAGGGAGCAGGATACAATACACAGACAGGCAACAGCTTTAGTTGTTTAGTTGTTGGGGGACCCACATAAGGACGGAGCTGCGCATCGGATATGTGTGTGTGGCGGTCCTAGGACCAGGCTGTGTATGCGTTTTGGTTGGTGGTTCAGTCTCTGAACAACCCGAGGGTCCAGGTGTGGAGGTCCTGCCCCCTTCAGGACCTTCAGTCCTTCCGGAAACTGTTCCATAAAACAACCCAGATGTCCCTCATCAGAGGAATGGATACAGAAAATGTGGTACATTTACACAATGGAGTACTACTCAGCTATAAAAAACAATGACTTAATGAAATTTGCAGGCAAATGGATGGAACTTGAAAATATCATCCTGAGCGAGGTAACTCAGTCACAAAAGAACGAACATAGTATGTACTCACTGATAAGCGGATATTAGCCCACAAGTTCAGAATGTCTAAGTTTCACCCAACAGTAACCGCTGGACTGAGAGTGAGGTACCAGATGGAGGGGGTGGAGAAAAGTCTGAAGGAGCGGAGGGAATTGGCAGCCCCATGGAGGGAGCAAGAGCGTCAATGGGCCTGACCCTCCCCCTGGTCGTCCTCTAGTTCAGACCACTAACCAAAGAATACACATCTATTGACCCATGATTTGGACTACATATGAGGCAGAAGAATCACCTCGATGGCCACCAGGGAGAAAGGAGAGGACTT
>CM052703.1:29219701-29306729 GCA_028551405.1 Uromys caudimaculatus
GGAAACCCCTAGCGCCCAAGGCTTGAGGCTGGAAGCCTCTGAACCCACTAGTCTTGTCCCAGGCCTTGAGCACTAAAGAACCTGGGTTTTTAGCCTTGAAGGGCTTCTCCTGGTTTCTCTACCCATGATTTCTCCCTACACGGAACAGAGACTTAAAGTAGCCAACTGGTAACACCTGAATCGTTTCAATGTTCTCAAACATAGTGTCTTAGTCAGGGTTTCTATTCCTGCACAAACATGACCAAGAAGCAAGTTGGGGAGGAAAGAGTTTATTGAGCTTACTCTTCCACGTTGCTGTTCATCACTAAAGGAAGTCAGGACTGGAACTCAAGCAGGTCAGGAAGCAGGAGCTGATGCAGAGGCCATGGAGGGATGTAACTTATTGGCTTGCTTGCTTCTCCTGGCTTGCTCAGCTTGCTCTCTTATAGAACCCAAGACTACCTGCCCTGGGATGGCACCACCCACAGGGGCCCTCCGCCCTTGATCACTAATTGAGAAAATGCCTTACACCTAGATCTCATGAAGGCATTTTCTCACCTGAACTCCTTTCTCTGTGATAACTCCAGCTTGTGTCAAGATGACACACAAAGCCAACCAATACACATAGACTTCTCACTCTGAAGGAAGCCCATCCATGTGCAGGACTGTGAGGTTTATGTACAATACAAATGCCAACTGTGGAGGGGCTCTCTGCTTTCAATCCTTCCCTCTGAAGCTTTGTCAAAACTGGAAGTTCCAAGAGAACAGTGAGAGACATTGGGACCATCTCCTTGGCATTTTCTTGCACATACAAACTACTTAAAGTGTGGAGTTTAGAGTCCGGTCTGATGAAATTGAGCAAAAGAGCTGTGGAATAGCCCCACCCTGTTGACCTGCTTTTGAAGATGCAGCAAGTGTTCTGATGGACGGCGACACTGTGCAGGCCACTCAACAGTCACTGTGAACTTTCACATACAGGTCAATTACTACCTGGACACAACCTTAAGTGGTGGAAGTCTTTTAAGGCGCAGTCTCTGCTCTGTCTGGAAGGGCTGTGTTCAGGCTCTGACCAGCATTTTGCCCTTGTGATCCTGAGCTTTGCTGACCCTCAGTTTACTCTCCTGCAGGGCTGATTGACTTGGAGGGGATGGAGAGGTGTGAATGATTAATAGGAAGGGATTCATGACGCCACCGCCAGTGAAACATTGCTGGAGCAGGGCCCTACAGATAGTGAATGGAGTCTGTCTGCACTGAGGTACAGATTTGCATTTTAAAGAAAGAACTTCACAGGCCAGCACTCAAGGGTTTCTGCAGAGGGGAGAACTGAGGAAAAGAATTTTTTTTTCTCCCTGTTTTTATTTTTATTTTTTGTTTCTGTTTTAAGACAAAGTCATAGGCTGGCCTCTAGCCTCTGCCTCCCAAATGCTGGCATTACAGGTGTGTGCTACCACTCCCAGCCTTATGGGGTTTTGTGGTTGATGTTGTTTGAGTCAGGCTTTTGCTATATATTCCTAGCTGGCTTCAAACCCAAGGCAATCCTCTTGTCTAAGCCTCTTCCATACTGGGATTGTATGCCTTACCTAGCTGGGAAACTATTCCTAAAATCTGAGTTCACTTCCTGCTACTTCAAGAGAGAAGGGTTGGGACAATTAGGAGAGCTTTTGGGAGGCAGGGGATAGCTTTAGTCTGAACTCCAGAGATAGAGGCCACGTGCTAGCCTATTGCCCTGCCACTGAGCCACTCCCTCAGCCCTGTCACGTCTGTTCTTGGCCTAGAAAAGGAACCCTTCATATCTACCACATTTTCTTTATCCCTTCTTCAGTTGGTGGACATCTGGGTTCTTTCCAGTTTTTGGCTACTATAAATAAAGCTTCTATGAACACAACTGAATAAGTGTCCTTGTGGTACACTGAAGAATCTTTTGAGTATATGCTCAGGAGTGGTATAGCTGGATCTTGAGGTAAAAATACTCCCAATATTCTGAAAGACCACCAAACTGATTTCCAGAGGGCTGTACAAGTTTGTACTCCCATCAGCAATGGAGGAGTGCTTCCCTGGCTCCTTATCCTTGCCAGCACGTGATCTTAGCCATTCTGACAGGTATAAGATAGAATCTAACAGTCATTTTGATTTGCATTTCCCTGATCACTATGGACGTTGGAGATTTCTTTAAGTGCTTCTTGGCCATTAGAGATTCCTCTGTTGAGAATTCTGTTTAGCTCTGTATCCATTTTTTTTTTTTTTTTTTTGGTTTTTCGAGACAGGGTTTCTCTGTATAGCCATGGCTGTCCTGGAACTCACTCTGTAGACGAGGCTGGCCTTGAACTCAGAAATCCACCTGTCTCTGCCTCCCAAGTGCTGGGATTAAAGGCGTGCACCACCACTGCCCGGCTCTCTATATTGTATATTTTGGATATTAGTCCTTTGTCAGATGTACAGTTGGTGAAGATCTTTTCCTATAATCTAGGCTGCCATTTTGTCTTATTGATGGTGTCCTCTGCCTTACAGAAGCTATTCAGTTTCGTGAGGTCTCATTTATTAATTATTGATCTTAGAGCCTGAGCTATGGGTGTTCTGTTCAGGAAGTTGTCTCCCGTGCCAATGTGTTTAAGCCTATTCCTCACTTTCTTTTCTAGTAGATTTAGTGTATCCAGTTTTATGTTGAGGTTTTTGATCCACTTGGACTTGAGTTTTGTGCAGGGTAATAAATATGGATCTATTTGCATTCTTCTACACGCAAACATCCGGCTACAGCAGCACCTTTTGTTGAAGATGCTTTCGGTTTTTCCCTTTGTATGGTTTTGGCTTCTTTGTCAAAACCAAGTATCTGTAGGTGTACCACATAAAGAAAATGTGGTAGATTTATACAATGCAGTATTACTCAGCTATTAAAAACAAAGACATCATGAAATTTGCAGGCAAATGGATGGAACTAGAATATCCTGAATGAGATAATCCAAACTCAGAAAGACATGCATGCTATGTACTCATTTATAAGCAGACATTAGCCATAAATTACAAGATAAACGTGCTACAATATACAAACCCAAAGAAGCTAAGTAATAAGGAGGCCCTAAGGGATAATGCTTGAATTATCAGAAATTTAAAAATTATCCTCAGAAAGGGAAATAAAATAGATATCAGAGGTGGAGGGAGGGAGGGAACTGGTTAGGTGTGGGTAGGAGGTAGGATACGGAGAAGAACAGGGATAGAGATCGGGAGTGGGGCGAGGAGGTGGGAAAGGGCTGGGAGAGAGAATGAAGTCAGTGGGGAGGGCGTCTCTGGGACTAGCCAGAGACCTGAGGTGGGGAGGCTCCTTTGAGTCTATGGGGGTGACCCCAGCTGAGACTCCTAGCAGCTGTGTGTATGGAGACTGAAGTGGCCACCTCCTGCAACCAGGCAAGACTTCCAGTGGAGGGAGGGGGGACACCAAGCCATCCACAAAACCTTGACCCAAAATTTGTCCTGCCTACAAGATGTCGTGGGGGGAGGGGATAAAGATGGAGCAGAGATTGAGGGAATATCCTACCAATGACTGACCCAACCTGAGACCCATCCCATGGGAGAGAGCCAACCCCTAACACTATTAACGATACTCTGCTATGCTTGCAGTCAAGAGCCTAGCATAGCTGTCTCCTGAGAGGCTTCATCCAGCAGCAGATGGAAACAGATGCAGAGACCCAAGGCCAAACATCAGGTGGAACTTGGGAGACCTGTGGAAGAGTCAGGGGAAGGATTGAGGGAGTCAGAGGGGTCAAGGACACCACAGAAGACCTACACCAACCACTGTGGCAGCGTTACAAAGGAATCAACCGCCAACATGCACATGTAGATAGAGCTGGGAGAAAGGTGGGGTCTCTTCCTACCCCAGTTTTTCTATTTGAGCTCCAGGCTATTCTAAACCTAACAGAATTCCCAGAGGACTTTTATTTTGTAGGTATCTGTTAAGCTCTTACCAAAGCACCCCTTAGGAATGGAACAAATTTCCATCAGGAGCTCCTCACTGCTTCTCAGGGATAAGAGAGAGTTCCCAGACTAGATCCAGTCTCACTCCTGACTCTGCCTTGATGCCCATTGCCTTGCACTGGAGCAGAATCCTAATCCCTGGGAGGAAGTCAAGCAGCAGAGACAGAAAGGACCTGGGAAGCCATAGAGGCTTTGCCATTCACATTCTAAGACTGAGCCAGACACAGTTCTGGAAGTGACAGGCCTGCTGTTCTCCCAATCCCTCCTTACTTTGTGCCCAGCTGTAGCCTCTGTCCCAGGGCAGTCTCTGAAGTCAGTACAATATCCTAGTTTCTAAGCAGGAACTATTCTTTGGAGCTTCATTTTCTTGCTCAGCATGGGGTGTTGGAGGGGATGGGGCGACTTACAAGACCTCAGCCTTGTTCTCTGGCTCTAAGTGTTGCCAACTGTTTAATATGAATTTTAAATAAACATATTTATTTTTGGCTTATGTGCACGG
This sequence comes from Uromys caudimaculatus, assembly GCA_028551405.1. NCBI lineage: Eukaryota > Metazoa > Chordata > Mammalia > Rodentia > Muridae > Uromys > Uromys caudimaculatus. The sequence goes on from CM052703.1 coordinate 29,224,146, forward strand.
GTATTTGCTTCCACGTATAATCTGTGCACCACACACATGCAGTGCCCACAAGGGCAGAAGAGGACATTGGATCTTTTGGAACTGGAACTGGAGAGGGTTATTAGCTCCTGTGCTATGCTGGGAACAGAACCCAAGTCCTCTGCAAGAGCAGCAAGTGCTCTTAACCTCTGAACCAAATCTCTAGCCCCTTGTTACTTATTTTGTTTTGTTTTGTTTTGTTTTGTTTTGTTTTGTTTTGTTTTATCTCAAACTGTTCTTTTTCCTCTCTCAAGATTCTAGAACCTATAGTAAGACTGAGTATTGGTTGACCTGCGAAGGATTTTTAGTCTAGGCCAAGAATAGAAGTGGCGGGCCTAAGGATATAGTTCATTAGTTGTAGGGTTGTGGCCACTTGGAGAGGAAAAACATGGGGAGTTTGACTGCACTTATCCCACGTTGCCTCCAGGGTGGGTGCTGGGCTGTAGAGAAGCACTGAGACACCATGTTCAAGGGGAAAGCACAGTCTCAGGTGTGGGAAGCCAGAGCTGGTTTGGGATCCCTAGGCCAGGGCCATGGGGTTCTCAGACTGGGAGTTGCCGAAGGGAGGGTGCACTTCTCAGGGTGGGCCTGAGATTAAATACCTTTTGCAGGGAAGGATGTCCAGGAAGGGAAGCTTATTGGCTAAGCCCTCCGGGTCTCTAGGGACCTCATTAGCATGGAGAACTCTGTTTTGGGTTTATGTGACCACAGGTCACATCTCTTTTATGTGAGAAGCATGGCATGTATTCCAACTCAGGAGTCTGGCAAGAGCTGGGAATCAACTAAGCCTCAGGTGTGTGCCTGAATCTCTGGGTCACAACCTGCTCTATCTTACCAAACTTCCTGGCATGGTTTTATGTCCCACAATCAGTAGAGCACATGCCTAGCAAGTGTGAGGCCCTGCGTTCAAACCGTAGCACTGGCTAGGGAGATGCTGATAAACTGGCACAATTCCTTGCCTGCTGGATGTTGGGACACATACAGAGTGTGAAAGAGGGTGGGGCAGGGGCCGCGGGAGACAGCATCCAATGATCCTGCCACGCTGATTGCCAAAGCTCATATGGATTTTCTGTTGCTCCGGTGTCTCCAGGCCTTCCTCTTTGCTTCCTTGAAATGTTGGGGATATTCTTAGCTTCAGGTATATGTCCATTTCTTTGAATTTCCTGCTTGCTAGAACTGTTCCTATTTGCTAGCCTGGTGTAGCTTTAAAAAAATAAAATAAATAGATTGCCCTAGGCCAAGTGCTCAGGGCTGACTGGAAAACAGACAGACAGACAGACAAAAACCCATCCTGAAATAAAGTTATTAAGCTGGGACTCTACTTGGTTGGGTTATTCACACCCCTGCCCTCAATAATACACCTGGCAGCCTAGCTCCTTTACACCTAGCTCCTAAACACACCAAGCCCCACATGCATCCCTCTCTGAATGACGGGCTAAGTTTCTCCTCTGAGGGTAGTCAAAATAGATAACTTCTATTCAAATATATCCCCATGTATCTAATTATGAGGAAGAGAAAGGTTGATCTGGCCTGAAGTAATTTTGGTAAGGCAAATTGCCCTCCAAGTAAACTGTCAGAATTCCCTTATTCATCATCTTATACCTGTGCATAATCAGACATGCATACAATTAAGATCAGATGCATCATGGGAAGAGATGCGCAGCACAAAAATGATTATATGGCTGAATTTGTCAGTCAAAAAGAGAACCACCACAGCACTTGGGAGGCAGAGGCAAGTGGATTTCTGAGTTCGAGGCCAGCCTGGTCTACAGAGTGAGTTCCAGGACAGCCAGGGCTACACAGACAAACCCTGTCTCGAAAAACCAAAAAAAAGAAAAAAAAAAGAGAACCACCCTGATGATACCCCTTTATAACCAAACTCCTCTTTCTCTCGAACCCTGTAAAAGGGCACCCCAGAAAGTAATGGGGCCCTTGAGCAGTCTCCTTAAGGCCAGCTGTCAACCATAGAGCAAACCCTCTGGTTTGTACTATTGTTTCTTTTGCCAATCTGTGCGAGCCTTTATTTCACATACTTTGGATAAGAGGACAGGAATCTGGAGACACTCTACCAGACACTGAGCACTGATAACAATAAGGCTGAAGTTTTCCTTCAGAAAAGAAGACTGAGGTTGGGGCTGGAGAGATGGCTCAGAGGTTAAGAGCACTGACTGCTCTTCCAGAGGTCCTGAGTTCAGTTCCCAGCAACCACATGGTAGCTCACAACCATCGGTAATGGGATCTGATGCACTCTTCTGGTGTGTGTGGAGACAGTGACAATGTACTTACATAATAAAATAAATAAATCTAAAAAAAAAAAAGATTTAGGTTTTATAAATGAGATTAGCATTTGTAAAGGTATCTTAGAGTTTCTCTTAAGGCTTGTCAGTAGGGAAGTTTAAATCTGCATAACCTTTCTAAACAATCCTGTCCACCATCCTTTCCCTGCATCTCAGACCCCTTAGTTTATCACTGGATACTTCAGAAAATCTCATTTCTAACCACCTTTTTGCATTACACAGGTTTTCTGGTGGTGTGTTCTAGGGAGATGCAGATGTTAAGAAACCCGTTTCTTCTTGCTGGCTAATGTGCCTCCAGCTGGCAAACCTAAAACCAAGGGAGAAAAAAAGTGTCTCCTACAGTTGTGTTCTATCTTGGCTGTACCTAGCTTCCCCCCTCATTAACTGTGAAGACTATCAGGGCTCCATCCCCACATGTGGATGAACTCTTTATTTTATAAAGTATTTAAATCCAGGCCAGTGAGATGGCTCAGCAGGAAAAGGCACTTGACACCAAGGGTGAATTCGAGCCCCAGGATCTATGAAAGGAAAGAACTGCGGGGCAGTGGTGGCGCACGCCTTTAATCCCAGCACTGGGGAGGCAGAGGCAGGTGGATTTCTGAGTTCGAGGCCAGCCTGGTCTACAGAGTGAGTTCCAGGACAGCCAGGGCTATACAGAGAAAACCTGTCTCAAAAAAAAAAAAAAAAAAAAAAAAAAAGGAAGAAAGAAAGAAAGAAAGAAAGAAAGAAAGAAAGAAAGAAAGAAAGGAAAGAACTGATCCCCTCACATTGTCCTCTGACTTCTAAAAGCAGACTATATAACATGCACAGGGCACGCATATACACACACACACACACACACACACACACACACACACACACACACACACTAAATCAATATAACTTTTTTAAAATATAAAAATAAGATAAAATAAAGTCTCTAAATCCAAAGTGCCTGGATTCTGAAACATGCAGAAGAGGCCGGCATCCTTTCCAAGGTTGTTTATGTAGAGATCATGGGCCATCCATGTTTTATTTGCTCTTTTCACAAGCTGGCTACGTGACCTTTGGAGTTGACTCCCTGGGACCTGTGGTGTAAAGCTCTGGCCATCGAGTACTAACTTACATCACAGGCCAGCAGCAGCCGAGTCACCCCATGTGGAGTTGAGTCCAGACAGAACATTAAAAAGACGTAGAAAAGGACGTCCAGAGTTTTGCTGAAGCCTCTCCCGCTGATTTGCTGTGAAGAGGCAACATTCCTTTTATGTAGCTTATGTACCTTTTATGTTGATATTTTTAAATGGGAAAGAGAAAATCACAACCAGTCATGCTTTGGCCTGAGTGTGGTCCTAACTCCTTTCCCACATTTAAACCTGAAATTTTCTGGGATTCTCACAAATAAGTCTGTAAACTTTGCTTACAGTAGAAAATGTCTTAATTGTCTTTGACTTATCAGCTATAATCTTATCCAGTATAGCTCTGGGACCACACTACAATCTTTTTAACAGAACTCAGGGTCACAGACTGGTCCCCAATAAGCTATGTTCAGGATAAGTCTTAATTAAAAGAGCCAAATTAATAGTAAACAGCAGAAAAGGGGGAATTATTCAATGTGGGGATATTGGGAGACAAAGAGACCCAATGACCCTCACGAGTCCATCTTCAGGCTGCTAAGGACAGTAAGGTTTAAATAGAAGGTGAGAGACAAGCATTCCTAAACAGTTCTGCCAAGTTGTGGTCGTCCTCCACCCCCCCACCCCCCACCCCCACCCCTGCTCTTCATTGTCTCAGCTCCAAGTCTTTCTTGCATGATTATCTGATAAATTGTAAATCTCCTAAAGGCAAGTTACTCCTCAGGCTAAATCTCCTAGAGGCAAGTTACTCCTCAGGCAGCCCTCCAGTGTTTTCTTCTTCCAGCTAGATCTATTGTGGGAACAGTCTGACAACCAAAAAGGGAGTGCATCTCTCAAAACCCAGTGTGCAGAGAGTGAGAGACCTTGGAGCACTCAATTCTAAGTGACAAGTCTTTATCAAACCTCTCCCCTCACGACTCTGGGAACTGTGTGGAAGAAGACATAGAAAGATTATAAGACCCAGAAGAGATAGATAATATCAAGGAAACTATCTTTCAGACACCGCATGCCTGAAACACATAAGAACTCACAGAGACTGTGGAAGCATGCACAGGACCTGCACAGGTCCAGATGGGGACCCTGCACTGAAAAGGGAAGTGAACACAAGCTCTCATCCTTAACCAAGAAGGAATCTCCAACTGATAACCACTCACAGGAAAAACTAGTTTCTTCTAAGGAGTCTTTCTCTGGGTATGCAAATCACACTTAAGGGCAGGCTCCATGCCAGGCAGTAGATTACCAACATAAGATGAACTCAAAGGTATTTTTGAAGATTTTTTTTTTTTTTGTCTCATATTACTTTGTTTGGGTATTTTTTACTCTACTGGTCTTTTGCTTATGGTTTCTAATTTTGTGTTTTATGGGTCTTGTGTGTGTTTATGTCTGCATTGTGTCTATACATCGTGTCTGTATGTGTGTTTCTCAAGCTCCTTATTTCTTTGTTCACTTTGTTTTATCCTTGCTTGTCTGTTTTATTTGCCTGTTTGTTTTAAGAGCAAAATGATTGAAAAGGTGGAGGGGGTGGGGGTGGGGGAAGACGAGGGAAGGGAAATCATGATCAGAGTGTAATATGTACATTTTTTTATTTTTAATTTAAAAATTTTAAATTTATTTTGTGTGTAGTATGTGTCTGAGTATACGTGTGGATGTATCCCACCTGAGTGCAGGAGCCACAGAAGTCTGAAGATATGCCAGATCCCCTGGAACTGGAGTTACAGGTGGTTGTGAGCTACCACGTAGGTGCTGGGAACTCAACCGAGATCCTCGTCAAGAGCAGTAAGTGCTCTTAATCACGGAGCTATCCTCCAACCTAAAGAGACATGTGTCTCTTTAGAATATCTTATTTTCTGCCAGGAAGACTAATTATAATCTAATTTACCAAAAAAGAAAAAAAAAGTTCCTTAGCAAACTTTTGATGCTTTACAATTTTTTTCTTTAATTACATGTATTTGTGTATTTGTGTGTGTGTGTGTGTGTGTGTGTGTGTGTGTGTGCGCGCGCGCGCGCGCGCGCGCGCACGCTGGGACTCAAACCTGGGTTTTCAAAAAGAACAGCAAGTGCTTTTTACTACTAAGTCATCTCTCCAATCATTGAAGCTGGGATTCTTGACTCTGCTACACAAAAGAATTTCAGGAAGAGCCAGATGAAGCAGAATTGCAGTTTATTAAGAAGAGATTTTAAAATATCTTAAGAATGAAAATTAAAAGAAAAAGAGGCAATTAGGGAAGGAACATACCCAAGTGTGGGCAGGTACTTCTCAAAAACAAACAAACAAACAACAAGAACAAAAACCTAGATTTAAAAGTCTTTGCAATAACCATATATATTATTTTGGTGGCTTCTAAAGTTGTATCTCAAAAGATTGCTTAAAAGAGGAAATGGTGTCTTACACCTGTAATCCAGGCACTGAGAAGGCTGAGACAGGAGGATTACTGTAGGTTTAAAACCAATACTGGTGCTATAAAGTGAGTTTCAGAACAGCCTGGGCCACAGAGTGAGACTCTTCTCAAAAAACAAAACAACAAAATAACAGACTGGGGAGCTGAGATGGCTCAGCTGGTAAAAAATATCTTGCCACCAAGCCTAGTGACCCACGTTTCATTCTGGGGCCTGACATGGTAGAAAGAGAGAGCCAAACTCTGCAAGGTGTCCTGTGACCTATACACACATGCAGTCAGACAGAGAGAGAGAGAGAGAGAGAGAGAGAGAGAGAGAGAGAGAGAAATGAAGAAAGAAAGAAAGAAAGAAAGAAAGAAAGAAAGAAAGAAAGAAAGAAAGAAAGAAAGAAAGAAAGAAAGAAACATACATGACTATGTTTCCCAAAGGTTGAGCATGGTGCTCACACCACTTTGATTTTCAAGTCCCACTCCTTTCAGAGCCAGACAGTTCAAGTGTTTTCCTGCTTCGTCAATATGAAGTGCCACCAGGAGGCACGCAGTCAAGAACATTAGCTTATAGTTTATCCCATCAAGCATTCCACAATCTCTCCACATTTTTAAATTCTCTCTTAATTTAAAAATCTTTTTAGATTTGTTTCTTCTGTTTCATTTGTTTCGCATATGTGGATGACTTGCTTGCATGCGCGTGCAAGAACAGCAATACTGCTAACTGTTGAGACTTTTCTGCAGGCCCCCTCTCCACTTTTCAAACTACTTCACCATTCCATTGGTTCAATTTGAGACTGCAGTTACAAGGTGGGAGACTATCACAAACCTTGATTAGAAAATTTCCGTCTTCATCATAATAGAAAGCACGAACAATCATGTTTCTCCAACAAACTTCTGGGCCAATCATCATCTTTCAAGGGTGACATTCTGTGCGTCTGAAGACATCTACAGTGCTGTGTGCCATGAGAGTCCAAGAGCACATTCGGGCCCAGAGTTCCCCTTTCCTTCTCCCTCCCCCTCTGCTTCCCTCTTTCCATTCCATTCATCTTTCCTTTTTTTTTTTTTCTACCTCAGGTTCCTAAAGACTAGAGTTACAGGCATGTCTCACCATGCCTGGCTTTATATCTGCTTCTTATCCTTATTTTAAGGCTATCTCAACACCCTTCTCTTTGACCTGACTCTAAGTATCCACGCTGAAAAAGAAGAGGTTCCATGACTTGCAGATGTGTTGTGAACTGTAGCTCTGACTTCACCAGCCAAGATGCACCTAACAGGTGACAGTTTAAATATATGATTCCTCAGTTTCTTATCCCAAGTCCTATTTTATAAATCTTGTTTTATATTGGCTTGAATCAAGTTATTAATAAAAAGATTTTAATATAGATTTAAGCACAGGTGTTAGAGCAGAGAGAGGTCTTTTGGGAGAAGGACAGTGTTAACCTATATCATGTATAGGATTCTGAAGAGATGGAATCTCACAGTTCATATATTGTCTTATTAACAGAATAATTTCCCCTAGGGAGAACAATATCATAACCATGTTCTCAGCCTAAATCTACATCTTGGTAGAACTTTCTGATGGGCAGCCTGCCCCTACTCATCTCCATGAATTCTGAAGAATGGGTGTAAGCAGTCAAGAGCCCAGGGGTACAGAAAGCTGATAAGCAGCTACCATGGCTGAGGGGGTGTCAGGAGTAAAAACTCAGAGGCTCTCAAGTTCCCCTCTAAGATGATAAAAACGCTTTGGGATTAGAAGGAGGTGCACAGCATCACAGTACTACGAAATTGTGGGATGCAACTAGATTGTTTGCTTTCAAATATTAAGGGCTGTGGAGGGCATTTTATTTTTTACTAATTAAAAAAGCTATATGCCAATAAAAATTTACATTTGTGCACCCCATGTTTCTTCTTACACGTTTGAGTTTAAAATATTTACTGTGGAATGAACTGCCTCATTTCAGACCCAAGAGAAGAGGAGAGATGTCTGTAGTGACAGAGGATATAATGAAAACACTTTCTTTATGTCCAAGGAAGATAACAAATATGTGAGTGAAAGAGTTAGTCTTGATAGAAACAAAAACTCACAAGTATGTATCTTTTTAATTATTAAAATGGAACTCTTAAATAATGTCCTGTTGTTTATAATTCTGAAAAAGAGAGTCAGCAACCAACCCTAGGAAATGACTTCCAGGACCACTTTCATTTATTGATATCATGGGGACTCTGTGAACACCCTTGAACCATGTCAAAGCTTTGAACTATTCCTCAACCTCTAAGACCAAGATCACTTTCTTTCAACAAAAGACCTTTTTCTTCTGGCTTGTTTGTTTGTTTGTTTGTTTGTTTTAAGACAGGGTTTCTCTGTGTAGGCCTGACTGTCCTGGAACTCACTCTGTAGACCAGGCTGGCTTCTAACTCAGAGATCCACATGCACGTGCCTCCCAAGTGCTGGAATTTGCTGAGTCCAGCATGGCAATGTAAGGAACAGTATGACATTGTTTTCTGCCCCTGGAACAGAGCCAGCAGGGCGTGGGCCTCCAAGAGGGTTGATGGTTGCTATGGGCATAAGGTTTGTTTGTATACATATTTTCACGTTCCTCCCTTAAGGAATAAATACCCTTTCTGCTAAGGTTAATGACTCCAAGATAATCAGAGACAACTAAAGAGGCTATGGTCTCAGCAAAATAGAGAATGCTGTGACCTTCAGAACAGCCCGTAAGGCTGTGGGAAAGAACTCTGAAAAATGAGTTCAAAAATATATAATTTCTCAACTATGCAAAATGTAAGGATGCAATATGAATTGTATAAGGAGCTCCGCAGATCTAAAAGAACAGAGGCTGCTACACTATGAACCAGCTTATCAGAAAGATACTCAGGAAGGTAATAAAGAGATTTGGGAGTAGTGATTGCAAGGCCAGATCCCACTCAGCTAAGGATTTTGTTGTTATTGTTGTTTATGCTTATAAAAGCAGTTGGATTCCTGAGTTCAAGGTCAGCCTTGGACAGAGCAAATTTAGGTCCAGGTGTGGTTGGAATGGTCAGGAGTAGGTATCCACCCAGCAAGTTTATTGTCTGTGCTTCTGCTTGCTGTTTCTTTCTAAAAGTCAAGAGGCTAAGGTCATGGAATGCTGATTCATAGATGGTCAAGAAAGAACCTGGAATAATAACTGAATTGATATGTAAATAAAAGGCTATGCTTTTGGTCTGCATGAGATGAGCTAGCAGTGAAAGATAGCAGCTCTTTAGAATTTTTTCTAGCAAGAGCTGAGCTGTCTGGAGATCTCTAGAGAGCAAAAACAGCTCTTTGAGAATTTTTCCGAACAGGATTTCTGATTTTAGTCAGAAAATCCATGGAGAGCGAACACAGTCTTTTAGAATTTTTCATAACTTTTTTAGAATTTTTTTCTAAAAGAATTTCTGACCTTGGTTGGAAATCCCAAGAATTACTTTAGAACTAATCCAGCTCTTTTAGAACGCTTTCTACCAGCTATCTAGAGAAGGCTGTCTGAAGAGCAAACACAACTCTCTTAGAATTTTTTTCTGGTTTTCTGATTTTGATTGGAAATCCCAAGAAATACTTTCAGAACTTTTCTAACAGGATTTCTGTCAGAAGATCCAAGAATTTCTTTATAGCAACTTTTCTGACTCTGGTCATGGTCAGAAAACCTATGTGCTATCCAGAGAGCATGTAGAATTGTCTCAATCAAGAGAGCTGTGTAGAGCAGACTATAGAGCCAAGAGCTATCTACAGAGAGCTATCTAGGGATCCATCTGGAGCAGAACACAGGCCAATAGCTTGTAACCCACAATTCGAGCTCAAGTAATTTGCCTTTTATGCTCCCAAACACCCCTTCCTCAGAAGCCCTCTCCAAAGTGAGGCTAGCCCTTGGCAAGAATTAAAGACAGTCATCACATCCTGCTCAAAAGACCATTTTAAAACATGTCTCAGGGTTAGAGAGATGGCTCAGTGGTTAAGAGTACTGACTGATCTTCCGGAGGTTCTGAGTTCAATTCCCAGCAACCAAAACATGTCTCTTCATGCCAGAAGGGAGGTCCAGACTGAGCACGAATGTGTCTTCTACTCACAGTTCAGTCTGGAACCTTAATCTCTGTGAAATTTCCAGAGCTCAGGCAGGTGGTAGAGCTTGTTGGAGGCAAGGAATCCATGTAACTAAAAAACTGGAGTTGTTTTCATGTTTGCCTGTCTTTGCTTCAATTCTTCCATAGAGTTGGTACTCATTGTTTGTTGCTCTTTTGCTGTGTGGAGGGAGTAAAATAAGCTGGGTTCAGACTGATGTGTAAGGGCTAATTTATTTAGCCAGATAAGTGGAAAGGGTCATCATGATGGCTCATGTCCTACAATTGGCACCCAGAGCAAAATGACAGTAATCAACACCCAATCTGGGTATTACAAGAGGAGTTTGGGAAGGGTTTTATATCTTGTTTAATACTGAAATGGCTAGCCACCAAGTCATCATTACAGTTGCCCTTCCATGTTAGATAATAATGAATCGGGGTTCAGAGGTAAGAAAAACACTTGCAAGTCCTGGTTTCCCAGCATCCACGATCCTATACGTGACATTACTCAGCTTTGCCATAGCTCCAGATCTTTGGAATGATACGACTTTTGCCATTCTGTATCCTTGGCACTCATGACAAGATTTGAGCTCAGCAAAAACCCAAAAAAGTCTGTTCTAATTGCGTTATGTTGAGTCACCCAAGTTAGGAAAGTGTTGTGAAAGCAAATAGAAACAGTAGTTTGTTCAAATATTTGGCATCCTGAAGCCTAACACACTGATAGAAAAAGAAGGGAAGTGGACATTTATTTGTAACTCAATGTTATTCTTTTATTAGCATGTATCAATTATATATAGCACATTTCAACATGTGGATACAATGTATTTGATAATATCCACTTCCTTACTTTTTCTTGTCCCCTCCCACTCAATGATCCTCCTCATCTTTCCAACAAGTCCCTGCTCCACTTTCATGGTTTTTCTTTTTTATTATTTATTTTGTATTTATTAGTATTTGTGTGTGTGTGTGTGTGTGTGTGTGTGTGTGTGTGTGTGTGTGTGTGTGTGTGTGTGTTGAGGGGTGACATATATGTCATAGCTAACATATTGAGGTCAGTTGTGGGATCAATTCTTTCCATCCACCTTTGTGTTAGTTCTGGAAATTAAACTCATCACCAGGCTTTGATGGTTAGGGTCTTTACCCACTGAGTTATCTTGCTGACCCTTCATTTTACTTTTTAAAGATCACTGAATTTAAATAGGATTGCTTGAATGGGCATAGGTGAGAGAACATGAGTTAGCTATACCACTGAAGAACATGTCTTCCCCTCCTCTCAGCAACTGTTACTTGCCAGTAGATCTGCAGGGAGGAGTGAGGCCTCAGAAGCCCCTCCCTTGTCTGTGATATTATGTTGATGAGCTCAATCTTGTGCAGCTAACCATAGTTCCTGTGCATTGTGCATTCCTCAGTGCATTGGAAGATAGTGATCCATACCATTCCACCATTTGTTGTGTCTCTTCTTTGACAATATTCTCTTGGTGTAGGAATACACCAGAGACGACTACTGGGACATGGATTTAAGCCAGTAAAAAGTCTCTCTTAGCTGGCCAGTGGGTGTTCAAGGTTCCAATATAGTCCCCAAGATTTTCTTAGAATGAGCTTTTAAGTATAAAAACCATATCTTGAGTTGACGCAATTCAGCTAACAAGAACATTTAATTAATTAATTAACTAATTAAAATAAAACCAAAACAGATTCAACAACAACAACACAAATACAAAAGGCAAAAGGAATACTATAAGAAGCAATATTCTTTTCTTCTTTTTGTATGCACATATAGGTTTTTTGTGCCTGTGTGAGTATGTGTGTGTACACACATATACTACAGCATACTTCTGGATATCAAAGAACAATTTGCAGGACTCGCTTTTCTTCTGCTACCATGTGGGTACCAGGAATCAAACTTAGGTTGGCAGCTTGGCAGCAAGCACCTTAGTCATTGAGCCATATCACTGGCCACAAGTAGAGTCAATTTCCTGCTGGCTCTTCAGATGGAGCACTGTTACTGTGGACTGAATGTCCTCCCCAGGTTCATGTATTTGAACATTTGGTCTCCAGTTGGTGGCAGTTCATACCTGTAGAAGGAGGAGCCTCACTGGAGGAGGGGTAAGACTGGAAGTCTTATATCCTAGCCTCATTACCTGATTGCTAACTGCAGACACAATGTCACCAGCTACCTCACACTTCTGCTAGCATGCTTTCTCCACCAGGATGGGCTGTATCACTCACTCTGTAGATGAAGCTGATCTAAGACTCCGAAACCTACCTGCCTCTGCCTCTGAGTGCTGTGATTAAAGATGTGTCCCACAGTCCAGCTTCCAGAAGGAGATAAACTCCTTTTGCTCCTAATGTAGAAGAATATATCCACTCCCCATTTATAATCAGCATGTATTGTCCAGCGGGTACAAATAATCTGCTTCTATGTTTATTGATTCAGTGACACAAAGAACTGCAAACATCCTGATGGCTTAATGTCCAGATCAACAGAATCATTGTACCTCCTAGAAGAAGACTTCTAAAATGATGGAGTTAAAGCCAAACATGGTGGCACATGCCCTTGATCCTAGCACTTGAGAGCCAGAGGCAGGAGGATCTCTTGTGAAGTCAAGACCAGCCTGTCTTAGTGAGTTCCAGGACAGGCAAGACTACATAGAAACTGTCTCAAAAAACCAAAATAATAATAAAAAAGTAAACAAATAAAAATTACAGAGCCAAAAAATTTGAAATGAAGCTAACCCTAAGTTATTAAGCCCATACTTAATCACATGACCTTTTCTTAATTGAAAAAAGTTACATTTTTATTTATTTATTTATTTATTTATTTATTTATTTATTTATTTATTGGTGCAAATGTGTGTGTGCACATGAGTGTGCATATGTGTATACGGAGGTGAGAAGACAACTTGTGGAAGTTGGTTCTCTCTTTCCACCATGTGAGTCCCTAGGCTTGAACTCCAGTAGTCAGTCTTGGTGGTGAGCATCCTTACCACTCAACCTTCTCTCTACCTGCTTCCTTCATGGTTTTTGAAATAGGGTCTCACTCTGTGGTCCAGACTGGCCAGGAAATCAGAGAGATCTACCAGCTTCTGCCTCCATAAATGCAGATGTCTGTGTGCTACTAGCCTGGAAGTCGGAGGACAAGTCTTGGGAGCTAGTTCTTTCTTGCCACTTTATGGGATCCCGGGATTAGAAACTCAGGGTTTTAGGCCTGTATGCAAGCAAGCACCTCTACCTGCAAAGCCATCTCACGGAACAAATTTAATTTTATTATATTTAATTTTTAAAATTATTCATTTATTTATTTTTTATGTGTGTAGGTGTTTTGTCTACATGTTTGTCTGTATAGCATGTGTGCCTCTTGTCTGTGGAAGCCAGAAGAGAGAACTGGATTTCCTAGACTGGAAGTCATAGACAGTTGTGAGCTGCCTTGTGGGTGATGGGAATCAAACCCAGGTCCTCTGGAAGGGTAGCCATGTACCAGACATATATTTCATTTTTAAATTTAACTTTCATTCTTTTTTCCCCTCACAACTGACTCTATGAGATGAATTTTCTGTCAGCAGCAGGTTGTGACTAATACATGTTTCTCTGAAAATTGGTGACAAATAGAGAAAACTTCCAACCATCAAACTCTCAGGACCCAGATCAAAGAGCACCTTGGAGCACAGAGGACAGTGTGCAGCCCGTGTTGTATGTGGTGAATTGAATGAGACTAGCCTTCAAAGGCTCCTAATTTGAGTGCATGGTCTCCAGTTGGTAGAATTATTTGGGAAGGATTAAGAGGCGTGGCCTTGTTGGAGGAGGTCTGTCACTGGCTGGGTTTCAAGGTTTCAGCCAACTCTCTCTCTGCCTTAGCATTTGTGGATTACATGAAAGCTCTCCACTATTGTTCTGTAACCATGCCTGCTTGCCTGTTTGTGGCCAAGCTTCCTGCATGATGCTCATGAACTCACCCATTGAAATTGTAAACAAGCACCCAATGAATTCCTACTTCTATAAGTTACCTTGGTCATGGTGTCCCTTCTCAGCAGTAGAACATGGTGTGCCTCGAAAGCTGGCTTTCTCACTTCCACATGTGGGCTGGCTCTGGAGGGGCAGAATCAGAAGTGTCAATCTCAGAGGGCAATTACAGCCTAAGCTTAACTCTCAGCACTCTGTGCTCCTCTGTAATGAATGTATATTTCATCTTCTAATGGGCGCATTGAGTTCACATGGAGTCACCACATACCTTGTGTATGTTTCTGTTTTAGGCAAGCTCACAGAAGCTTCAATGCACAGCAGAAACTCCTTCAAGTGTGCATGGACCTGCATCACATACGGACTTGGTGCTTTCTCTACTTCGTTTTGTTCGGGGTTCTGTTGTTTTGAGACATGTAAATGTCACTCTTAATTCCTCAGATGAAGGGATGAGGTGAGAGCCATACCCACACTGTGAATGCATGGCTTGGGCTGAGCTAAGAGCATTTCTTTCTCTGTTCTAACTATCCCCAGGCCTAGGTCTGGAAGCTTCTAGCCTTCATACAATCTAAACTTTCAAGCTGACTGATTCAATCCAGCATTCCTCAGCTTCTGACTGAATTGCTCTGCTTGGCCTCATACCAACTTTGGCAATACATTCTAATCTTCTGGCTCATTCTCATTCTCTGGTTTGTTCTGTATTCACTTGAATCTACCTTGTTCTCTCTGCAACCTGTCTCTGTAAAACTGTCCCCACACAACTGCCCTTGCCTCCCCTCCCCAGTTCCATTAGAGCCTGTAACATAAGAATTATAGTTATTTTACTTCTTGTATGATAATCCTGTCATATATGTCACTTTAGAGTCTAGTTCTAAAAGTGGTTTATTTCTTTAAGCTGTGCTGTTCTCTGGACTTTTCCAGCCTTATACTTTTTCACTGAAAGTCTGATGTGATGCTTTGGGATGAAGTGGAATAAGGGATGTAGAGATAGCACAGTGGTTAAAAGTACTTCCTGATCTTACAGAAGAGTTCCTGGCACCCAGGTGGCAGCTCACAACTTCTGTAACTCCAGTCCTAGGGAATCTGACACCCTCTTCTGACCTCCATATGTGCAAGCATGTTTATGATACACATACATATACATGCAGACAAAACACTCTGCACATAGAGTAAAATAAAATAAATTATTTTATTTTAGAAGGGGGGTTGTGTGTCTCTCTATGTAGGCCAGGCTGGCTTGGAAGTCTCACTATGTAGACCAAGCTAGTCTTGAAATCTCAAAGATTTCTGTCTTGAGTGCTGGGACTAAAGACACCAAAATTATATATATATATATATATATATATATATATCCACTTCTTACAGCGACCTTGTTTCTTTCCTCCTTTGATATTCTGAATGGCTCCCTGCTGATTCCTTCAGAACCTGCACAGTATATCCAACAGCTGCCATTATTGGAGCGTCACTGAACTCGTGGTAATTTTGAGGGGACAGTGAGTGTTCTATAATGTTCTGGTTACATGTCTGTCTTCACAGATCTGAGTCTTGGGCTGTGTGACCGTTCTCCATATTTCTGAACTGATACAACTTTTCAACTCCACCTCCTACTCTCTCCCTGGCTACAGTGCCCATTGATGCTTACCCTGTTGAGCATGTGCGTTTATTCTATTACGCCTGGAGAAGAGGGGAAGGAAGGAAATTCCATCCCTCAGTTTGAACAAAATTCTAGCAAAGTCCTTCCTTTTGGAGAGTAGGCTTTTGTTATGAAGGAAGTTCTAGGCAAACTGGGTGTGGTGATGCAAAACTGAGATTCCAGGATTTGACTGGTGTAGGGAGGAGGATCAGGAGTTCAAGGCTAGTCTCACGTGGGGAACCTTAGGCTAGCATGGGTTACAATACACCCTACCTCAAAGAGACAGAAGAAGGAGGAGGAGAAGGAGAAAGAGGAGGAGGAAGAAGAGAAGGAGGAAGAGGAGGAGGAGGGGGGAGGGAGAGGAAAGAAGGAAGAATAGAAGAAAAAAAGAAGACAGGAAAGGGAAGAGAAGAGGAAGAGAAGGAAGAAGAGTCAGGGAGAGGAGAGAAGAAGGGAAGAGAGGAGAGGAGAGGAAGGGAAAAGGAAGAGAAGAGAAAAGACGAGAAGAGAAGAGAAGAGAAGAGAAGAGAAGAGAAGAGAAGAGAAGAGAAGAGAAGAGAAGAGAAGAGAAGAGAAGAGAAGAGAAGAGAAGAGAAGAGGAGGAAAATGGAGACAGTCCATGAGTGCCTCACTATGGTTCTCTTCCACCTTTTCAGGCTAACACAGGGATGGTTGTCTCACCACCAACATGAAACCTGGTGTGCTTCCTAGGAGTTAAGCCTTGTAAGTGTGGGAGACCCCTGTCCCCATCCCAAGACCACACTCCCTTCAGCAATTCACCAGAAGTACCATTTATACATTCTTACACATTTGTAGGTCCAAAAGTTTTTATTTTGGTTAAGTGGATCTTGGTTGAGTTTGTCTGCATTGACTTTGTATTTGTAGAAATAGTGCTGCTATTTTTCTCTGGTGTGTGTGTGTGTGTGTGTGTGTGTGTGTGTGTGTGTGTGTGTGTGTGTAAATCAGTGATTGTTTTTGTTTTTTTCAGGCCAGCAAGATGGCTCATCCAGTAAAGGCACTTGCTATGCAAGCCTGCCAGTTCAAGTTTCATCCCTGGAAGGTAGAAGGAGAAAACTATCTTCATAAGGTTGCCCTCTAACCTCCACACGTGTGTTGTGACATATGAGCATGACACACACAACTAATACATAGTCTTTTCAAAAAGCAGGACATCATCACGATGTAGCCCTAACTGGCTTGGAACTCACTGTGGAGATCAGGCTGACTGGAACTCACAAAGATTCCCTTGCCTCCACCTCCTGAGTGCCGGGAGCTAAATACTGACAACCAGAGGTAGAAACTGGTGACTCAGTTCAAAGTAAAAAGACTCCAAAGAAAAGTAACCAGGCTTTTTCTAAGCTAAAGCTAGAAATATCCTTGGGCCTCTCAACTCTCTGATCTTTGTCAGAGGCCAACAATGCCAAAAATATTTGGGGGCTTTGACCTCTTACCTGGTTTCCTAAAATGATTTTAGGGTTGTGTCTTCGGGTGTGGGTGGGGGTGGGCTGTTGAGGTTAAAGTAAGAAAATTCCTTCTAGCAAGACTGGACTTTCTAGTCTGGGTGGAGACCTAACATTCCAGTTGGTTCACTTTGGGACCACCTCTGGGAAGGTATTCTCACCTTAAATCATGATTGCCTGACCTGAGGTTCTTCTTTTAAACTCTAATAAAACTGCCTTGCTGCTTTCATTTGAGTTCATTCTTAAATTCTTTTATTAATGAGACTAAGAACCCTAAGGGGAACCCTAATTTCCTTCATATTGTAAAGATATGTGCCACTACACCTGATCATTTTTTAAATTTATTTTTCTGTGTATAGATGTTTTGCCTGTATGTATGTCTGTGTGCCATGTGTACGCCTGGTTGCTCAGAGACCAGAAGAGAGCACCAGATCTCCTGTAACTGGAGTTATAGATGATTGTGAGTGCTGGGAATCAAACCTCTGGAAAAGCAGCCTATGTTTTAGCCGCTAAACCATATTTCCAGCCCCTATTTAAAATATATATAATAATGTGTTTACATCATGGCATATACTACAGTTTGATAGCTAAAGAGGTTAGCATAGCTTTTGTGCAAGGTTGACATGCAAATTCACAAAGCATTCCACATTTTGGGAATATTGGGACCCATAAGTACTCTGTGATATCACAGGGTCTATGATGCTACACTATACTGTCACCTTGGAGGTAGGCAATGACACCTCTGCTGTGTTCCCTGCTGCCTTCATTTCACACACAAAATAATTAATTAATTGTCTTTTTCAAAAGCTTGTGTAGGTTTTTCTTATTGTAAGGATGAGTGTAATGATCTCATGCTCCTAATGCACTGGAATTGAAACTGTAAGCCCCAGTCTCCATTGTGAGCTGTCTTTCATAGCTCACTGTGGACTGTAGTCTGTTTGTACAGATCTGCAGGGCTCAGGATCATCATAGAACCAGGTAATAGTAATCTACCCAGATCCTAGATATTATCGTTTCCTTGGTAAGTGGCCACAGGTCAGCTGGTGTAGAACAGAAGAGAGGAGTTCAGTATGTCTGTAGCAGGATCCTTTTTCAAGATCTCTACACCTAAGAGGCACCCATGAATTAGGTCATAGTTCAAATGAGGTCTCTTTGTTTTAAAGACTTCTCAAGTTTTAGTGTATCAGCTCAAGTAGCATGTTAACAGGCTGTATATCCCTATAGACCATCTGGGTCACTTTTCTGCTGGCTAGCACTGCCACTGGGTTCTACATTTCTGGGATTGCACTATTACTACTGGGTCTTGGTTAGGGTTTCCATTGCTAAGAAAAGACACCATGACCAAGGCAACTCTAATAAAGGCAAACATTTAATCAGGGCTGGCTTACAGATTCAGAAGTTTAGTCCACTATCACCATAGCAGGAAGCATGGCAGCATGCAGGCAGACATGGTGCTGGAGAAGGAGCTGAGAGTTCTGCATCTTGATTCAAAGGCAACCAGGAGAGACTGGCATCCTTAGGCAGCAGCTAGGAGGAAGCTCTCCTCCTCAATGTGTAGAGCCTGAGCATAGGAGACCTCCAAAGCCCACCCCCACAGGGACACACTTCCTCCGACAAGGCCACACCTCCTAACAGCACCACTCCCTATGGGCCAAGCATATTCAAACCACCACATACTGTAACACAGGGACCTATCTCATCAGTTGCATCTAACACTGTCACCACACTTGCAGAGGACAGCAAGACAAGGACAGGGCTTCCAAAACCACTGGTGCTCCCCTTACCAACGGGCTTCCCGACGCTCTGGTGAAAGGAAGACTGTCTTGCACATGGGAAGTTCTACACTTATGTCCATTTCTCATCAAACCTTAGGCCCCTCCCCACTCAGCTGCACCAGTAGTGATCAGCTGTGTTAGCCCAATTTACAGAAGAGATCATTGTGCTGGGTTTTATCAGCCATCTTAGCAGGCTTGAGAGCCACTCCTGGTTTGAGGTTATGTACTGCCTTTGTTTCTTTTCTCCTTGCTGTGATGAAGCGCTCTGATAGGAGCGACTTAAGGGAGAAAGGGATTCTTTGGCTCACAGTTCCAAGTTACAATGTATCCTGGTGGGAAAGTTAAGGTATCAAGAGCTGGAAGCAGCTGGTTACATTATGTCTTCAGTGAGAAGAGAGCTGGGAAATGCATGCATGCTTCTGCTCAGCTCACTTGTTCCATTTTATACCGGTTAGGATACTAGCCCTGGAAATAGGTGCTTCTTACAGTAGAAGGATCTTTCCATCTTAATCAAGATATTCCACCCCCAACAGTCATGCCCAGAGGCCCCTTTTCCAAGTGATTCTAGATTCTGTCGAGTTGATAATTAATACTAGTCATCTCATAACTGAATACATAATATCTGGTGCTATAAACATCAGCAATTTTCATAGAACCTCAATTTTCACGTGGCCAGGAATTCATTGTCAAGCAGAAATCTTGTCATGATAAAGTGTATCAGCAACCTGTTGTGATTTGTTTGCCGTAGAAGCTTCTTGTCTGACATCAAATTATCTTCCTGGCGTATATACTGGGACCTGACTTGGGCTATGGGTCTAGAAGCTAAGAGTTGTTGACAGGTCCTTAACATCTTTATGGTGAAATTATAGAACCTTCAAGGAAAGTATAGCCATCTATTAACAAAGGAGGAGATGTTTCAGCAATCAAGGGAAACTTGGGGGTGGGGGTGTATTATGTTGGGAGTGAGACAAAGTCACATACCACTTTGTTCACAAATCCCCTATGTATCCAAGATTGACCTTGAACTCCTGATCCTCCTGCCTTTACCTCCCAAGTATGGTGATTACTGATAAGTACTACAGCATGCAGCTTACCTCAGTGGAATTGGCTGTTCAGAATAATCATGTACATTCCAAACTACTGAAATGTCCTCATTCTGATGTTTATATAGAAGGCCAAATAGAGTTATGAAGTCAACTTGGGTGGAAATTTAGCAATCCAACACTGGGTCTAAATGATTTGTTAAATGTACTCTTCCTGTAGCAACAGAAATGGAGGGATTCCTTCAGAGCATTGAAGTCTCCTCCTTTTCTGACCTGTCATTTTAACCTACAAACTCATCATAGTAATTAGTTAGCCCTCCCTACAAGTCTTTCCACTGGAAGAACCTAACTTAGCAACTATTTGGTCTAGCAAAGACCTGCCTGCAGCAGACACATTAGTCACCCTTGATAGTTTAGGCAACACTGTTTCTTGTCTTTCCCAAGACCCAGTTTTTCTTTTCCTCTAAGGTCATAGTTAAGGGTGTGTATAAAGGTCAGATAGGCCAGTCCCTGTCCTTGGGGGGTCAGCTTCCTGAAGATGCTTTTGCTTCCGTTAGAGTATCTGTTTAGGTTTACTCAGGAAATCAAAATGTATCCAATATATCAACAGCATACACGTGCATTCCAAGGAAAGGAAGATTCAATTTCAGGAATGGGTATCTATCAAACCAATGCAGAGGGGCGGAAGAGGACAGATAAAGGAGGGGGGGAGAGAAATGCATTTACCTAAGGAAGACAGGTGCTGGGGTGTAGTTCAGTATTAGCTGAGGCTCAGGGTTTGATCCCAATCACATCATATCTCAAAAAAAAAAAAAAAAAAAAAAAAAAAAAAAAAAAAAAGTATGGTCAGGAGGATGGCTCGGTGGTTGAGAGCACTTGCTGCCTTTATGGTTGGGTTATCAGCACCCACATAATAGCTCACAACAGCCTGTAACTCCATTTGTAAGGAATCCGATGTCCACTTCTAACTTCTGCAAGCACTAGACATGTGTGTGATACACAGACAGACATTTTTCCCAACACAGAAATAAATAAAAATAAAATAAATCTTTATGAAGATTAAAGCATAAGATATTTTAGGGGCTGTGCTCTTTGCCCAGATTTCATAACTATGAAAGAACCTTCATTTGCCCATGATGGGTCTCTGTGAGATGTGTCCCTAAAGTCAGTGAGTAGAGACCAACAAATTATTGGAGTCTTCCTTCAGTATGAGACTCATCTTCTGTCCCAGTGCACTGGTCCAGGAACTTCACGAAAGCGCGCCTAAACTTCCAGCTATCAGGCAGGGGACTCCACCCTGCTGCTGAAGAGGGGGAAGAAGTGGGAGGAGGTGCGAGAAGAGGAGGAGAGAGAAAAGGAGGGCCCTGCCTCGCCCCCCCCCCTCCCGCCCCGCAACCCATTCCCATTGGCTAAAGGCTTCCTGGCCCCATCCTACCGCCCTCCTTCGGGGCGACGCTTAAAGTGTGCGGAGCAGGTGCCTCCAGGGGAGGAGGAACTTTGCAGTAGTTAGTGCAGTTCGCTGAACCCATTCATTGCCTGCAGTGGTCGGGAAGGGGACCTAGGGACTGCAGCGGCCACTCGCGGGGCATTGGGGTCAGAGGTGGGCGGAAGAGCGCCGCTGACTCTCGTGGGCTGGGGAGGTGACGGCGTCCATGCAGCTGTGTGCCAGGGCATGGGGGCTGCGCCTGGGCCGCGGAGCCGGGGGCGGCCACCGCCTGGCTTGGGGCACCGGCTTGAGTTGGGCGCCGCGGAGCCGGGACAGCAGCAGCGGCGGCGGCGGTGGCGGGGACCGCGGTTCGGCTGGGGCCTCGCGCCTCCTGGAGCGCCTCCTGCCCAGACACGATGACTTCGCTCAGAGACACATCGGCCCCGGAGACAAAGACCGAAGGGAGATGCTGCAGGCGCTGGGGCTGGCGGTAAGGCCCTCCACCCTCCACCCTGCCGGGGCTCTGCCCGCCGGGCCTCCGGGCTCCCACCTTGCCCTCCTCCTGCATCCCGGGCCCCAGCTTGGAAGCGAGCTTGCTCTTAATCTTGGTACCTCCTCCTCTCTTAACTTTTCTGCTGTTCCCGCTCTTCTAAAGTGCATTTAAAAAATATCCCCAACTCCAGAAGAACCCTAACTTTGCCGGAAAAGGAAGAAGACTCCCACTTAGAGTACATTAATCCGGTCAGCTCCAGTTGCAGCTCCCGAACCCGGAGTAGCGGATTTACCATCCGGCTTCATCATTTTTTTTCCTCCAAAAGATTTCTGCTTCCTGAAGTTTCACTTTAAAAAGAACCCCTAATTAGACGATTTAAATGAGGTTCCTACCAGCCTTTGAAGGTGAAAAACTGAGGTGGCTCTCTTAACTCAGGCATTTTGCTCTGCCTGTCGTGTTCACCAGCTTGCGTTTTTAAATTTTAGAGCATTGATGAACTCATCGAGAAGACGGTCCCCGCCAGTATACGCTTGAAGAGACCCTTGAAAATGGAAGACCCTGTTTGTAAGTGGCCGGGAGGACTCTCTGGGGTTCCGCTGCTCTGCCTTCTATAATCTCTAATGGTCCAGCTTTGGGGTTGGATTGCTCAGTACTTGACAGGCCCTAAAACGCTGGGATCTTTCTTCCCAGAATCTATGTAACCCCTTTCATAGTCTTTATCCCTGGTTTGCAGGAGAGGCACCTACTAGCTTTCCCAAAGAAGGCCTTGCTAAAGACACGTGTTGGGTTAGGAGTCTCCACCTCTTGCACGTCCACCGGAAGGGCTTTTTGTTATCTCAGTAGATCAGGTGAGACTCAGAAAGGACAAAGGAATCACCTGAGGTCGTGCAGCTAGGGTAGAGACTTATTTGGAAGGGGACTTAGACTTCTCAAAGTCACCAGAGTTTCAAATTGTTCTGTCTCACGTCCGTTTTCCCCTCTCACACTCACCCACTGGTAGGAGTACTTTGCAAGCCTGAATGGCTTTTTTCTGAAAAGCACACAAAACTGATTTATGCTTGGTTAAGAAATCTCAGGCTATTTATGGGCTTCCCTTTTTATTATTTTTTAAAGATTTGCTTGCGTTTATATTTGTGCACCACGAGGGCTGTTGGATCAGGGGCCATGATGCCCATTCTGAGAGCCAAACCTGGGTCTTCTGCAAGAGCAGCACATGCTCTTAGCTGTTGAGCCATCTCTTCAGCCCCGCTTGGTAAAAATGGTTTTAATGGTCAAAATACTAGCTTTGGGCGTTTTTATATGGCATTGACTTCTAGGAGTCAGGGAAGAATCTAGATGTTAAGGAGTGGTCAGAGCTGAAGAATTCTTTAGGAAAATTGAAAGACCACCAAGCTCCCTCACCCGGTTTCTCGGATCATAGAGATATTTCTCTAGGGTAATTGTTTTGTTTGTTTGTTTGCTTGCTTGCTGTTGCTTGTTTGGTTTGGTTTCTGTGAGAAGGAATTCTAGATGCAAACCTGGCTGCAGCTGGGGAGTGCTGTGCCTCATGTACAGCTCGGGCTGCTGCCCTCCTTGCTGTCAAATTCCGATGGCAAGGCAAACCACTTGAGACTCAGAGAGATGGCCATAGGTGTATCTATCTCAATTTCAGGACACCAAAATTCTGAGCCATCAAATGTGAGGAAAACAAAGAGGATGGCTTGTTTGTTCTTTGAAATAAGGACTTTCATGCAGTGTCGACCAGCCTCAAACTTGTGATTCTCAGGTCCTCATTCATTAGTTTATATCATGTGTACACCACAATGTGGAAAAACTGTATTTATTTATTTATTTATTTATTTATTTATTTATTTATTTATTTATTTATTTATTTTGGTTTTTCGAGACAGGGTTTCTCTGTAGCCCTGGCTGTCCTGGAACTCACTCTGTAGACCAGGCTGGCCTCGAACTCAGAAATCCACCTGCCTCTGTCTCCCAAGTGCTGGGATTAAAGGCATGCGCCACCACTGCCCGGCTTCTTTTCTTTTTTTTTCTTTCTCCTTTTTTAAGAGAGAGTCTCACTATGTTGCCCTGTCTGGCCCAGCTTTGGAGATCAGCTGAGATTAAAGGAGTGCATATCCAGCCCTAGTTGTGTATTTGTCAAGGAAGCCGATGGAGAGTATTTGTGGAAATAATTGCCTTCCTGAGACTTTCAAAAACAGAATGCCTAGATTAAACCCTTGTACAGCATGGTCTAAAATAAGATGTTCTTTTAGGAATGTTAAGGCTTGGCGAACTAATCAGTGTTCGCTCTCTCTCTCTCTCTGTCTCTCTCTCTCTCTCTCTCTTTCTCTCTCTCTCTCTCTCTCTCCCTGTAGCTGGCCCACAACTATGTAGACCAGGCTTTCCCCAAAGGCAGAGTTCCACCTGGCTCTGTCTCCCTCCCAAGTGCTGGGATTAAAATGACCCGTTTTGTTGTTGTTTAGTTCAGATTTTTCTAGCAAGAGATTTATTTCCCCGTGTCCCTTGAAACAGGTTCCCAAGAGTTTGAAGTCCCTTAGAGAAAATATTCTACAGTCAAAATTCTCCCTTCCTACCTCCCCTTTCCTGCAAAGCTTGCTTATTTTTCATTTATTTATTAATATTTTATTTATTTATTTTTTATTTATTGGGTTAAGGAAGGAGGGTGAAGAGAGGGTTAGGGAGCCTACGTTCACAAGACTTTCGTGTTTTACACTGCTGTATCGTGGGAGATGAATGGTCTCTGTGAGGATGCAGGCTGGTTTCTTGTTGCCTCCAGCAGGGGCATTTAGGAGTGGAGCAGCCCGACTCACACTTACCTTCCCTTGGGTACTGATGCTCTTCGGTAGCAAAGATGTGTTTGCTGTGGAGGCTGAAAGAGCAAGTTGCTGTCTTTACCACCCTCATTGTAAGTAATGAGTAGATACTTGGGTTAGCACTTATGCATAACTAGATAATGTTAAACATTTCTGGAGCACCTCCCGTGGGCACTTTTGAAAAGTGCTTTCTGTGTATTATTTATTCAATCCTCATTACAATCCATGAACTGAGTCAGTCTCTCTCCCCCTCTGCCCTTTGTTTTAGAGACAAGGATCTCAATTGTGTTGCCCAGGCTGGTCACATTCATGGACTTAAGTGCTTCTCTTATCTTCCCTTCCCAGATACCTGGGACTATAGGCCCACACTACCATTGTACCACACTACCATTGCACAGCTATTATCCCCTTTAAAAGGAAGAAACCAGAGTATACAGAAGCTCTTTTAACTTGCCAGGGTCTTAGGGCATTGCCTTTGGGTGGGAGCAGGATGCAAACTCAGCCCATGTGGCTCCATTGCTCCTCTCTAGTCATGCATTGCTGTTTTTGTGGTGTCCCAGGCAAAGCAGAGAACTCCTGCCCCTATTCTTCTAAGGTGCACAACAAGTCAGTCATCCTGGATAGCCACTTTTGCCGTGTGCAAATTGTCCCTGTGGGACTGAGACACCACAATGAAGCTAAGTGTGGAGCTCTCAGGCCCACCACCAGGATGAAGGAAGTGTGGTGGTGGGTATGGAGGCCCAGAGCTTGCATGAGTGAAAACAACCCCTGACTGACAAATTGGGAGGATGCTGCTGCAGACAGAGGGACCAGCAAGTCAAGGATGGACCATAGAGTTCCATTAGTCTGGAAAGGGACTTCCTCTCAGACACTTCAGAAAGTGCCTTGAAAAATAACATTTATTTATTTATTCACATTCCTAATGCTACTCCTCCTGGTCCCCCCCCCCAAATACTTTTATCAGTTAGTTTCTCAGTAAGTCATTACTCAAGAGAAACAAGCAATATCTTCTTAGCTCAAATCCCGTCAGCTTAATTCCACTCAGATGACTTTCCCTCTTCAGCCACAACCTTGCACCAAAATACTAAATCGGAAAATAAATCAGTTAAGAATTATATTTTAGTGGGAGCATTGGTTTCTCTGAATGCTCCAAGCTGTCTTTTAATTATTTTGTTTCTTCTATTAATGTCATAGTTAATTAAAAAGTACTTCAGAAACCAAAGTGATGAGTTTGGTTTTTAGTTTCACTGCTCTGTTTTGCTGTGTAAATCTTTCCAGTCACATCATTTCAAAGGAGCCAGATTAAAGTAGTCCAAACTAACCAACCAAATGGCACAGAGATTAAAGTTTACACAAACCCACACACTGCTTTTCCTGGGCATGCTTTGGGAGAGAGAGGAGAGCAACCCTCCCAATGCTCAAACTATTCAACTGGAGCTGAGGCGCTGAGCTGTCAGAATGAGTTCGGATGAGGCTCGTGAGAACTGAATGTTCTAAGGTGTTTTGTCAGAATGAATTTTTAAATAAATGTTTACTGGAGGGCAGTGATCGGGGAGGGGCATTGTGTAATGCAGATGCAGGTGATAACTTTATCACCCAGAGGTTGGTAGCCTTGCTGATCTGAGCAGCTATCCTTCCCCAAGTCAGTCCTGCCTAGAGGGCCCTCAGCCCCTAGGCTTTCAGGTATTGCTGGCTCCTCCCAATCCTTACCTACTGAGATAAATCTGCCTCCTTTATAACTAGGGTTATGGACTAGATAAAGACTAACCACAAGACAAAGTCAAGGTTATTCATTCTGAACTTGCTGGTAGCAAGAATTAGACTTGAGTTTTGGATAATAAAAAAAACTTTCTGGGCAGTGGTGGTGCACGCCTTTAATCCCAGCATTTGGGAAGCAGAGGCAGGTGGATTTCTGAGTTCAAGGCCAGCCTGGTCTACAGAGTGAGTTCCAGGACAGCCAGGGCTACACAGAGAAACCCTGTCTCAAAAAACCAAACCAGAAAAAAAAAAAAAATCTTTAGAGTGTGTGTGGGGGGGTGGGGGGACTTCAGGTATGGTTCCAACAGGGGGCTATTGGTTTCCAGGACGCTACAGAAGGGCTAATCCCAGGTGCCACTTCAGATGTGATGAGGTGAGTGTGTATATATGGCTCCCTCTGATTGTTCCTGAGCTAGAGGTGGTATTGAAATGCTAGGACTTGAATCCACAGCCTCAGGACTGCAAGGAAGCCCATAAATTCCAGTCTTTATAATGTTTATTTTATTTTATTTATTTTTATTTTTATTTATTTATTTTTTTTTTTTGGTTTTTCGAGATAAGGTTTCTCTGTATAGCCCTAGCTGTCCTGGAACTCACTCTGTAGACCAGGCTGGCCTCGAACTCAGAAATTCGCCTGCCTCTGCCTCCCAAGTGCTGGGATTAAAGGCGTGCGCCACCACTGCCCGGCTATAATGTTTATTTTTACATTAAAAATATTTTAAGCTTTCTTGGGTTTTGACATATCAAACCATGCTGACCATGCTGTTGACAGAAATATCAAAATATAATTTTTTTCTTTTTAAATAATCACGTATGAGTAGGGGAGGTAGGAGTGTATTTGAGTGCAGGCATCCTTGGAGTATAAAAAGGGGTGTTGGATTCCCTGGAAGTAGAGTTAGTGGTTGTGAGCTCCTTGAGCTGGGAGCTGGGAGTGTCTGAGCCATCTCTCCCAGCCCTGCCCCTCCTTAAAGGATCATGGAATCCATCTAGCATCAATAAAGGTATATCTTTTTTTAACAAAAGTTTTATGGCTGGTGAGATGGCTGAGAGTGGAAGGCTACTTGCAACCAAGTCTGATCAATCCCAGAGCCTATAAGGCAGAAGGAGAAAATGAAGTGTACAGGTTGTTCTCTGACATGCACGAGTGTGCACACACACACACTGAGTACAGACTAATCTTTTAAAAACATGTCTTTAATCCCAGCACTTTGGGGGCAAAGGCAGGTAAATCTCTTAGTTCAAGGCCAGCCTGGTCTACAGAGTGAGTTCCAGGACAACTAAGGTTACACAGAGAAACTCTGTCTCAAAAACAAAACAAAACAAAACAAAAAGAAAGAAAGAAAGAAAAATTATATTTTGCATAAGTAACATCCCTCAGTTTTGTTTGTTTGAAGTGGACTGTCTTGGAAAAACTATAGGTTATCTGTTGCTAGTTAGAAATTTTTGCCAAATTTAATGGTTTCTGTAAAACAATAGTAAGCTACAGTCCCCGAAAGCTGCTATGAGGTTCGATTGGGTCTCTCCGTCTTAAGTTTTCTTTTTTCTTAGTGTTTACTTGCCAAGAAGAGTGTAGAGAGACTAGCGGATAAGGGCACTTGCTGGTTTTGGAGAGAAATAGAGTTTGGTTCTCAGCACCCTTTTGGCAACTTAGGGCACCTGTAACTCCAGTCCCCAGGGCTGTCTGATGTCTCCTGGCTTCTGGCCACCAGGCATGCATGGGATGCACAGACCTGTGCAGGCAAAATACTAATACACATACATTTTTTAAAAAGGGTTTTAAAGATGTATGTAGATCTAGCCTTTGATAAAGGTTTCAGTGCAGCATCCACACATTTCCTGTAGCTCTCCGGCCTCACCTCCCACCAGACTGGTTGGTTGGTTACAGTTCATGGATCACTTTTTCCTTTCTTCCTCCCCTTCATCTTACACATCCCATGACGGCCTCATTTATGGTTGTCTCACTTCAGCTTTCTGCATGCTGGATTTGATGTGCACCATCATATCAATATCAATATCAATTCATGTTTACTCTTGGGTCATAGTTAACTCAGGAATTAGCCTAATTTCTTATGAAGTAGTGGATAATGATGTTGTATGTTCTAGGAGCTTAGAACTGTACAATGACAAACGTATCATTTGTATTAGAATAATTCACTGCCTTAAAAAAAAATGGCTGCATCTTCCTAATTTGTATATATTCCCTACATAACTTACGGTGAATTTTAAATAGCATCAGAAAATATTCAGTGCTATCAAAATCACTTATTATGCAGTATTGTAGACACAGTGTCACCCTTGGATATCACTGAGATAAGGGAGGACTTTGTGGCTTCATGGAATTCCCTGGACTATTTAGCTTCTTAGGTTTTGAACTGGGGTTTCCTATGGCCTTTGTTAGCAGTAGGTTGTTTGAGTTTGTGGTTTCCAAGTCTGCCTCCACAGTTTCCTCTGTCAGATTTCCATCCTCATTTACTGAGAGGCTTGTTTAAGTTTTCATGGGCTTTGATATATAAAACCACACTGACCACACTGTTGACAGAAATGTCAAAATAGAATTTTTTTTCTTTTTAAATAATCATGTGTGAGTAGCTGGAGTGTATTTGAGTGCAGGTGCCCTTGGTGTATAAAGAGGGGTGTTGAAAGGTGGAAGATGCCACTTGGGCACTGGATACACTAGAGTCAAGTGATAATAAAGATAAGATCCCTGACAGCAAGATAAATACTGAATATTCTGCAGATAGGATGGAAACCGAGATTATGACATTGGCTGAGGTGAAAGTGTAAAAACACATGACTGTTTGAGGCATGACGGATGAACTGTAAACAGACTATTTCCTTGTTGAGGAGTAAGGAAAACAAGGTATGAGATGTCACTCTGGAGGATTCAGAGCCAAAAACTTTGCATGGTGTATGTTAAATGTGAGCTAGTTCAGTTCTTCCTGGAAGCAGGCACCAAGACCATGTAAATGCACAAGATGGGAGCAGGGGATGACAGGCGTCCTCAGACTGCTGCAGTTCTGATCCTGGTAGAATGGAACAGAGTTAGGAAGACTGAACACAGAGACTCTGAGCTGGCTGTACAAATCTGGAAAAGGAAGAGTCGAAAAGTGTAGGGAGCTCCAGAACTCCACAGTGACTTTGTGGGAATGAGGGACTTCCCCAGTGGACGGCGGAGAAGAGAGAGAGGCAGAATGTGGGAAAGATGAACACGTGGAGGGGAATGGTCGGGTAGTGTCACCAGGGTCAGGAAGACAATTTTCCTCAAGTGCTGTGGTCCCTGTGTTGAATTTTGGACCTCTCTTGGGTCCAGGAAGGAAAAATGTCCGCAGAATCAAGAGCGCCCCCTAGGATGGGAGGAGTTTGGGAGCTGCTTGCCCGGCATCCTTGCAAGGTAAGCAGGAAGAATAAGACTGAAGTGAAGTTTGAAAAGAGTCAGCACACCTGTCTAGGTGGTAAAAGTGGAGGTCACCCTCAGAGAGACCCTGCTGAGGTGTTAATTCTGCCAGGCACCATTTAGCGATTCAGAGAAAAATGGGGTCACTAAGTTCAGCTGAGGCTAAGGATTGGCATCAAGTGCCAACCACTTCAAGGTCTGCCGGTCAGCTCAGGTCACTGGGTTTGGAAGAGATGGACAGGCTCATCCACCTTGCACCTAGGTCAACGACTAACTTCATGGAACAGGGAGCAAGAGCACACCAATTCTGAAGGCAGAGGCACTGGGGCAAGTGAGATCACAAGGTTATGTGCTGCTCTCCGTGTCCTCTGACTTTTGCATGTCTTTGCTAACCCTCCTGCTCAGGAGCTGTGTGCCTTGTTGTATAGTGGATAAAGACTTAGAACTCTTTGTAAGATTTATTTATAAGTTATGGCCAGAGATGGTGGCTCATGCCTTTGATCCCAGTACTTGGGAGGCAGAGACAAGTAGATCGTAAGTTGAGACCAGCCTGGTCTACATAGTGAGTTCCATGACAGCCAGAGTTACATAGTGAGATCCTGCCTCAAAGTCAAAACTAAAATCAAAACAAAACATTTATTGTAACTTAATTTAATTTATGGGTATGTATACTTGTGGGTGCCCCTTTGGAGGCCAGAAGATTTCCTGGAACTTGAGTGTGGATAATGGGAATTGAACACTGATCCTTTGCAAGAGAAGAAGGTGCTCATAACTACTGAGCCACCCTTCTAGCCCCATAAATCTCATTTTCTCTGCTCAGGCCTGTTTTGCTTATTATTCCCAGGATATTTTTATGGTACAAACAGAGAGTTTAAGGATGAATTCTCAATGCTGATTAAACTCTGAAAAGATAAAGTCTCTGAATCTGAAGTTATTGTAGGCACTGATAGAACTTTTCCAATAGTGTCAAGTTTCCATTTATAAATGTTTTCCCAAAGCTTTCACTTATAGGAAAATAGCTGAACCATTTAGGAAAACAATTTTTGTAGTAACCTACGATGGCTTCTGTGACAGGTAAGTGACCAGTCATGGGGAACCACCTGTATGTGAGACCTCAGGTGGTCTTCGCTGCAGCACAACTCTTCTCAATCCACCATGGTCCCGTCTGCAAAGAGATTCCAATTCACCACTTGGTGAGATTATA
Organism: Uromys caudimaculatus; assembly: GCA_028551405.1. Lineage (NCBI taxonomy): Eukaryota > Metazoa > Chordata > Mammalia > Rodentia > Muridae > Uromys > Uromys caudimaculatus. The sequence goes on from CM052703.1 coordinate 29,254,996, forward strand.
AATTATAAAACCACAGATCTCTCCATAGACCGTTCCTTTGATCTATAAAAAGTTGTCCTCTGTCTTTCCCTTAGGCAGGGAAAGCTGTTTGAGTTAGGCTCTTAGAACGTACACTTCCCCTGTGCTCTTGCTCTGCAGGGTATGACAGCATGCCCTGGGCAGAAAAGAGGAAAGATAAACTCCGCAGACTTTCATTTCACCCTAACCATCTGGCCTGAGTACAAATACATAGGCCATCTGGGGTTCTAGATAAATATTATGAGTTGCAGTGTTTCTCTATGTTTGTTTTTTTAAAAGTAAAATGGAGAGGCCATGACTGAGGCCTCCCCAAGAAAGAGATTTGGGTTTGAGGAACAAAATAACAGATACATATCCCTCAGACTTCTCTCTATCACCATGGCTGCTGTTCTGTTGATCTTGAAGCGGTGTGTCTTTCAGTTGAGCAGGGTCCGCTGCAGAGGACCCTTTTCTGTGAAGGACGGAGCCATCAGGGCACAGAGGAGCCATGCCTCAACTCCTTTAGGTGGCGGTGGTGATTTGAGGCGTTACTTGCTAATTGGAACCTGGTCTGACCAGATCGGGAGAAGGACAGGAAGTTTAGGTTGGGTAAAGGACAGTCAGACCTACACCTTGCTCCTATTGATTGCCCTGACCACATAGTAACTGTGATTTTTATTTTAATTGTCAACTTTACCCTGTCTAGAATCACCCTGGATAAGAACTAAGGGGAAGGGATGGGAAAGCTCGGGGCAGAGATTATCTTAACTGAAAGTTGAAAGGTCAACTGATGATTGGCACCTGGGCAGGGAGCCCTGTACCATTGAAGAGTGGAGCGCTGGCATGCTGCAGTCACTGAAGTGCTCTGTTTTTGACTGTTGATGTAAGGAGATTGGCTGCTCCAAGTTGCTGCTGCCTTAATTTCCCTTCAGTGACTGCGGCTGGAATTATGGGCCAGGTTTACTCATCTCTCTAAAGATGCTTTTTTTTTTTTTTGGCAAGTGTAGCAAGAAATGGGACTAAGACAGTGACGCATTGCCAGTAGCCGAGGGCCGTCCGTCTGTTTCCGATACACAGTAGACAGGGAATCTGGTTTGGTTTGGCTTCCTTTAATGAAAAAAAAGTCTATGATTGAACAGAAGTTGATCACAAAATCCTCCACTTCCCAGGGAGGAAACGACACCAATTAGGTACCTGGACTGGTGAATGGATACCAGGAGGTTATGGGTAAGACTTAAAAAAAAAGTGTTGTAAATGACTAGGTGATATGAAAGAAAGGCTAAGTTTTTAGGCAGACTTTGAATCTTTTTTTTTTTTTAAAGAAATATCACATTTTTTTTTTTTTTTTTTTTTTTTTGGTTTTTCGAGACTGGGTTTCTCTGTATAGCCCTGGCTGTCCTGGAACTCACTCTGTAGACCAGGCTGGCCTCAAACTCAGAAATCTGCCTGCCTTTGCCTCCCAAGTGCTGGGATTAAAGGCATGCGCCACCACTGCCTGGCCAGACTTTGAATCTTCATTCTGGCTTTTACTCAGAAAATCGTAACAAACTATCTCTCTTAAAGCACCGATCATGGTTGACACCTGACGTCCTGTATCCCACCCCCACCCCCATGGTTCCCACACAGCTCTGAAGCCAGGAATATGCATGCTGGCAAGAAAAATCTGCCAAGACATTTCCACCCTTGCAATCTGTCCCCAGCTTTTCCCTTCAGCCCCTGGCAAAGAAAGACCTTTCTCCAACTGGTGACATTGGCTGGACAAACTCTAATATGAGCATTTGGTTTTCAGTCCTGGTGACTTCCTTGGAGACTTGCTTAGTGCCTTGAAGTGTAGGAGGGTGACAAATTGGGGGAGCCTATGACACTGCTTACTGTCTGCTCTGTGAAGATGCTGCTGGCTGGACTGCCAGGAAACTGGTGTCATTCAGAGAGCGACACACTCTTCTACTTCCCAACTGCATCCCGAGAATGATGTCGTCACTTAATTTTTATCATAAGTAATATAAGTGCATTGTCCAAAACTCAGACACACAGGATTTTCAAGGGAAAGCGAGACTCAGCCCTCCCTCTGACATCAGCTTTCTGTGAATCGTCTCAGAGATGTTCTATGTGCAAGCAAGCGCATGTTTATTTTTCATTGCTATTACATTTATCTATTTTGTGTGTCTATGAGAATGTATATGGAGGCTAGTTGGTTCTTTCCTTCCATGGGGGTCCCAGGGATTGAACTCAAGCAGGCTTGGCAGCAAGCACCTTTGCTGGCTCAGCCATTTTACCCGCCCAGTTGTTTTGTTTCCTTGAGACTCTGACTAGTTCAGGATGACAATCTTTCTGTCTCAGCTTCGTAAGTGCTAGGATTATATATGGGCACGCACGACCACATCCATCTTGTATTTATTCTTTAAAAACATAGATGATGAACATTTAGGGTGTAGCTGGGGGTAGAACGCTTGCTTAGCATATACAAGGACATTGTTTAATGCCTCATACCACAAAAAATTAAAAAAGCGAGAGAGAAAGAGGAAAAACATTATATGAGCCACGTGGACAAACCCTGTATAGGACCACAGGAAAGTTATCTTCAGATTAGGGGGTGACGGTGAATCACGAATGCACCTTCCTATATAATTAGGACCAAAATGAAGGGTTTTGTCATGGGTTACAGATGAAGAGCATGTACTCAAGTAGGCATGTGCTTTATTGCAACATACATGTGAACTCAGGGAGCCTGTCCATCTCAGGGCATTTCTTGTACAGATTCATTCATCTGAGAAATCATAATAGCCACAGCCATTTGCCAGGTGTTTAAGACCTACGCTGTTATAAAACCTTTATTTGAACCAGGTGTGTTGACACACCTTTTATCCCAGCACCCAAAGGCAGAAACAGGCAGATCTCTGAATCTGAGGCCAGCCTGGTTTATACAGCAAGAGTTCCAGGTCAGCCAGAGCTCCATAGTGAGACCCTGTCTCAAAACGCAAAGATTTATTTGGTGCAAAGTTCTGGATATTTTAGGCACACACGGCAAGGAAGCTGCTCATAGAAAGTCTTTGTCCTGTGGAGTTACATAAGGAGGAAGGAGGTGTGCTTGATGAATTCCAAGAAGATGAAACACAGCCCCCCCCCCCACCACCACCACCTGGAGACTCAGAAGAAGCAGAGCCCAGAGGGCACTGAACCCTGTTCTCTGTCCATTAGGACCAGGCCATTATGTAATGCTCTGAGGCAAGGGAATAAACAGGTCAGAAGCAGGTGTTTGTTCCACAAGGAAAGAACGTGCTGCTCAGATGTGAGAGAGATTGATCAAGCTGCTGCACGGTTGGCAGTCCACAGCTGGGTGTGCGGTGTCCGGCCGACCTGCAGGGCTGAAGGCATCTAAAAAAAGCCACGACAGCTTGTCTCCAGCTGGTTCGTTCTGGTTTTGTGAGAACAGAATCTCACTGTGCAGCTCAGGCTGGCCTCTACGTATCCCAAACTACCCTTACACTCATGGTAATCCTGTCTCAGTCTCCCAAGTGTTAGCAGTAAGGGCATGAAACACTGTGCCTGGCTTCCTCATGGGTTTTAATGGATGTCTCCTTCCTGGTTCTGTCTTCATTTCTTTCCTAGTTATTTAATCGTACTCTCCAAGGCAGACGAGAAATGATGGATGGACGCTGTGTTCTTCCCATGGGAATTTTACTTGGATTTGATTATGGTCCAGATTATTGACTTTGAGGCCTTGTTCTGCTCAGTTCCACTTCGACTGGCCTGGACTCAGCATATACATCGCTGACTATGTACCTATGAACTTTCCCCTTTTCTCTCCTGTCCTGTCCTTCCATTGCTATGTGGACATGTCAAGATGGCAGTTAACTCTGGGGTTCTAAGTACACTGGGTCGCCCCTTCTGCATATGCACCCAAGCGACTTTTTCGGAATGGATATTTGACATAAGAACAGCGAGAAGACATCTGAAACTGTGCACACACCAAGCTCTGCGTTTAGAGAACAGCTTTTTTCTTCTGCGTGGGTGAGGAAGCCTGAGGTCTTAGATTTGTATCGTAGCAATGTCCTGGCTTCTAGTTGGGGGTTCAGGCATGATAAGCAGCGGCTGAGAGAGTGGGAACGGCTTCTCACAGCATTCACACTTTAGGAAGTGTGACCAAGAACTTGCTGTCTTAGTTTTGTTTCCAGATGCTGTGATAAATACTTTGACAAAATAACTTAAAGGGAGAGAGATTTATTTACCTCACAATTCTGGGTCACATTCCATCCTTGCATAGAAATCAAGGCAGTAGGAGCTCGAAGATGCTCAGTCACATTAGACAGAGTCCAGAGCAAAGAGCAGTGAATCAGTGCAGGCCTCATTATATTCTTACCAGAAGATTCAAGATTGTGTCAAGTTGCTGACACCCTGTGCTGGGGATAGAACCCAGCACTGCAGTATGACTGAACTATATCCCCAGCTATTTGCTTTTTGAGATAGGGTCTTGCCCTGTAGCCTCGATTGGCCTCAAACTTAAGAACCTCCTGCCTCTGCCTTCTGAGAGCTAATAATCACAAGCCACACCATGGCTGGCTTACTCACCAGGGTACAAGTGATGTATGTACAGGGCAAAACTCATTCTATTACCTCCCTTTGTGTTCAACAGAAAGTAAGAGAGAGCATGTCTTAGTTAGGGTTTTACTGCTGTGAACAGACACCATGACCAAGGCAACTCTTATCAGGACATTTCATTGGGGCTGGCTTACAGGTTCAGAGGTTCAGTTCATTATCATCAAGGCGGGAACATGGCAGCATCCAGGCAGACAAGGTGCAGGAGGAGCTGAGAGTTCTACATCTTCATCTGAAGGCTGCTAGCACGATAATGGCTTCCAGGCAGCTAGGATGAGGGTCTTAAAGCCCATGCCCACAGTGAGTGACACACCTACTCCAACAGGACCACACCTTCTAATAGTGCCACTCCCTGGGCTGAGCATACACAAACCATCACAAAGCATAAATACCATGGGGAAGAATTCATATTGACCCTACCTAGACGAAGCAGAATCAACATGAACGTCATAAGTTCGGCTTTTTCTGTGGGTAGATGGGAGGATGCAGAAGGAAGAGAGATGGGAGCTACTCTCTAACAACTCGAGTTGGATGCCCCCCTTCACATCTAAAGTATATCCAAGGTTTCGTTTTTTTGTGCAAGAATGATTCAGGTTCCTTTACTATTCTAGTTAAGGGTCCAGAGTATCCAGGAATGTCAGGGTCTCCTGTGGTAGTGTCCTGCTTTCCCATTTGAATGTCACATGAGATTTTTGTTTGTTTTGAGATGAGCTCGCTTTACAGCTCTGGCTGGCCTAGAACTTGCTCTGTAGACCAGGCTGCCCTTGAATTTACAGAGATCTGCAGGCCTCTGCCTCCCGATGCCGGGATTAAAGGCATGCCCCATCAACACCCAGCTAAAAAAAATTTCATGCTTCTGAATATAATGACTTTGTTCCTCATTTATGCTGAATTACCTTTTAAAATTCAAACACTGTGAGCTTCTTCACATGCAACTTTCTGCTCTCTTTCAAGTGTCATTTACCATCATCTTAGTTCCTATGTTCCATTTGTCAATCAAAAAGACAGCCCTAGCCGGGCAGTGGTGGCGCACGCCTTTAATCCCAGCACTTGGGAGGCGGAGGCAGGCGGATTTCTGAGTTCGAGGTCAGCCTGGTTGACAGAGTGAGTTCCAGGACTGCCAGGGCCACACAGAGAGACCCTGTCTCAAAAAACCAAAAAAAAAAAAAAAAAAAAAGACAGCCCTACCTCTTATCCCCTGTAAGACTATCATTGAATTTAGTCTCTGAACTGTTCTTGCTGAACTACTTGTTAGAGATTGGGGGTGTTGTCTTCTTTCAGGATTACTAGACTACTCTCCTTGGGAAAACTGGCCCGTGTATTTTACTGATCCTTGGGAGAGTCCTCCATTGCAGATCTGTAATAAAACTGCCTTTTTGTATCACTGGGAATGAGCACACACTACCGGGCCATCACCATAGGGCTAGAGAACTGAAACTCTTATGAGAATATAAAATGAAGGTAAAAAGAGAAAATTACTGCTGGTCTGATGGCAAAATCCAAACAGCACAGCTGTACTGACAATTTTGGAATTTTGGTTTCTTTGAAAACATAGACATAGTATAAGAATGTGCTTTTATTTTAATCCCAAGTGTGGGGACGTGGGGCTGCTTCAGACTGTGTGCAGCAGCTGACTATGATTTGCTTCGTGCTCTAGGAGAGACATGGTTTAGCCTGCTGCAGATAGTCTCTGCAGTTGTGTGAAGTGTGGAATTCTGGGAACTTTTCAGAGGGTATGTAAATGCAAGGGCCCTGAGAGGTGAGGTTGGTGGTTATTGTTATTTGTGGGGATTGGTTGCAGTTTGTTAACAGTAGTGCTCAAACAAACAAAAGGAAAGAAATTAGATTCAAAGCAGTCTCTCTTGTCTCTCTGTTTCCCTGTCTGTCTCTGTCTCTCTGTCTCTCTGTCTCTCTCTCTCTCTCTCTCTCTCTCCCCTATCCTTCTTTCTCTTCTATCTATTTATAGGGGCTGGAGTCAGGGAGGGGAATAAAGAGTGGGAAAAAGAAGAACTCACAAAGTAGCAAAGACCAAGAAACAAGAAGAAAGAAATTATATTTAAGGATCTCTCTCTCGCCTCTATCCTTTTTCTCCTAGATAGGAAGTGGAATCCGGGTGAGGAGTGAAGGGTGGGGAAAAGGAGAACCCACAAAGTAGCTAAGACCAGCTACACACAGTGGAGTTCCTTCCATGAAGAGGTCAGTGGGTTGATTGCAGTTCAGCAGTCTTCTTGGATTCTATACTGAGCCCCAAAGCTCCTGTCACTGTCCTGACCTGCTTCTGACTCTCTGAATCTGAGTCTTCAAAACACATTTTTGGGGACAGCAAGATAGCCTAGTAAGCACCCTTGTGCCCTGGATTTGCTCCCAAGAACCCTTGTAAAGGTAGAGAACTTGAGTCCATAAAAATGTCCTCTAACTTCCATACAGGTGCTGTGGCGCGCACGTGTGTGCGCGTACACACACACACACACACACACACACACACACACACAAGTGCATTTTTCAGATAATTTGACTAAATAGGAAATATGGGTCCATAATTGTGGATCTTGGCACAGTAGCCATTATCCTATCTGTGAGACTCGTGTGTCCTACAGAGCACCCCCCCCCCCCATGGTAAGGAGTCCCCTGCACTGAATAATCTCATTGGTAGTCTGAGCAACTGTGAGACCTAAAAGGTTTCCTGAGATTGAAACCACACTGCTCATATTTGAAATCGTTTATTTGTTGCAGTTCTTTCAGGACTCTCCTGAGAGAACTGAAATGGGGGGCTTTGCCCAGGTCTTTGCTGAACGTGTCAAAACTTAACTCATCAGAGGAAACCAGGAGGGATCGCTTGGCCAGTGTCTTGTGTGTAAGCGCAGGTGTGTGTGTGCCATGGTACATGTGTGATGGTCAAGGACACCTTTCACAAATCAGTTCTCTCCTTCCACCGTGGATTCTGGGGATCAAACTCAGGTCTTCAGCTTGTGTGAGAAGCACTTTTGTCCACTTGTCAGCCTTATCCTAGTTATTTCTAACCAAGTCAATTAATGTTATATTATTTTTGCCAAACATGGAGCTAGTTAAAATTGAATTGGTTCAGCCATTGTGGAACAGGAGTTCCAAAAATCTCCTGCCTCCCCAACATTGGACTGTGAGGATGAATGGCCAGTGCTCAGGCCATTCTTCTTGTTTATTTGTCTTGAGACAGGTCTTCTGTGTAGGCTTGGTTGCCCTGGAACTTACTACATAGATCAGGACGGCCTCAAACTCAGAGATCCTCCTGCCTCTGCCTCCAGGGTGTTGGAATTAAAGTTGTATGCCCTTATGCTAGAGACAGGGCAGATCTTTGGGCTGAATAATTAATTGACCATGACATTTGTCTAAGTCACCTTGAGGTGCTGTGGCAAAGTACTACACCTCTGCATTGATTAGATTTTTCTTGGTTTTGGTTTTCTTTTCTTTGAATATAGTGTCTCACTGTGCAGCCTAGGTTAGCTCCTCAAACTCTGATCCTCTTGCCTTAGCCTCCCCAGATGTGTGCTATTATGCCTGGCTTTTGTTTTTAATACATTCAGAAACATAGTAGCAACTATAGATAGTACCTGTAGATGAACCTCTTTTAAATAATCTGGGCTGGTTTCTTTGGGTGGTAGAGTCTTCATATTGTATGGATTTTTTTTTTTTTTTTTTTTTTTTTTGGTATGGCAAAGTAAAATCTAGAGACACCCTGGTCTGTGGCTGTGGTTTCAGTGTCTGGAAGGGACAACTGTCCTACAGCCTCTCTAGAAAATGTCTGAGCAGATGCCTCTATTGGTCAGCTAAGGCTGCTGAGGTGTCTTGTTACAATCTAGATGGCTCAAGCAAAAGGCCTTTGTTTTCTTAGGCTGAGTTCAAATTCAAGGTGCTGACAGGTTGGTTCCATCTTGGAGCTCTGAGGAAGAATCTCTTCTATCCCTCTCTGGCTTCTGGTCATTGCTGGCATTCCTTGGCTTGTAGTAGATACATCATTATAGTCTATACACAACATGGTGTTCTCTTTGAGTGAATGTCAAATGTGCCCAAATTCCCATGTTCTTGTAAAACCATGTTATTAGATGAAAATTATCGAGTATGACCTTGTTTTAATTTAAGTATTTATATCTATCTGTAAAGTCTCAGCATCCAAGCAAAGTCACATCAAAGATACCAAGGATTCTGATTGCAATGTATTGTTTTAGGAAACGCAATTCAATTGACAACACTCCTCTTACCCTGTCCCTCCTGGACTCTGGTGCTAACTGGTGACCACAATCTGCTCTCTGTTGACTCCCCACACCTTCTATAGAACAATCTCCCCATAATACACAGTCATATTCTCCCCTAGAAAATATTCTATAGCACCTAAGAGCTAAGCTCTTGATTTGACCAGCAAATCCTTTCAGACTGTTCTCATTTGAGAGCTGGACCTTTGTCCGGATGGCACAATGTGGAGCAGGGACCTGTCCATCTTGCACAGGATCTTCATTGAAGCTTTGCCGGCCTGCCAGGCACTGCTAATTAATCTCCCCTCCTACTGGGCTTTTGAATCACTCTCTCTGTTCCTAAGATTATTTGGGAAGTGATTGGATTTCCTGCATTCAAGAATTTAATAATTCTTTACTAACTAGGTCCCTTTATGGGAACATTAGTTAGGAGTCCATGTGGGTTTTTTTTTTAATGATTGTTACTTTATGTTGTTGGATACTAGGTTTTTTGTTTTGCTTTGTTTTGTTTTTTAATAGCTCTTCAAATGACAAGGAAAATAACCAGTTCAGTAGAACAATTATAAACAAAATTTAAGCTATGTATTATGTAAGGCTATGACTTTGCCTATCTCTAGAGACTGTAAGACAACTGGAAGAAAGAAAGAAGGAGCAAGAGGAGTGACCCAGTACTTAGGAGCACTTACTGCTCTTGCAGAGGACCTAAAGTTTGATTCCTAGTGCCCACAACAGGGCAGCTCACAACTGCCTGCAGCTCTAGCTCCAGAGGGTCAAAGAGCTACTTCTGGCTTTTGTCTATAAAGGATACCTTTACACACACACGCAAATAAATAAATTTATAAAAGAAAGGCCATAATACTACTGTGAGAAAATACTTTATTTAGAGGAAATAACACATAAATTTAAAAGATACAGAAAAGACATGCAAATAAGCAACTGCTACAGAGTTGAATAAAGAGGCTGAGCATGATTAGTCCCAGCACTGGGGAGGTAGGTGGATGGTCTACATACTGAGTTCTACATAGTGAGATGGTGTCTCAGATAGACAGAGAACTGAATGGAGGAGGTGGGAGGAGAGAGAGAGAGAGAGAGAGAGAGAGAGAGAGAGAGAGAGAGAGAGAGAGAGAGGGAGGGAGGGAGAGAGAGAGAGAGAGAGCGCTGAATGAAGAAGAGTTAAGAATCATAAATGTCTGGGAATGGCTCAGTGGTTAAAGTGCCTGTCACAGAAGAATGAGGACCTGTGTTTGATCCCTAGCACCCACATAAAAGCTAAGCATGACCAAGCAAGCCCCAGAGGCTGAATCATGCACATCTTACTGCTCAGGAAGTCTAGCTGAATCAATGAGCTCTGGGTTCAGTAAGACACCCTGTCTCAAAAATAAGCTAGTGAGTGATCAAGGAAAGTACCAACCTCGGCTTCTATCCATACACACAGCATGTGCACCTGCGCACACACTACACAGATGGAAAGGTGATGAGGGACTAAGATTGAGGGATCAAGTGCAATTGGTGGGCTCTCTTGCCAGGTTTCCATAAACACTCAAACAACAGGAGGCTTTTAAACCATAGGTGGAGCCCCCTGCGGGGCATTTTCTCTAGTAACCTGTCTCTTTTCCCCCACATTCAGGTGAGAATGAAATCCTTGAAACCCTGCATGCCATTGCAAGCAAAAACCGGATCTGGAGATCATATATTGGCATGGGCTATTATAACTGCTCCGTGCCCCAGACCATTTTGCGGAACTTACTGGAGAATTCTGGATGGTAATGTATCCTTGCTAGGAAACAGGAATACTAGACAGGCAATCCCTGTGCTCCATGGATCACACACTGACACCTGACCCCCCCCCCCTGCTGCCCTCTAAACTGAGGAACCAACCCACCTGGCTTCTGATTGGGAAATCTTGCAGGGTGTTGAAATAGATTCTTTCCCCCTTTATTTGCATAAAGTCCAGATCTGGTGATCTCTACCTGAATCAACCTGAATCTCTATGCTGTTTTGGACAAGGCTTCCTTCCTCTTTGGTGAGACCCTGGGGCATTTTAGGCTGTTTATGAATTTAGTCAATATTGCATCTCACTCAGACTTTTGTCTTTTGCCGGGGTTTTTAAGTGTCAATATTCATGTCACACTTATCCCCACAGTTCTTGGTCCAGAGCTGATAGAAATGAAGTCATGGTGTCAGCAGAGTGAAGACTGTTGCATTAGCTTCGGAAGTGAACATGTGTTGTGGACAGGCCTGCGCTTTGCGTGATCAGCTCCTTCCTGCTCCTGGGGGCGGGGGAGGTTCTGTGTCAGAGGACAGCTTTCAGGAGTCAGTTCTCTTCTGCCACAGGGGCTGGGGAACTCAGGTTGTCAGGTTTGTCTCGAAAGCCATTTTCCCTGTTGGGCCACCCTGCTGGTCTTGTCCCATCTTCACAGGAACCAGATCTGTTGTCACCTCCATGTCTGCTCTCTCTCCCTGTTTGGAGATTTTCACAGCTGTATACTCTACTTCCTTTTAAATAAGAGAACAGGAAAGCAGGCCCATCACCAGAGAGAGCATTTCAGGTTTTCAATGTATGAATGTGCTTGCCAATGTGTTTGAGTAGCCGAGGGCTTGTTTTCCACTGTGGCTTTGGTAAAAGTTTGCACGGTAAACTCTAAGGTTGATTTCAAAAGCAAACAGCCTTTCTCTCTTCCCCCCTTTTAAAAAACAAAGCCCGTTGATGCCCATGAATGGGCTACAGCTTTCTCTGCCTGAGCTCTGGCCTGTGGCCTTTGCTCTTAGTGACCATACAGAATGGCTGCCATATTTCTCTCTGGCTGTGAGCTGGTATGCTAATTAATTTGGGGGCAGCCAGTGTTTTGAGAGGGAGACAATACTCTGTTTTTCAGCCTCCGGCTTTGGGTGCATTTTAAATATTGTTGCTTTGCATTATTATCCAAAGGCTGGTCAGAACCCCAGAGTGGCGATACTGCACCCTGCTCATGCTGATAGGGAGGGCTGTGAACACGTGGGTGGTACACTTCACATTATACTTCTGAATGGTTTCCATAGCGATGGAGCCAACAAATTCCGGTGACGTGATGTGAAAATAAATGGGTCACATAGACTCGAAAGAATACAAACATTTGGGCTCCTAAAAGAAACTGTACACTGGATCAAGAACTTGTTTCATGGGGTGCACTGTCCCAAAGTATCTATTGCTGAGAATGTCAATAACTAATATCAACACTGGCATTTGCCTTGTGGCTTTCTGGGGTTTGTAATCTTGGCAGTAAGATTAAAATGAGCTTTTTATAAGTTTTATGAGCCCTCCTGAAAGCTTCCTACTTTTTCCCTGATTCCAAAAGAAAATCATAACCAAAATGATAGAGGAGACTGGTTATTTAGGAATAAGTGCAGTGTATGTTGAATATATTCCCATGTAACTGACTTCAGAACTATAAGCCTTTTTAGATATGTAGATACTTCTTAAATACATATTAAAATAAATCTAGAAAAAGAAAGCATTTGAATTAATGTTAATTAAGACACACCCATAGATCACACATCTTTCCCTCTTTTAATTCCTCTTGGTACCTGGTGTTGAACTCTTGTTCACGCCATTGAGGAGCACCTGCAGTTCCTCAGACAATGTTTTAAACATTTTCCCCCTGACTGAGGCAAGCTTCTCTATGTGTGACAGCAGCAGCCCTTTCATGGCAACTTTGAAAACCTTTTAAAAATACTTTCAAGCCGGGCAGTGGTGGCCTTTAATCCCAGCACTTGGGAAACAGAGACAGGTGGATTTCTGAGTTCGAGGCCAGCCTGGTCTACAGAGTGAGTTCCAGGACAGCCAGGGCTATACAGAGAAACCCTCTCAAAAAAACCAATAAATAAATAAATAAATAAATAAATAAATAAATAAATAAATAAATAAAGTAAGTAAGTAAGTAAGTAAGTAAGTAAGTAAGTAAGTAAGTAAGTAAAATAAAAATACTTTTAAAAAATGTCAAAAGTGGTTGGGCCCATGCTGGACAGACATGGACATTTTGGATTCCCAAGGAGCAAAGACATTTCCTTCCTTACCTGTGTTTTGTATAATATTAGTGCTCTGTAAATATTCTATATTTGTATATTTGTGTTAGCCAGCTTCCTGCTATTGTAACAAAATTCCTGGCATAAATAATTTAAAAGGAAAAAAAAATGTCTTAATTGTATGTGTACGGGCGTTTGCCTGTATGTACCTCTCTGCTTCACATACATGTCTGGTGCCCAGAGAAGCCAGAAGAGGCCATAAAGTCTCTCTGGAACTGGAGTTACAGATGGCTGTGGCCACCAGATGGATGTGGGGAATCGAACCCTGGTCCTCTGGAAAAGCAGTGGTGCTCTTAACTGCTCAACCATCTCTCCAGCCACTCTTTGACAGCTTTTTTTTTTCCCTTTTCCTTTCCTTTTTTTTTTTTTTTCCCTTTGGAGATAGGCTTTCACCATAATTTCCCTGGCTGGCCTGGAGTTTGCTTTGTACATGAGGCTGGCCTGAATCTCGGAGATCCACCTACCTCAGCCTTCCGAGTGTTGGGACTAAATGAACGCCACCATGCCTGACTTGGTAGCAATTTTTAACCATGAAACAGGGTTATTCTTTACTTCCTTTCACAATCTATTGCTAAGAAGAGCATTTATGCCTGTAATATTTCTACAGTGTTAAAAAAATTAAAAAACTGTAACTATTTTAAAAACTTGAAAGAAAAGAAGCATCTTTCAAAGCAGTGGTGTTTACATTACCTCAACCTTGAATTATAAAGGAAGGCTGGTCATGCAAAAGACGGAATAGTGAACCCCATTGGCCAGAGTCACAGGGTCATCGCAATCTCAGACTGAGCAGCTGTGGTCTAGGAAGTTTAGTGCTTTTTCCCATGGGTAGTAGGAAGCCATAGTGATCTTTAGGTTTTGTTCATTTTATTCCTTGTGTGCACGCATGTTTATGGGTGTGAATGTGTGATGGTGCACACATGGAGCTCAGAGGACACCCAAGTGGGTTCTGGGAATCGAACTTAGGTCTTTAGACTTGATGTCAAGTACCCCTAGCCAGTGAGCCCTCTTGCCAGCGTCATCAGAGATATTTGAATGAGGAGTTTTAAAAAATGCACGTTTGCACCTCAAACATTTGGCAGTTTCATAGTTTAAGAATTGCCAGGTTAGTAAGGTAACAAAGAAAGGCTGGGCAGGTACAGATGCCACTGGAAGATCGATGGTCCTTATTTGGATTTAAATGATGTGATTTCATTTTAGGCTAACCTCCTAACCTCAAACTCGCATGCAGCTGAGGTGACTTTGACCTTTTTTCCCTCATAGCTGGGATTAAAGACATACACTACCACACTTGGTCTTTTTTTTCCCTTGTTCTTTTTAAATTAATGTGGAATTTAAGGTTCTAATGTTTTTACATGTATGTATGTGTGACTAGTGTATGCATGTGTCCCACACAGAGACCAAAGGGCATTAGCTCCTCTGGATGGCGGTTACAAGTGGTTGTGAGCAGCTTTGGGTACTGGGAACCAAAAGCTGATTCTCTACAAAAGGATCACCATGTCAACAGCCCTGCCTCTGCCCCAAGATTTAAAAACAAGGTTATTTCTTCTATTTCTAACTATATGTCTGTAGGGGTATATATTATATAGCCCTGTGGAGGAGCCCAGTGAGCTGGAGGTCTGGAATGCCCTGGAGTTACAGGTGGTTTGTAAGTATCCCTAGACATTGAGTGTGAGCTACCAAGTTCTGCTACCTTTAGATTTTAAGTCCCAAACTCACACTCCCTCTCCCTGTCCCCTTGTCCCCCTCCCCCTTCCTCCCTTACCCCCCCCTCTTTTTCCCTCCATCCCTCACTTTTGAGGCAGGGTTCTTGTTGTCTAGTCCAGGCAGCCTCCAACTTTTTGGTTTTTCGAGACAGGGTTTCTCTGTGTAGCCCTGGCTGTCCTGGAACTCACTCTGTAGACCAGGCTGGCCTCGAACTTAGAAATCCACCTGCCTCTGCCTCCCAAGTGCTGGGATTAAAGGCGTGTGCCACCACTGCCCGGCTAGCCTCCAACTTTTAATCCTTCTGCCTCGGCCTCCCAAGTGCTGTGTTTACAGCATGTGCCACTATATCTAGTTTTTACAGTATCTCATTATTTAGTCCCAGCTGGCCTGGAATTTGCAACGGAAATAGCAGCTATTGCTCACTATTGTTCAAGAACAGCAGCTATTAAGGTAGGAAAAGAACACTTTGGTGGCTGTTTTTTTAAATTGCTCAACTTTGTATTTGTAGGCCTCTTGTGGCCCACTGGTAATCTTGAACACGTGTCCATCCCCCTTACATCTGCTCCAGATAACGGCTGTCTCTCCTGGGTGTAGCTGGGTGTGGTGGAGAATTATTTTAATCTCAGCTCTGGGAATGTAATCTCTGCATTTGAAGCCCTCCTGGTTCACAATAGATAGTTCCAGGCCAGCCAGGACTATAGTGAGACCCTTTCTGAAAACAAGAACCTAACAGGAAGTAAGAAATTGTGTCTGTCTACCTCTCTAAATCTCAAATGATGTCCCTGAACATAGTGCAAGTGTCCCATTGGGCAGTCCGTCTGAGCATATGGCAGGAACAGTGTCACGCCTGTCTTACTAACAGCAGGCTGTGTGTGATAGTCTTGTCTGACTGGAGATCACCACCGCCCATTGTCTGTGGTTCCGGATGATCTCATTTCTCTCACGTTCCCATTCACTTGCCTGCACTGTGTATTGTATTGCTTGAGCCCTTCCTTCCAGTTCACCACTCACTTAGAATTTGCCTTCAGTTGCTAATCCGTTCAGGGAATTAGCTGAAGTAACAATGTGTTCTGCTGTACACATACACACAGTCATGCCAGTAAAAATTTGAGACAGTTATTTCAATGTGCTGATATAGTACTGTGTGCTAAGATGATCTTCAAAGATAAATCGTTTTAGATAAAGCTTTCAACATAGCAATGCTTTCAAAGCCTGCATGTGATGGACAGAACAGGAGAAAAAAATTAAAAAGGATATAGAAATCAAAGCCATAAATACATCATTTAACTCTTTTGGCTTGGCGTCTTAGTTAATTTTTTATTACTGTGATAAGACACCAGGGGAAGGCAACTTAGAGAAGGGTTTATTTGGAGGCTTACAGTTTCAGAAGGTGAGTCTGTGACATCAGGGAACATGGCAGCAAGCAGGCAGGCAGGCATGGATTTTTTAAGAGCTAGCTTATAATAAAACACATGCAGATGCCCTGAGGAAATAGCTCTGTCAAGCATTTGCTGAGGTCCTGAGTTCAGGTCCCTAGCATCCATGCAAGAGCTAAAGCCACGGCTCTCATCTGCAGTCCTGTGCTGAGGAGGGCGTGGATCGCTGGAGCTCACGGATCCTAGCCAACTTGGAGAACTCATGCCAGTGAGAGTTCCTGTCTCAAAAGATAAGCTGGAGCGGGCTGCAGAGGTGCTCAGAAGCTGAGAGCACTGGCTGCTCTTACAGAGGACTTAGGTTCAGTTCCCAGCACCCACGGCAGCTTATGAACTATCTGTATGTAACATCGGTTCCAGGGAATCCGATACTGTCACATGACATACATGTAGGCAAAACATCAATGCGTATGAGAAACAAAATTAATTAATTTTAAAAAAGGTAAGCTGGAGAACAATTAAGGAAGATTCCAACATCAACTTCTGCCCTCTATACACATGTGCACATATGATGCTCATACAAAATACATGTGTACAATAAGACAATTAAAATAGTAATGTAACAAAATACAGTGTTGAGGGCTGGGTATGGTGGTGTATGCCTATAATCCTAGACCTTGAGAGGTTAAGGAGAGACAACCAATTCAAGGCCAGCCTGATCTACTGAGTGAATGACAGATAGCCTGAGCTACATACTAAGATTATGTGTTTAGAAAATAAAAAAATGTCAGGGGCTCAGTAGTTAAGAGCACGTGTTCTTGCAGAGGACCTGGGTTTGGTTCCCGGCGCCGACATTGTGGTTCACAATGACCTGTAACTTCAGTTTCAAGAGATGATCTCCTCTTCTGACCTCCATGAGCACTAGACACACATGTAACGCACATGCATACAAGCAGGCAAAACATTCATTGGCGTAAAATGAAATAAGTAAATCTAAAAAATGCAGAGGGGAGAAAACAAATACTGGTTGGACCCAAAGAATAATAATCTTTTTCTATGACAATTCTGTTCTTCCTCATAAAAACCCAAAGAAAAGATGTATTAACTGGGTTTTTATTGCTGTGACCAAATACTCAGCTTAAGTAACTTAGGGGTGAAAGATTTATTTTGGCTAAGGTTTTATTTATTTATTTACTTATGTATTTATTAGGGGGTTGTTTCTGGGGACCTCCACAGTGTGCACGTAGAGGTCAGAGGACAACCTGCCAAGGCAATTCTTGCCTACCCTTTGGGTCTCAGAGGTTGAACTCAGGTTGCCTGGCTTAGTGGCAAACACCTTCACCTGCTGAGCATCACCTGCCCAGGTCACCACCCATGTCAATGTCATTGGGAGGGAAGGTGAGGGAACACAAGAGTTCATGTCCTGACAACTAGGAACTCTCCTTCTTTTTCAATCCAGTAGACCTCTAGCCCGAAGCATGGTGCTGTCCACCTCAGGGTGAATCTCTGTTTACATTCTGGCTGGCTCTTCTCCCTCAGTTAATCCTTTCTGGAAACTACCACACAGATGTACTCAGAAATGTATTCCATTGATCTCCTAAGCAGGATTAAGTTCAGTCAAATTGGTCATCTCAGAGTCCTACCAGTGTGTTACATAATTCTCAAGAGATTTGGGCATTGAATTTGAAAACAAAGGGATTTCATGAGCTTTTCTGGTCAGAAGAGGCATGGTTTGGAATATAGTCTTCTGTTTCCCTCTCAGGGTCACCCAGTACACTCCGTATCAGCCTGAGGTGTCTCAGGGGAGGTTGGAGAGTTTACTCAACTACCAGACCATGGTGTCTGACATCACAGGCTTGGACATGGCCAATGCTTCCCTGCTGGATGAGGCGACTGCAGCTGCAGAGGCGATGCAACTGTGCCACAGGTGAGGGGTTCTGCGGGAGAGTCCCTCCAGAAGAAGGGCATCCCTGAGTGCCAGCATCCTGAACTGTGAGTGGAGACCCCAGGCGGGATTTTATGGCTGAATGTAGAATTTGCCAAAAGAAAATTTGCAACAGTAAAGATGAATTTCTGAATGTGTAGCAACTAAAAATTAATTTAAAATAGAACACTAATGAGTCTGACATGTTTCTGGGAGACCTTGTATCATTTGACGGCATTACAGCGTTGGTCTTTAATGCACATGACACATGTACACACTTTGCACCTCATGTGCCTTCTTCATTTTACACACACCAACAATTGCTGCCTGAAACAGTTCATGTTCAAAGTTATTGCATGCTATGAGTTACAGGAGTGGGTTTTGTTTTGTTTAGGTCTCATGTGCCACAGGTTGGCAGTATATAGTTGAGGATAACTTTGAACTCCTGATCCCCCTGCCTCTACCCTCTAAGTCCCAAGTGTTAGGATTGTGGGCATGAGCCACCATGTCCAACTAAACTGCGGTTTACTATACATAGGCTTCTGCTCTCATACATAAATGTTTTCATTATAAAAACAAATACTTAGTAGTTTTCCGCCATAATTCCTCAGAATGTACATGTCAAATCAGCATGTCTTTGTCTTACACTATGTTAGAATGCTTGCTTACAAAAATTTGCTGTTTGACTTGCTGATGAATTTCATCTGAAAATGTTAGATGGATAAAGACAATGTCAGACAATTCTTGAATGGCCCTAGATGGATTTCTGCCATATTGTACCATATTTATATCAAGAGGTATCTTAGGATTGGCAAACATAAAATCAAAAGCGGCTGTCAACTTGAGAAATCTGAAGGTGCTTTATATCTTCCCCAATCAAGTATTCAGCCGAGATTTAATTCTTTAAGTAAAAATAAAGGCTATCTCATTAATATGCAAACTTTCCTCAGCAGCTGGGCCAGGCATTCCGATCAATCAAAATTTGCTTTTGTTCAAAGGGTTGTTTCAAACTAAATGTCTTTATGTTCTGTCCTCAGCAAATGTTTGATCTGGATGTGTATTTTATATACCTCTATGTGCCTTTTGTCTTAGTTAGGGTTTCTATTGCTACTACAGAACACCATGACCGAAAACCATGTTGGGGAGAAGAAAAGGCTTACTTCCATATTGCTGTTCATCATTGAAGGAAGTCAGGACAGGAAATCAAAGGGCAGGAGGCAGATGCTGATGCAGGAGCTATGGAGCGGTGCTGTGCTGCTTACTGGCTTGCTAGCCATGGCTTGCTCAGCCTGCTTTCTTATAGAACCCAGGACCGCCAGCCTTGGGATGGCACCATGCACAATGGGCTGGACCCTCCCAGATCAATCATTAATTTAAAAAAATGCCCTACAGACTTACTTCCAGCCAGATCTCAATTGAGGCGCCCTCCTTTCAGATAGCTTTCGTTTGTGTGTCAAGGTGACGTAAGAGTAACCAGCACACTTTCTTTGATGGGAAGATTTATCTGACAAAAATGAGTCATGAGTTGGAAAACTGTGAAACCCTGCTCTTAGACACTTTCTTACTGTACGCATGGGTAAGCTTACTGACTCTCCTCTCTCTCTCTCTCTCTCTCTCTCTCTCTCACACACACACACACACACACACACACAATGTATGGGCTCATATATATATGTTATAATCATTTTCAAACCTCTAATTGTTTGACAGAAAAACATTGTTTTTGACAGAAAAACATTGTTTTTGACAGAAAAACATTGTGTAAGCCCAAAGGTGACTTATTGGACAACCCTGAGATATTACTAAGGGCAGGTGTCCCTGTCTGCCTGCCACCTTTAGGGATACATTATAACCTCATGCCCACAGATGACTGTTAGGCTTCTAGCCATAACATTGACATCTGCCTTCAGGAAGAAGCAAAGGCCAGGGGCCCAGGGGTGCCACTAGCCAATTACAGGCCTCACAGAGATTTTACTCAACAGCTTTTACACACATTTCACTGACCACCTTCCTTTGCATGTCCTGAGAAATAAGTTCCATATGGGTATAGCCTTGCCCTTGGTACCTGGAGTGTGGGAGGAGCGGGGTGTGGGAGGAGTGGGGTATGGGAGTAGCGGGGTGTGGGAGGAGCGGGGTATGGGAGGAGTGGGGTGTGGGAGGAGTGGGGTGTGGGAGGAGTGGAGTGTGGAGGAGGGGGGTGTGTAGGAGCGGGGTGTGGAGGAGTGGGGTGTGGGAGGACTGGGGTGTGGGAGGACTGGGGTGTGGGAGGAGGGGGGTATGAAGGAGTGGAGTGTGGGAGGAGTGGAGTGTGGAGGAGGGGGGTGTGTAGGAGCGGGGTGTGGAGGAGTGGGGTGTGGGAGGACTGGGGTGTGGGAGGAGCGGGGTGTCGGAGGAGTGGGGTGTGGAGGAGGGGGCGTGGGAGGAGCGGGGTGTGGGAGGAGCAGGGTGTGGGAGGAGCGGGGTGTGGAGGAGCGGGGTGTGGAGGAGCGGGGTGTGGGAGGAGCGGGGTGTGGAGGAGCGGGGTGTGGAGGAGCGGGGTGTGGAGGAGCGGGGTGTGGAGGAGCGGGGCGGGGAAGGAGCGGAGCAGGGGAGGAGTGGGGCATTCGAGGAGCTGACATTGTAATAAACACCATCCACGTGACTCCTTAGGAAGAATGTTCTGTTTAGTGTTTGCCTTGTTCTCATCCCTTCCCCCGCCCCCACCCCCAACTCCTAACTCCCAGCTCTAGTGCAGCACATAATCCCAGGGCATGGGTGCCCTCTGACACTTAGTTGTTTTCTCAGGCCTTGGCTTTTTTGAGACCACGAGGACTTGAACTCAGCTTTCCTGCCCCTACCTCTTAGTGCTGGGGTTTCAGGCACACACCTCTGCCTTCTTTTCCTTTCTATTTCACAGTATATTTTGAACACCTCATTTTTTTTTTAATTTTTTTTGATACTTTATTTACATTTCCAATGTTTCCCCCTGTCTAGGTCTCCTCTTTGGAGACCGCCTATCCCTTCCCACCCCCATGAGGGAATTCCACCTCCCACCCACCCACCCGCACACTCCCATATTCCCACCTTGACATTCCCCTTTACTGGGGCCTCTCTTCCCCCTGATGGCCAACAAGGCCCTCCTCTGCCATATATGTGGTCCGAACCATGGGTCCCTCCGTGTGTATTCTTTGGTTGGTGGTCCAGCCTCCAGAAAGATGGGGGGGGGGGGGGTTCAGGCCCATTGACGCTGTTGCTCCCTCCATAGGGCTGTAAACTCCCTCAGCTCCTTCAGTCCTTTCTCCAACTCCTCCATCTGGGACCTCACTCTCAGTCCAGCAGTTACTGTAAAGTGAAACTTGGGTATTCTGAATGTTTTGGCTAATATCCACTTATCAGTGAGTACATACCATGTTCGTTCTTTTGTGACTGAGTTACCTCTCAGGATGTAGCTTTCTAGAATAGGACTTTGGGTTTTTGTTGTTATTTTGTTTTGTGCACTCCAGTGTGTGTGTGTGTGTGTGTGTGTGTGTGTGTGTGTGTGTGTGTGTGATGTGCACAGGTGCCTAAGGAACTCAGAAAGTGTCAGATCCCCTTGGAGCCACCCAACATGGTGTTGGGAACTATTTGGTTCCTCTAGAAGAGCATCACGGGTTCTCCGTCACCGAGCCGTCTCTCCAGCCCCTAGACGAGGTCTTTTCTTGTGTCTGTGGCATGGAAGTGTCGTGGTTCTTTAACCTCACATATGCCTACACACATTTAGCTTATTTCCGCCATCTTCAGTTACTAGAAATGACTATGCACATCCCTAAGATAATCTTTCCCAGGAATTCTAATTATTTCCTGAGGGTCCATTTCCAGAAGTTACCAGGTCACCAGGTACAGTTAACAATCACTCTACAGTTCCCTTTCCTCCAGTCTCTGCCTTGGAAGAATATTGGAACATATCTTCCTGGAAGAATTCACATGTGGTTTGGGAAATATGCCCACATTTGTGGTGTCTCCTACGAATCGGAGCCTCTGTCTCTGAGTGCCCATATGAGTTTATTTCTTGGCTTCCGCAGATAACGGTGCCGTAGGGTACAGGCAGGTTAGGCTCACTCTAGGTGTGAAACCTTGTGCTGGAGTCCACCCGGGGCCCTTCTGATTCCTCAGCAGCACTGAGGCTAAGTTCAGGCTCCTCATGGAAGACGCACAGGCACACAGGATGGCCATCTATGCATGGTCTCTGTTACTATTCTCAGGTTTTTATTGACTTTTAGTAAAGTCTGTTCCCTCCTTCTAAATTTTAAAATTTCTTTTTATGTTTATAGGCAGGCTGTCATAATCCAGGATGGCCTAGAATTCACTGAATAGCTGAGGATGACCCTGAGCTTCTGATATTCTTTATATATATTACATACTTCATATATATATGTACACACACACACACACACACACCAAGCGCTGAGGTCACAGACGTGTCATGCTGAGATTCAAACCAAGGGTCTGTTACATGCTAGGCAAGCACTCCCAGCTAAGACACACCCCCGGCCACTCTGTAGCTTTGACTTCACACTCACAGAAGTTGAAGTGTTTTTTCTTTGCTTATTTGATTGTTTGGGCTAAGGGTTTCCTACCTGCCCTGCAGGCTTGGCCTTGGGCTGCCTTGTGAGGGTGATAGGATGCTCTCTCAGTAAATGCTTCTTTCCTCCTTTCTCCTTAGGTCTGCATGTAGATTAGCTTTTATAAAGCAACCAGAAGAATTCATGTGTGTGTGTGTGTGTGTGTGTGTGCATGCGTGTGCATGCGTGTGCGTGTGTGTGCATGTGTGTGTGTGTGCATGTGTGTGTGTATGCATGTGTGTGTGTATGCGTGTGTGTGTGTGTATGTATGTGTGTGTGTGTGTGTGTGTGTGTGTGTGTGTGTGTGTGTGTGTGCGTGCATGGGGCTAGCTCTCACCTCAGCTCACTGGGTCCCTACTAACACTTTTCTCCTATCTGTTTTCCATTTAAAAATTTTTTTCAACTTGACTTATTTCTTTATTAAATTGATGTCTATGCTAAATGTAGTTGTATGCACTTATAATCCTAGCAGTCAGGAGGCTACAGCAGGAGGCTTGCTGTGAATTCAAAGCCAGCCTAGACTGAGATCCTATCTCAAAACAGCAACAAAACAAAAATAAAATAAATTATACGTAATTATAAAAGTAATACCTGTATTTAGCGAATAAGCATCTTTCAAACTCAGTGGGATATAATTCAATAATATAATCAATCCTGTAGCATGACCCACACTTGCATACACTCATTGTCCCCCCCCTTTTGCTCAGATACACACTTGGTATCTGAAGTTTTATTTATTCGCATGAGCCTTGTTTCCTGAAAACACAGAAGGAGAGGGATCTCGCAGTGCTGGTGCCCTAGAGCCTAGCCAGCTGCTGGTCTCTCTGTGTGCATCTCAGCCTCAGTCCTTCCCCTGGAAGGAAGCCAGGCGGAGACATTTGCTTAGATCATCTCTAAGTGATTCTCTTTCTTCCGTTTTTTTGTATGTGAGTGGAGTGTGTGTGTGTGCGTGTGTGTGTGTGTGTGTGTGCACGCACGCACGCACGTTCTCATGCGCAATGCCACGATGCACAAGTAGAGGCTAAAGGCTCTGGGAGTTATTATTCTCCCACTTTGTTGAGGCAGGTCTGTCTTGTTTCTGTCCAACTGAGACTCTGAGCTAAAATGCCTCTTGTGACAAGAGGATATATTACTTTACAAGACTTTTTTTTTGGTAGTGGTTTCAATTTTCCTTATACCTAATATCTGTCCTTTTCTTTTTATCGTGGTGTAGATTTTTTTAAAAATTGAATTGGTTTTTGTTAAATTCTGTTGAAACGGGGTTGAACTTCAATGGATTTCTGTCAGGAACTATGAGTCACTAATTGCTCAGTTCTCTTTATAGTATGCTTAGAGTTTCCCTCACTGCTTTGCCACCTTAGAAACTCTGATTTTAGTGCTTGCTGGAGACGGGCGGGGCTCAGTTGCTAGAGAACCTGACCAGGTTGATCACCAGCCCTGCCTACGCTAGCCAAAATGGCTCACACTTGTTATCTCATCTCCGAACCATGGAGGTGGAGGCAGGGGATCAGAAGTTCAATAGAGTTGGAGGCTATGCTGGGATACCTGAGGGGGGGAGGACTCTTTGATATTTGGGAACTCCTTTGGAAATCTTTAAGTTTCGATGTGCTTTTTCTTTTCAACAGACACAACAAGAGGAAGAAATTTTTTGTCGATCCTCGTTGCCACCCACAGACGATAGCTGTTGTCCAGACTCGAGCCAAGTAATTGATTTAATTTGTGTTTTGAGCCAAGGGGAATATATTATCTGTACCTTGTCTCTCTTTCCCACTTCCAGTCTGATTGGAAGTGAACCTGCTTCACTGTGAATTTGGGAGTTTACCCCCCCCAACTTTCTCCCATGGACGCTTCTGCTAAGCCCCTCATTAGTACTGAGGGACAAACACATGGTGAGTTCATTTGCCTTTGTGCGATCATAAGTTCCCACGCTGTTCTGTCATCTTTTAGTAAAATTTAAGATATTAAAATCAGCTTGAAGCAGGAGGATTTCAAGTCTGTGGCCAGAATGAGCCACATGGTATGAACCTGTCCCAAAGTAGAGATTAGGGCTATATATAGCTCAGTGGTAGGACACTAGCCTCAGTTGAGGCCCTGGGTTCAATCCCTAGTACCAAGAAAGAAAAAGGAAAAGAGTCAGAGGACCCGTCTCACAGTAAATAAATATATAAACAAAAGATGAAATAGAGTAACTTCAGCAATGTTTTGGATAGTTGTAAAAGCAGAGCTCACACATGCCCACCATGGCCATGGTTTCGTGTGTTTCCTGCAGATGTAGTTGCTAAGGAAACCACACAACCCCTAAGGACCAGTTTGAGTAGTCCTATGTGCCTTTGCATCGCTGAGTCCTGTAAGCAACCAAGACATCCCCAGCTTAGCCATTACTGCATCTGTTTTCTGCTTTGGCAATGTGGGGTGTTCTTCTGCCCCACACTGCTCTTCTGAAGGGATTGGAGTCGTAGTTAAAGTGTTTTAAGAATCTAAGGAAGTCCTTGCTGCCATCTGGATGTGTTTAATTTTCCGAGGCTGAGCCGGGGTGTCCCGGAGATGGCTCTGTTGTAGGGATTGGATGCTTCCGCCAGGAGTAGGTTCTCACAGGGAGTTGAGGAGAGGAGAGAGGGAAGGACAGAAGAAAGAGACAGAAGAGTGAAGCACACATGTGAGTTGGCATGGAGCACTGTTACCATAATGAGCCAGGTTTGAGATGAGATGGGGCTGAGGCTGGAAAGACACCCAGGGAAAGAGTAGAAAATGAATACAGTCTCCCTGGGGACAAGCGGCTCCTGATTACATTTTCTGGGCCTGCGGCATAATGGCTCGAGAGATGGGTGAGCAGCCTGACAGCATGAGTTTTATCACCACAACCCATGGTGGAAAAAGAGAGCTCACTCTCCAAGTTATCCTTTAACCTCTGCACCTGTGCCTTGGCACACGAGTGTCACACGCACGCACATATTCATATATTCGCACACAGGCATGTATGCACTCTCGAACCATAATCAAGAGGACCGATTTTCTCTTTCAGATATAGGGGGGTGCTTGTCGAGCTGAAGTTACCCCACGAAATGGATTTCAGCGGCAGAGATGTCAGCGGGGTGCTGTTCCAGTACCCAGACACTGAGGGCAAGGTGGAGGACTTCACAGAGCTTGTAGAAAGAGCCCATGAGACTGGGGTAGGTAAGCCCCTTGCTGAGGTTTAGGAAACTGTGTCCCATTTCAATATCTGTCTGTCTTGGTATGTTTTCATCTCTTTACAGTTACCACATGGAATGGTGACATCCTCTTCCCCCACTCCTTCCTCTTCATCGATGTCACTCACCAATCCCTGGTCCTCAGTAGGCACTCAGTAAATATTCTTTGCATGAACACACAAGCAAATGGGATTCACAGAAATGCTCCCTCCCAGCCTGCAGTAGAGATAGCTCCTGTGCACTCAGGATAAGGTGATGACCTTGATCTCTTCCCCATTTCCTCCCCAGAGCCTGACCTGCTGTGCTACTGACCTTTTAGCTCTGTGTATTTTGAGGCCACCTGGAGAGTTTGGAGTGGACATTGCCCTGGGCAACTCCCAGAGATTTGGAGTGCCACTGGGCTATGGGGGGCCACACGCAGCCTTCTTTGCTGTCAGAGAAAACCTGGTCAGGATGATGCCCGGAAGGATGGTGGGGGTGACAAGGTAAAGTTTCGTACCCCCTTACTGCGATCGTGATCTTCCCTGTTCCTTTTCTCTCCTTCGGAAAGATCCGTTTTCATTTTGTGTAAGTGCATGTGACTATGTCACGTGTGCCTAGGAACGCAAGGAGACGAGAAGAGGGCATCGGGTGCCCTGAAGCTACAGGCAGTTGTGAGCTGCCCAGCGTGGGTGCTAGAAATGAATTCAGGTCCTCTAGAAGAGTAGCAAGTGCTCAAAAGCTGAGCCCCCTCCCCTCCCTCGCCCCTCCCCGTTCTTTTTCTCTGATGTTGCTCTAAATTTAATTGGTCCATGTCAAGTAGTTAAAAACAAATGTAACACAAATTGAGAGGAGGGAATCCATCTGGGCTATATATACTGTACACCACTATTCAGACACCATGGAAAGGTGTGTGTCCTTTGTAAGGTATTAGTGGAGCCATGCACAGCAATAGCTTGATAGATGTCTGGAGAGGCCTGCATGTTTTAAGTGCATTGTGCCTAACCAGTTTCTTTTTTAAATATCCCATTGTGGAAGGAAGAACTCACTTTTGCATTAAAAGCATAGATTTAGTGCAACCCACTAGGTTTCTTGAGGTTCCTGCCATGCGGCTTTTAGTCTCAATGGCTTCTCTCTGACTGGTGCTTCTTAAATTAAGAATTTAGAGGAATTTCAGAATTTTTAACCAGGGAAATAGCCTCAATTTTATCATAGACTGCGATATATATATATATATATATATATATATATATATATATGTATATATATCTCCTGTATATATCTACATAAATTGCATATCAATATATCTACATATGTATTTATATGGATATAGTTTGGGGGGACTATGATAAATACATATACATATAGTTTATGGAGATATATAAAGACTGATAAATACATATGATAAATAATACATACATATATATGCATATATACACAACTATATATGCATATATACACCCTATATGTGCATCTATGTGTACATTAATGAGGGAAAATTTTTATGCAGTAAGTAGTGAGACTGTTAGTGTTCCTTTCAGTTTCCATCCAGTCTCTTCAAACCTCCAGTGGAGAAACTCTTATTTTCTCAGGTCATCACCCTTCCGCTTCATCGGTGATGAAGACTGGAGTGACGTATAATCCTTGGTCCCCATCCTGTGAGGCAGAGTGATTCCTGGGAAATCTCCTTTCACTCTTCCAGGCTTTACCGTATATATCTCAGTGTCTCAAAGTCCAAACCAACCGCCGATAGTGCTTGTAGAAGAGGGCCACTTGGACGTTGGCTTTTATGAACTTCACCCATGCATTCACTTCTGCTGGGAAAGCAAGCCCCTCTACGGCAGTGGTTCTCCACCTTCCTGACGCCGCCACCCTTTAATACAGTTTCTCATGCTGTGGTGACCCCCAACCATAAAATTATTTCTGCTGCTACTTCAGAACTGTAATTTTGCTACCATTATGAGTCATAGTGTAAACATAAATATGCAGGATATCTGATATTTGGCCCCTGTGAAAGGTCATTTACCTCAAAGGAGTTGTGACCACAGGTCCGAGACCCTGGTTGAGAACTGCTGTTCTAAAGTGCTTTATCATCTGTGCTGACTGGATGTGTTGTCTTGATCCAGGGATGCCACAGGGAAAGAAGTGTATCGCCTCGCTCTTCAGACCAGAGAACAACACATCCGGAGAGACAAAGCCACCAGCAACATCTGCACAGCTCAGGTTAGTGTCATCATATCCAACTGTGTGCTGAATGCTGTGAGGAACTCACTCAGTCGCCACCTACTGGCGAGCATATACATTACGGATGGAGAAGCCTGGTTTTATTTTTCAGGGCATTTCTATGTCACAGTCTTGCCTCTCGCTGCATTTCTATGTCACGTGTCTCTGCATCTCACTGCGTTTCTATGTCACATGGTCTTGTATCACCTTGCGTTTTTATGTCACTGGCATAATTTATTTTTATGTCACTCCAGTGGATCCAAAACCCTCTTCTGGCCTCCGAGTATACCCAAACACATGTGGCATGCATTCACATAGACGCGAAAACACACACACACACACACACACACACACACACACACACAAACACACATACACACACACACACAAACACACCTACACATAAAATACTCTATTGGTGTTTATTTTGCCTAAAATCACACCTTTGATGTCTTGAACTGATTACAGGGATGCCCTTTAATTTCCACATGCTTTGAGTATGTTTATTATGAAGTATGAGCCCCATGGTCTATCAGATTCTTAGCCGTGGGCAGTCCATATGGGTGGAAGTATGGCACCATTTCTTTGAGCTACAAGGGAAGATCTCCAAGAAGTAGGCCAGGAGGGCAGTGGTCAGGGTCTGGAAGGGAAGTTCCAGACTGGCATCTTCTGGTAGTCATGAAACATTTTGGGGGAGTCATAAAAAGTGTTTCTGAAACTGACGAAATGAAGGTAGCAGTTCTGGGGCTTCTGAACTCTGAGTTGCTTCAGGATTTGAGTCAGGTTCTAGAATCTTAGCCAAGGCCTGACAAGAGTAGTGTATATACA
Organism: Uromys caudimaculatus; assembly: GCA_028551405.1. Classification (NCBI taxonomy): domain Eukaryota; kingdom Metazoa; phylum Chordata; class Mammalia; order Rodentia; family Muridae; genus Uromys; species Uromys caudimaculatus. The sequence goes on from CM052703.1 coordinate 29,283,676, forward strand.
CAACCCCCACCCCCCCCACCCACACACACAAAACATCAAAAGTAGGCCAAGCCAGGCATGGTGGTGCACGCATTTAATCCCAGCACTCAGGAGACAGGGGCAGGAGGGTCTCTGATTCTCTGGAAGAGTAGCCAGTGCTCTTGATTACTGAGCTATTTCTCTAGCACCTTTTCTGTTTGTTTTTTAATATAGGTATGCACACCTATTCTGTTTGTTTTTTAATTTTGTAATATAGGTATATACACGAACACATGTGTGTGAGGGTAGGTGCATGTGTCATGACACACGTGTGGAGCTCAGAGGACAGCTTGCATGAGTCAGTTTTCTCCTTCCACTGAGGAATCAATCTAGAGCTCAAACTCAGGTCATCAGGCCAGCGAGCTCTTCTCCCACCTGCTGAGCCATTTTGCTGGTCCTGTTGCTTCCACGTAAGAAAATCATTTTCCAAGTACACCTGGGCTGTGTACAATGAACAGTTATGAGGCTGCTGCTTCTTCATTTGTTCTTGCTTAGGTATAGCTCATTTCACCGTTTTTCTGCATATTTTACAGTAGTTATGAAAACAGTGTTTATAAAAAGGCTGAAAGAAAATCATGTTTGCCCCAGGGATGGTAACACTCTCTTCCCTGGTTTTTATCTTTTCATTGTGCGGATTGTCTAGTTCTGTATTCATTGTTCTTTTTCCATACGTGTTCTGTGGTGGTCCATGGCTCATAGTCCTCCAGTGCCTTTGTCTTGGCAAAGCATGCAGTTGCCCTTCTGCCAAGATGCAGCTGACCTTTCCTGGGCTCTCTCCTCTGCCCTGTCTTTGAGCATCACCTGCTGCTGCATCTGTCAATTGCTGCTTGTTCTTCTTGGTCCAGCCTGTGGTCTACCATGAACTTCTTACATTTGCATCATTGATGGAGCATGGCTACTTGTTTCTTTTCATCTCTGAAAGTCCGTTAATGGCTTATATTTTAAAATCTTTCTATGAACTTGTGACCTAACCAAAATCAGAATTATCACCGTGTTTTGTGCCCCCTCTCTCCTTTTTCTTTGAAACAGGGCCTCATTGTATCCCAAGAGCCCCTCAAAGCCACTATATAACTAAGGAGACTCTTAAATCTCTCATCTTTCTAGCCTCTGGAACTTGGGAAGTAGAGGCAGGAGGATCATGATTTCAAGACCACCCTGAGCGTCATAAGAAGACCAATTCCCCCAAAGAACAATATAGAGATTTATTTTTACTATAATAAAATGATATATGTGCATACAAGATGCAGAAGACTAGGCTAGTGGTTCTCAACCTTCCCAAAACTGTGACCTTCTAAGACTACAGTTCCTGTTGTGAGCCCCCACCATAAAGTTACTCTCATTGTTACTTCATAACTGCAATTTTGCTACTGTTATGAATTGTAATATAAATATTTGTGTTTTCTGATAGTCTTATGCAATTCCAGTGAAAGAGTCATTCGACACCCCCCCCCCCCAAAGTGTCTCCTGGTGTAGGTGAAGAATAGACAAAGTCAGAGGCCAGAGAGTTGGATCTAGAACAATGAATATTCGTTCTGATCAGAATGTGCATGTATACTCAAAGCTTCTAAAAAAAGGAAATGGAAAAGAAAAATTTAAAGATCTCCTTGAAAGCCAGGTGTGGAGGTACATGCCTGAAATCTCTGCAGTAGGGGGACTAAGGCAGGAGGATTTGAATTCAAGGCCAACCTGAGGCAAACAGTAAGACACTATTAATAATAATAAAGAGTAGCACAAACAAGATGGTTCAGTGGACAGAGGTCTGTGCCCACGGGCCTCATGACCAAGTTCTATACACAGAGCCCACAAAGTACCAGGAGACAACTGGCTCCCAAGAGTTGTCATCTTCCTTCTGCATGCTCTCTCTCTCTCTCTCACATACACACACACACACATACACACACACACACACACACACACACACACACACACACACACACACACACACAAATAAATAAACATGAATGTATGTAGGTCAATACACACACACACACAAATACACACACACACACAAATACACACACACATACATATGTGTGTGTGTATTTGTGTGTGTGTGTGTGTAGATGTATTTATTTTTAAAAATTGCATAGTCTGCCAGATGTGGTGGCACATGCCTTCAATTCCAGCACTCAGAAGGCAGAGGTTGGCAGATCTCTGTAAGTCTGAGGGCAGCTTGGTCTGCATAGTGACTTCAAGGTCAGCTAGGCTGCATAGAGGCTTCCTGTCTCAAACAAAGCAAACAAATAAATCTATTACAGGGTCTGGGAAGATGACTCTGTGTTAAGATCTCTTATTGATCTTGCAGAGGACCTGGGGTTCAGTTCTTAGCATCTATGTGATGGCTCACAACAGTTTACAATTTCAGATATAAAGGATCCAATTCCTTTTCTGACCTCCATGGGCTCCTGCATGCATGTGGTGCACATACATGCACTCAGGCACACACATATATAATATTAAATGAATGAATACTTTAAAATTACATTTATTTATTTCAACTGGTTCTTAATCTGTGTGTCATGTCACATCAGATATCCTACATATCCGATATTTATATTACGACCCATACCAGTAGCAAAATTACAGATATAAAGTAACAATGAAAATTTTATGTTTAAGGTCACTACATGAGGAACTGTATTAAAGGGTTTCAGCATTAGGCTGAGAAGCACTGCTGCAGTGTATCTCTGTCTGAGAACGGGCACACAAATGTCACGGTGCTTGTGTGGAAGTCAGAGGGCAAACCCGGGTGTCACATGTTGCATTTCCGTTTTCTGGCTGTATGTGGGGACCTGATATAGGCCCTTTCACTTCTGGGTGAGTACCTTAGCCACTGAGCCATCTCCACAGGCCTCACTGATCTGTCGATTACTGAAGTTTGGTCTCTTGTGCTTTAGCCTCAGAAGAAGTGTGTCTCTGAGTTTTTGCGTGTTTAAACACTGCTTGCTGTTTCGATCCTTGAAGAAATCTTTAATTGTGTATGAAATCTCAGATCTCATTTTTTCCCCATGGAGGTCTTTATTGCTCTACTGCCTTCCAACAGTAGATATTGCTTGTTGGTGCTGATAGCAGCCTGCTTTCCCTTATGACTGACTTGATCCCATTGTACCAGGGTGACCAACTTTGTAAGGGTTGGTATAGAGACTTAAGAGATGGTCTCCTTCAGGCTACATAAGTGGTTGTTACAGAATGCAGGATATTAAATCATTTTGTCCCATTTTTCTTCAGCTTGGGCATCCTAAGTCTGTAGTTCCTCCCACTACCTGTCTTCCAACCCATGGTTGATTCTGTAAACACACTTTCTTTTTTTCAGGCCCTTTTAGCTAACATGGCTGCCATGTTCGCCATTTACCATGGATCCCATGGGCTGAAGCACATTGCTAAAAGGGTTCATCATGCTACTTTGATTTTGTCTGAAGGTGAGTGGATTGCATTCCCAGTGTAACAAGACCTGTACATGTGTCTAAGGACATGGAGTCTTGAGGTATGCCCAGCACGGAATACCAACTAATGGTCAAAAAGACCAGGACAGTATTTTCAGTATCCATGATGGCATGACAAACAGACTGCTAAGTTTTTCTTTTCTTTCCTTTCCTTTCCTTTCCTTTCCTTTCCTTTCCTTTCCTTTCCTTTCCTTTCCTTTCCTTTCCTTTCCTTTCCTTTCCTTTCCTTTCCTTCTTTCCTTTCCTTCTTTCCTTCCTTCCTTCTTTCCTTCCTTCCTTCCTTCCTTCTTTCTTTCTTTCTTTCTTTCTTTCTTTCTTTCTTTCTTTCTTTCTTTCCTTTTTTCTTTCTTTCTTTCTTTCTTAAGACAGGGTCTCACTATGCAGCCCTGGCTGGCCTGCAACTTACCATGTAAAACAAACAGGCTTTGAACTCACCAGAGATACTCCTGTCTCTGCCTCCTGAGTACTGACTCCAAAGTCATGTGTCACCCCACTCAGTGAATGTTGATATTTGTAATAGATGAAGTTCTTAATCTTTCACACCCCAAATTCAAAAGGAGGATAAACATTTTTATGAGAAAATGATCAAAAGTCATTCTACAATTTAGAAATAAATAAATAAGTATACAAACAAATGACCAGTGGACCCATATAATCTCAACCTCATTATTAATCCAGGAACTATTTTAATTGTTTTGTTTTCTTGACAAAGGTAGCCTCAAACTTACAATGTGGCTGAAGGTAACTTTAAACTCCTGATCTCTTGCTGCTTGCCAAGTGCTGAGATTATAGACATGTACCACCATCACACTCTTAATACTTTTAATTTTTAATTTTTCTGTGGTTCTGAGGCTGATCCCAGAGCCCTCTGCGTGTCTACCACTGAATTAGGCTCTCGGCCTTGGCCTTTTACTTCAGTAAGGATTAAGAAATGGCAATACGCTATCGTGGTAGCTTTTTATGGATGACAGTTAAACGTTGTATCAAAACATTTTAAATTGATTTGGGGAAGATGACCTCACAAACACAAGGCCTTGAATTTAGATCCTCACACCCCACTTAAAAAGCCAGGGTGTGGCTCAGATTTCAGTATATAGCTGTAATCCCAGGGGTGGAGGGGTATTGACTAACAGTCCCTGGTGTTTACTAGCCAGCTAGTTTAGCTGAGTTGGTGTGCTCCAAATTTGGTTTGAGCCTGTGTCAACAAACAAACAAATAAGTAAATAAATAAAGGATTGAGAAGATACTCAGTGATGACCTCTGACCTCCACATGCATACACATTATACATAGAAGTGCAGTTGACTAACAACTTTTAGCTGCTAAAACAGCAGAAACCAACTTAATTGTGCCTACGATTTATCTAACTACACTACTATTAGATGTATATCTAAAGGAAATAACCTGATAAATGTGAAAGGGTTGTCCACTGAGACCTCATTTACAATAAACAGTACAGTCTTGGACTATTATTGGAAGCAGATTAAATACTCAACAACACATACTTACATTATGTTGTATCTATTCAGCTATTGAAAATAATTATGTGGGAATTGATCTATAGACAAGCAAAGATGAGACCTTGTAGAGTGGACTCATGACTGTAATCATAGTTAAGGTAAGATGAGGCAGAAAGATGGTCATAAGTTAAGTCCAGCCTGGTCTACATCGTGAGCTCCAGGATAGCCAAGGCTACATAAGAAGAGCCAGAGTTTTTAAAAAGGTATGATGAGTTCTAGACCTATGTGAAATTTGGTATAATCCTCCTGTCTTGTCCTCCCAATTTATAGGGTTCTAGGCATAATGTTCTTTTTAAAAAGTATAAACACACACACACACACACACACACACACACACACACACACACACACACACACACACGAGATTGCACCCATTTCTAATACTTGTGGTGATTTCCCTCCCTTGTTTGGTACGTATTTCATGATTTTTCTATAGCACAACATTCATTGTTGGCCAGTAACCAACCTGCAGTGGTCACCTTGATGTCTGTGATGCTAGTGGCTACTGTGCAGAGCTCTGTCTGAGATGATTATGTTCCCTGTCTTGCCTAGGTCTCAAGCGAGCAGGACACCAACTCCAGCATGACCTGTTCTTTGACACTTTAAAGGTTCAGTGTGGCTGCTCAGTGAAGGAGGTGTTGGGCAGAGCAGCTCAGCGGCAAATCAACTTCCGACTCTTTGATGATGGCACAGTGAGTCAGATGCTTAGTGTTTGTACCAGTTCTTTGAGTCTCCATGAGTTCTCGCATGAAAAGCCTTCCATTTTGTTTAACATAGATTGGGATTCAGATTTTTGATAAACAGTTGTGAATTGCGATCTTTTCAAAGAAGTATAAATTGTCCTCGGCTTTCCTCAAGATTGTTTGTATACGTGGGACTGTCCATGATTAAGGGTCTAAGTCAGATAACAAAGAGGGTTTGGGGGATGAAGAAGCTATGGTTAGTGCCTATGGGAGCATCCTGAAGTCACTGGACTGTTAGTGTCCACAGTTGGCTTGCCAATTCAAAGCGTGTCACATCTGAGATTGGTCCAGTCCCTTTCCTGTAAAGATCAACTTGCCCCTAATGGTTCCCTGGTGATCTAGAGTGGGTGAGGAGGTTTGATCCGAACCTTGTCCTTTTGGTGTCTTAGACGGTTTTCCTCCAGTGATCTGGGGTCTGGAGCTGATGGTTTCCCTTTGGTGGTTGTTTCTGTAGCTTGGCATTTCTTTGGATGAAACAGTCACTGAGAAGGATCTGGATGATTTACTGTGGGTCTTTGGCTGTGAGTCATCCGCAGTAAGTAAAGACATGTCTTCATTATGATTATTAGATGTGGTGTCCAGAATGGCTTTGCTCTCAAGTGGGGCCATCCTGCTGTTCAAAATCCTGCCTGACTGTCCCGTGTCCCTGTGACTGCTGATAGCTAAAAGTCACTGTTAACAGACCCTACCCAGGCCAGTGCACCCAGGCTAAGTGGATTATTAGTGGTGCCACACCCTGACTTTAATACAAAGATTTGTGACATTGCATCTTGGTTTCTGTCAATTCTGGGAAAGTTATGACACTCATTCATTTAATGAGCAATTCTCAAGGATGTAATATGTGTCAGATATTATATGCCCTGAGGTTATGATGGCAAATTGAGCATGGTTCCTGCATCTACTTACTAAGTATACAGTGCAGTGAGGAGCCAGAAAATAATCCCAGCATGGTCTGTGAGGAATCTGTGAGCAGAATGGGTCCACTTCTTACCAGGGCTTGTCAATTCCCTACACTAAGATAGAAACATGCGTGTGAGTTAGGATACACCAGGATGTTGTGAGAGAGGAGGAGAGTAGACTGAGATATATATTCTATCCTGGTAAGAACAGCCATAAAGGCCAGGAAGAAAGATTCCTGTGACACGGAAGTAGTTGTGTATGACTGAGTGGGTTTCCATAACAGCGAACTATCAGAGATGAACAAGGGTCAGTCCTCCACAGGGTTAGGCCAATGGAGGAAGTTTCCCAGGTGACTTTAGTTTGGGTCAAGTTCACAAAAGCAAACCAGCACACCATGCTATTAACATAGGGAGGGATGAGGAAGAGGCCATGTATTAAGTTAGATGTTCTAGATATAAAATCCTTATGATCTGTATACATTTTCCCCATTATTGGAGCAGCCTCTTGGCTCTCTTGATAATATAATGAACAGATGTTTTTAGTTTTCTTACTTAGTTTGTTGTGCTAGTGATTGAACTCACACACACACACACACACACACACACACACACCCCACACCACACACACCAAGTAAGGGCTTGACTAATGAGCTATAACCTGAAATTTACAGCTCTCAGTTGTTTGTTTTTTGTTGTCTTTTGGTGGTGTGTGCTAGGTTTTAACGGAGGCCTTTTTTGTGCCAGGCAACTGATCTGGTCCTGAGTTACACCCACAACTTACATGTTCTTATTTATTTATTTGTTTATTTTAATTTTTTGTTGTTGTTGTTTTGTTTTAAGTCTAGTGTAGCCAAGGGTTTAACAACCTTTGGTTTTTAGATTTATTTATTTTTATTTTACATGTACAAGTGTTTTAACTCATGAATATATGTGGTGAGAAGAGGGTGGCTAATGTCCTGGAACTGGAGTTACACAAGGTTGTGGTTCATTGCATGGGTGCTGAGAAGTGAACTTGGGTCCTCTGAAAGGGCAAGTAGTGTTCTTAACTACTGAGCCATCTCTCCAGCCCTATAAAGATGAAACTGTCATCTTCATGCCTCTTCCTCCCTAGCACCAGGATTGCAGGTGTGTGCCACCCATCCAGTCTGTGCTGGTCCACGGAGAAAACTCATGCAAACTTCAGAAACTCCCTACCAACTTTACTACGTCTTCGGCCCCTCAAATGTTTTTGATTTTAATGAAATGCAAGTCTGCAAGGGTCTCTGCAAGCTTCACAGCAGCAGACAGATGAGCCAGGGGAAGCAAGAAGGCAGCTTAGCTCAGTGCAACTCAGTAGCCAGTGTTGGTTCAAACTTGGGGAGGCTGACCCAGAGTGATGTATTTTAGGCCCTCTTAATATTACAACCCTTTAATACAGTCCCTTGTGTTGTGGTGACCCCCCAACCATAAAATTATTTTTGTTGCTATTTCATAGCTGTAATTTTGCTACTGTTATGAATCTTAAAAATATACATGTTTTCCGACAGTCTTAGGCGACCCCTGTGGAAGGGTTCTTTGAGCCATGGGTTCTGACCTGCAGATGGAGAGCCACTGTTTTAGGTATATTTAAGCACAGCACCATTTGGTAAAAACTATTCTAGTGATGATTAATTCAGTCCTGCACTCACAACAAAGCAAATGCCAGTCTCCCTGAGGAACAGAGTAAGCTAAATGCAGATCAGGAGAGACTACGTCAAAACTCTTTGTAAAGTCCATAAAGATAGTTTGTATGGTCTAACTGAGAAAAACAAATTTATTTATGATTGATTGAGAAGAATAAATTCGTGACAAGGACCTGGAGGAGGAGCCAGTACTGGAAAAATCTCTAACCACAAAGATACAGAAGACAGAGCACAAAAGTCACCAGTCTACAAGGCCCGCCTGCTCCAGTCTTCCTACCAGAAAACAGGCTTTGCGTTTCTTCCCTTGAAGGAACAACCTTCCAGCCACCTCTGCAGCGGTTCTCAGCCCTCGGGGTTGTGTATCCCAATATTTACATTAGGATTCAGAACAGTAGCAAAACTATAGCTTTCATGAAGTAACGACAAAATACTTTTCTGCTTGGCAGTCCATACAGCACAAGGAGCCGTAGTAAAGGGTCGCGGTGTTAGGAAGGTTGAGAAGCTCTGCTTTAGTGCATGCCTGTGAGCACGGAGACCTCTGTGCCCTGACGTAGGTCATCGTTTTGGTTGGTTTGTTTGTTTGCATTTTCTTTTGCTGCTCATGATTTTTATATAGTGTTTAAGAAACCATTGTTAATGCACGCCTTTAATCCCAGCATTTAGGAAACAGAAGCAGGTGGACGGACCTCTGAGTTTGAGGAAATCCTATCTACATTGCAAGTTGCAGGCCAGCCAGGACACATCATGAGGCCCAGTCTCAGATAATAACAAAGAACAAAAAATCTTGCTAAATAATAGGTCCTATATATCCGTCCCTATATTTTCATCGAAGTGTTCAATAACTTTGGTCTTTATATGAATGTCCATTTTGTTGTATGTGTATGATGTAGCCTGGAAGCTTCCAGCCTTGCCCCTGACCTTCAGCCTCGATGGTCTCTCCTCTCTCTCTCTCTCTCTCTCTCTCTCTCTCTCTCTCTCTCTCTCTCTCTCTCTCTCAGGAATTGGTTGCTGAAGGCATGGGAGAGGAACAGAGAGGTCTTCTAGGGTCTTCATTCAAGAGAACCAGCCCGTTCCTCACTCATCAGGTGTTCAACAGGTTTGTGTGGCTTAAGCGTATTCTGCACTTTGTGTTCTGGCAGTGAGCCAGGGAGCCCTGGGGAAGATGTTGCTCCTGATGCTGACCGCGATAGGTCCTGGGCTAGTGCCACTCACTGATACGTTCATGACAGAAAGACCCCATCCCTGATGTGAGCCAAGCATACCTTGTCTCCTGGTAGCTCTGCTCTGCTGGTTCTGTGCTGGGGAGGAGAATTTACAGGTGTAGTTTCTAAGCTGAAGCTCATCTCACGAACCCTGTGTCCTCTTCCCAGTGGGTTCTCATTGCTCTGAGATCCATTAGAGTCTCTGCCCTTCCTATCTATTGATGAGTCTTCAGAGCTGGGACTCCTTATTTTGTATGACCAGCGTGACTCTAATGTAATGGCTCCACCCTTGTGTTTTATGCTCACAGCTATCACTCAGAAACCAATCTCGTCCGATATATGAAGAAGCTAGAAAACAAAGACATCTCCCTCGTTCACAGCATGATTCCATTGGTAGCTGTTGTGGCCTTTCTTCTCACGCCTAGCCCTATCCCGAGCCCGCCTGTGGATCATATCTAATAGAATGCAAGAGGGGAGAAGCAGGACCTAGCGGGAGGTGGGGGGGCTCGTAGACGGGGCCTAGAAAACCACTAATGGGGTGCTCTTTGGATGTGCTTCTTCAAGGGTTCCTGTACCATGAAGCTCAATAGCGCCTCCGAGCTCACGGTGAGTAGCCATGTCTGTGAAGTGGGTATGTATGGGCAGATTTCCGGTTTATACAGAAGCAGATGACAAAAGCCTACCTAGACTGTGACTTGGTGCATTAATGATCCTTCACTTTGTCATTATGCAGTCGTGGCAGAGACCTTGATATTTCTCGAAACATGATCAGTTAAATTTATGGATAAAGCTGAGTGTAGTGGTGATCTCACTCTTTCTCATACACACAAATATGAATATATATATATATATATATATATATATGTATATTCACTCATTCATATTTATTATATGTATGTTGTTGATTACAGAGCCTGCCAGGTATTGTGGCATATGCCTTTAATCCCAGCGCACTCTGGAGGCAGAGGCAAGCAGATCTCCAAGTTTTGGGCTAACTTGGTCTAAAAAGTGAATTTTAGGACGGCCAAGGCTATACAGAAAAACTCTGCCTCAAAAAAACCCAAAACAACAACAAAATTTATGGACAAAATTTATTACTCTTACTGACAAAGTTTTATCTCAGGATATTTTTGTTTGTTTGTTTGTTTTTTTGGTTTTTCGAGACAGGGTTTCTCTGTGTAGCCCTGGCTATCCTGGAACTCACTCTGTAGACCAGGCTGGCCTCAAACTCAGAAATCCACCTGCCTCTGCCTCCCAAGTGCTGGGATTAAAGGCGTGCGCCACCACTGTCCGGCCTCAGGATATTTTTAAAGCCATTGATACAAGCTATCTTCATGGCTCAGCATCCCTAGTACCTGGGTCTATAAGCATGTCCATCATGGCCAGCTATGTAAAGTGATTATTACTAGTACTGTCTTTTACAGTTCTGTTTAGTGTGTAGTGTGCATGCCTGTGTGTGTGTACATACACTTGCATGGCACAGTACAGTGGTTCTCTCCTATGTATGGGTCCCGGGGGTCAAAACTGGGTCATAAGGCTTCATGACAAGCATCACTGAGCCATTTAACAACTCTTCAAAATTATTTTTTAATTAAAATAATTGGGTGACTAGTTTTTTTACATCCGGGCTTTTAAAAACTCCTTAATTTTTATTAGTTTGTAGTTAGCCTCAGAGGTAGATTTAAGAACATTAGGCACATGCTGGAGATTACCTCAGTGGTAAAATACTTGCCTGGCACTCGTGGGCTCTGGTTTGCTTCTTAGTTACAACAAAGAAAAATTGACCGGCACGTGCCTGTAATCCCAGTATTGAAAATCAAAGGCAGGACCTTGCATTCACATATCAAAAAACAAACAGACAAAAACATACCTCCTTCTAGAAATCCACTCACAATGTCAGAGGGCAAGATTTAAGCTTTAAATTTATTCTTTGTGTCAACAGGAATTGACTTGGTGTTATGATAGATCCTTATTTTATAAGGCTTAGATCATTTCAACAGAGTTAATTCATTCCCTTTATTTCTTGAGATTCTCCTGACATTATATGTCATTTCAGGAAAAGGTACTGACTTTGGATTGGGTTAGGAAGGGTCTCTCATTTATATTTCTGTTCATGGCTTGTTCTGCTCAGTGAAAAGAATAGTATGTATGCATATATACACATGTGAGAGTTTGCCTAAACCTCACTAGTGGATGGCAGTCTATCTGGGGACTATTTTGCTCCTGGATAGACAGAATAGTATTTCTGTGGCAGTTTTCTTCATGGCTTTTGTGTCCCACTTGTACAGTGTAGACTTGTGCAGAGAAACCAAGTGTATATTCTGAATGCCTTGAGAGCCCCTGGCTCCTGGGTACCATTCTTGGAGTTGGTGTATTGTCATCCTCAGTGTCAAGATCATTGTTTCCCTTACGCCGCACGCATGCTTATCTTCCTCTTCTTCCTCTTCAGCCCATTACCTGGAGAGAATTTGCTAACATCCATCCCTTTGTGCCACTGGACCAAGCCCAGGGATACCAGCAGCTTTTCCAAGAGCTCGAGAAGGATCTGTGTGAGCTCACAGGTTACGACCGAGTCTCATTCCAGCCAAACAGGTAAGAGGCTTTGCTCCCTCTGCTTGGCAACTGTACAGCGCCCACATCAAAAGCAAAGTATTCTTTTAGTGTATCCTATTTTTTTTGAAAAAAAAATTATTTAATTTTATTTTATATGCATTGGTGTGAGGGTGTCAGATCCCTTGGAACTGGAGTTACAGACAGTTGTGAGCTGCCATGTGTGGGTGCTGAGAATTGAACCTGGATCCTCTGGAAGAGCAGACAGTGCTCTTAACCACTGAGCCATCTCTCCAGCCCCATCAGTGAATTCTATTTGTATCATTTATTACCATTTATCATTTGAGTTGACTGGACATTTTAACTCTGCTGGCGGGGTATGGCCAGACTTTCAAAGTCGCCTCATTTACATAGATATAAATTTGGTGATCATTTGTGGGCTGGGAGAAAAATTAGGAATGTTGAATAGGGCCTCGGTTTTCCACCATATGAACCTCCCCCTGCTGTTTCTTGGGCCTCCTTAGAGATAACATGGTACCTGAGTTCAAAGGGAAAATGTTCCAAACCATGCAAAAAATTACGAGTGTTTCAGGTCCATCTTCCTATGTTATACCTGAATCTCTGAAAGTGAACGGTGGTGCTTCACTTAAGATCAATTATTTACAGAAGCTATGCATGAGCATAATGACTATAAATTTTGACATGTAAACCTTGCTTAATATTAAGAAAGTCATCACTTGTCTTTCTTCTGTTTTCCTGGGATATTTAGATCCTAAATGCAAAATATCAGGTAACTTATCCCTGCTGGGCATGGTGGCATGCATCTATATCATAGTATTTAGAAGGCAGATGTAGATGAATCTCTGTGAATTCGATACCAGCATGGCGCTACATGGTTAATTCCAGGCCAGCCAAAACTATGTAGTGGCTTTTATCCCATTTTTGTTTTTTTGTTTGTTTGTTTAATCCCTGTTTTTTCCATTTATTTGCTTAAAGCATCAACCCAGAAGACATTTATAGCCTGGCCAAGAAAAGAGCCTAATAATATTTAATTGCTTTTGCTTTTCCCTTTGAGCTCAGCGTGGCTTGCTTCAACTTGTTTCCAAAACTCTCTTTGCCATTCTTAAACTCACTCCATAGCACACACCAAATACACTCTGGAAACTTGCTTCTGAATTATGATACAATGTTTAAGGCAGCCAGAAACAAGAAGTATATTTTCCAGGCACACATAAAGTAAAAGACAAGATGAAATTACTGTTAGTGTGTTTGGCTTAGTGGAGGAAATTGCTGGGCTGGCTAGTTTTATGTCAACTTGACCCAGGGTACAGTCATCAACAGAAGAAAGGCCTCCATGAGATTGGACTGAAGGCAAGCATAGGGCATTTTCTTAATTAGTGATTTGATGGAGGTATGGAGATGGGGGTGGGGTGGTCAGCCTTCACAGATAGGGCCACCTCAGGGCTTGGTGGTCCTGGGTTCTATACAAAAGCAGGCTAAGCAAGCCACGGTAAGCAAGCCAGTAAGCAGCACCCCTCCATGGCCCCTAGATTCCTGCCTTTTTTGAGGTCTTATCCCGATTTCTTCCAGTGACGTACAGTGATGTAGAAGAGTAAACCAAACAAAATCTCTTCTCCTCAATTGTTTTCAGTCATGGAGTTTCATCACAGCCACAGTAACCCTAACTAAGACAGTTGCTTTTGACAAATGAAAGTTCAAATGGGCAGGGGAGATGGCTCAGTGAGTTAAATTGCCTATTGAGCAAGCTTGACGAAGTGGTAGCAACCCAGGGCTCCATGGCGAGATGGGAGGCAGAGTCCTCACAATCTGTTGCTGATCTTACTCTGTAGCTTATGCTGGCCTCAAATTCATAACAATTCTCCCAACTCAATCTCCCTGATGCTGAAATCGTAGGGCCTGAGCCACCAAACTACCTTCAGCTTTTTAACTGTTAGAGTCCTTAATATAAGCTTTTCTTTAGGGACTATTTTTAATTCTCTAGTTAATTAATTAATTGAGACAGTTACTCACTATGTAGTCTTGGCTGGCCTGGAGGCTCAATATGTAGACCAGGTTGGTCTCAAACTCACAAAGATGAGCCTGTCTCTGCCTCCTGAGTCATGGGATTAAAGCTGTAGGATACCATGCCTATCTTATTGTCTGTCACTTTTGGGTTTGACTGAGGGCCTCAAGTTTTCTAAGTATGCAGTTTTTACCACAGCAGTTACTCTTCAACCCATAATACCCTTTGACTTGTACAAATACAAAATCCAGAGTTGGACATGGTGGTGTGCTCCTATGATCGTAGCATTGGGAGATAGAGGTAGGGGGATCAGGAGTTCAAAACCAGTCTCAGTCTGGGCAACATGTCCTCAGTGGGAGACCTGGGGACAGCTGATGCTTAAGTGTATTCTCCATTCCTGAGTTCTGTGTTGCTTTGTGTGTGTGTGTGTGTAAAATATGTGGAAATATTTCTCATAAAACATGTCAGCTAAGGTGAAACCCGTCTCTGAATATTCCCAAGCAGTCCTCATTTGACACAATTCTCTGGTGTGTGTGAAATTAGACATTCTGTTTTTTAGGCACAAGGAAGGATTAAATGCACAAACCTAGATAGTAAAACTAAGCTGAGTTTGGGGCAGGCACTTCTAAATCTCAGGCTTTCTTCACCCATGATTCCTGACAGGACGGGTCTCATTTAAAAAAAAAAAAAAAAAAAAAAAAAGATCATTGAGCTTTGCCCTTAAATGTTTGCTCTACTCTGAGGAAAGGAAACCTTGGCCATATGAGCTACCTCCCTGTCTCGGTGTTCAGTGTTGTTTCTGATTTAGTTTTTTCTCAGTTCGCATTGTCTAGCTGTGCTTGTACACCAGTGTCCATGGGCCCAGATGAGGAGGCTGCAGTTAGCCATAGAACATTGGAATCTCTTCAGCTACAGCCTCTTGCCAGCTTATTGGTTCTTAACTGGTTATTCTGGTTTCACCTGAAAGCATTGTATTTCTTGGGGATTCTTTGAAGAATAAATACTAGGTTCAGATGAAATCATCCATTAGTTTCCCTGTACTCGGAGGTGAACAGTGAAATGCATGGTGGCTCCTTCCTCTGAGTGATGGCGAGGCAGCTCCCACCACTGCTCACCCAGCAGGTCTGAGGCCCACTCTCCCTTAGCATTACCTCCCTGCAGGCTGCCATGTAGCGCCGCACCGTAGCAGATACTGTTCTGCCCTCTCCAGCCGGTTTAGAAATATAAGCATTTTTTTTGTAATACTTTTCCACCAACAGGTGGCACCAATAACCTTGTTTAATGATTTCTCTGAAGTAAGCTTACGTGGCATTCAAACCTATTTGCAGTATTTAGAAAAAAAAGCAGATGATATTAAGAGCATCTAAGGCAAAAACTAGTCAGCATTTCCAACCTTTCCCATAGTGCTCTCCTATTGGATTACTGGCTCTTTGGTCCAAACAGTATCTTCTCTTAAAAAACCAAAACAAACAAAACACCATGTGAGAGCGTGCATGTGTGTAGATACATATGCCGTATCATTTGGTGGTCGAAGGGCAGCCCATGGGAGTTGATTCTCTTCCTTCCTTCATGTGGGCCCTGGAATCAAACTCAGGTCACCACGATTGGCCACAAGCTCCTCTTTAACCTCCTGGCCCATCCCACCACCCCCAGTATCTTTCAATGCTCATCCATACCTGCCACGAGGCAAGGTGAGTAGATGGTATGAGAACAAGCTAGGGGCAAATATAAAATATCTACCTCATCTTCCCACCTTACCTCCCTCCAACTCCTCCACACCCTCTTGCTCCCTTTTCAAATTCATGGCTTCTTTCTTCTTTCATTGTCACACACACACACACACACACACACACACACACACACACACACACACGCGCACACATGCCCTCTTCCCTGCTAGCATGCCTATTAGTGTTGCCTTTGTTCATCTCATGTTTAGACAGCCATATGGTTGAGGTATCATGGATGTGGCTTCCCAGTCATTTTTCAGAGACACAGTCTCACAGCAGTTTTCTTTCTGCCCTGTCTTCTTCCGTGTTCCCCAGTGTTAGGTCAGGAGTTGTATTGTAGATGTCTTCACTGGGGCCAGGCACCCCATGATCCCTTACTGTCTGCATTTTGACAAGTTATGGTTTTCTTCAATGGCCTCCATCTGCACAAAGAGAAGTTTCTTTGAAGAGGGGTGAAGGCTACATGTATCTGGGGTGTAAGGATAAGTGTTTAGAGTGCAGCTGGGAATTATGCTTGGTTTATAGTAAAGTGACTTTAGTGGGTTCTCCAAGATCCATGACCTCACTATCCCTGTGTGGTTGGCTAGGTTTCCAGTATCAGGTTTGATTTGCTTCTGTTAGACAGACTGAAGTCCAATTAGACAGCTGTTGATTATTGTGGTGATTTGAATATCCTTGGCCCAAGAAGTGGCACCATTAGGAGGTGTGGCCTTGTTGGAGGAAATGTATCTCTGTGGGGGTGGGCTTTGAGACCCTCCTTCTAGCTGCCTGGAAGACAGTCTCTTCCTGGTTATTTTCAGATCAAGATGTAGAACTCTTAGCTCCTCTAGCACCATGTCTGCCTGCTTGCTGCCATGCCTTTTGCCATGATGATAATGGACTTGACCTCTGAATCTGTAAGCCAGCCCTAATTAAATGTTATCCTTTGTAAGAGTTGCTTTGGTCATGGTATCTCTTCACAGCAATAGAAACCCTAACTAAGACAGCTATCTTCAGGGATATGAATGTCACTACAGATTTTTAAGTCTCTTACTACAGGGGAAAGGATGACATGTGTGTGCATTGCCTGGGCTGAAGAGTAGAATTCAATCTGCAGCAAATCTCCTGAGCATTTATTTCAGAGCCACTTCTTAAAGCTACAATTCTTTAGATCCCTTGTGGGGAAATGCACAGAGCGCCAAGTCTAGCTTGTTGAGGTAAGGTGGGCACATAGCATGAGCATCGTAGTAACCTTCCATGTACAGTAGATACACTGGCTGATCTTGGATCACATGAGCATGTAAGGTAAAATGCAATAAAGTTTTTAAAAATGATGTGTATATGTGTGTGTGTGTGTGTGTGTGTGTGTGTGTGTGTGTGTGTGTGTACCCATCCAAGGAAGTTAGAAGAGGATCTCAAGTTCTCAAGACTTGTGTGTTTCAGGCAGTTCTGAGCCGCTCAACAAGGTTGCTGGGAACTGAACCATCCTCTGGAAAGAGCCAAAAGGCCCTTGACTGCTGAACTCTCTCTCCAGCCTCTGCAATAAGAGTTTGCTGGAGGAAGAAGGTCATTTATTCACCAGTCAGTGTTTATTGTACATCCTTTTTATCAGTGTTCGTGGTATAGAAAATAAAACTAAGAATAAAGTGAACAAGAACTTTGCTTTCCGGAATAGCCTGCCTCTTTGGGAGCCACTTATGGAAAATAAGTCAATCAAATTAGGATCTGACAATACTATCTCAGCACAAGGACCTTGTGTGAAAAACCCCAAGATGAGAATTGGCTTGATATGGCTCAAGAATGGTCTGGGTAGCTGGAGGAAAGTCGAACATGGCCATAGGACCGAGCTAGGGTCACCTTGACAGAGTTGGCTTTGGAAGGGCTCATAGAGTTAGATTTGCTGACAAATTGGTAGGATTGGGATGATATGGTCTTGGTGTGGGTTTCCTCACTACTCAGAACATCTGCATGGTTTTAAATCCCCCATTTAATAGATGACAGAACAGTAAGGGACCGTGTAATGAGAGGCGATAGTGACTTTCAGTGTATGGCGTTCATTTCCTTGTTCTTGAAATAAAAGGCGTTAAGTGTGCTGGCACTTTTGGCTCCAGCTGTAAAATGAGGGATATATCCTGGGAGTGGAGAGTGGAGAACAAGGCTCCGTGAAGGAGGCAGAGAGCCCTGTTACTCACTTCCCCTTCCTTGCTTCATGGAGTACCAGGACTCTGACCCATTTGCAGTTGACTCAGCTTTGCTCACAGGCACATGAGTCATTAAGAATTTGCTTGCAGTGGTGCCTGCAAGATAATGCCAGGCTTCTAGCAGCCACACAGATGCAGGGCAGGAACAATGCATGATAAGAATGGAAAGTTTCTGTGTATTCGAATAGGGTGGCTTTTGTGTGACTCAATATTTGATGGTATTAGAAAAAGCTTATTATTCGAGGTGTGGTCATTATGCTACGGTTACATGTTTTAAGATTTCTTTCCTTTGAAATATACTCATTGGTTTGAGCTGATAAAACATGAGCCTGGTGTTTGTTTCATAATTGCTTAGTTCAGCATAAAGGGGTTTACTGAGTGCAGGACGTGTTTAGGAATAAGACCCACCATAAACTGATCCTTACATCTTCTTATAATTTCAAATGTCCCCCTTGTAAAAAGCTGGATAATGGGTTTCTTATATTCTGACTTTTTTTTTTTTTTTTTTTTTTTTTTGGTTTTTTCGAAACAGAGTTTGCCCTGGCTGTCCTGGAACTCACTTTGTAGACCAGGCTGGCCTCAAACTCAGAAATCCACCTGCCTCTGCCTCCCAAGTGCTGGGATTAAAGGTGTGCGCCACCACTGCCCGGCTCTGACTTTTTTTTAAACTGGTCAAATTCCCTCTAGTAAAACCAGGTTGATTTGATGTCCTGAACTGATAAGCATGGCCCACCTTCATTCCTATAAAGATACTGGATGATAGGAACTTGGACCTTGGCTGTTTACTGTGTGGTTCGTGTCTGGTAAATCCTGAATGAACACGAGAAAGCCTGGAGACCACACTCTGACTCTTCTCTTCTTGTCTTTGCAGCGGAGCACAGGGGGAGTATGCTGGACTGGCCACCATCAGAGCATACTTAGACCAGAAAGGAGAGAGGCACCGAACGGTGAGCATGGGCAAGTGGCGCTTGCTCCCTGGGGGGAAGTTGCAGGCTCAGACCTCATGGTCCATTTTGTTCTGTGGGACCTGCCTTTCCAGCCTTTTTGGAAGTGGACAGGGAAACCATCATGATCCTTGAAGACATCCTACATAATCACTGTGAGGGAAAACATTCAGAAATAAAAGGCTTTTGTGCAAACTCAGCATGTGGAATCAGTCAGCGGGCCATGAGAGTGCTCTCTGGGGAAAGGGAGGCAGGAGAGGCAGAGGCCTGAGGATAGGAGCAGATACATTTCTGCTACATGCTCTGCTCTGGGCATGGGAGTTGAGTTTGCAAAAGTGACTCCTCTGAGAACCAGCTGGTGCTCCTGGGCACCGCTGCTGTCCCAGAAAGATGTGCTGTGATCTATCCAAAGCCTCTCCTTAAGGCCAGAGGAGGCCCGTGTTCCTGGTCCTTTCGTTTTGGAGGGCAGCTCCATGCTTGGGTTTTGACTGAGCTCTGGAGCTGGACTTCTTAGAGGGATTATAGGGTAGGTATCAGGAGCAGGACAAAGGCGCCTTGACTGTTCCAGGAGAGTTCCAGAAGTTTCTTACCTAAGTGGGTAATGTCAATGAGTTCATGTCCAAGTTCATGTCCTTTCTTCTTTTTTTCTTTTTTTTTCCTTTTTTTTTTTTTTTTTTTTTTGGTTTTTCAAGACAGGGGATTTTCTGAGTTTACTGAAGCTGAGTTTGTTTTTTTCTGACTAGTCTGAGTGTTGCAATGAAGAATTTTAAAACTTTCACATCTTCCTTAAAAAGTACATGAGGAAGGAATGTTGTCTCCCTCTGTGGCCTATCCATATGATTCTAAATGTGTGTCTTCCCACTAGGAATAGAATAATCATTGTTTTTCCTCTTCCTCTCCTCCTCCTCCTCCTTCTTCACGGTGTTGGAGATGGACCCCAGGCCTTTCCCATACTGGGGCAATGCTACATACCTGAGCTGAATCATCAGCAGGTTTTCTTTGTTTGTTTACTATTATACTGTTATTATTACAGACATGTAACCCAGGCTGGCCTCATACTCTCTGTTCAGCTAAGAATTCCTTCAACCTCCTGCCTCCACCTCCCAGCTGCTGAGAGTGTCTTTCTGAGCACATGCCCCACTTGTTTTGATGTTTGGATATGTTTGTATGTTAGTTGAGGTAGGGTCTAGTACATAGTTCATAGCTCAGGCTGGCCTTGAACTTGTATTCCACCATAGCTGTCATTTGAATTGATTTTTAACAATCTTTGAAATACGCCATTTATGAAATTAGAAATTACTGAGCCCTGTGCATGCATTGAGAGAGTGTGGCAGCCAGAGAGACCTGACACACAGTAGACGGACATGCCAATGTGGGCTTATTCACTTGGTTTCTTGTGACCTTCCACTCTTAGCTTTATGAGGAAAGGGTAGTTTAGATCTATGCATGTTCTTGAGCAGAATCAGAAAGGGAACTATGGAGCTAAGATGTCCAGTGAGGGAACACCACATGACCCACTCCTTGTTCCCTCAGGGTCTCAAAGCCTTGAAGCTCCTTTCTCTCTTTCTTTCTTTCTCTCTCCACCATTGTTCAGTTGAGAACCTGGACAAGGGGCAGGTCTTGCTGTGAGACCATTCACACTGCATAGCCACTGACTGCCAGAGAAACCATCAAACCAATGCATCTCAACCCTCCTAAAGCTGTGACCTAACACAGTTCCTCATGTGGTGACCCCCAACCATAACGTTATTTATGTTGCTACTTCATAACTGAAATTTTGCTACTGTTATAAATCATAATGTAAATATTTGTGAACATAGAGTATTGTGCTCAGAACACACAGGTTGAGAACCACTGCACCAAAAGCACATTAGTCTGTGGCAGGCCCAGGGCTGAGCGGTGATAATGGCCCAGCCGGGACTCAGGTGTTTTCCCACTCTCTGGTCCTTCCCAACCCTCAGTATTTACCTAACTGACATCAGGAAATAGTTGCTTTGATATAGGAATTGGGGACCAAGCCAGACACTCCAGATGGGAGAGCTTCAGAACTGGGTGAATGCGGTCCTCGGTGATTGGCTGTTGGTGGCTCTTGCTCTCTCTCTGAGCGTCCCAGTCCTCCTCCTGCACTCCCCATCCCTGGCACCATTATGCACACGGCTAGCTCAGGGGGCCGAGAGGCCGTTCCATACAGAAGTTCAGGATTCTGCACTTCTAGACAGTAGAGAAGAAAGGCAGGGAAGTCCTCCTAGCTGCTGAGCTCAGAAACATGGACAGAACCTGCCAGTCTAAAAACATCGGCTGCCTGCTAGATAAACAGCTTTAATTTTAGCCCATTTTTAGAGAAGAGAATGACTTATTTATTATTCAAACAGCCAGGGAAGATTTTCCACATTAGTGATGTCTAAGGCAGCTGCTCCCACACAATAGGCTCTAATGGAGCTCAGTCAAACATACCCCTCTCATTTGAAAAAGAGTTGAAAAAGTTATGTGCTACAGAACTGCCCAGGTTCCTGATGGTTCTGCCTTCAAGCCATTTTTTGGATGTATGTGACTTCACAATTGCTTTGAGTAAGTTTCAGAGGCTCCTGAAATAGAAGGTCCAAGTTTATGATTCATCAGTTTAATTTGAAAAAATGTGAATTATTTAACAAACATTTAGCAATTACTGTATGCCGGGTACCAAGCGCTTTACAATCCGTCTTTCACTTTGCTGGTCAAATCTCAGCTCGAGTGTTCTGATGAGAAGCTGTTTCCTATAGAATGACAGAACACTGGGCGCTCACATCAACACATCTACACTTTTTTTTAAATTAATTTTTGAGAACCATTTCTCTTCCTGAATATCTGAGGCAGTCATAGCTTTTGTTGGGTTTTAATCCCTGGAAAATACATAAGTTTTAATCTGTCATACAGTTAACAATTCTTTGAGGATGAAATCTGTGCTTCTTCACAGGCTTCCTGGAAGTTAGGCTAGAGTGTCTCCCTAAAGGATGTAAATGTACCATAGTTGGATGTACCTGAGATAATCCAATGCATCAAATCTGGGCCCTGATACTTCTGTGTCCAGCAGAACACTGTGATTTTTAAAGTGGGGGGGAAATAACTTTAGGGTAAAAGTAGCTTAAAGTTGTCTAATGTCTCCAGACACAAGAGTGTCTACAGCTCCTGTCTCCACTCTTCCAGGGTGGGATTGATTTTCCATGGCTGCTTTAACAAATGATTGTAAACTCTGTCTCACCACAGCACTCAGAGACTGTCTTATATCTAGAGGGCAGAATCAGAAAGTCTTCACAGTGCTGGCAGATGCCTTCCTCTGGTGGAGCTAGGGAGAACCTGTTGCCTCTCCTAAAGGGTTGCTTTCAGCATAAGATGTAGAATAAAAATAACTTGTGCAAAAGGATAATGCCTTGGTCCTGATAACAAAAAAGTTTGACCACATAAAACAAGTATTTAAACAAGGAAAAAAAAGGTTAAGGAAAATTCAGCATACATAGTATACTAGTCATTTTTAAAGGGCTTAATCAGTTAGCAGGAGAGGGTCAAATAATTCCATTTGCCCTTTGCTTAAAGTTCTGGATGGGATGGTGTTTGTGTGCCCGTTCGCGAATGCAGGTGCCCACAGTGTTGAGATATCAGACCCCTGGAGCCAGGAAGGGAAGGTGCTCAAGCCATCTTTGAGAATAGTACACACTCTTAACTGCTGAACCATCCAGCCGTGTCCTCCATGTTGTGTGAGTGTGTTTATGTGTGTGTTTGAGTATATCTGTGTGTGTCTGTATGTGGGCTTGTGTATGTTTGCGGACATGCCGCCTTTGCTCATTTATTTATTTATTTATTTATTTATTTATTTATTTATTTATTTATTTTACATCTCAATCTCCCCCCACCCTGTCCCTCCTCTCCTCCCAGTCCCACCCTTACAAATGCCCCCCCGCCATTACTCCCTCCCCCTTTCTTCAGAGAAGGGGAAGCTCCCCTTGTGTACATACCTGCCCTGGCATATCAAGTCACAGCAGGACTAAGAGCATCCTCTCCCACAGAGGCCTGACCAGTTAGTCCAGCTAGGGGAAGGGGATCCAAGGACAAGCAACAGTCAGAGTCAGTCCCCGCTCCAATTGTTAAGGGAGCCACCTGAAGACCAG